>OY720441.1:58494104-58785008 GCA_963082915.1 Dolichopus griseipennis
GGACAACTAATGTTGAAAAAAAAAATGTTGAGAAAAAAACAGATGAAACACCCTGACATCGTTGACATGTGTTTGCGACGTCGTGAATACAATGTCGTATGATCGTAAATGTAAACTTCAAAAATTTTACATTGTCTTATGATCGTAAATTTATTTTACATTGTATTCGCGACCCATTTGCTGGACGCGTGTTGTTAATTGAGTATCGAAAATTTTTTGGATACACAAATCAAAAAAATTAAAAATAATTTGAATTTTGAAGTTTTAATTTGAATTTTATTTTTGTGGTGGTTTTTATTACAATTTTTAAAATTTTTGACGTTTCATTTTGACGCAATCGGAATTGTAAACAAAATACATTGTATTTTAGATAAAATGTGTGCAGAAATTTTACATTGCGTTATTTTCACATTTTCTCAGGTTGAAGTTTTTTTACGACATTTACGATGTCACCCACATTCTAATTCAGAATCTCACATACACATATATATTATATAAATATTCTTGAAAAAGAGAAGACCCATATTTCAAAACCAACCTTGATTCTTTCCTAGCTCTAAGATATATGTAGAAAAAAAGAACTGGCTTCCTAAAAGCTTATTCTACGAAATATCAAATAATATCAAAATTCCAAAGTTTTTAAAAATTAAAATATATTTATTTATTTAATAACTCAATATTTCTTCTGTATCCTGCATATATATTACTGAATAAATGAATTATTCATTCAAAAACTTTCAAATGACACTGTCAATTAATATATCTTAAATTTTAAAATACAAACTTATTCTTCATACATTCAAACTTTTCGAACAGCTAGCATACTTTATTTTAAAATAAAACTTACATAGTTTTATGTTGCTAGCATAGTTATTTTCTCAGAAGTGAATAGTGCTTGTTTTGTGTAAATTGAATATTATAAGTACGGATGTATGTTTAAACTTCTTAATAATTTCAAAGTAGTTCTTATTTAAAACAAAAACAAATTACAAAACCTTATTTAAGATACTTTCAACTAAACATTATTATTAGCTAAAGATCTTGGTACCCACTTCAATATAATAAAGAAAATTGTAAAGATATTGATGTCTTTCTTTCATATATATGTATTATGTATGCAACATAATATAATAACAATATATTATGCAAAGAATCATTTATGGCATGTGTATAGGTACTTGTATCTTTTTAAGCATATGAATGGTGCAAATAAATGTTTGCATGAAAGCTCTTGCATAGAAGAAAATCTAAAGAAGAACATTTGGATGAAAGGAAGTAAAAAATTTTAAAACCCCCCACCCTCCCTTAAGAAAATAGTTTTATATCTTTTATATAGGAACCTATTTATATATTCATATATTGATAATATATTGTTATAGTTGAAGCAAAGTAACAAAAGCGTATTATATGCTTATTTTCAAAAAAATAAGAAAAAACATTGCAGATGCGTTTGAGCCTGTCCGTTTGTCAGTCAACATGTCAATACCGTTAGAAATTAAATTTCATAGGTATTTACAAAAAATTAATTTCGTGGAGCAACTTTCTTCTATATTCCCACTTATTAAACATCTAAAATCTGGAAAAACTCTTACATAGCAAAAGCTATATATTTAAATGGCTATAATAAAAGTTGTATAAGATCTAATTTCAATTAAAATCTCTTATACGCTTTATAAATAAATATAAAATAAATATATAAGGTTGCCATACTTTCAGATTTTTTCAAATAATTACCGTTATGTGAAACTTGATTTTTAAAAAATTCATAACCCCTTATATCTTCAACGGTTCAAGTTTGAAACTTGAAAATTGAGAAAATATAGATCTCAAAATTAAAGTAAAAGTCATTTAAGAAAGTAACTTTGTGTCCTCCATCGCTTAACTACTTAAAAGGGCTTCGAAACAGTAAACCGGCTATTTTAATACACCTTTTATTAAACTAATGTACAAAACATAAAGCTCAAACGTTTCATTTCGACTCATGTATTGACAACTTTTATTAACTACAAAGCGCTTTTTTCATGTTAAAGATGGCATTACCCAAAATTTATTACAGGCCATGGCTAAATTTTGGAAATGCGCTTTTTCAAAACTCTTATAATTCAAATTACTTTTGTTATTGTTTTGTTTCGTTTATAATGTTGGTTTTAAATTTTCTATCTTCTCTTACTTCTTAAATAGTCTAGTTGACCTAAACAATAAAGTTTATTACATTCAATATAATATTTATTGAATAAAACTGAAAATATATTACTTATTATTACATAAAATATAAGTAAATTGATTTTATACATTGTATACAATAAAGAGTTCAAATTTAAAATAATAAAAACAAAATTATAAGTAGAAAGTATATATATATATATATTAATATATATTATATTAAAAGGATGTTACTATAATAGAATATTATGTAGTTTAAAATAGTATACAATGTAAAAATTAAGTGAAAAATAAAGGGAAAAATATATAGGAAAATTAAATTTAATACTCTTTGTTATATGTTATTTGTATGTATGTGTTATATGTTATTTGTATGTATGTTGTACGTTGTATGAGTTTTCATTAGAGAACTAAAATTAAACTTATATTAAAATATAATGTATTTAAAAAAAAAAAAGGTTACCAAAAGTTTAAAATGTAAATATGGAATTTCGTATTTATTAATTGCCTTAAAGCTATTTTATAGTATTTAATCCATTTTGTATTATAGTTAGTATTGTATTATATTAAAGTTTCCCTTTTGGCATTTTCTATATAATTTTTGTACTTTAAATTTTATTTTTAAATTATATTTTCTATAGTAAAATCTGTTATATTAATGCTCGTGCAATATGTGAGTAGGCTGGATTGAAATAAATTAAATTTAAAAATGTTTAATTATTTGAATTTTCGAAATTATAACTATACTAAGGGCACCTCATTCATATGATCGCCAGTATTTGAAAATATATTTTATAAAAAAAAGTGAACTCCGTTAAAAATCTGAAAGTAAAATCTAATTCGTTGACGGTCACTGAGATTATGTTGCCTTAAATTACCCATTTTAATTACATTTTTTCAAATTTTTTTTTTTTTATTCCTTTTCCACTCCTATAGTATAGGGCATTCACCAAGTTTATTTTAAACTAGGCTTCAGTTTCTTTAATCATAATATTCACTAAGCCGTTGATTACTCGGCTGTAGCTATTGTATAAGGTTATGAAATATGAATGCACAAATGTAACATTTTTTCAAATAATAACACATAATAACACACAAAATATATCTTTATGTAATAACTAAGTATAGTATAATAAGCGATGCTGAATTTTACTAAATTATAATTATAAATTATTTTTAGCTAACTAATATCTAGTATTACATAGCATTTAAATCCCCATCTCAATTTTAAGCCACGCTATAATTAGTACTATTTAACATATTTCCATTAGCTGGTTATTAATTTTGAGTTTTAGCAGCGAATAGGTTAACAAAGTTTTGTGAATAGAAATTTTCATATTGTACAAGAGAATATGAATGTTATACAACATGTAATCAATTTAATAATTAATAATAATTAATTAATTATTCAATTGGTTATGTAATTAAATTTTAAACAATATTTAAAAATTATATTAATTTGATAATTACAAACTTAATGATAACCACTTAAGTGTTTAGTAATAAAAATGTTAAAATTATGTAAAAGTTACTATATAATTAGCAAAATTTGAAATAGCCAATAAGTATTTTAAAAGTTGTTGTATAATATAAAATGTAATAGGAGTAAAATTTTTAATAAATCTTTTCCATTCATTTTAATAATTTTTTGCGATTTCGATAGTCAGGTCAAGTCAAGTAGGTCTGTGCTTCTGGTATTAAAATTGGCAGCTGTTCTACGTTTTATTGCAGATTGGTCTTATCAGAGAGCAACAGGTCAAGACTTTGATTAGCAAAATTGCCCCATTTAGATTTGTATTCATTTTTGTCACTATACAGAGAACTACCTCTAGCGATATCTTTATGTTCCTCCATTATATTAAGTAATAAGTCAAACTGAGGTCTTGAAGTTACTTTTCTAAAATTTTTCCATTTTTTTAAGTTTCATGAAGAATTAAAAATTAAATTTATAAATTTGACATAAAATACTTACGTTTTTTTTTCTAAATCCATTTTTAAATTTTTAATAAATCTACCAAACAAACACAAGCGTCATTTACTACTCATTTAAAAATGTCAAAATGGAAAAATTTGACAGTTTACATGATTTTATTCATAAAAAGTGACTTTTGAAATCGCTTTATTCCCATATTTTATGATTATTTCAATTTTTTATGACTATCGAAATCAAAAAATTGGTTTCCTTAAAAAATGGGAGTGAGATCACTATCGAAATCAGGGACAATTTGTTTTTCAAATTTCAGCAACTAGTTGAATGTCTTATCAGTCCTCAATCTTCCAAACAATCCTCTAACTTCTGCCTATTTATAATTAGCACAAAAGAGTAATCAAAAAATTTAATGTTTAGTAAAATAATATTAGCGACTCTGAACTTTGATTAAATTATACGTTTTGCAACTTTTCGACTGTAGATTGTCAGGTTGTCAATTTTTTATGAAAAAGTGTGCAGATAATTCTACCATTATTGATTGATTAAGTTTGGTCCAGAAAAAAATTGTTTACCCTTGTATCTTAAAGTATTGCAGCGATTTACTAATATTTTTTTGAGTCCTCACTTTAAGACTATAATTGATATGTCGATGTGCCAGAAAAGCAAAGGTATTTACACATTACATTCTCAACATTAGAATTGATCTTAATAAAATCCACAAATAATTAATACATTGGATAGTACTAGGTCTTATAACAAGTAGAAAAGTTTGAATTAAATATTGAAATAATTTCATACAAATTTATTGTATTTTTAAGTATAAAAAATCTAATTAAATAAATAAAATTTTTAAAAAATTTACTACGAGTATTAACTTTCAAGATTTATAACCAAAATTACTAAAGATACACGTAAAATTTACGGCAATAAGATTTTTAATTTCAATCACTCTAATAAAAGAATTAGGGGGAGAAAATGAATCCATTTATTACAGTATGATTGATACTCGTAAGTATACATACAATTTATCAGATACAAAAGTAATCATTAAAAATTCTTTAATCGCTAATGTATTTTTCTACAAATATTTTAATCCTTAAGGAGATGATTGTTTGATCCTTTTTTTTTTGATTTAATCTTCAAAACCAAAAAAAAAGTTAACGATTAATTTTTAGATTATGTTATTAATATACTTAATTGCTTTGATTTTTATAATTGTATAGTTGTTGCTCATTTATACTTATATATACAAAAATATACTAATTCAAACATACAATATTATAAAAAATAAATTCAATGATATTAGATCCATGTGGGAGATATGTAAAAAAAAATTTGAATATATACATTTGTTCATTTCAGATATTACTATGAAATAAAGTATATATGTATGCATCTATATATATAAAAGCGAAAATTTGTTTGTTTGTTTGTAGCGAATAGAGTCCTAAACTGCCCAGCCGATTTTCATGAAAATTTGTATATAGGGGTTTTTGAGTACGGAAAGAAATCGTGGCCCAAAAATTTTGCTCTAACGGACCGCCAAGTTGAGGCTGTGGTGCAAGTATTTAAACTTCTTTGTTCTAAAATGAAAACGGTTTGACCGATTGACTTCAAATTTTGTATCCGTGATGCTCTTTGAGAATTGATAAGACACTATTAACAGTTTTGGAATTTGTTAACCCATGTCGGTCCGACAGTTGGTCAAAATAATTTTGGAAGCTAATATTGTCAAAATTTGCGAAGTACTGCTTTGGCTAAAAGGAAAGCCTCAAAAAAATTTTGTTTCGTGATTTGGAAGCAAATTACGTCCAATTTTGCGCAATACTGCTTTGCCCAAAGAGAAACTGTGGTTCCATTAATCCAGTGGGGCAAAGTGGCTTTTAATAGATTTTTGCTTTACTTAACTCTAAATTAGAAACGACTTTACCGGTTTACCTCAAATTTTATATGTGTGAAGCAACTTGAAAATGGAGTTGAGTCTGTTAACAGTCGGTCCTAAGATTGGTCAAAAAAATTTTTTTGGAAGTAAATTACGTCAAATTTTTGAAAATAGTTTGTACTGCTTTGAATTATCTACACAAAGTTTCAAAAATTACTAGAATAATACCAGAAAAATCGTTTTAAAAAGATTGCTTTCATGCATTTTGAAATTGTAAACCGTATGTAATTTTTGTCTTAACTTTCTGCAGTAACATCAACTTCAATTAAACGCCATTGAGAGGCGCAGCAACGCGCACCGGGTATTAGCTAGTATAAAATAAATATTAAAAATAAATACGCAAAAGTATTTCGGCGTTTAATTATTTTGAATGTGAATAAATAAACTTGGAAGTTGTTTATAATTGGTTATCACCACAGTTCGCTAGGAATTTTTTAGAGGTGAAACAACAAAGAAATTTATAGTATTTTTGGAGGGTGCGCAATTGGTGCATTGGGTTAAATTTATTATTCGAAAAAAAGAGATACATTCTCATATAACTGTTAATATATCCAAATATTTAACTACTTATAATTAAATGTCAAAATCTATATTTTATTAGAGATAGTACTAGGTAAATTTGAATGTTGTATTTAGTACAGGTTGTTCCTTAGAACAGGTTTAATAAAAGGTAAATAAACACAAAAAAAATGTATATGTTTACTTTTTTAAAAATAACGGAATAAATTATATTGGACAGTATTTTTTTTCTCAAAATTAATATTTTTGCAGTTTTTCTCTTTTCAATGAGTCCTTCTATATTATTCTATTTTCTAAGTTATGGTATTGCGCTAGTCTTCTAAGTTCTTAACTCATCTTTTCTAAAAAAATCATTTTCATACAGTGCTGTACATTGTTTCAGGTCGGAATATTCAGGTGGCTTTGCCGACATTTATTGGTAAAAATATGAAGCCTTAGATCATTTTACATTCGCCGGCCCACATCCGCTACGAAGAAATAACATCTAGTTACCCATCGAATCGAATTATACGAAGTATATAATTATTTCTATGGTCTTTTTTTAAAAGTTTGATTTCTATTTAGTAAGCTTCCGCAAATAGTATTAAGGTTGATCTTACGTTTGTTAGCTCCTAAGTTATAAACAAACACTAAAGAAAATTTATAAATCCCGTTATCTCGAAAACTGTTAGTAATAGACCTCACTTAATCCCAAGTTTTTTGCTTATTTTTATCTCCCCTATCACCTCTTACAAGGATGCCGTTTACTCACCCTGCATATATTTCTCAAAATAGAGAAATTTTTCATTTCCTACTCGAACCAACTGCCGTAGACTGTCCAAATTTTGCACAAATTTTAGTTAGAAAACTAAATCATTTGGCAGTAAAATTTTATAGACGAGTTCATAAATCATCTGAAACGAGGAAGAGTGTAGTAGAGTAGACTGTGTCAACTCTGGGATACCCGTATGACCGTAATATATACATTATATCATCCGGTTAATTACTTTTGGCAAAATTTCAAACATTCAGCTTTATTAGGTGCAGAGTAATGCTCATATAAAAGGAGGAGTTGTATGGCAGCTACTCGAACTCTTTGCAGTAGACCAACCAAATTTTGCAGTAACTTTGGCCATTACACTAAACTATTTTTGGCAAAATTTCAGACACCCAGCTTCATTTGGTGTAGTGTAATCCTCATATAAAAGAAGGAGTTGTATGGCAGCTACTCGAACCCTGAGCAGTAGACCAACCAAATTTTGCAGTAACTTTGGCCATTACACTAAACTATTTTTTGCAAAATTTCAGACACCCAGCTTCATCAGGTGTAGTGTAAAGCTCATATAAAAGAAGGAGTTGTATGGCAGCTACTCGAACCCTCTGCAGTAGACCAACCAAATTTTGCAGTAACTTTGGCCATTATACTAAACTACTTTTGGCAAAATTTTAGACACGCAGCTTCCATGGGTATAGAGTAATGCTCATATAAAATTAGAAGTTGTATGGCAGGTACTCGAACCCGTGGACCAAAATGGCTGAAATTCAAACTCGATTTCGCTTTTTGCATAAAAACGAATTTGTGAAAATTTCATAATCCTAGCTCCTTTACTTTTGAGTTATCGTGATGACGGACGGACGGACGGACGGACATACATAGCTAAATCGATTTATTTTTCGATTCTGATCCGATCCATACACTTGAGTCTATATCTACCCCCCCCTCCTTCTCTGCGTTACAAACGTAATGGCAAATTTATTATACCCTTGGACTATATAGTCATACGGGTATAAAAATTGAGAAATCTTGAATTTTCAGACCTTCAATATCACCTCTAATGTATTATATAATTAACTTAAAACATTTTAAAGTTTAAAACAATGTATTATCATTGAATTTCAATGCCATTTTACTAAAATTAATTAATTAATTTTTTAACCACATTTAAACTTAATGGTAATCTTTTATAAAAACGAGGAAGAGTGTAGTAGAGTAGACTGTGTCAACTCTGGGATACCCGTATGACCGTAACATATACATTATATCATCCGGTTAATTACTTTTGGCAAAATTTCAAACATTCAGCTTTATTAGGTGTAGAGTAATGCTCATATAAAAGAAGAAGTTGTATGGCTGCTACTCGAACCCTTTGCAGTAGATCAACCAAATTTTGCAGTAATCTTGGCCACTACACTGAACTATTTTTGGCAAAATTTCAGACACCCAGCTTCATTTGGTGTAGTGTAATCCTCATATAAAAGAAGGAGTTGTATGGCAGCTACTCGAACCCTGAGCAGTAGACCAACTAAATTTTGCAGTAACTTTGGCCATTACACTAAACTATTTTTAGCAAAATTTCAGATACCCAGCTTCATCAGGTGTAGTGTAAAGCTCATATAAAAGAAGGAGTTGTATGGCAGCTACTCGAACCCTTTGCAGTAGACCAACCAAATTTTGCAGTAACTTTGGCCATTATACTAAACTACTTTTGGCAAAATTTCAGACACGCAGCTTCCATAGGTATAGAGTAATGCTCATATAAAATTAGAAGTTGTATGGCAGGTACTCGAACCCGTGGACCAAAATGGCTGAATTTAAAACTCGATTCCGTTTTTTGCATAAAAACGAATTTGTGAAAATTTCATAATCCTAGCTCCTTTACTTTTTGAGTTATCGTGATGACGGACGGACGGACGGACGGACGGACGGACGGACTGACGGACGAACGGACTGACGGACGGACGGACGGACATACATCGCTAAATCGATTTATTTTTCGATTCTGATCCGATCCATACACTTGAGTCTATATCTACCCCCCCTCCTTCTCTGCGTCACAAACGTAATGGCAAATTTATTATACCCTTGGACTATATAGTCATACGGGTATAAAAACCGCATCTTTTAAAATTAAGTAACTAACAAAAAGCCACTTAATGTTCTTGATGTTCATTTTATGTTATAAATTTATCAAGATATGAAATACACTTATCAAAAGTTTTAAATGCTTCATTAATTTAAAAAAAAAAATTAAATTAATATGATTGAAAACCTTGGCTGGCTTCAAGTATTAAATTGAAACAATATGATTTCAGAACCTTGATTACTTTTCAACATATCTAGAGCACTTAAATTTTCCAATTTTCATTTCCTAAAAAACTTGAAATTACAAATTTATTTATTTAAATTTTATTATCGGATGTAGGTATTATGTAGGTATTTAATGTACAGCTGTACAGCTTCAACATTTTAATAGTTTTCAACTTATAATTAAATAATTTAATTTATAAAAAAAAAACAAAATATTGCATATCCCATCCATTTTGTTGAAAATTTTAATCAACTACATGTTAATTTCTTAATTTCCATCCCATATCTTGTATTTTCATTTTCTTAAAATTAAACCATGAAAAATTAGAATGATAATCGTTTAATAATATAAAACACATTAGAAAATTAATTTTCTTCTCGTTTAAATAAAATACAATTTATTGTTGTTGTTGTTGCTTTTAATTCATCGCTTCATCACTCCTCAAAAAATTCCAATGAACATTGATATACGAGTATATAATGTTGGTTGATTGTTGCAAAACCCTTTTGTCTTCTTTAGCATTTTAATCATTATCACCCATTTTACCATTATAACAGTGTTTATCACAACCATTGCTTTGCTATCGTTTTTTAACACCGTATACCATTTAGTAATGCTAAAAGATTTATTATATTTTTTCCTTAGTTTTAACGGTAATTGTGCAAAAATATTTTTGCGGTTTCATATACTTTTTTGCCATGAAATTTTTCTTCTTATTCCTTCCCACATCTTAATACAAATTCATTTATTGTTATTATACTTGTATACTAAAGTAGTTCCAGAGATACTAAATGAACCATAACGTTTGTGATACCATTAAGGAGACGTGGAAAACATAGATACGATCTGATATGTATGTCGTCGATTAAGGTATGTGTGGTTATCTGTGTGCATTAGAACCGTAACTTAAAAAATAAAAGGGCTCTAGATTTCGAAATTTGAGAAAAAATTATTCATATACAATAGTCATCGTTGATTTTGAAAAAGCGCTAGAATATGAGATTTATGGCGCCAGTTAATGTGATTATTAATACATAGGTAGGTAATGAATTTCTCAAATTTATTAAATCATATAATATGTACCTAAATATCCCATCCAATTTTCCCGATCTCCCAGATCAAGAAATCCCAAATAAGTTCCACCATAATTCCAAATCCTTTCATGTCCATCACCATCCCTGTAACCAAACTTTACATTTGTATCACAGATTTCCCCCTAAAGTTTGGTTCAAAAAGGGTGTGGTTTTGGTATGTTAAAGTCGCACTCTTCCCAAAGAAATACCACACAGTTTCAATGTGTGACTTTCGAGCTTTCCATTCCCTCGTAAAAATACACAACCATGTGTATGAAAGTTAAGAACATTATATTATCATCCATCTTCATGATGTCCCTCAAAATTTGACCCTGTTTCCAACTTCTATTATTGCCAATTTCTGTCCGCAACTTTCATTCTTTAATTCTCATTCTGAGGCTTTGACACAGTTAAAATTTCTATTAAATCTCATTCTCATTCCAAGTAAAATCAAACGGTTCATTTTATTTGGAAGCCCCTTTCTACTGTGGTTTTAGTGTGTTAACAAACACACCCTCGTCAGCAAAAGGAAAAAAAAGGGTTAGCCCTGCTAAATTTGCGGATTCAAGTAACTGCTGTATGGCGGCTTCTTCTTCTTTATGAAGTTCGTCTAATAGCTATTGAAATCCACAGTTCATAATCTCTTTATTGTGTGTTCATTGTATGTGTTAACGTCCTCTTTAAATCGGATGATGTTATGCAATATTCATATTATATTCTTTTGGATATCCCATAGTTGGTACAATCTACTTTACACATTTTCTCCTTACATATTTTTTCGTTTTTCTTTTTCGATTTTTCTGAAAATTGTTTTTGTTTTTTTTTGTGTCGTCTTAACACCCAACAATTGCTTCTATAGTAACACAAGTAACAAACCCCATTAAAATAAATTCCAAATAATTTAACGTAATTACATAATCATCCTCACATTTAGACTTTTCCCTTAACATATATTTAGAGTTATATTGAATGTATCTACAGATAATATAATTATGTTAATATGTATATAATAAGTCCATTTGAAATACTTATTAGTATCTAGAGATATAAATTTATAAGATAATATTTAAGAATTTTCATTTATTTTTTTTTCAAAATTATCAAAAAATTATTTAGAAAATAAAAGTAATTGAATTTCATTGTTTGGTAGTAGTAAAATATTAAGTGAAATGGTAAGTATGTTAAAATATAAATGTTTCGAATAATCATAATTGGTTTTACAAGGGCATTATGTATGCGTTTCATGGCGACAATAATAATGAATTTTTAATCTTGTAGACGAAGATTGTTTTGTTTTCTATTTTTATGAAACTGTTAAAAAATTAAACAAAAAATTATTTTAAAGTCTTGTGCATAAATAATTCAAAAAAAAAAAAAGAATGGCAGAGGAATTTGTAAAAGACCAAGGTAGAAGTTATAACAAAGGGAGAATTAAAAATTTATTATATATTTGATTCGAAAAAAAGAAGTATATGAAAGGAAAGCTTCATTATTAACATATCTTGGGATTTAATATTTGAATTTGTTACAAATTGGAAATAAATTGAGAAAATTCTTCTCCAACATGTCTTCCGAGAGTTTTAAATTAAAATTTTGTATCTTCAAATCAAAAATATCTTTTTTTAGGAACAATGTTGGTATTCCCTTTAAAATTATTGATTTTCTAATACCTATATCTTTTAAAGAATTTGAGCTTTAGTAGGAACAACCGGTGTTACTGAGACTATTAATAGGAAGCTCAGACTTTAATATACTCTATCTTTTTACTAAACCTCTTTCGAGAACTATACTCTCTTTAAAAGTCTTTGTTAATTTATAGGCATGAATAAAACAATTATTTGTGTAATATCGGTTGACTGCATGGTACTCTAAAATAACAAAATAACAACTTAGCACACTAGATATGCGACCAACTGTGAGTGATGTTGAACTTCTACCAACAAAAATCCCCTCTCTTTTTAAAATGAAATGTTGGGTTTTAACCTTAATAGAGTTTTGTTTTGTGGAAAGGGATTAGAAGAAAAGCCTGAAAAAATTTGATTCGAAACCATTGATAATTAAGGGTGACTTAGTAATTTTTTATGCCAGCTGGGGAAATCATCTTACCACAATGAAAACAAAATGGATCTCATAAACTTTTTTAGCATATTTGCTGAAGGAATAAAAAACAAAAATAATATGTATGATGCATGTATAAAATAAGTCCTCTTAAATAGTAGCTAAACTTGGCTGGTAAACAAGACAGAAACACAAAAATTACCAGTGTTCGCCAATAAATGCCTTCAAATTATATGCAAAATATACTATGGCCAAGAAGAAAAAGTCAAGAATATCTTTGGAAAACTACTGATCTAGAACCAATATAAAATGAGATGATGGCAATCAATAAAAAAATAGGGAATATAGGGCTTCCACATAGCCTCTCAAACCGCCCCTATTTAGCGCTAGTCTTTTTATTTCTTTTCCTGATAGATCACATTCTCTCTGGATTGTTCTCCTCCGGGTTGTTCTTAGTCTTCCCACATTATTACTTCTGCTGAGTGGGTTAAAAGAACAATGTCATCCGCATATTCTTTGCGGTTTCTGTGAGAGCTGTCATCTGATTCCTTTGCGTAGTGCTGTTATTTCTCTTGTACATTTATCGAGCACTGGTATGAATAGCAGTGGCGATAAGGGACATCCTTGTCTTCACCCTATAGTTGTTGCGTTTGGATTACTCAGCTAACCATTATGCGATACAACTGCTTTGGCATTGTTGTATAAAGCTTTTATCATGCTATGATTTTTGCTGGAATTCTGTGTTCTTAAGTGTGGCCCATATCGCCCTTCTTTTAATTGTGTCGAAGGCACGCTCGAAGTCTATGAAAGTTGCATATAGTGGGGTGTTCCATTTGACTGATTGTTTCCCTATTTACTTACTTAATGTTTTGGCATGTTCGGTACTTTCTCGGTTCTGTCGAAAGCCCGCTTGCTCATCTCGTTACTCTTGCGTTAGGATAAATATATTCCTGTCGGCTGCTTCCTCTCGAAATCTTGAATTGCTGTTTTTTAAAAATCCATAAATTTAAAAGTTTTTAAAGTAAATATTTTTTCAACTTTATTTACTCGCGTGTTTAAAACATTAAATTTTTATTGTAAACTTTATAACATCTTATGAAAAAAAACCACATATCTTCAATAATAAACTTTCAGAATTTCATTATTGCGTAATTAAAATGAAATTTAGGAATGTTATGGAATATTTATTAATATTTATTATCTTCTCATACATTTAACGAAAAGTTAATATAAAAAAGTCTTTATTTTAACCATCAAAATAAATAACAAGAGCATATGCCAACATCACGTAGGTATAGGCACATAAGCTCATATAGTTATATAATAATGTACCTCAAGTTTCATACACGTGCATATTTAAATATATTCATTTACCACACTGGAATGTATATATACTAAATTTTCACATCAAATAGATGATAACAAAGTAAAAATCGCGAAGATCTGAACCCCAGACGAAAAAAGTTAAAATTCATTTGGTAACCACTTTAATCTACATTTATCTTAATAAATAGTATTTTCAAAATTAAAAGAAATAATTTTTCTCGGGATGTTAAATAACAGTTAAAAAAAAAAATGGGAGACAAATAAATTTTTTCTTAAAATATAATTAAAAAACCTTTGCGGTTTAAAAAGAAGCCAAAACCTAAAAGAAAGCTTTTAAAACTATGCTGCTATAAATAAGTCTTTTAATTCTTATAACTGTCACTTTACTTTAATTTTGTCAAACATTTGACAAAATTAGAGTAAAATTACATTTTGTAATTAATGACATTATATATAATTGTTTTGATAAAATTTTTTAGCAAATAATAAATTTAAAAAAAAAGCCACCGGTATGAGATATAAAAATAGTTACGGATATTATTAAGAAGAATATGTATTAATAAAAATAAACTTTAAATATTAAATTTAAGAGAAATAATTAAGAGTATAATATCGCTTATCGCTATCAATTGTTTAAATTTTGAACTTCAACGCCTGGATGCCACAGTTATTAGAGTGCCAACCTTTCATTCAAAAGCCAAGGATTCGAATCCTAGTGAAAGTAAAAATAAACTCTAATCTGGTTTTCGACTCGACTCAGCTACCATTTGGCGTTGGGTTCAAATTAATTGCTTAAGTTAGGTTCAAATTAATTGCAAAAGTATAAAAATGATTAGAATATAAATAAAAAGAATTGTATATATTGAAAATCTAAGACGTTTCTACATGTTATAAAGCATAGTAATATCTCATGTTTAAATTGTATGTGGAATTCATTAAGATCAATTCTGATAACACGAATTTAATATGACATCTCCTGTTCCAACATATTCCTATGGTATAGAGAGGCTTATTAGTCTAACTACTAATACTCAAAAAAAATACAGTAGAACTTGCTAGGTTAAAATTTTCTTTTATTAACGTTTTATTCGTCCTTATGTCATTAAAAAGTATTGTACCAATTCCCGTGAAGCATCGTTTTGACATTGACATTTTGCAATTTCTTCAAAATAGAACCTTCAAATTGTTTTAAAAAGTTTAAAACCTACAATTACTATTTTTAATAGTTTTATTCATCTTCAAATCAATAAAAGACTTTCTAGTATTAAAAGACTTGCGTTACGTTGTGTAACACTACAGACAAAAACGCAAAACCAGTAAAAGCTCCCATTGATTTACTAGTCACTCTGACACAAAAATGTGTGTGTGGCTAAAAAAATTTGTTAAAATGTATTAAATGTTTAAATATTAAAAAATATGATGCCTGGTTTTTAGAAAATTGTAATTATCTCCAAAGTAAAAGCCTAATTACGCTTGTTGTCAAAAGACAAATTTGAAAAAGCCCTTTAAAATTATATATACTATATTAATACATGTTGTCCAATTTGAGTACAATACAGAACGTCTTATTTCAAAATGACAATTTTAACGTCTTAATTGTTTGGCACGTTCAGCATTGTGTTACAATCACTTTTGTTTCAGAAATATATTGTAGTTTAATCTTTGAAAATTTTAAATCAAATTTGAGTGGTCATCTATTCCAAGGAACACCAAATATAACAACATAAACTTCAAACAATCAAGGCAGGAGAAATTAATTTAAGAAAACAGCTTTTCAGTTGAGGTTTTTGTTATAAAATTTAAAATTAAATCAAAAATTTATACAGTCATCCTTGTTGCGTTTTCTAAAAGTCCTTGTTCATTGAATTTAAAACTATAAATTGTCAATAAAGCTATCACCAAATATCTTCTGTCACTTCCATAAATCCATTAGTTGAAAAAGTTCAGATAAACTTTCGTGGTTTGAACTCCTGATAATTATATATCTGAAGCGTTGCCAACTTTGAAACGCCATTTTTTTTTCTTGCAAAAGGTTCTTCAACATGTGCAACACTGCTCCAAATCACAGAATCATTAGTAGAAGATACCTATTATCTCTTTCCATCATCTTAATTATTTTTATTTCTTATTATTTACCAATATTTATAGTTAAAGATTCTAATAGTTTTTTTTCTTTTAATTGCCTTCACTTATTACTCGGCTGGGCTTATTACTCTTATGTAATAAGAGCATGGACTTATTTAAAAAGGTTGATCTTAAAGACCTAAAGTAGGCAAAAGTAATTTAAAAATCCACATTCATTATGGTTCACGTAAATAAAAACAAAATAAATTTTATTTCTTTAATAAGTAAAAGAACCATAAACATCAGCATTGCAGCTATTGTATAACTACAAATTCTCCTAAATACTATTTTGTAGTTTTTTAAAGTGTTTTAAATCTTTATTTTAACATTTTATTTTATTTTTATTTTCCTTTTCATTAACCAATATTTAACACCAAAATTTGGACAAAGAGTTTCCTAACATATTATTTGTTTTCTTATGTATGTATATGTATATGGAAATTAAAAATGAAAATTTTTTTTTAAAGTTATGTCGGAAATATTGAAATTTTTTTTTTATATTCAACAAATTTATATATTCAAAAATTTCTTTTATAGAATCATATGTGTATAAGAAAAATATACGTATACGTATACGAATACAGTATTCGACACAACTTTTAGCTCTATTTTTAAATGAATTCAGGGATTCCAATTGAGTAATTAGTCCGTCCAATTGAGTACAATCCGGTCGGAAGGACAAACGGAAGGACATACATAGCTAAACCGATTTATTTATCGATTCTGATTCGATCCATACCTTTGAGTCTTATCTACCCTTCCACATTCTCTGCGTCACAAACGTAATAGCAAACTACTGTCTGGTACTACAAATAAATAAATAAATAAATCAATCATATTCGCGATTCCCCGATTACTAATTCAAGATTGGCGCACATTTTCAATGTAAAGAACGTAAAATTTAATATGAGTAACTGTAATGGTATCTGACCAATGGCGTAGTGTTAAAGACGCCGCTTTCATGTGGAAGGTCTTGGGTTCAAACCCCGGTCAGATCATATCTAATAAAAAAATATCGTAAAATTGTGTATCGTAATAGTTATATCGTTATAGTTTATATTGTAATATAAAATAAAATATATTATATATAAAAATATATAAATAATTCTTGTGTAAGATTATAGATGGCGCACAAAGTTTACATTTGTGCATTCATATTTCATAACCTTATACAATAGCTACAGCCGAGTAATCAACAGCTTAGAGAATATTATGATTAAAGAAACTGAAGCCTAGTTTAAAATAAACTTGGTGAATGCACAATACTCCTTAAAGTGGAAAAGGAATAAAAAAAAAAAAAAAAAAAAAAAAAAAACTGTAATGGTAATATGAGAAAACCTAAAGTGATAATTTTTTTCAAATACAACTTTGCTTTTTTATAATTTGTTTAAATTGAAGAAGAATCTCGATAGGTTCGTTAAAAAAATATAGTTCATCAAACCGATCAAAAAAATTACTATAATTGAACAAAAACTGCTAAGCCCAATAGTATTCAATTGTTCACTACAGCAAGATCTTGTTCAGCAGTCAGAAAAATTAAGCACAATCCAGTTTTGATTAACTTTGGGCTATAAAAAAGTCTTACACTTTTAGCATTGCAGTACTTATGTTTGAAAACATATTAATGACTAAATTTGAAAGACTGATTTTTTAAACTCTTGATAAATAAATTTAATCTTGCCCAATCTTGGGAGTATCTTCCAAGAATTATAAATTATTAAAAATGAGTTTAATATACCCTGTAAATATCATTAACTATTAAATCAATTAAAATAACTCTTATCAGTTTAAAAAATTTTCTCCAATACTATCTATATATTCATATATTCTGTTTTTTGGAGTTCCTATACACATTACATGAATGTGTTCTGTACCAAAAAATTAGAACTATTTCAAAAATTTTATATTCGTGTTCTATATTTATTTTCAATATTTTCTTTAACCCTTTATCCCTTTCACTGCCCTCTTTTGTTACAAATTATTTTTTTTGCTTGTTTAATTCTTTTTTTTTATTATTATTAATTTCTCTTTTTTATTTTAGCTTGTAAATATTTTAGAGCTATTTTTTTCCTTTTAAATTTATTTTATTTGCATTTAGTTGAAATAAACATAGAAAAACAATTTCCAACAAGAAAAAAGCACAAACAAAAATACAAAACAGAAAAATGAGATGCTCCTTTTTACTTGTTTTACTCACACAATCAAAAAAATTATAAAATTTATGGTTCCATATACCAAAACTACAACCAAAAAACAATTTCTTTTTATTATCGAATAAAAACCAATAAAAAGTACTCAAAAAAAAACAAAAAAAAAACAAAAATAGAAAAAAACTCACTCGAAAAATATCCTTTTTGTGATATCTAAAGCTTTAAATAAAAAAAAAACATTCATTTTTTCTAGTCGCTATCCGTTTGAGTATGAGAAAATTTTTTTAATAGTATTTGACTGTTTTTGAAATAAAAATGAACTTGAAACTTTTTTCACAGTCTAATTCACAAATTTGAAAATCGAAAGGCATTACTAGGATTTCAAATAATTTCAAGTCTTTCAACCTAACAACTCCAGATAACAAGACATGGGATTAAAGACTCCAATTTCAAATATTATTAGAAGAAGAACTTTCAAATATTATTCTACTTTTAGAAGATGAAAAGTTTTCCTATTTCGTAGTTCTTAAAACCCTTTCCGAATTTAGAATATCATTTTTGAAAAACATTCAGGCGAAATAGTTATCTTTTTTCCTAGTCTTTAAACCGACATTCCTCAATTAATACGGTTTGGGCTAAATCACTCTAACCCATAAATCATTGAAACCCTTTCCGAATTTAAAAAAATATTTTCAAAAATATTGCATACATTCATGCGAAATAGTTCTCTTATTTCCTAGCCTTTAAGCTCACATTCTTTAATTAATAAGATTTTGACTAAACAACTCCAGCACGAATCCCTTTTCCAATTTAAAATAAAATTTTTGCAAAATATTGCATACATTTAGGCGAAATAGTTTTCCTATTTCCATTCTTTAAACCCACAATCTTCAATTAATAATGCTTGGGCTAAACCACTCTAGTACTGAAGCCTTTCCCAATTAAAAATAAAAATTTTCAAAAATATTGCATACATTCAGGCGAAAAAGTTCTCCAATTTTCTAGAAAATTATAACTAATCTTGATTATATCTGTTTTACGATGAGAATTTTACAATTCATCCATTCTTTTTATTTAAATATTCATATAAAATCTTTTGAATAATTTTTTAATATTTCAGTTTTATTCAAATGCATAAGTGTATATAGGTTAAATAATACCTAAATATTTTATTATAATATAGAATAGCAATAGTTATTATGTATAGAAAAATATAAGAAAAGATAAATTAATGTCCATTCTTTTATAAACTTATTTTTAAGTGAACATAAAAATTATGAATTTTTTTTCTAAAAAAAATTTATAATTTAATTTTAAATTTTACTGCGCGAAGTTCCAATTAAATCAAATTTTACTCAAATTGATAAAAAATATTGTAAATGGGCAAACAAGCCGTCCTGGCTTTAGGTTTGGTTCCGTTGATATGTGATATGATAATAAATTATGGTTGAAAATTATATTAATATAAATTATAAAAAAATAATGAACTATAATTGGGAAGGATTATAATGTTTGTAATAATTTTCATCAAGTGTATTGATAGAAGGAAATACAAAGTGTGTCAATTTCTTTGATTTAAAAGCTTAAAAGATTGAAATTCCTTCTAATTAAGTAAAAATTGGTTTAAAAATTATTAAATGGTGGTTAATATTAAAATCTTATACAACTGCTCATTTGCATTCTTTTGTTTCTTTCATCTCAGATCTTATCATAATAAGATATTTTATATTGTTCAAAGGTTTTGAATTGGAAAACTTAGCCATATTTTAAAGTATTAAGATAATCAAACAAATTAATAATTCCATAATTAAACAATGTATAGTATTTTAAATATTAAAAACCAACTTTAGAAAAAAAAATTCTATTGCCATTATTTATTTCATTGACTATTCATTATATGAAATGTATAATCACAAATCTGAGTTGAACAAAACCCCAAATGACTATCTTTATCATGAGGTTTTTAGAAAATTAAATTAACTTAATTTTGTATACCTCCGCGTAAGCGCGAAATTAGTTAAAATATAGGGAATAAACATACTAATTTAATTTCTATATTATAATCTGGTTCCTTCCGAATTTCCTTCCTAATATCCGCTTTTATCTTCTTTTTTCATGACATACTCAAAATAAATACTCAAAATCGAAAAAAATATTCCAAATAGTTATTTCCCTTTTTTAGAAATATTATTAGAGACTCTTTTTAGACTTATTAGTCAAATATATTTTGATTATATGTAAAATCCTTTCTAACATACTTTGCAATTTAATAAATAATATTATCTAATTAATAAATTTAAGTTGTTTATCTAACAAAAAGCCTTATTTTTAATACTAGTGTTTTCTGTTTGAAATGTTTTAAGATTTATTTTACGTGGGTCATAAAATCCTAAATTATAGCATTCTTTCCCATTTTGGTGGGTCAAAAGATCAAAAAATAACAAAAAAATAATTACATAATATGTCCCACCAATTTAAGGACATTATGACTCCCTGATAGTCAAATATTATACTCAAATTGAATTTGAGCAATATGTCTTATCCCCGGTGGGAAAAATTGGCCAAGGGCCACCTGACACGTTGCCTTAAAAATTTGTTATTAACTCAACTTATAAAAATACACAGCAGCTTTCTTTATTGATTTAACACTATATTTTTATATGTATATAAGTAACTAAAGTTTCTGAAATAAAAATCCTTGAGATATTCTAATAACCCTTCACGTTGTCCTTTGATGAATTTAAAATTTTAAATCTTTTGCATTAATCTAAGATTTGTGCACCTCAAATTACAATTATTACAATAATAAATTATAGCCACACAAAGCATAAATAAAATAAGTGCATTAAAACCGTTGAATAACCGTTAAATAGTTTTGCAACCAAAAGTTAAATGAAAAAAATCAAAAAATTAACTTTCCAATAAACAAATGAATTTTCATTACAAAATGAATTTCAACTTAATTTTTTATATATTTCTGACACAAAATTTCATTCTCGCACGAGAGAGAAATAACGGTAATTTAAAATCCAAAACTTTTTAAACTGTAATTTTCCATACAATATAAACCTGTTGAATATAAATTTTTTTATATAAGAATTTCCAAAAACAACTAAATAATATTTTCATTCAAATTAAAAGTACCTCCAGTAAAACTCTCCACGCAAGTAAAACTCTCCTCTCAAATTTTGAGACTTTAGCAGAAATTTTTAGGCGTTATTATAGCCATTGGACTCTTATCAAATCAAAAAAAAAATCTCATTAGAAATAAATTAAACAAAAATCTGTAATCTCCTCTCTCCATTCGGAATTTTAAAAACCGAATTTGTTCTAAAAAACTGTACAAAAAAACAAAAGAGAAACTCTACACAATTTGAACTTGCGCTTTAACAAAATGTTCTAAAGTTACAAATACGTATTCGGTAACTTTCAATTGTTTTTTTTTTTTTTTTGGAGAAAGGATACACGATAAAAAATTTCCGTTGTACGGTTTAATAATTTTTTTTTTTTTTTTATTTTATTTGGAGATTTTTACACATTTTTTTTTTTTTTTGTATTGTATTTTCTTTCAATTTATTTACCGTTAGTATAGTCATTGACTGCCAACATTAAAGGTATTAACCTAGGTTTGTTTTCTCTTTTTGTTAGTCCGCCTGCATATACAAACTAACATACAAACTTACATACATTATTATTATATATGTACAAATAAAACTGTCTATTTTCCTGTGGAAGTTTTTTGATTATTTGTAATATATGTTTGTATGTTTATTTGTATGTATGTACTTTTTAAAACAGTTAACATATTTTTCATATAATTATATGTATTAATGTATGTATGTATGTACGTATGACATTGTGTATTTAGGTTAATTTTGAAATAGTGAAAAAATCAATATGCTATATGTAATATATAAATACATACACATATGTACATATAGGATATTAAATTAATGCGTGCGTATTATTGTTTGCATATATGTCAGTAGGTTTGTTTTTGGATTTTTATAGAAAATAAATCGTGCTTATTGCATTTGTTTTGTTTTTTTTGTATTTTTTTTTTTACGAGGATTTTATTTAATTTTCGTTCAATAGGATTCAAATTGAGTTATTGTGGTCTATTTAATCAAGTTATGAACAAATCGATTTAAACAATAACGGAATTTAAGTATTTCCGTGCAGTTTCCGATCAAAAATAATGCGATGGAAATTATAATAAATATTATATAATTTTATTTATAGACTTATAGTGCTACTTCAAGAAAATTTTATTTAATTTGTTTTATTACAGTCGTCTTCAATGCTTAAGAGCAAAGATTCTTAACTAATAATAGGTACGTTAATTGTAATTCTGTAAATATATGATATGCACTTCTAATAAATTAAAATTAATTAAACTATAAAGCTCAAGTATAAGTACACAAAATTTAAGGTCCTGCTGGAGCGCTTTTGCATCCCATTGTATTCATAATAATGAAAAATATTCATAAGATCAATATATCGATATTATAATAATTTTAAATTTTATATTTAGAAGCACTTTAAGATTAAGAATAGCTTTTTTTTTTCTAAGAAGGTAAATTTTTAAAGCAACAAATACACAAAACCATTCCTTGATGACCCAAGATCCCACTAATTATGCATATATAGCTACAGAATTTAATTACATATCGTACCGGTGTTATACATATGTTGCCATAACATGGTTTTTACTACAATAATTTATAAAATATCAGAGGTCAGTAGAACCAATGCAGCCAAACTGGGAATCTTTTACATTTCCTCCTACAGGAGCTATAGAGAAATACTTAACTTAAAAATGTTAAGGACTTTCTTTGCGAATGTTCGGCTATACCTAGAGCCATATTTCTGTTAATCGATGAACCAAGGTTCAACAATCTGTAGATACGAGCTTTCTGAACACTAAATGACAGAACTGATTTCGCATCTGAACTACTCGAGTTGGATGATATAAAATTAAAATCAAAAACCCAGGTAATGTGAGCGCAATCGAATTAAAATGGCGCAATTTAGCTAATTTAGGTCTTTATGTTTCTTATCTACCCACTTACCTATGCAAGAATTTTTAAGATTAATAAATAATTCACAGTTGTAACACATATAATTCAACCCGACTGACGTAAAATTTAATTTTTTTTTTTAATGAAAAAACTTATTGACCTTTGAGATCCTTTTGCCAGAAAAACATTGTCTGCAGACCCACAGTTTAACATGGTTTGAATGAGCAATTGGGTTTAATAAGATCTAATTTTTTAAAATAAATCAAAGTCTTAATGTCGAGTTTATTCGCATAATTCAAAAAACTCTACAATATTGCCCATATCACAAATATAAATCTATGTATTTTAATTAAAAAACTCACAGACAAGTTTGCATAAATTAAAGAGAAGAGTATGGTAAGTATAAAAGAGTTCGGAAATGGATAAAAAGATTTCTCAAAATGAAACTAAAACAAGAAATATTGAATAATATAATAATTAGATAATTAAGATAATCTTGTTTAAAAATATTTACAGTTAATGTACAGTACCTGATCCAAGTTATATTGTAAATTTCTAAACATCATATTTCCTTAATTGAAAATTATACCTGACTAACCTATAAAATGGCTTTCCTTGAAAATCATAATATTGAATCTAATCTTAAAATCAACATATTAAAGTTAAAATTGAATTTAAAGTTATTGCGATCTTTTATGATATTTAAGTCACTTGGTCACCTGAATCTCTCTGAATCTTGTAATTTGAGTTTAAAAAACAAATAATTCTTATTATAACGAAAGATTAATATTAATTTAAAGCCTGAATAAAGCTTAAGATTATTTGATTCCAATTAATTTTGTCCAAGAATAGCAATTAAAAAACAGTAACCAAAAAAAGTATTAAATTTTTATTTTATTTAGTTGAACTTTGCGTGTTCGCTAATTGAACAAATGTCTTTTTTTTATTTTAAATTTTTTCAATATTTTTGTTATTGTAAATTTGTAAACTTTCATTTCATTTATTTTAATAGTTAACTTTATTTTTTAATACTCATGTTAACTATATTCATAGGAATATCAAAATTGCTCTTCCATTTGTGATGCATCTAGTTAGCTGTGATAGGTATGGACTGCAATAGTTGATATATTAAATAACCGTGATGTCAACGTTAACAAGAGATTAAAATTCCTTAAATGTCTCGTCTGGTCAGTTTTTATACCCGTGCATACATATATGAACCTCGGGTATATTAAAATTACTCCTCCGTTTGTAACGCATCGAAATATAAGAGCTAGATATAGTGTCAAGGGTACGTATCGAATCAGCATCGAAAAGTGAATCGATCTAGCTATGTGTGTCCGTCCGTCCGTCCGTCCGTCCGTCCGTCAGCACGATAACTCAAAAACTATAAGAGCTAGAGTTCTGAAACTTTCACAAAGTAATTTTTAGACAATTTGTAGGTTCCCTATTGTTTTTGGTTAAAATCGGAGAAAGGCTTCGGGTAGCTGCCATACAAATTTTTCGATATTTTATGAGTATTTTTTAAATTAATAACGAAAAATAGAAACCAAATATAAAAACAAACAAATTGTTGTTTAATTATTAATCGATTCATGGTGTAGTGGTTAGGACATGTTACTTGTAGCAAAAATGTCTCGGTTCGATTTCAGGCTAAGGAAAATTTTTTTTTTTTTTTAAATTCATTTTTTTTATCTATTTTTTTTTTAATAAAATATATGTATTTATTTTATGTTTGAAAAAATTTTATTTTATAGAAAATTAGACAGAAGATTCATTTATATTAAAAATTATTAATTTTTTTTAATATTTCTATAAAAAAATTCAAAACTGTTATTTAAAACAAACAATTGATACTATAGCAACTACGATTATTTAAAACTGTTATTTAAAACAAACAATTGATACCATAGTAACTAGAATTATTTAAAAAAAAAAAAAATGAGATAAATAAAAACTCGTTTTGTAAACAAATTATTAATTGTTCTATGGTATAGTGTGTAGGACATGGGACTGGTAGTCAAAACGTTTCGGTTCGATTCCTGGCTGGGGCAAAATTTTTTTTTTTTTAAATTCATCTTAAAATTCTCATTTATAAATTATTTATTTTTTTTAAAACATTTTTAAAAAAATTCAAAACATTTATTCAAAACAAACAATTGATACCATCGCAACTATAATAATTTAAAAAAAAAATTGAGATGAATATAAGGTCGATGGCTTAGTGGTTAAGACGTCGACATTTTAATTGGAAAGTGTGGGTTCGAATCTCGTTGAGAGCATATTTTTTTTTTAAATTCATCTTTTTTTTTTAATTCATTTTTTTTTTATTAATTTTTTTTCAATTAAATATAAAAAAACAAATATTTTGAATTTTCTGTCAAACAGTTCAATTGCAATATAAGAATTTCTTATATATTTAATACACGCACGGGTATCTAAAAGTTGACAAGGGCAACTATAATCTTCCTCGTTTTAATATGATATGAATCTCAAAGTAGCTTTGACAACCAAAGTGGACGAAATTGACATGTAGACCTATAAATCTCTTTTAAAGATCACATATCCAATATGAAAGTTCTACAAATGCTGCCGAAAAAAAGAGAACTACTTTTAATAATTAAAAAACTAAAAGTACCCTATATGGACCAGATAATGAAAGAAACAAAATATGAATTACTACTATTGTCGAAGGAAGAATACAAGGAAGGCGAGGAGTAGGTAGAAAGTAATTATCAAGGCTGGGAAATATCAGGGTGTACAGTGGTTTTACCACAAATGGAAACTTAATTTATGAAGCGCATTATAATCAAATATGTCAACATTATAACCACCGAAACATTAAATTAAGACACCGGCAACCATCAGTGAATAGGCATCAGTAGAGAGAAGAATTTAACAATAACATGTCTTTTACTATAGAGCTGTCATACTAATTTCAAAGATTAATTTGCTTATTTGATAAATGAACCGGACCAATTATGTAACGGAGAAGACTCTTTTGTGATTATTTAAATGATTGAAGCTTAATTTTTGGACATTTGCCATGCCATGAAGTTGTTTAAGTTGTCTTCTTATATATAATGAAGTAAGCGCTTTTTCAAAATTTCAAATTATTTTAAGACCGTGGCTTAATTCCCTTACAAATTTCTGGAATTTTGAATTAAAAAACAAAACCATGCGCCATTCAATTTTTGGACTTAATAAAAGTTTAATTAACATTCTCCATATAGAACGTACATATAACACAGAACAGACCTAACACTGGATTCGACTAAAATCTCCAGATCTAAGACTAACACTATTATACAATAGCTTCCTGCAGTTAACTTAGAGTATACAAGTCCAACTGAATCCTTCTTCGTTTTTCTTATATTTTGAAACGGTTTTCATGATGTCGGTGGTGTAAAATAAACAGTTGAAATGTAATTAGCAAAGTGGTATTTTATTTTTGATGTTTTTTTTTAATAATAATAAAAATAATATTAAGATTTCAACACGAAAAACTTAAATTTATTATCGAATTGAACATAATATTTATATTTGTTCTTTTGTATTATTATTTGTTTTTGTATATTTTTTTTTTTTTTCATCTCACATTCAGCTTTAGCGCAGCAGTCTTTTACAGATTTTCTTGAGGGGATGGAAAACAAAAATAACGAACATTTTTTTTATATTCCGTTATTTTACTTTAAAAAAAATAGAACTGAAGCATTTTTATTTAATCGCTAGCTGCATCATAAAACTGTGAAAACTGCAATAATATTGGTTGGTGATTTTACTGAGATAGCATATACCGTTATTATTACATAAATTGGAATATAAGACAAAATAACGGTATATGTACTATAAAGAAAAATCTATTTTTTAATTTTATTATTGTTTGTTTTTTTTTTTTATTGGAATTTAGAATATATACTCTTTTCACATGAACTTGCTCTTTTTTCACATTAAATTTGTCTTTTTTCAAATATAAATAGTTCTAAGCTTTCAAATTGTTTTGGTTTTTTTTAATTAGGTTAATTTTAGGGTTCACGTAGTCGAATTAACATAATTTTATTAAAAGCTACCAATTTTATTGGAGAACCTAAATACAATAACAGTAAATTAGAAATTTTGGACTCTTAAGTCAGTTCCCAAAAAAATTAGCGGTCTTCTGGCTTATCTTAATGTTTTTCTTTGTTTTTTTTGGTTTCTATTACAGAATTTTGTAACTAGGTTTTCAAATCAAGCAGGTCCGAATTTTGCATCCCAAAGTTCGGCGGCCATTATAAAAACCGACCAAATTGATTTAAAAAAACTTCAATTTCATTTAAAAATTCGCGATCAATTTAATTTAAAAAAAGATCAAATGTAATTAAAAACAGGCAAAATTACTGTGAAAATGGACCAAGTTCATCGGAAAAGAGTATAGATACATGTGCATCTTTAGATACTTGATTTTTTTATTATTCTTTTGTAGTTTTTATATATGAGTAACTAATGTGTAAAAAAAAAAATGAAGTTAGAAGGATTTATACTGTGTATGTGAGTTCGAAGTAAGTGTAAATAAGATAAATTGCTTGATTCTAAATATTCTATATGCTAACATATATATATTATATATATATACTTTATATACTATATTTACATGCTTTTACACCATCTTTTATCTAAATAACAAAAAAATTCAAAGTAGAAATGAATGTACTTGAAAGAAAATTAGAAAATTTTCACATCATTTATCCGTTCAACGGGATAAAAAAAAAAGAAGAAAATTGTGAAAAACTATAAAAAAAAAACAAACAAATAAAAACAAAAAAAAAAAACTTAAAATAATGATAATGGTATATACTAATAGTGTGTTTGGTTTTAAGGTGATGAAAAATACATTTAAAGATTGATTAAACCATTTTATAAAATTTAAGAGAACGTAAAAATCGTTAAAATATGTGACATGTGGATATGAAAAAGATTTTTTATACCAATGGTTGTTGGGGTTTTTAAATTTTGTTGTTGATGTTTTTTTTTTTTGTTTTTTTCTGGTAATTTTTATACTTTTATTTTAGATAGATAGTTAGTTAATTTCATTTATAACACGAGTATAAGAATGATTTGATAATAACGTTTTATTATAATTTCTAATTTTTTAAATAAAAATGTATAATTATTATTTTAAATAAGAATAGTCAGTATCTTAAGATTGAAGAGAAGTTTTAGAACTTGAAAAGTTTGAAATATACTTAAATATTTAATTAAGTTTTATACACGTGAGTTACATAATATTATGTTGCCATAATGTAACGGTACATAGGGGTTGTCATAATATAGTAGCTCATTCACTTTTTTTTATATTTTTACAATACCTGAAAATGCAACTTCCCGGTCAACTTATTTTATTAATTAAGTTACTTTAAACATATTAATTTTAGTATATATAAGTATAACTTTGTAAAATAAAGACAGTCCTAAAACTCTCTTCGATGCCTTTCAAGTACTGGATGTTAGCGGTCATATGTCCTTAAAATTAAGTTAAAATCTGGATAAAATGTTTCTGTATTAATTTCGATCCATGGCTATGTGTACCAAACTACCAAATCACCAATATTTGATATACTTGTCCAGTTCCTGATATTGCGTAACCTCTACATTTGTTTTTGAACAACACCTGTTTTACCTTCAATTTTTCCTTGCACGATAAGCTGTAGGAGAGTTCGTACTTTTGACCTCGCATCACATGTTCATAATATGATATTTTTATTATTTTGATTGTGTGATATGATATTCTTCTTCTTTTGATGTCAGTAAGACGTTGTTGGCCTTTATTTATTCTTCGAAAAACTTCAATATTTGTGACACGATCTACCCATGAAATTTTTAGTATTCATCTATAGAGCCACATTTCAAAGGCTTCAAGTTTATTCATATAGGTGGTTGTCAAGGTTCAAGTCTCTACTCCATATAATATTCCCTTATATTATTTGCACCCTCTTGTTTCAAGAATTATCAGAGGTACATAAACCATTAAACCAAATATGGAGTCAAAATTAAAATGTATGAGGAAGTGTCCAGACTTTAACTAAAGAAATACCTATTATCAGATCTATTAATAGATTTAAACTAATCTGTAAGACTAGCACAATTCAAACGGTTTCGTTTAAGACATTCCGTGTTTTGATATTGAGAAAGACGAGGTTGGTGGAGTCTGACTTTTTTTATATCGTCTGCTACGTGCTAGATCATAAGATGTCTATAAACATCAATATTGCGCATATATCAAGAGGCGCTGACAATTTAACGAAATACTTTATTTTGAAACAAATGGAATGTTTGACTATGAAGTTGCTTAACTGAACCCCAAATTTAGATACCGTATGCTTAGACTATCTTTAATATTTGATGTTATATCTAAACTTTCTTATATGTTGAAAGGGAAGAACTTTTTCCCAGAACTTATGTCCAGAACTTATTTCCAGAACTTTTACCCGGACACTTCGCACTATTTTCATATTATGAGGCAACATTATTTATCGTGACTGCCACGTTTGTTTTTAAAATAACCCAGCTAGAAACTTTGTCATTTATTTTCTGTTGTTTTCTAAGTTGTTTCCCATCGCCAGAATAGCAATGACATCAGTAAACGTAGTTATGGTTGTGATTCTTGACTCTGGAATTGGTATGTCACTAATAGTAAGTACAATATAGGGTGTAAAATGCTTCCTTTCGCAAAAAGTCAAAATAAAAAAGATTAGAAGCCTTCACACTTCGCTACATTCTGTAAAGAAAGTATTCATTGTTAATAAAACAAAAATAGTTATTAATATAATCCTAAAATAAAAATATGTTTTAAAACTTATTTACGCTGAATATATTATAGATTAGTCAGCAGATACTCTACTCTTTAGCACAAGGTATCTTTAGGATCAATTAATTATATTTTCGAAATCAAATTCAGACGAAATTTATAATCATTTAAAGCCAAACAGCAAATCTTTATAAACATTTAGTTAAGGTTTTGTTAATATAAGTCAATAATCACAGATGGCTCATTAATAGACTAATAGAATATACACTTAATAGAATAGGCTCATTAGATTCATGCAATCAAATACCTTAAAAAATCGGGTACATGTCATAAGGCCAAATGAAGAAAAGCGTTTAAATGTTTAAAATAAAACCAAAATTATAATTTCTTAATTTTCGGCTTTATTTCATTTTGAGAAATTTTTGAAAAAGAAATAAAACCAAAATTATAAAAAATAAATCCAAAAATATTTTAAACATGAGATAAATCAAAATTTCCAGTATATTTATATAAAAAAATCCAGGTTATAATTATGTGACCAGATTCTGAATCAGCAGAGATTTTTTAGTGCATAAATATTTTATCAGGGAATATCCTGATTTTGAATCCAACTCTAAAATCACTCTTAATTCAAAACTCCACATATACACATATATAAATATTCTGGGATATTCTCTGCAATCCTGGTTTTGAATGAGAAGTCTATATATGTATATATATATTTATAAATATTCTGTAAAAGGAGAATACCCTGATTTTGAAACCAACTCTAAAATCCATCCTAATTCAGAAACTGATATACACATATACAAAAATATTCTGGAAAAAGCGAACAACCCTGCTTTTGAATACAACCAAAAACAAATGTGAATAAAATAATTCAATTGTTTACCCATTTAAAAAAAATTAGCAATTTGAAATAAAATCAAATTGGCTTTATTTCAATTTTGCATATTGAAATAAGAGCAAAATTCTATTATACTATAATTACACTATATTAGTTGCAGAAACTGAAGAGGATAGAAGGACATACAAAAATGGAAATTGAAGTAAGATTCTTGTTTATTCATTCTAGACTTCCAGCCATTGATGAAGCTGATTTCTTTGATTCTGTGAAACGGTCTTTTATTAACATTATGAATTTCCAAAAAAATAAAATAAACTAATTAATTTTTGTCTTAACTGATAATAATAATAATAATTAATTAAAAAATCAAGTATAAAAAACAAAAATAATCATTAATCTTAAATAAATTAATATATAACTTTACTATTATACATATCAACTAATTAATTTAACCCAATATCAAAAATTTTCAATTTATTTTCTTTACTTTTTTATTATTCAATTAAAAATTATTATTACTATTGTTTTTCACCTTTTTTTTATTCAAAATCTAATTAGTATATAAAATTCAAATACATAATTAAATGTACAATTTACTTTTTTTTATTTTCTTCTAATTTTTATTTATTTAATTTTTAAATTCTGTCCAAAAGTACTTGCGAACATAATATAAATATATGTAATTATACAATTGTACATTTTTTTTTCTTATATATATAAATGTATTTGTTATATTTGTTATATTTTATATAACAATACGTTTACACATTATTATTTACTTATTTAATATTTTAATATAAGTACATGAATGAAAACATAATATTATATAATATTCGAATGTATATATTCAAACATTTGTATGATAAAATATATTAATGAAAAATGACTCATTTAGATTTCACTAAAAAGATTAACTAAACTGTATATAACACCTACGATATTATATAATGGTATATAAAATGTTCAAATATTTAAACATATTCGAAATATTAGAAAATTAAATAATAAATTATTCTAATTCTATATGAAATGACCAGACTATTTTACAAAATTTAATATTATTATAATATTTACATTTAATATATTTAGGTGTTTATATAACATAAAACGTATGTGTGTTTATGTACGTAAAGAAGTAAATAATTGAAAATTTCAAATTATCATCTAATATGTTCATTGAATCATTTTTTTTTTCGAATAATTTTTATTTGCATATTTTTAGGAGAAAACTTATTATTAGTATTACAACACATACTACTAAAAAAATTACGTCAAAATTTTCAATAAAATATTTTAAATAAAATTATATTAGAATTATTTAAACTAAAAATTCGAGAATTTTAATTTTTTAATACAATCAATAATTTGTCAAAATTTAAAATGTAGCTATTAAATTTTTTACAATTTTTTTTTAAATCTTTTAGACTTTAAATTTCAGCCCTGGCTGAGGCAAAAAGTGTAACTCTGTCATAAATTAAAAAAGCCACGCTATCTAATAATATAGCAACTTGCAGAAATGGTAAAATAAGGTTTCTTAACCCAAGGAATTGGATCTATAATGAAACTCAAATAGACTTAACATAAGCCTTGGGTTCATTATCAAGATTATGATTTTCTTAATTTGATCTTACATATAATTAAAAATTATTATTAATCTAAGGTCAGCCAATAAAGAATTTTAACTCTTTTATAATACTTATTGGGTCATGAAATAAAAAATTTAGTAGATTTTGAATTGCAAATTAAACAAATTAAAAAAGGTCTCATCTTCCACATATATCAATTTTATTATACCCATATGACTATAAGTCAAAAGGATATACTAAATTTGCAATTATCTTTGCGACGCAAAGAAGTAGTAGGGGTAAATATAGACTCAAAGGTATGGATCGGATCAAAATCGAAAAGTAAATAGAGCTATGACACAGTGTCCGTCCGGTATCTACTTTCAACGGCCTTCCGTCCGTGTGTTTATTAAAACTTTTACAACACTTGAAATAGCAATTTTAACCACGGGTTGGTATTGCAAAAAAATTATTTCATAGAAGAACTTTTTTCTGCAGCCCCACCTGTTATGGAGCTACAGCCCCTTAAATTTTTGCTTAGATAATAAAATTCTAGCAAAAATTACAAATTTTGGTGGAGTTCACAATTGATTTACTAGAAACTAAAAAATAGAAAAGTAGGGACAGCAGAGGGATGGACAGATATTCACAAATCATCAAGCATTGGGGTTATATTCTAAGTATTGATTTCACTATTAGTCATAATTAATAAATTAATGAAATAATTAAATTAATATTATCATTTATTTTTGTATATATTTTCATAAAAATAAATGATAAAATACTCAGTAAGAAACCGTATGTAATTTTGAAAATGTGTTTTTTAAAACCCCTTGTTTTTTTTCCTCACTTGCTCATTATTATCATAAAACCCTTTAAAATATTTTTTTAATTATATGATATAAAACATTTGCATAAGTATATTCGTAAGGCTAATGTACATAGCCTAATTTAAAATACAGGTGATAAATAATTTTAACCACCCCTATTGTGCTAGTTTTTACTTTTATTACTATTATTATTATTATTATTATTTTTAATATAATTATTATTATTATTTTTTGTAATTTTCCATTCGATTATTTACGTATTGATTTATTATTTCCATTATACAATTATAATTATAAAATTAATTAGGCACTGATTGTTAATGACTAGAGGGAATTTCTTATTATATTTATTTTTAATTTGATTATTTTAGTTCCTATTTTATTTTTTTATTTTAAAAGTAAATGTAAGTCCTGTTACCCGCCACTCTATTTAAAATTAAAACAAAAATAAAGCAATATAAAAATAAAAAAAAAAAAAATTTGACATTATTATAACGAACCATTATTTTAATTACTACATATCAGACAACATCAAAAAACCTGAAATCATAAAACATATACTCATTACTTGTACTCGTACTCGTACAACTATAGATAACCTACACTCAAAATTAAAACAAAGAGAAAAATGTACTATACACTGAATTACATATGAATAATAATGACATAAAATATATATCTGTTATATATTATTTATTATATATATATATATAATATATTATTACAAAAATTATATTTTAGTATATGAAATCTTTACAAAAAAAAAAAACAAAAACCAAAAAGGGTATCTAACTGTGTACATTGAAAATTTATGTAAAAATATTGAATTACCTGACCTTGTTAACAAGTACTAAATAAATATTTGATCGAATGAATGTTTATTTTTTGCTTTTTTATTGCATTTTATTATAATAGATTCGTGTATTATTACTTATTATATTTTGAGTTTGTCCATTTTTTATGTTTTTTTTTTTTTTTGATTTTCTTTTGTTTTAAAAAATATTGGAAAATTCATAAATAAAAATGGAAAAATATTATTTTCAATATATTATGTACTGTTGAGATTTGTTTTGTCAGATCTGAACAACTGTTATATGGTATAATTTTTAAGTTATTAGATAATAATTTATTTAATAATATTTTATTGACTTCAATTTATTTGAATATTTGTCTGGTACTATATATAATAAAAAATACTGGATCAGAAATTACTCTTGGCTACTAAGGCTATTATTGTGGTTTGCTAGGTTATAATTCTTGATCCTGTATATAATATTTAGTTTTATATATTTAATTATTCAATAATATTACATGATACAGGCTAGGATACTATTATTTGATTTTATATACCAATATTATTTATTATATTAATTTAATTATATTCTATTATTATTATATTTGATCGTAAGAGGGAATTGTAATCGAATATTACTTTTTCGAATAATTTTACTACGCCACTGAGTAGTACCAGTAATACCACTACGCCACTGAGATCCGTTTCATTAAATTAATCTCTCCGTAAAAACAAAGAGAAGAAAATTTCTAATTGCATACTTTTAGGGAACTTCTCACAATTTTTTTTTTGTGAAATGTGTGTGTGTATGTACTTATTAAACGTGACTGGAATTTTAAAACTTAAAAAACTTATTTAACTTTATTTTGCGTTTCAGATTAATTTAAGAGTAAGTTAAAGAACATAATATGTTAAATATTCTCTTATATTTTGAGTAGGAACTAATTTTTTGTTGTTGATAGAACCTTTTGTATAACAAATATCAGAGTAACTGTTATCTCAAAGACTATTGTATTATTAAGCAACAATTTTACTCATTAAATAAGTTCTTAATTTAGACTCAATTTGACACTCATATTACTTAATGTCAAAGTCCGGGACTTATATGTATTTTAATTTAGTAGGTATTTTATTTATTTAGAATCTTAAAATTTTGTTATGTTTTTTGAAACATTCAGCATAACATTTTTTCAGGAAACGGAAATCAAATTAAAGAAGCGCTCTAAATAATTTTACAACAAATTTTTTGAGTTAAAAGTCTAAATTTTCGCCTAAATAAGCATTGTAGTCAATTTACATTATAATATGGTATGAGCATTAAATAGTCAAACTACTCATACATGCATGTAATATAAAATTTGTTTAGTAGTAGTTGAACAGTTTAAAAATACACTGGCTTTTAATTGACTGCTTCAAATTCTAAAAAATTAAATTACAATGTGAGAGAATTTAACCTCTGGAATTGCAAAACTATGGAATAAGCAAAGACAATATAGATGTAGTTATTAAAGGTCTATTCATTGTTTAATTGTGATTTTGTGAAATTAATTTTTCATTTGTAAACCACAGGATCATTTATTTATTCTTCATATATCAAAATTTTCTATATACGAATAAAATTCCAAAAAAACACTTTGTAAGTTCGAAAATTAAAAGAAAATACCGCTTTTTATAACCCCTGAATTTTTGTAATTTGTTATTGTCTTTATAATGTACTTATAACAATACATTAAACACTGATTGGTCTAATTACAAAGAGAAAACTTTTTCCCTTCATTATAGCCATTTTAACAAGTTGACACAATATCAATATTTAAAATATAATTAAACATGTTTGAATTATTCAGAAATTTTATTCTCTTTTGGATGAAAAGAATTTTATGCTCAAACATAATTTTATTTTACATTACATACATATGTAAGTAGTTGTAAAACATATTTTTGTAATGTAGGTATTAAAATAGATTTACTATTAATAAAATACCTGTTAGGTTAAAAGATTAAAGTTATTACAAAGTTAAAATAATATTTTACTATAAATATTTGTCTATAGATTTTTTATGACAAGAGTTGAAAAGAACTGAAATAATATTTACTATCTTGTCAAATTAACCAAAATCATATTTCATTTATTATACAAATTAAAAGTTTTTTTTTTTTGACAAATTAAAATAGAAAATTTTTTAATGAAAAGTGGATTTTGTGAAAGCAGGAATTTATATTATAATAAAGGAAGGGTTTTTTTGCTAAATTTATATTTTAAATGTCTTTGACTTCAAATTTTCTATACGTGATGCTCTTTGAGAACTGAGTTTACTCTACTGAAAGACTTCAAACTTGTTAACTCATGCCAGCCCGATAGTCGGTTAAAAAAAAATTTGGGAGCAAATTTTGTCCAATTTTGTGAAGTACCTCTTTGTCTAAAAAGAAAGCCTTAAACATTTTTTTCATTACTTTACTCTAAATTAGAAACGGTTTGACCGATTGAATTCAAATTTTGTATACTTGGAAGTCTTTGACAGTTAAGTTTACTCTATCAACGGGCAATATCAACTGAATTATCATTTCTGTGCCTCTATTACTAATTACGAAACAGATAAAATTTAATAAATTTGTAAAAAAGTTGCTAGAAAAATCCTAGAAAATCTTTCAAAAAACAAAAAAACAAAAAAAAACTACTATAAAACATACTTAAATTAACATGTACAACTTTTTTCAATAACATTAAATTAAAATAAACTTGCATTGAGAGGCAAAGATACGCGCACTGTGTATTAGCTAGTCTAATTAAAAAAATGTACATAGTTTTAAAATAAATGTAAGTCTTTAGATACGAAACGAAAAATTTAAAAACTATACGTTAGATATATAAATGACTTTTCTAAGTTCTACTTAAGTCTGATAGAGTAAATGTGAAAACTCAATGTACGCATTTCGGTTTTTATTACTTTTAAAATGTAATGACGGCTTTTGACAGCAATTAAAAATTGTAAACTAATGTGAAACGAGAATTACTCTTTTTTTTTTGTATTAGTGTGAAAATAAATAAAGTTTGACACTTCATATTTTCATTTGATTTTGAGGGATTTGATTTTAAAAAACTTAAAAATGGATACTAGCTAAATAATGAGGAAGATGAAGATGAATCCATAAATTCTATAATATTCTTTCTTTTTTTCGTACTTTGTATCATTTTTTCACTTTTTAATATTTTAATTTATTTGTTATGACATTTTAATAAAACTGACATTTTTCAAACACACACATAGAAAAAAAGAGTTAATCTGAGAAAAAATCTAGATTTACTCTAAAAAAAACGAGGAAGAGTGTAGTAGAGTAGACTGTGTCAACTCTGGGATACCCGTATGACCGTAACATATACATTATATCATCCGGTTAATTACTTTTGGCAAAATTTCAAACATTCAGCTTTATTAGGTGTAGAGTAATGCTCATATAAAAGAAGGAGTTGTATGGCAGCTACTCGAACCCTTTGCAGTAGACCAACCAAATTTTGCAGTAACTTTGGCCATTACACTAAACTATTTTTGGCAAAATTTCAGACACCCAGCTTCATTTGGTGTAGTGTAATCCTCATATAAAAAAAGGAGTTGTATGGCAGCTACTCGAACCCTCAGCAGTAGACCACCTAAATTTTGCAGTAACTTTGGCCATTACACTAAACTATTTTTTGCAAAATTTCAGACACCCAGCTTCATCAGGTGTTTAGCTCATATAAAAGAAGGAGTTGTATGGCAGCTACTCGAACCCTCTGCAGTAGACCAACCTAATTTTGCAGTAACTTTGGCCATTATACTAAACTACTTTTGGCAAAATTTCAGACACGCAGCTTCCATAGGTATAGAGTAATGCTCATATAAAATTAGAAGTTGTATGGCAGGTACTCGAACCCGTGAACCAAAATGGCTGAATTTCAAACTCGATTCCGTTTTTTGCATAAAAACGAATTTGTAAAATTTCATAATCCTAGCTCCTTTACTTTTTGAGTTATCGTGATGACGGACAGACGGACGGACATACATAGCTAAATCGATTTATTTTTCGATTCTGATCCGATCCATACACTTGAGTCTATATCTACCCCCCCTCCTTCTCTGCGTCACAAACGTAATGGCAAATTTATTATACCCTTGGACTATATAGTCATACGGATATAAAGATTTACACTTTTTGTGCCAATCGAAAATAAAACCACTCTAGAGTAAATGTAGGGAAATTTTTTTACTCAAGATTCACTCAAGACTTACTCTTTGTGCCAATCGAAAACGACATAAAAGAAACTGTAAAAGTTTTTAAATTAAATTAAACGTCAGAAAATTTTTTTCATTTTTTATTTTTTTTAAATGTGAAAAGCGCAAAAACACAGAAAAAAATTTTACAGTTGGGCAACATTGTGCTTTTAATATTCAACTTTAATGTCAAATACGTGTAACTTGTCAAAGCGAAGGATGCGTAGATTTAGTTTCCATCTTAAGAGTAAATTTTCTTAAAAACTTTGCTAAATTTCCTTTCAGAAGAAAAAATTTTAAACCTATTTTCAAAATTTCATAAAATACTTTAAATAAATTTTTTGGAAAACGTAGGTTTATATTGCCCGACCGCTTGATTTTTATATTTGATAGTATGTTGCTTTTCTAAATTTCTTTTCATATTTATTCTATACATATGTACATATATATATAGAACTATATTCTATACATTTATAATTTTTCACCTGGTGTTTATTGAAAGAATTTTATGAAATATATTTAAATCATTAAAAATATGTCCAAATTAAGCACCTGTGAACACATTTAAAAATGATTTACACATTACCATTTCCCAGAAGAAAACCAAAATAAAAAAGAAATAAATTATAGAAAAACGAAATAAAATTAAAAAAATAGAAGAAAAAAAATGAAAATTGAAAATCATAACTGTATTTCTGGTATAAATATCTTTTTAGAATAACATCCCCACAGGAGTAAATATTAGTTAACACTTTTATTCATAGCGAATCATTTTATTCTTATGTTTTTTACTTTCTTGTGAAATTAGATATTTAAAAGTATGGTAATAATACAGAAAAGAAATAATATTTTATATTTAATATTTTAGGTTTTTTTTAAATATTGAAGGCCTCTCTTTACAGTCTTCGGATAAAAAAAATGGAAAACTTGGTACCAAAAAAAGGATACTACGAAAGTTTCAAAAATTGCATTACATTGCAGAGCACTCTTAATTCCAAGTCCAATTCCAATACTTCCATCTTTACTGATATTAAATCACACTACCAACCTCAGGGCAGGTGATAGCGTAATAAATAACTTGTTTAAAAATTAATAAAAAAAAATGTTTTTGGAGGTTAGTGTCTATTTCTAACGGTTGGCGACATCACGGCCATTGAAAATAAATTCGTCAACTTTTTTAAGAAGTAACAACATCTTCGCCCATTTCAATATAAAAAATTCGTTTGGGTCTGCACCTATATCAGAAGTTATAAAAGAAATTTATCTCCAAAACAGTAAGAGCTACAAGAAAAAGTTAGTTCTTTAATTTAAGTTTTTAGAAATAGGGGCTTCAAAAATAGAATTACAGTTATTATATTTAAACGGTGAAAAATATCAAAATTGTTCGGATTTAAACACTTATAACTTTTAAACTATAAATGACCTTAAAAAAACCTTATGACTCTTAAACGAATCTTCTTATTTTTATATCTGTTCTTCGAAACCTTTGAGTTCTAAGCACCCTGTTTATTACAAACATTTAAAGTTCAAAGTATTATTAAAACTCGGTTTTATCATCTGTTTCAAATGAATAACTAGTGGCTTAAAATAATTTAAATAATTGAATAAAACTATAATTTGACTGACTAACTCATTTCAGTTAACCTGTAAATAATAAAAATAAAAATAATTTTTATACCCTCATGACTATAGAGCAAAAGGATATACTAAATTTAACATTACTTTTGTGACGCAAAGAAGGAAAGACAGAGATATAGATTAAAAGATATGGATCGTATCAGAATTGATAAGTAAATCGATCTAGCTATGTATAACTGTTCATCATTCCGTCAGCCCATCCACAAAATTTATTTTTATGCAATAGCCGTAATCTCTATTGAAATCCAGCTAGTTTGCCCTACGGGTTCAAGTAGTTGCCATACAACTTTGTTTTTTTTTATATGAGCATTACTCTATGTTAATAGTAGTTAACTTTAATGACCATATAATTATTGGCGTAGTGGAACAGCTTCGAAGGACTGCTTTTCAACTTAAATTTTTTTTTTTTGCAGATAACTGAAAGCCTAATAAGTTGTGCATATAAAATTTTGTCAAAATTAATTAACCAGATGATATAATGTCAATATTACGGTCAAAAGGGTATTCCAGAATTGACAAACTATACTCTGCTACAGTCTTCCTCGTTTTATTCTAGAATTTCTTCTTCCTTTGAATAAATATACGCCCCAGTACAGAGTATTTTAAGTTAAACAAAGATGAGCAGATTTAGCTTTATTAGGAAAAAAAATTTTATAAAATAGAAAACTAAAGAGGTAATGGTTATAAGTATAGATACAAGCTCCATATTCTTATATAAATTGTATTCCAAAAAATTTGTAAGCACAGTTTTAAAGAAATAAAAATTTAATATTAATAAGTAGGAAAATTTTTTTAAAAAAACATTTTTTAAAAATCTGCAATATTCTGATTTTGATATTATGCGGTGTAGTGATGAAGACTCTGGTATTTCAATGGAAAGTTCTTATAAGAATAAGAGTTTGCATTACCAAATTATTGCCGTAGCCGGTCCCAAGCCCGGTTGAGAAAGGAGGAGGGAAGAAAAGTTGCAACCTGAATGGCCACATACATCGGCGTCTCAGGAAGTAGGAAAACGCTATATAATGCAGTTGAACTCGTAACATAGTTATGAGAACTTCAACGCATTATATGGCAAATTCTGAAGCAACTCTTCAAACCCAACGGCCCTCCAAAGATGGGGGTTTGGCATACGGTTAACAGCCCTATCCAGTAAAAAAATATTGTTACGAAACCGAAATCAAAGCCTCGGATACAAATGGAAACACGGCACCGACCCAAGCAACAGAAAATGGATATTGATTTTGCAACATGGAATGTAAGAACACTGAACAAAGAAGGAGCGTTAAAATCCCTGCTACCTGAACTAATAAAGTATAAAATAGCGATAGCAGCAATTCAAGAAACAAAATGGCACAACAAAGGTATCTCGGATCTTAGGAGCCACTCGGTATTCTTCAGTGGAAAAGATGGTGGAAAGAGAGAATTTGGCGTGGCATTTTTAGTTAACAAGGCGTACAAACAGGCGATCCTAGATTTTAAACCGGTGAATGAGAGACTCTGTGTAATCCGCATCAAAACAAGATTGCACAATGTATCCTTGATAAACGCTCATGCACCTACTGAGGATAAGGCGGAACAGGTCAAAGAGGAGTTTTATAGTAAACTGGAGGCTGTCTACGATCAAATATCAACGAACGACGTTAAAATTCTGCTCGGGGACATGAATGCGAAAATTGGAAAAGAGGAAGTATACAAAGGCACGATTGGAGAACACAGCCTACATAGTTCCACCAACGATAACGGACAAAGATTAATCGATTTCGCGAGTAGCAAGAGAATGGTTATATCATCCACATTCTTCCCCCACAAGGACATTCATAAGATCACATGGGTATCTCCCAACGGAAAAACGTTCAACCAAATTGATCACGTTTTAGTTGAAAAAAGAGGGGCATCCCACATCATGGATGTAAGAGCATTTAGAGGAGCCTGCTGTGGATCGGATCATAATCTTGTGAAAGTCAGATATAGGAGCAGAATCATAGCCAAACGAGCATTGAGGAAACACAATGCAACGAAGCTGGACATAAGCAAACTCAATATAACATCTGTAAAAAACGAGTACAAAGCGTCGATCGAGACAAACTTAAATCTAGAGGAGTTGCAACACATGGAGCTAAATGAAATGTGGGATAGTTTAAAAACGGCACTGCATCGAGCTTCTGAAGAAACTATTGGTTTCCAGCCAATAAAAGTTCGAAACGAATGGTATGACGGAGAATGCAGAGATGCGGTAGCCGCAAGAAATGAAGCACACAAAGGAAAATTAAGTAGACCAACACGTGCTAAGCAACTACATTTCGAGCAACTTAGAAGAGAGGCCGACAAAATCTGCAGAAAGAAAAAAAGGAAATGGCAGAACGATGCGCTAAGAAAGGTCCAAGATAATTTGCAAAATCGCGATAGTATCAGAGCAGCATACAAAGACATCCGCATCATCAGAGATGGTTACAAAGCCCAGTCAAATTTATGTAGAGATGCAGAAGATAATCTTTTATCATCTGAAGATGACATTAAGAACAGGTGGAAAGAATATTTTGAAAATTTACTAAATGCACCAAACGATGAAGTAAATGAACAAGAACAGATCACAGTGGAAAGGCAAACCCAAAATGAAATCACGGGACAACCTACATTAACAGAGGTGGTCAATGCCATAGAGCTATTGAAAAATAACAAGGCTCCTGGTGCAGATAACATTCCGGCTGAACTTCTGCGAGATGGAGGAGAAACGGTACAAAAAATCCTTCATAAAATAATACTAAAGGTTTGGCAAGAAGAAAAAATACCCGCTGACTGGCAACTAAGTATTATATGTCCAATCTACAAAAAAGGAGACAAGCTTAACTGTAAAAATTACAGAGGGATATCGCTACTTAGCACTTCCTACAAAGTTTTCACTAATATCTTGAAAGCCCGCTTAGAAATAATTGCCGAAAACATCATAGGCGAATACCAGTCCGGTTTCAGGCCAGGACGGTCTACAACGGACCAGCTATTTGTGCTGAAGCAGGTATTGGAGAAGTGTTGGGAAAGAAATGTCGATGTACATCAAATCTTCGTAGATTTCAAGACCGCCTATGACTCTATCCAAAGGGAAAAATTATATGTAGTTTTAAGCAACCTAGGCGTACCGGCAAAGCTAGTAAGATTGATTAAAGCTACTATGCAAAACACAAGCGCGAGGGTAAAAATCCAAGGGGACCTCACAGAACCCTTCAACATCAAACAGGGACTGAAACAGGGGGATGGACTCGCGCCTATGCTTTTTAATCTTGCCCTGGAGCATATAGTCAGGAAAATCCCATCTGACCCGAATGCCACGTTGCTATTCAAAACCACCCAGATAGCAGCATACGCAGACGACTTAAATCTACTAGGAAGATCAGAGGCAGGTGTTAGAGAATGCTATATCCAGTTAGAGAAAACAGCTATAGAACTGGGTCTGAGGATAAACATCGATAAGACGAAAATGTTAGTAGTATCCAGACGTAACCAGAGAGAGAAACAAAACATTACTTTTGGTGATGACAACGTGGAAGTAGTAAAAAGTTTTGTCTATCTAGGGGCCGAAATAACAAGTGGAAACGATGAAACATCAGAGGTAACCCGAAGGATAGGCAAGGCAAACAACGCATACTACTCTGTGTTGAAGATAATGAGATCTCGAGAAGTCAGCAGAAAATGTAAACTTGAGCTGTACAAATCTCTTATCAGACCGGTGTTATGCTACGGCAGTGAAACGTGGACGATCACCCAAGCGACGGCAAACTTACTTTCCCGTTTCGAAAGAAAAATACTGCGTAAAATTATCGGGCCAATTATCGATCAGGGCCAATTTAGAATGCGACGCAACGCAGAGCTATACAATGTATACACCGACAGCGATGTTGTGACATACATCAAGCTACAACGCCTTAGGTGGGCCGGTCACATACAACGTATGCCAGATTCCCGCATTCCAAAAAAGGTATTAAACGGGAAAATAGATAGAAAAAGACCAGTGGGAAAGCCGAGAAATCGATGGGTTGATGCAGTCGAGTCAGACGCTGTGTCAATGCTGCAAGAGCAAAATTGGATAACTGCTGCCCAAGATCGCGTGAACTGGAAGAGGATGATTCAGGAGGCCAAGGTTCGACAACGGACTGTAGCGCCATAGAAGAAGAAAGAAGAAGATTACCAAATTATTAATTTTTCATCATCCTCTACCTCAGCTAAAGTCGAGTACTGAACATCTTAGTGAAAAAAAATCATTCAAGAAACTAAAACTTAGTCTCAAAAAACGAAGTGTACTAAATGTGTTTTTTATATTTAAAAACAAATGCATTAATAATCCTTAATCCCCCCATTAATATTAAAAATTTTTTGCTTCATTTATAAAATTTCATAAATGTGATTTTTTAATTAATTTATAAATTTTTGATTTAGTTAAATTTTTAAAAATAAAATTTTATATTTAATTATGATTAAAATTGATTTAATTAGTATTTTAATATAATTGTATTTTTAGTTAATCATTAAATTTAAATTAAATGTAGGTATTTTAATTAATAATATTATTAATTCGTACTTTGATTTATTATTTAAAAAAAAATTAAATAATTTTTTTTTAATTATTTATATTTAGGAAAATCTATCAAATATTATAATATAATACATTCTCAACTATTAATATTTTATTTATGAAAGTGTTTGAAATGAATAATTTGGTATTATATCAATGCATATAATATGGCACCTATAAGGTCCTCATTGATGTAGTAGGTGAGCATGTTAGGAAAGCCCATACTACAACCCCCATAACAAAACAAAACCAAGATAGGTGTCCTAAAAAAAAATAAAATCCTTAATGGTTTATATCGCAATATATAATAACTTTTATTATTATTTTTCCGTAAGATAATAGATGGCGCATAAAATGCTAAATATGTGAATCCACAATCTTATACAATAAGTACACACTAGTAATCAACGGCGTTGTCAATATAATAACAAACGAAATTGAAGCTGAATCTAAATGAATTCACCGCCCTAAGGAATTGAATACTCCTTAAGGGACTTTATACTCCTTAAAATCTCCACTCTATACTGCTTAATTAATAATGCGGGATTTGAACGCAAGAGCTTCCGCATGAAAGGTGGCGTTTTTATCACTATGCCATTGGTCAGATGGGTTCAATTATAGTTCGTTAAATTAAAATTTTTTGAATAAGAATTAATATTAATTTTTACGGTATAAAATCTTAAGGTCTCACACTCTTTAATGTTTAAGGAACAATATTCCACCAAATTTAATCCATCCTTAGCTTTGATAATGTTAATTTGTTTATTTATGATTAGCTCAAATTTAGAATAATATTCATATCTAAATATCTAAATATCCCATCTAATTATCCCAATTTCCGTAACACAGGTCCCATTTTATAGTTTGGTTCAAAAAGTGTAAGGGTACTGATTTTTATGTGATAAAGTCACACATTACCCAAACTAACATCGCACAATTGCAATAGATGATTGTCGAGTTTTCTACTCTCCCTCGTTTTAAAGGAGGCCAGCAAAATAAAACTTTTAAAAAATATAACCAATCTACTTTCTGAATAATCTAAATTCATTTTTTTTTTAAATTTTTTAGTATTCGCTACATTTTAGTTCTTCGAAATTTTTTTAAAAGTTTTAATTCAGAAATGATCATACCATACTTAAAACACCTTTCCAACCCCATGTTAATAGTGATCTTTGACCTTTAAACATAAAAAGGTAATTTCAGAAATTATCAAATCTTTATACTTGAATCATTTTAATTGTATTTAAAGAATATTTTAACTTTATTATTCCGTTTTTTGGTTTTTTTTTTTAGATAAGAACACATTACCAACAATAAGTTCAACAACTCCTTGTAAATACCAACACCTTTTAATACAAACACTTATATATAATTATTTTCCTCTGACAAATCATGAAAGAGAGAAAGAAAAAAAAAATATAAAAACATTTTATTTTTATAAAAAACTTTTACAACATTTTTTCTCTTTAGAATTCGTAATGCCATCATAACTTTTGTCAAGAAAAATAAAAAAAATTCAAAAAAAAAAAAATAATAAAATGAAAAGAAGTTTAAGTTATTTTTATTCATTTTTCATATTAAGAACAACAACACACATACAAAAGAAAAGAAAAATATCTCATAGATACATTCTGTATAATACTCGTACATTTTTTACTAAGAAATACATATATATTAATTTTTTTAAAAATAAAACATCCATGGGATTTTAATATGCTACTTAATATATACTATATATATATATAATTGTATATATATATATATATATATATATATATTTATTTATATACAATTAAAGATATTATAAATATGATTTAGTATAATATAAAAAAAAAAAAAAAAATTATGAAAGAAAAAACCATCAGTTAGTTTGAGATTTAACCAGGATCCTCTAAGGACATTCAAAAGTTGTCCTGCATACATAATACGATTTGTTTTTTTTTTTTTGTATTTTTCTTATTTCTTACAACCAAAAAAAACCAAAAAAGCGAAACCAAAATATGAATTTTGAATAGTAAAGTTTGTCTTATACTTTATTACTTCCAACACACACACACACCCACATAAAAAGGATAAATAAAATATATTTTAATATTATTTAAATTATTAGTGTCGTTAAGGAATTATGATTATGTAAAGGAAAATCAAAATAAAAAAATTCAAAAAACTAAAAAATTTATAAAATATTAAAAAATATTAAAAAATAATTTAAAAAAACTAAGTTTGCTTATTTATAATTTCGTTTTATAATTTTTTAAAAAATTGTAAATATAATAATATACAAATACCTATCAAAGACGAGGAGTGTAGTAGCTCTTGTCAACTTTTAGATATCCGTGCATACTCACTATGATGTTTAAAATAAAATAAACCACTAATGAATTCCCTGATGATATTATATTACAAAAATATAAAAATAAAATAATATTGTTACATATAATTTGTACACTTGCCAATGTAAATATAATAATAAAACATAGTCTTATCTCTTTCAAATATAGTGTTAATTACAATTACATCTTTGATGAATAAAAATCAAATACATATAGCTTTAAGTACAAACATGTTAATGGATAATAAAATCACATGTCATTTAATACAATTGTAATATAGCTTTAGTTTAAGTACAGTTATATTGTTAATAAAAAGAGCAACTTGAGTGCAAGTTGCCTTCTTGTTGATTTCTAATTTAGAACATTAAAGTTGACATCAGTAATAAATGAGTTTCAATTATAACTATATAATAAAAATTTGACCCACCCTACCCCATAAATTTTTTTTTTTTGAAAACCCATAAAAACAAAATAAAAAAAAAAATAAATTGAACTTCCAACTTTTTAGCTTGTTTAGATTTACAGTTATCAGATTGACAACTTTGTATTAGGTCCACCATTTTTAAACTTCGAAATATTGCTGACCATATTATATTGCATACGGACTTTAATTTTCTAGTCTTATTAGTTGTAAAAATATTCATTCCAGTTCCAGTAATCCCATTGGCAGCTACACTAAGCTTTGTCTAGAAAACTTTTGCCAGCGAGCTTGTCATATAACTCTACTTGCCTACTTTTAATTTAAACTTTGTAGCTTACATAATTCTGAAGATATGTAAGTAAGATATTGAAACTTGTTTGGCAGCTCCCCGAAAATGGAGCTTTAAAATTTTAAAATTAGTAAAAGTGGTTGCTCAGTTATATAATTAAACGTGTATAAATTTTACCCACCCAAGTCCCCAGTGTTATTAGTTTTAAGGAAATTCATATTGTTTCATAAAAATTGAATGGCTGCTCCTCGAAATTTTGGTCCGCTTTGAACCAAAAACAATTGGGTACCTTCAAATAGTCTAAAAATGATTTAGTGAGAACTTTAAAAATCTATCCCTTTTAGTTTTTGAGTTATCTTGAGTTAATACACGGACTGACAGACACACTCTGAGTTGATTATGGGTCGAAGGAGAAGTGGAGGATTGGGTTGTAGGTTAGAAACGAACTTACTTAAGTTTTTTTAAAAACTTGCAAATTGTATAATGGTATATTTCTATCAGAGGGGAACACATTGAATGAAAGCATGTTCCATATTCTAGCAGTTCTCACAATAAATGAATTTTCATAATCATAGTCTTAAGCCACCTAGGAATTTCCACTGTAAATAAGTGAGCACTTGAATTGAAGTTGCGTTGGAATTGTTTGAAGAAAGGCATTATTGATTTTAATTCAATAGAGCAAGTGTTAATACCTACAAGATATCTATAAAAAAGAGTTAAAACCCCGATATTACGACGAGTGCAAAGAGGAGTGAAAGTAGCCTGAACGGAAAGTCGCCTCAATTAGGTGGTAGGCGCGATTCTGAATTTTGTCCAGATAACTTAATGAAGTTTGGGGAGCACCAGCCCAAATGTGAGAATTTTTGATATTTAAGTTTTATAATTAGACAAAAAAAACGTATGAAAAAAGAATTGGTAAAGCAAACTAAATCAGATTTTTTTAAAATTAATTTAAAAATTGGTAATTTAAAATCCTTACTCAATTTCAAAATAAATTAAACTCTTCTTTGTTTCTTTTTTTTTTATATTTTCAACTCAAAGAAAAATATAACAAAAGGAAAAAATATTTTACCTATTTATATTATAATAAAAAATCTATAATCAAGGTTTCAAATAAATAGAATAGAAAAATTTTCAAGGTTGTCTGATAATTATACTCATATGACAATAAAATAAAATCTAATTTAAAATTCTATACAACACTTGAACAAATCTGACTACTAAAACAAACTTTTTTTTTTAATTTGAGTATTTGGAATTCTCAGAATATCAATTTTAAGCTATAGGATCAGAAAATTTCTTAAGTTGTTTTTCTTTTAACGGAATTTTGCTTTCTTGAACTTATTTAATTTAGATTAAAGCTAAAACCTTAATGGAAAACTAAACATTAATAACATTTGACTTATGGATAGATATTGGATTGCATTGGTTAAATTAATAATAATGAAACAAATGTATAATTAATAATATTTAGATAACTTATAAATTAATAGATTTGTAGTTTTTTTTTTATTTAATAAAATTTAATACTCAAGCTTAATTGATTAAATATATACAAGATATAAGAAATAGAAATGTACCTTTGGTGTTTTTGACTGGCTTATTAGCTGCAGAAGAACAGGTATCTCTTAATTAAACCTCTTTTTTTAGCAGAATTTTAAATAAAACTTTTATTTCTCAATTTAAAACTTAATTTTAAATAAATTTAAATTTTAAATTTAATTTGTATTAAGAAACTTTATTAATAAAAATTCTCAGAAAAAACTGGAATTTAATTTTTTCTATTTTAATACGTCTTAGCTAAGTTTTGCGTAATATAATTTATGCCATTCAAATTCATTAAATATTTTTAATATGTAAAAATTATTTTATTTAGAGAATGGAGCGTTTTACCAAATTCAATAACACCTTTTTTGTCACCTTCAATATTAGAAACCCATTTCAAAATTTTAGCAAGCCTATTTCGATTTAAATTAGGAAATATTCATATCCCTGCAATCGTAAGTTTTTATTTTTAATAAATAATAAGTTATGGACAAAGTGTAACTTTCATTAAAATTTAAATGTGTGTGCAAGATATTAAAAAAATTAAGAGATCCTTTTTTCAATTTTAATTTTAGTAAAACTCTATTTAGAAGCTTTCATTTTGTATTTTTCCTCCTTACGAGCCAAAGGTGTTCGAAAAATAACTTATTTAAAGATCATACTTATTTTGAAGGATCTAACTTCTCTCAAATATTCAAGTTTTTTTGCTTCAAACGAGCGATTGCAATGGGTCAATAATTTTAATCCATAACGGGTCGGAGCTACAGAAAGAGTTATTCTATATTCTTGTAGTCAAAATTTCATTTAACTTTTTTCAACCAATATAGAAGTTTTAAATGTCCCTAAACTGACGGGAGGAAAGAGTAAAATTATATAAGCAGGATTTTTCAAAATTTTTGATTGAATAACATTCCTAATGTTTAACTATACCAAAAATACAAATTTAAAGAGGAAACACCAAAAGATTGGTCATTGGGTTAAAATTAATGATTTAATCAATAATACTAATAATTATATATCTATAATAAGAGCACAGGGTTGGGGAACTCTTATGGGGTTTCATTTAGGGATGAGTTAACGTAAACAAACCACAAAACATTGAATAACTAAAGTAAAATATTTGGAAAATGGAAGCCAATTGGGGCATCAGTAATCAGTTTATGTAAAAGGCGTATAACCCTGAATGAAATGCAGGCATATGACACGCTTCCCTTTTATTTTATTTTAAAAATAACAAACTATTAGCACAGTCAGTCAATAAAAAGTCAGTTGTATAAAAATTTGAATAAATACAAAATAAAAACTAATATTTTAATTAGCATACTATTCTTATTAGCCAAACAGTTGTACAATTAGCACTTACAAAAAAGAACAAACCTATTTTAAAAACCTACAAAAAGTTAAGAATAATAAGATTAAATATCACATAATTTCCGTTAAAATTTTATAATATATTGAAAGCTATTTTATATAAATTTTTTTAAAAATTAAAGCTCTCATCACATTATTCCTACAATAAAATCAATTTTATAATTACAAGTACATACATCTCACCCCATATTAGTATTAATTTATTGACAGTATATTGAAGCTTTATTTTACTTTAAGTTTTTTATAGTGTTTATTTTAGACAATAAAAAAACAAAAAATTAAAACTTTTACTACCTACATTAAAAAAAAAAAAAAAAAACAAAAAAAAAACAATAAAAAATCAAATAAAAAAAAAATTTAAGGTATGGGAAGTATGGAACATGAAAACCAAATTAACATGAAAATTAAACAAAAATATAAAAAGAAATTTAAAAACATAAAATATTTGGACAGTGGATTGCTTTCAAAACTAATTTTTAGTTTTAGTAAACAAATTTTACCATACAATATGCACATACATATATAAACATATACATATGTTATATGTAAACATACTTATTTAGAAGTCAATTAAAATTACATCATAAATTTATGTTCTTATAATAATTCTTATTATCCTTTTGTTCATTATCCTTTATACATATAAAGAAAATAAAATGAAATTTTACAGGCACATGGCATTATGATTTATAGTATGTTTAATTTATTATTATCATAATATGTATAGTATATTTGTATATTAGTACATGTACATGTGCATGTACAGTTGCAAACAAAATTTTATGCACTAATTTCATTATTTGAAAATATATAATGGGAACTTCCATATTTGTTTATAAAAGTAAAAATTTAATACAGTAAAACATGTATGTATAAGTATTCTTTAGAAAAATTTTATAACTTTTATGAATAATTATTTAATAAAGCTCTTAAACCTACTCTTATAAGTACCTTAAAGGAGTACTTGTGCAAAATTCGATTAATTGCCTTAAAAAAGCAAATAGAATTACCAAAAGTTCAATAGGTTTATTACCCCTTTTCTCAAGTACCACTACTACTACACAATACTCAAATAGAAGAGGTAGCAGATTTTGAATACTTGGGAGTTATAATAACAAAAGATGGTGGTGCAAACAGTGACATAGAATATAAAATAGCAAAAACTAGATGTGACTTGGGAAGGCTATGGGAAGTATGAAAGTCAACACCCATAGCTCGCGGAACTAAGAAAAGAAAATATAATTGAAGAGAAGTTAGATCCTCAAAAATTTGTAGGAGTCGGTTAACAAAATTTTTTTTTTCAAGCCCCCTGTTTAGAAGCTAAAGGACTCGAAAATTTTAATTTTGCTATTTTTAAGCACCTTTAACTTGAATACCTGTCCAATTTTTTTTTTTTATTAATATACAAAATTTAAAGGTCCAGCATTATATTTTAACATATGTTAAAGGTTTTTCTTAAATTTAAAAGTGGTTCCTTAAATTGAAGAAAGTGTCTCTCAGTTTTACCCATTTTTGCTTAGATAGTATAATTCTAAGTAAAATTCCAAATTTTTTTGGAATTCACAATTTAATTGCTTGAACTTACAAAAATAGAGAGGGAGGGGGGGTTAGATGAAGTAAGGTCCTTTAGAAATTTTACAACTTTCCCCATTAAGGGACTATTAGAATTTTAAAATAAAAAATTTACTGTTTTTATAAGTAAGCAGTAGGCTAGTCACCATCGTATATATTTCCTTAATTAACGGTTAATATTGAAGCTTCAACATTATATTCCGATAAAATACTTAGTATGAAACAATATATTATTTTGAAAATGTGCTTTTTTAAAAACCCTTGGTTTTTTTTCATCACTTGTTTTATAAATAATATAAAATTATAAATTAAACTGAGCATTATAAAATAAAAAAATAAGTTAAACATTTACAACGAAATTATTGTTTCAAATAAATGGAAAAATGTAAATGTGGTTGTGCTCTAAGCCAAGCTGAAGCACTTATTGAGGGTTTACTCAAACGAGTTTTACTTATCAAAACATCAAAAGGGTTGTTTAAAGCAAAAGGGGTCCCCGTATAATGAGAACCAGAAGTCGTACCAATGTAATTACAAGCCGAATCCAAATAGTGTAGTCGAAATACAGTATGAAGGTGCATACGAAATGCTAGTGTTAAGTGCTTCAGCGATAGGTTTAAAAGAAAAAAACAAAAGTTGTGTACATTAGACTAAGTACGATTTTATCACTAGTGTAAAATTAAATTATTTACAAATAAAATTTGAAGCCCACTCTTCACAATATTTTATATTTTTCTAAGTTAATCAAAAGCAACTATTTACAAACATTGAAAAAAGCTCTTTTCCACTGACTATTCAGATACACGTATACCAATGATATGGACATGTTTCCTATCAAAAAAATTATTACCTATTTGATTAGTGATGATAAGCGTTGACCTGGGCTCTGTTAACCGATTTACTTTATACTATCCCCAAAGATGTTGTTTTATTAGTCAATTAGTAGCTCACTAACAGCATAACGTAAAGTAAGTATGTTATTTTAAGTTCTGAAACAGCTTATCATTATTCTTAGTATATTTATAAATTGGATAGTAGGTTTTTTAAATAAAATTGAAAAAAAATTATTAATTTGAATTCTTTATTTAAATTTACCCCACTTTTACTTGTCACATTGAAATTAAAAGAAATCATGATCAAATACATTTTACTCTTAACTGTATTTTTGTGTGTTTCATATTATTTAAAGAATGTATGTATTATACTTGAATTCTTAACCCTAAAAGACATTTTTTCTATAACTGTACCCGTACATTCTCTAAGGAAAAATAAAAACAAAAGCAAAAGTGAAAATTTTTACTCTATGAAATTTCATTTTTTAGTAATTGAAAGTTTAAATGAACGTGTGTAACTAAAATTTAAGTATTTTTATATTTGAATTTAAAACTATAAAATTTGTTATAATATGTTATTCATATTTTTTAACCATGGTATATCCAGTTTAGTTCTAAAATAATTACCCAACCTATAATTTTGTTAAGTAATTTGTCCAGAATATTCAAAATCAAATGCAATAAAGTAAAATTAATACAAGTGATATAAGAGTTTTTGTCGAATTTAATAAAACTTTACTTCATGAATATTTTAATATTATAGATATATTTCTCATAGTAATTTATTTTATTTCACTTTCAATTTAATTTTTTTACTTTTGGGAAAATAGAGCCCCGGAATACTAATTGTCCTGTATACTTAGATTAAATTAATATGAAAGGATATTAGAGCTAGAGTCATAAACAGAGTAGATATTCCCCACTTTTCTGGAATTTTCAAGTATCGCAGGTTTTATTTCTCAAATTAGAGAATGAGAAATAACATATGAGAAATAGCACTCTCAAGGCTATTTCTCATGCCCTTATTTAAAAACCTAAAATAAGACTGCGCTATTTCCAAACATTTTTTCGGCAATCTTAGATTACATATAGCGAAGAAAGTGCAATGTAATTTCAAAAAATAACAATTCAAATTCAATTATATTGTATGTTAGTTAAAATAAATTCAAGACGGATAATTTTTCTCGTCCAATTTGGTCTATCTGGGAAGTCGCTTTTTTCTTTGCCAAAAAAAAGTATTCATACCAAATTAAATTAAAACCGGTTGAGATTTTGATGAATTATTAGAGCTTTGCATTTCCGAAACTACAAGAATCTCTAAATCTTCTTATACTAGAACCAATTTATGAAAGCTTTGAAAGCTTTCTATAGTCTATGTGCAAATTTGAACTCATGCTGACTGCTAAAACTCCAGATTTCTAGAAAATCTTGATGTTTTTGTATGGGAGCCTCCCGAGGATATTATAACCTTCTATTCTATATTATTAATACTGAAGGGAGCTAAAAGTACTGATCATTGATTAATATCATTCACACTTCCTTTCTATCATTAACTTTTGTTGCAATTTCAAAAATTATATTAAAAAACGCTCCTAATGGAGCCTACCTGTCTAAAATCTAAACAATCTACTGAAAATCGATGATATGGATTCTACACCTTTCACAGCCTTTCAATTTGACTTTAAAATCTTAATCTCGATAAAAGAACCTAATATTTAATGACCTGAACATATAAACAACAACTACCTACTGTTAATTTAAATATTGATTCATTTTTATTCTATTCTTATCATCTTCTATTTCTGATCTTGAATATTCTCCTGATAATTCACCTAGTTTCGAAGATAAACAAATTAAAAAATATAAATTTTTTATTTTTTTTTAATAATTTTCAATTACGCAATCTATAACTTTTTAATTCGCAATTAATATCAATAAAACCATGGGAATTTTCATTTTGTTTTTCCTCTCTTATTCTTTCCATTTTTTCTGCTCCGATTTTTTATTATTTTTCATTCAAATTCCATTTAGAAAAATGTTTTTCCAACAGTTAGATTTCATTAATTTATTTTCGTATTTTCCTTTCTTGTTGGTGTTGTTTTTTGTTTTGTTTTTTTTTTTTTTTCTTATTTTCCATTTTGAAAATTAAAGTAACTGTAAAAAAGTTTATTTGTTTATTTGCTATGGACGGCAAAAAAAAAAACATGGAAAACTTTCCAAGTGTTCTCTAAATTAAAAATTTTAAAAGAAAAATAAGAAAAGATGACAGACAAAACAAATGGAAAATTAATTCTTTGCAGTTTTTCTTGTGCATTTTTTAAAAAATTTAGTAAAGAAGTAAAATTAGAGTCTAATTTTATGATTTCAAGTTTAAAAACGATTGACTTTTGGTAAAAATTATTATCTTTAATAAAAACTTATGCGTATTTTAGTTTAATTAAGTTAATTAAGTAAAAACTTTTATTTTAAAAAGTAGGTGAGTCTAGGCGAACAAGTGTTCAGAGTGCGATTTCATTTTAAATTTACAGTCATATGATTTGAGTTCATTTGATGAACTTCGAGATCATTTCTGTAGACATCTTGAAAGTAATAAGAGTAAATTTCACACTTAAAGTAGTTTTTTTGAAAGTTTGATTTTTTTTTCTTTTTTAATTTCCACTTGAAACTGAAATATCTCAATAAAGGGAACGCCGATTCAAATGAAACAAGGTGTATATTAAAGACAATATCATGCCCTACATGAGCAATCTAGAAAATTGTTCCAGTTTACTGTCTTACAGGAAAAATATAACGGTTTAATTAAAATGCTAGAAAATCTTAGGAAAATTTTGTAATGCTTTTTTCTATGGCACCAACGCCACTAATAATTTATACAATGGGAAACTTTGAGATGTATAGTACCGTTATGTGATGGTGTCATCTTGATAGCTCAGAATCCCTCTCCGGAAGTATATCCGCTTTATATATTATATATATATATATATATAATAAATAGCTTAAAAAGGTTCTCTATCCAGTAAAGTTGTTGCAAAATGTTGCTTTCCTTTATGATATTTCATACAAAATAAAAAGTCAAGATATTTAAGTTAAATAAAAAATTCAAAAATGCATTTCGAAGGATTCTTAATGCGGTAATACCTCATAAAAACAGATTTTATGGGAACTTGAACTGGAATGATTTAATGGTTTAAATGTTATTTAAAAATAATTAAAACTTTAAAAGATTGAATTTTTTTTTTTTTAATAATTTACAAATTTCTGGAAGTTTAAGTTCATTTTAAACAAACGAAGGGTCTACAACACCTTTCCTATTCAACTCTATAAAACACATCTAAAAACTTTATTCTAACAAATGTATCAAAGATTAGAAAGATATAGAAATGTTATATGCTACTCATATTTTGTCTTGGAAATGTATTCTAAGAAGTCTTTCAAGAAAATAAAAAACAAAGGCTAGTCACATTCAGGTCTGGAAGTATATTTATGCAAGTCATATAAGCGAAATCAATACTTTACAATTAACATGGGCATGAATAAACTTTGTTATAGCTGTAGAATATTAAAGCTTTAAACGGTAAGATTGTATAGAGCCAAAACTGAAATGAGCAAACTAAAATGGAAAACTCAACCCAAAATTTCAGTACACTTAAGCTATGAACGATTCAACACTGATAATTTCAAAAAATTAATTCTTCGATTTGAGTCGTGTTCAACACACGCTCAACTGAAATTTAGGTTCGCTAAACCTAGTGTCGGCTTAACATTTAAATTTGTTTAGCATTTGAGGCAGTTAAAGTTTGAGTCCATTATTGGGCGTAATGAAGCGCTCATAGTATGAAATTTTTAAAATGAATTTTGTGAATTTTGAATTGAATAAATTTTTGAGTTTTAATACATAAAAATCGTGTTAAATGTGAATTGATACCTTTAATACAAACATGAATGCAGAGACTTTATACTTATAGATTCTTATAGCCAGAAACAACTCGGAACGTCTTCAAAATAATGTGGAGAAAAAAAAACTCAAAAAAACATCAAGAAAAACAGAATATTACCATATAACGCAGCTGAAGAAGAACTTAAACAATTAATATTTAAATCAAAATTTTGTTAAAATACAACTTCTGTATATTTAAAGGTTTAACATTTTAAAAATGTTTCTAAATTCAGAAAAATCTGACCTAATAGGTCAGTCGTAAAGTAGGGTTTTCGATCGAAAAGTCTTGGGTTCAAATCCTGGTCGGATCACATCTAATAAAAATATAGTGTATATTATAAAAGTTTAAAGGGAAGTCCAAATGCCAAATAGGCAAAGGATTAATATTATCAGACAATATTTACTATTGTCTGGTACTAGAAATAAATAAATAAATAAATTAATAAAGCCCAGAATACACTGGCAATAAGACAGTTATATAAATTAAATGTTATTTTCGAACTTTTAAACTAACTTAATCACTGTATTTAAATGCTCCAATTATTATTGAACATTACTTTAATTTATTTAAAAAAAAAAAAAAAAAAAAAAAAAACAAATTGAAAAAGAATAATTACTTAAAATATGTTTTAGGCTATTAATCTTTAAAACAAATTCTAAGTTTAGTTTAAAAAAAACTAACACTTGTTTTATTTAAGATTTATTATGGTATTGGGTTTTACTTTTTATTATATACTCTTTTTTTTTAATTTTCTTTAATTACTTTAACCCTATTTCCAATATATTATGTAAGAAAGTTCTGGATAACTTTAATTTTCCTTTTTTTTTGTTTTTATTTTTTTTGTGATTTGAAAAGTGTTTTCCTTTTTCCGGCTTAAAATAAGCAAAAAAAAAAACATAATGAGCTAAACAAATTATGTAAAGAAAAGTTGTATTTCTTTTTGTGTTCATACAAAAATATAATCAGGAAACCGAAAATAAAAATAAAAAAATAATTAAAAAAAAAAATAAATAAAACAAGTGAAAAATTTAGAAAAAAAAAAATTTGGGAAATGGAAAATGGAAAATAAGACAATATAAAAAAAAAAAGATTGATTTTGTCCTTTGGGCTTAAGTTTTTATACAAATTAATGACCGTGAATGATTAATTTGTAAAGGTTTGGACAAAATAAAAAAATTCCCAAATTTTCCACCCTCTTTTGGACTTTTTTTTCTACATGATAAAAAAAAAAATACTAATAATATTATTAAAAGCATAAACAACAACAACACAATTAAATAAAGATTGAAATTAATAAAAAAAAAATATTTGGAAAATATAACACCAGTGCCAATACAATATGATTCCTAAATAATGGGATATTGCAACAGGATGTATGAATAAAGTCCCCAAAAATTTATATTAAACTTAATGGGATTTTTTTCCTTTTTTTAATTTACGGGACTTTGTTTATGGGCAGTTACACCTTCCCTCCCCAAAAATTGTTAAAAATCTCCAAAAGTATTCTTATAGGATATATGACATTTAGATTCTGTTGGTTGTGCCAACATTTTTAATTTTTTTATAGAAAGTTTAGTTTTTAGTAAAACTGATTTATGGACAAAGTAGGAAGTATCGCTTTTTTTTCAGAAAATGTAAAACAATTATGGTTTTATTTATTTCTATTGAAGAATTGAATATAATGGAGCTGCGGTCCCCAAACTCCGCTAAACAATTCATTAGAACCTTGATTTCTAATTCAACTCTTAAATCCTTCCTAACTTTGGTTAATACAAAATAAGTCAGCAATAAGTATTTAATAAAATAGGTGCAACTGCCCCCAAACCCCCGCTAAATAATTTATTAGAACCATGATTTCGTATGCAAATCTTAAATCCCACCTAACTTTTGACATTAATAATATGTTGGCAAAACTTATAATGATATGCCAATGGGGAATTTTTTCATTTTTGTTTTGGGGACTTTTTTCGTACAGCTGTTGCAACAGTTCCATAATAAAAAAGTGTATAAGTTTTTACTTTTTCTACAATATTATGTTATTTATATTTATACATATATATATTTATAGTCCGTTACAAAATCAATGATTTTACCCATCGTCTGAGGTTTTCAATTTCCTCCGCCTAAATTAATATTAATCAATAAGTTATTGGATAAAATTTCCAAAGTGAAAAAATTATGGCTTTAATGGTCAATCAATTTTGGTCCAAATATCAAATATAAAAGGAAAAAATTCTCAAAAACTTTGTAGGGACTTATTTTCATTTCAAATAGCTTTAAGTTTACTATGGACTTATTTCTTATGGAACTGTAACATCCCCCGTAAATAATATTAAATAAAAAAAAAAACAAATTATGACTGACTTTATAATTAACATTTTCGTGTTAAACAATGTTTTTTTTTTAATTTTTTTATTGGGGTTTAATGAGAAACTTAATGGTCAGACATTTTTGGATAATAAATTCACAAAAAAATAAAATGAAAAAAAAACTAAAAGAATAATAAATATGAATATAATTTAAATACAAGATTTAATTAGTGTACTAACACAAAAATATAGAAAAAAAAAACAAGACTTAATACTCTATATAAAAGAATAAAAAATTCAATTAAGAAAGTTTCAATAATCAGTAAAAATAATATAAATTTTAATTATTAAAGATATTTATGTTATCGTTTCATTAATTACCTATTATAATCTTATAATTCTAATAAATAGGTACTTTACCTACTTATTTTAATTTGAGTTAAATTCTATAATTTCCATTAAAATGAATTTAATATGTTATGTACGAGTACGACCTAAAATCAGACTTGGAATTAATCAAGTATTTTGTGTATTTAATTACGTACTAATTACAGTTAAATGAAATTTGGAATTGAAATTGTTATAATTGAGTTTTGCCCAAGTCTGTCTTAAACTATACATTAGTGTCAGTTTTGGTGCGCTTATGCGGGAAATGCATTAAAATAAATATTATTTTAATTATTAAGTCATCAACGCAATTTAAAAATACAATTACGTTTTATTACATTGTTTTTACGTTTGACATTTAAAACAGTTTTGACGTTTGACCACACCCATTTTTATAGACGCTTTTAAAAATTTGAACTATATAAATTCTATAACGAAAACTTATAGTATCGTAGTATTGGAGAGAAAAGAACTTTGGGGGTTAAAACATTTAATTTAAAAAACTGTCAGTATAATGTCACTTTATTTTGACAACTCAACAATTCTGCTTGGCGTCAATGTAAGCGAATGCTTAAGAACATAAGTTATAGTTTACAAATAGTTAAACATAATTGAAGTAAATGTTGCATGGAAAAATATCTAAAAACAAATCCATTAAATATAACTTACTGTTATATATATTTTGTAACATAAAATTAATATAGCTTAGTTAGTTTAATAGACTATTTTTTTATTTTTTATTTCACATACTGAATGTTAAATTCCAACTAAAATTAAAACTTTTCTTGAGCGCCGCCATCTATTATCTAGACTACAGTCTATATTATTTAATTATTTATTTTTTTATATTTAGTAAAATTGATTCTGATATTTTAAAAATAATTAAGATCTTTTAAAGTTAAAGTATACAAAAAAAAGATTAAGTTTATAAACTTTACAACTTTGTTTTCTTTAATTAATTGACATTTACAGTACAAATAAACAGTTATTAAGTCAATAAACTTTTGACATATATGTGGGTCGAAACTCTTAACCAATGTGTCATTCAGTGGTTTTGCAAAGAACTTCCGTAAGCTGTTTGAAGTTAGTTCAAAACACTGAAACTAACTAATCAATACTTGGGATTTGGAATAATTAATTTAACATTTAAACGAAATGATATCTGGTAACTCCCTAGTGAAGTGGAAAAATAAAATATATTCTAATAGAATAAAAAATATTATAAAGTATGCTTTAAATAAAATGTTTTAACATAATTGGTCAAATTTTATTTTATTTAAAAGATTCGTATTTAATATGCAACTCAAAGAAATTTAAGGCTGATTCCCAGTACTTTGGAAATTAACGACAAGGTGAGGTAGCTACACTGCATTTTTCTTTTCGTACTATCCAGTAAAAACGAGGAAAAGTGTAGTAGAGTAGACTGTGTCAACTCTGGGATACCCGTATGACCGTTATATAATCATTATATCATTATTATTATAAACATTAATTACTTTTGGCAAAATCTCAAACATACCAGCTTTATTAGATGAAATATAATGCTCATATAAAAGAAAGAGTTGTATGGCAGCTACTGGAACCCCCTGCAGTAGGCCAACCAAATTTTGCAGTAGCTTTGGCCATTACACTAAACTATTTTTGGCAAAATTTCAGACACCCAGCTTTAATAGGTACAGAGTAGTGCTCATATAAAAGAAGGAGTTGTATGGCAGCAACTCGAACTCACTGCAATAGACCAACCAAATTTTGCAAAAACTTTGGCCACAAAACTAAACTACTATTGCCAACATTTCAGACACGTAGCTGTAATAGGTACAGAGAAATACTCATATAAAAAAGAAGTTGTATATATAGTCATACGGGTATAAAAAATCACGGACGTACCGATACCGTATTTTGTGCCTATATTATAAAATATAAAATTTTTATTAAAGAATGAAGACCCTATTTGTTTTATTTCGAAAATCACGTTATAGTCACTGAAGTGGTTTGAATGTAATTTTTCTTTTTGTTAATTGATTACATGTAATTGTCAGTACACCGCCAATGACACCCAACGGCAAAATAAAAAAAAAATTTACTACCTGATACTGGCCGGCGTCGTAAGATGTGCATAGAAAAATAAAAACACTATAAGTCGTCGTGACTGTGTCAGAATAGTTGGAATCGACTTTAATTCTACATTTCAAAAGAACGTATGATTCATAATCAATCTTTAATGAAATGAAATACCAATTAAGCTCAAAAATATATATGTTAGTCAATAACGCCCGTTAAATAAAAGAGAACGGCAATACCCAACATATTAAAACAAATTTATTTTTACTTGAATTAATGAATTATTTTAGTCTCAAAATAAAATAATTAACATAATTATTCAATCACGAATTTAACATTTTATATTTAAATTATTAACGCTTTTGTGCCTCTAATACACAATAATAATATTTTTATTTAATTATTTTTTTAATAATTGTTATAATACAATAATTTCTATTATAATATAATATTATTTAATTTTCTTTTGTTGTGATCTTTGACATTATTATTGAATATTTTTTTTAACACAAAACAAAGAATATTGTTCTTTATTATACACTCTATATATACGTATTTTTAATTAAAAGAAAATCAAATGAAAATCAAAACGATTTTTCTTTTCCTTAAAAAAAAAATTATATTTTCCAGCCTTATTAAAATAATTTTTAAGGTCAAAGTTGCGATTCTACGGAAATTTAAAAATTCCTATTGACCTTTTTTTAATTGATTTTAATCTTAATTTAATTAAAAATATAACTGTATCATATTAATTGGGGAAAATTGGGAGGAGTGAAATACTAATTAAAAATTAAACAGTGCTTTTAAATTATATAGAATTACAATTTTTATATAGCTAGTATTTCTTTTTCCTTTCTATAATTGGTAACTGTTAGATTAATAAGGCTGTCTATACCATAGGTACATATTGGAGCAGAGGGTCATATTATATTATACTAGATCGGGGCCTTATAATTTATGTGTAATAATTTTGTATTTAAGTTATATTGTATTCTGTATCTGTGAGTTATATTATTCAATCAAAATATTTGCTTATATTTTTATTGTTTTTGTATTAATTTATTTTTTATTACATATACATACATTATTATTAATTACTAGCAGATTTACCTGGCGTTGCGCGGAAGCTTGAAAATTGTAAAAAAGCAAGTTTCAGCCAATTTTTTGAGATACCACTTTGCCTATAAATGCCACAAAAAAATATTTGTGGAGTTCCGTTAACCCATCGTGGCCCAACAGCTTTTTATAGGTTTTTTCGTTGCTTTGCTATATATTAGAAATGATTTAACAGATTAACTTCAAATTTCGTATATGTGTTCTTCTTTGAAAATGAAGTTCAATTTACTAACAGACTTGAAAGTTGTTAACTCCTGCCGACGATTGTTCAAAAAAAAAATTTTAAGTAAATTACGTCCAATTTTTGAAAGTAGGTACAACTTCTTTGAATTAGGGGAATACTTAAAAAAAAGGTTTGTTGAGTTCTTTTAATCGATTGCGAAACAAAAACTTTAAAAAACAGTTTGCAAAACAATTTGAACGATTATCTCTAATTTTTCTATACATGCTGCTTCTTGACAATTTGGTGCTCCTTGACGATATAGTTGAGGATGGTAGGTTTCCGGTGAACAATGTTAACTGAATTAAAATGACTATAGGTCAAAAGGGGATTTTCTTGAATTGCCAACGCTTGAATAAAATATAGTCGATGGTTTAGAAAAGGTTTAAAAATTCGCTTTTCAACTTATATTTTGTTTAGTACTCACCTGAAAGTTGTAATACGCTCTTCCTCGTTTTTTTATGATTTTATGAGAGAAATGTAGGCTTATTTTTTGGAAAAACTGTTTTAAAATACTATGTATTTAAGCATTATATATAACAAATTGAATTTTTTGATTTTTAGATTTCATTTGAAGAAAACTGAAAATTTCATTGAACCTTTGTTCAAAACGCACAAACAGGTCAAAACCAAATTAACCCGGTGGGTTTTAATTAAAATGCTGGTACAAAATTTTCAATAAAATACTTTTAATCGTATAAGAAAATAAAATATATAAAAAACTTCATATCATCGTCGTGGAAAATGGGTTAATCGAACTTAACTAAAACTTTTTGCAGCCTCTCTTTTAGACTACAAAATCAACCTGTAAAATTGGACACAAATCGAAAACACAAAATTTTTTGAAAGTCCGCCAAGCCGAAATGGGCTAATTTATTCCAACCAAATTTATACAACTAAATGCGGTTGCTAAGAGGAACATTTGTGCAAAATTTCAAGTCAATCGGTCAAACAGTTTTGACTCGACATCAAAAACATTGAAAAAGCTTCTTTGCACTCTCGTGCTCAAACGGGTTAACCGAACTCAACAAAAATTTGTCCCAGACTTTATTTTCGACTGCGAAACCACCTTGTAAAATTGGACACAAATCGGAAACACAAAATTTTTTGGAAGCCCGCCAGGCCGAAATGGGTTAAATTATTCCAACCAAATTTATGCAACTAATTGCGGTTGCTAAGAGGAACATTTGTGCAAAATTTCAAGTCAATCGGTCAAACTGTTTCGGCTCGACATCAAAAACATTGAAAAAGCTTCATTGCGCCCTCGTGCCCAAACGGGTTAACCGAACCCAACAAAAATTTGTGCCAGCCTCTATTTTTGACTGCAAAACCACCCTGTAAAATTGGACACAAATCGGAAACACAAAATTTTTTGGAAGCCCGCCGGGCCGAAAGGGGTTAATTTATTCCAACCAGTTTTATACCATTAATTCCGTGTAATAAGAAGAACATTCGTGCAAAATTTCAAGTGAATCGGTCAAACCGTTTCGACTCGACATCAAAAAAACGAAAAAGCTTTAAACGGCTCTGGAGCCGCAACCTGCTGACTTATAAAAATGCGACATAGCCTATGTCACCCCCCGGACTCCCAAAATTATTCCTCTAAAATTTGGTGTCAATCGGACCAGTGGTTTTCACGTGAATCCTGGACAAACAAACAAACAAACAAACAAACAAATAAACAAACAAATTTTCTTCTTTATATATTAGATTTATAAAGCCATTAATTTGAACCCAATAACGAATGGTAGGTGTATCGAGTCGAATTTTAGATAACATTTTTTTCACTTTCATTGGGATTCGAATCCGGGTCTTTCGCATCAAAGGTCGGTACTCTAACCACTGTTCCACCTACCCGTTTGGCTTTACAAATAGATTTTATTAAACTTCTCAAACTTTATTAAAACTCTCCAACTCTTACTATTTTTGAAAAATTTAATAAAATTTACAAATTTGTAAAAATTTTTTGAGCATTGTAGTCTTGTAAATTTTGTGAAAATAGACCTCACATTAAATTCACTATGTATGAAAATTTAATATTCACTTAACTTTTAAAGTGTTTTGAAATTTACTTTTAATTTAGTTTATTAAATATATTTTTTTATTTTTAAAAAAATTTAATGTATATTATTTACTTTAAAAATTATTTTTTTTTTTTAATTAAGTTTTTTTCGAAGAAAAAAAAATTATCCGAAATCCCTAATAATTTTTTTTTTCTTTGTTGAAGTAATTTCTCAATATAATTTCAATTATTAAAAGTGCTATTTGTTAATATAAATCAATAAATCCAATTTTCAATAATTCAATTAAGTTTTTCATATTTTCAATTTTTTTTTATTTTTTTATAAATTTGGATAATTTTATAAAGTAAATTATTGCATTATAATTCAGGGGTAGTAAATCAAAATTTGTTTCTATTTCTCATTTTGCAGATTGTCTTAATTAAACTATTTAATTATTTTTATTTATTTTTTTATTAAAGAACTTGCTAATCATATAGAATTTACATGCGAGGTTGAATCAATTTACGTAGATGTCGTTGCTGCGAACTTACTTTGTTAAAATAATTTATATTTTGTTTTAACTTGTAGATCTACATTTTCTAATAAAGGGGGTTATAAATCTGGGTTGTGGAGCTTTAAGACGAAAACTGTTTATTGCGAAAAACGATAAAAATTCTTACATTAGTTTAAAACAGTTTTGTTGTTAACTAGTTTACTGCTACTGCTTATGAATTTGATTGTAATACACTCAAGATCAAAATGAAAGTATAGTTTCAAGAAAACAATTATGCTTATAATCTTAGTCTAAAAAGCTTATATACTTTCCATCAAATAGGTACTATAGTTCACGCCTCAAAAGCACAAATATGCAAGCTATTGCAAACTACAAATCATACATAACATGAAAAAAATAAAAATCATTAAATCTTATAGTATTTGAAGCTAATAAAAGATTATCTGGCTTTAAAAAAATTAGATAATCATGCTATTCTACTAAACGTTACGATCGAAATTATCCGCAGTAAATTATAAATTTACGCGATATTATTTAGGACTGTACATTGGTACGCATACGAAATTATAATATTCCGAAAAGTTCGAACTTCTAAAATTTTGTGCGAAGCTTTAACCGAATCTAGTTTTTTTCATCACTTGTTTTTTTAGGAAATTTTAATTGCGTGCCACCTACACCTAAAAAATTTTATAGCCACCTGCAAAACTTTTTTTTCCTTAATTTTACCTTCTGCATTTATTTTTAATATGTATATAATATTATTGCATTTATTTATTTATTTATTATTATTTTTTATTTTCCAAATAAACTTTTTTTCAGAATATAAAAAATAATATATTTTTTTTTAATATTTATTCTGCACAAAATAAAGATACATTTTTAATGTATTAAGCTTTTTTTCATATGGAATATCTTATTTATTTTTTTTTTAATCTATTATATATTTATACATATATTACCTGTAAAATAAAATATACTACTTTTTTTTTGAATTGATACCTGAAATTAAAAAACTTTAGATTTTCTTGAAAAAATTTTGAGTTTTTATATAATACTTATAAAATTTTAGTTTTTTATTTCTAAAATTAGCTTTTAATCAATTGAAATTTTATATTGAATGAAAAATAATACAGGTGTTCTGAAATAATATTCTAAGAAATATAACCGAATAAATTTTATATCATTTTAAAGCGATAAGACAGGAAGTAAAGTGGAATTGGCCTTATCTCAGTTGACAAAATAATATATGTGTTACTTTTGTTGCCTTTGAGTCGCTTTGCAAAGAACTTTTTCAAATTTTTTTTTATTCCAGAATTTCAAAATATTTTGATACTAAATTACAAAATCTGTAATGGAACTACAATCTCCTAAAGTTCAGAAAAGTCCCCTATGTTTAAATTTTTATAATAAAAGTTTTACAATGAATATTTTCAATGTGGAAATGCCAAAAGTTACCTGTTTCTGTAAACTTTATAAATATTACGGTACTTAAATTTCAAAATTAAATTTTTACAAAATCTTTGACTACTCATATATTTTAAGCGGCTTGATTTAAGAACTTGAAATTTTGAGCTTAATTCAAAAACTTGAAATTTTGAGCTTGATTTAGGAACTTGATTTAACTTAAAATATCCATGTCCAAAAATGTAAGAAATTTGACTGGGTTTTAGTTCTTGGTGCACTATTTCATAACATCAAACAATAGTTAACTTATAATACATTATACATTTTTTTCCAGCTACTTTTCCATAGTCGTTATAAAGTAAATAATTATGTTATAAGAAAATAAGCAAAAACTTTGCATATTTAATTTTTTTTAATTTAAAGAAGTACATATAGATTCCAAAAAATATATATTTATAATATATTTTTTATTTTAAAGAACTTACTTCAAAAAAAAATTTATTTTACTAGCTTTAAGTATTTAAAAAATGATGACGAGAGTTAACCTATTTTTAAAAATTAATAATATTATTATAGCATTTAAAGAACCTTAAAAATTTGTGAATTATGACTTGTTATTTTATTGAGAAAATGAAGCATAGGTATTCTATTCAGGTAACACTTCTGAACAATTTGAGGTCCTCAAATATTTGAATGTGCCTATTTCAAAATATAAAATTTTTCCTCCTTCAGTACATTCTTATATCATATAAAAGTTCATTGCATTATTAAACATTATTATATACTTTTAATTGAACTTCCCTGTGTCTATGGCTTTATTTTTCATTCTGTCAGTTAGTGATATATTTATATTAGAAATCTGACCATAAATTTATAAAAATTGTATGGTTCAGTGGTTAGCAAAGTGGCTTCGGGTGTAAATAGATCTGAGTTCGATCCTCTTTAAATAAAAAAATTTTTTTTTTTAAATTCAACAGAAATTATAATAAAATTACAAATAAAAAATTTTTAGTGTTTTTTTTAAGTCAGTTCGTACATTTTTGGTTCATTAATTAAAAATTTATACAAGTAGGTACTTAAATGAAAATTTAGATTGGTTAATGAAAATTTTCAACATTTTAAGCTTAAAAGTTTTCAAACATTAAAAGAACTGTTTCATGTACCGGCAATTTACTTTTATATTAAAACAGTAACAAACTCCCAAGAACTACCTTCAATTTTTTATTTTCTACATTTTAAAGGGCTAGTACTACTTTAATAAAAGTATATATTGAAAAAAATATTTTTTTTTTATTTTATTTTCTTTAAGTATTAAATCGAAAAGGGTTTTACTTCAATCCAGGGACAAATCATCCATTGTTAATTAAGATCAGAGAATGTGGTACATATCCGCTCTTTGATAGTATCTAGTGTAAGTGTAAATTTATGTTTAAGAATTTGGCATTCAAACGTACCCAAAAATGATTGAAAATACGACTATGATATTAAAACAAAAATTTGATTTAAAAAAATGAATACCCTATTTTATTCAAGTTAACAGTGTTCTTCAATTTACTAAAAATTTAATATAATACATAATAACTTTATTAATCCTAAAATATTTTAAAAATCTTCTGAATAAGAATTCTATCAGGGGTCTGAAACGAAACAATATCAGAGCAAAATTGTCCAAAAAAATGTATTTTTAAATTTGATTCCGGCCAGAACGAAAAAAATTTTAATCTGAAGAACGAATTCAAATTGGACCAAAAATAATGTTCCTTTCGGAAGAATTCCGATTTTACACTGAAATAAAGTTCCAGCTCTCACATTTTGAAACCCAGAAATTGGGACAACTTCATTATGAAAATTTAGGCCCTACTTCTGGAGAGCACACTAAAAAGTCTAAAAATACTAAAGAAAAGTTCTTAAAAGTGGCACCATAATTTTTAAATGCTATCGGTCTTATCCGTCTTATTTATCCGGGTTAAGATTTTTGCTTTTTCAAATATTCTTACTCTACATTTAGGTTTTACTAGAAATGGAGACTTTTAATTTTTAAGATCTTTATTTTCACTATATTTTAGTTTTTGTGATTAAAGTAAAAGAGAACGTCATTAAAATTTAACTCGGATAAAGTTCTGGAACGATATTTTAATTGGGATTAATTTTTTTTAATTTTAAATTAATTTTATTTAATTTTAAAATTAATTTTTTTAAAAAAAATTAGAGTTTAATCAAGAGTTTCTCTGTAACCAGCATCAGGAGGTTCTATTTTAATGTAACAGGACGAAGCACTTCTCAAAAATTTATTAAACTGAAATTATCTATAATCGTAAAGTCTATAATCGTAAAGTATTTTCAACTATAATTTGACCTACATTTTTAATACCAACCTTTATTTTAAAAATATGTATTCCTTAATTTATGAAAACAACTTAAAACCAAATATTATTATAAATTTCTAAAAATCTGTTGTTTTCCTTTATAACGCATTTCCATAATCTTTATTAGATTAATTTAATTCCATTTTTTTTAAATATTTTTATTATCTTTTAAATATAATTATCATTAAATATTCTTTAAAATTTTCATAGTGACCATTAAATGTGTGTTTATTTTTTGGATTTTTAAACAACAAAAACTGCCAATCATTTTAGAATTTTTTTATTTAATGCGAACTTTTCTTTTTTTTTTAAAATAAAAAATTTTAATACTAAAAGTAATTTTTTTAAGCAGATTTTCCTAAAAAAACTACTCACTCATACTAACTTATATTTAAGATAAAACTTAATCTTCTTGTTTTTTGATTCTGGCGAAGAAATTTATGTATGTAAATAATAGATGTATATAAATACATATATATATATATATATATATATATATATAACAGAAATAACATTTTTCTATTTTAATATGAAAAGATAATAATTTTTATATTAATGTATTGACAAAGCTTTTAACACAATTTTAAGATATTATGATGGACATATAATTTATTATTGTATATCAGTATATATATATATACATATATATATATACATGTATAGTAACGTGAGAAAGAGATAAAAACGAGGAAGAGTGTAGTAGAGTAGACTGTGTCAACTCTGGGATACCCGTATGACCGTAATATAAACATTATATCATCTGGTTAATTACATGTGAAATATGAAGTTCTATGGCAACTTCTCGAACTCATTGCAGAAGATCAACTAAATGTTGCAGAAACTTTGGTCATAAAACTAAACTATTTTTGGCAAAATTTCAGACATCCAGCTTCATTAGGTGTAGCGTGATGCTCATATAAAAAAAGAAGTTGTATGGCAGGTAATCGAATCCGTAACACGAAATAGTTGGATTTCAATTGCTATTACATTAAAACGAATTTGTGAAAATTTCAAAATTCCAGCCCCTTTATTTTTTGAGTTCTCGTGCGGACGGACGGACATACATAGCTAAATCGATTTACTTTTCGGTTCTGATCCGATCCTAACCCTTGAGTCTATATAAACTCCCCGTCCTTCTCTACGTTGCAAACGTAATAGCAAACAAAGTAAACTAAATAGTTATGCGGGTATAAAAATGAATTAACGTTGTGCTAGACATAAAAAAGGTTTAAAATTTTAAAAAATTCCCAAACTAAATTCCAAATTCCCAATATTTAAGTTAAAAATACGGAACTAATGTTATTCAACCAATCTTTTGTTTATTTTTTAGTTCTTCTGATCAACGCATAGATGGAGATTCACAAGCTTGTCCATAATATACATGTTCTAATAAAACATGAAGAAATGACATATTATATTCTAATAATAAGAATTGATCTTAGGATCTTAGGATTGACATCTAGAATATGAGGAACTAATGTTGTTGTACCAATCAATTTGAGATATCTAGACTCAACTTAGATGCAATATTATTTACTAAATATGTAATAATTTTAATTTTTGAGTTAATATAGGGTATTTTCTATCTGCGAGTTATATAATTTAAATGATATTTATATTTTTATTTGTTTTATATATTTTATGCAATTAATTTGAACTCCTTAATGAAGAAACGTAGTTGAATCACATCAAAAATCATAACAGTTTTTAATAGAATTCAAATTAGGGCCAATTGATTGAAAGGTGGTCGGCAATCTAAATATTGTGCCACCAAACTGTTTATCATAATATTATAATGTAATCAAAATTTTTATAAAATTTCTCCGAATTAACATGATCTATTGATAATTTTTTTAAAGGTTAAATATGTTATGTGAAGTTATAAGAATACTATATTACGTAAATTGTTTCGCACAAAAGACCTTCGAATTACTTATCATTAATAGAATAGGATTGCATGAGAAAAGCTCATAATTATAAACTAAGGTCTTTAATCTATTATTAATTTTTCAGTTTATTATAACCATTTTTAAATATTACTCCATCTTCTTCATACTAATCAAGGCTAACAATCTGTTAATAGTCAAGGCCATAATCAATTTGTTTAACACATTCTTCGACTGTAGCAAATAATATTACAGTAGATTTTTTTTTTTAAATAGAAAACTCTTAAGTTCTGTAAATTCATTTTAATAATACCCTTCCCAATTTAATAGAATATTCTTATTACCATGGAAACGGATTAAACAGGTGCTTTATGTATAAAATAATCTAAAATGAGAGAAAAAACAAAATTAATATCATTGAAACATATATTAAGATTTTTTTGTTTTTTTTTTTAAACATACACATACATAGAAAATTTATTTAAATTCTTTTAAGTGCTTTTTCCTATAAAAGATGTTTTTGTAATACACCATCTACTTGGCGATTATTTGACCTTTCAACCACAAAAAAAAAACTGAAAAAAATTGTATCTTATCTTAAAATATATAAAAAACCAAATTTAACTTTTTTGAATGTCAAATATTGGTTAAGTAGATAAGAAGTTTTTTTTAACATCTTAACGACAGGACAACAGTCAAAAAAACAAAAAAAAAAACAAAACCAAAAAGGAGTCAAGAAAAAAAAGGAAAATTTATGGAAGAATAACAAAAAAAAAATGAAAATAAATAAAATTTAAAAAAAAAAAATTCATACTTACTTGAATTAGATTGAGTTGACATTCACTTTAAAACTCATTCATTTTCATTTTTTTTAGTAAATTTGTAAAATATGTTTAAAAAATTTGCGTAATATAGGTTTGTGTCCATCTGTTCTACTGTCTCTCAGGATACTAACAAAACTCGTTTGAAATAAAGTAATTTTAAAAAATACGAATTGACAGAAACAGGGTTTCAAAAGCGCAAAAACTGAATTTGTAAAACATTTTTTATCTATGGTTCTACACGTTATAGGTCACAAAGCAAAAAGCCTTAATCAATATTTATTTTAGTTCTATGAACTTATCTTTAATATAGTTTTATGGACCTATCATGAAATGTCCGCTGTGGCAGCTCCTTTAATATACTTTATTTATTATATTTTGTATTTTAATTTACCGTTACGCAAAACGAAATTTTTGCAAAATTTTTGACACATAACACCTTTTAGTGGTGTAAGAACTAAACCTGCAATTTAGAGAGATATTCGATACCGTAAATTCCTACAACTATGGTACAGCACTACAACTATGGTCCAAAAAACTTAAAAATAAAAAATTTAAGCCAAACTTAAGTAGGAGCGTAATTTTTACTAATTATGACATTTTTGGTTTTCTAATAAACTGCAGTTTAGTTTGTATTGATTTATTTTTAGTTAGAATTTCAATTACGAGCAAAAAAGACAAAAATCAAAATTTTGAAATTCACAGTTTTTGTTGTTTTTAATTTTTAGTGAAAAGTAGTATTACTGCTAAAATTATTAATTTTATGTATTCATACAAAATTTGCAAACACAACTATGGTCCAGTATTGAAAATACATAGATGAACTAATAGTAACTCTGAATACAACAATGTACCATAGTTGGACTATAGTTGCGCAACTTAGAATACAACAATGTACCACTATATTTTACATTATATTTGTTGCAAATTTTGCGTTAGAAAGCTGTTCTCACGGATTTGGTTCAGTTAAATATTAAATTATTCAAAGCCAAAGAAAGGGTTTTCTACAGATTTAACTTTCTGAAATATTTTACAAAATATACAAAAAGTGGTACATAGTTGTAGGAAATTACGGTACTTAAAAATAATTATAAGAACGATTCGTTAAAATATTTTTAAGCCGCCCGCCGTTTAGGGGCTACATAAAAACTAAAAACCTGTTCCTAAAAATTTAGCATGTGTCTACCGATACCCGAACACTTTACTAAATTTTTTTGAAGCAATATGCATGTACTACATTTTAACATGTGTTAAAGAAAGGTAGGGGTACCTGAGACTTATTATCGAACAATATTTAATTTTGAAAATGTGCTTTTTCAAAAACCCTTAATTTTTCCCTATTACTTATTTTTATATTTACACACAGTTATTTTACTTTTTCGAATAAAAATACTTTTTAAGAACAAGAAGATCCATTGGATTTCATATCTTATTGCGATTCAAGTCTGGTGAAACGTTTAGGAAAAAAGAATTGAAATTTTAAACATTTTTTTTTTTTGAGTGGAAAAAAATAGACAAAATTCATTTGATTTTCACTTTTGTCAGAAATAAATCTTTATAATATGAAAATATTTATTATAAACTAGAGTTGACACATTTCTTAAACTATAATAAAATATAAAGACATCGGAAGACACACGTGTTTTCATTATTACACTTATGAATATTATTTCTGTTTTTTTCATTACAGTGAAATGGAAATTAATCGTAAAATAGTGAAAATTTAATATCAAATATAGTAAAAAGAAGTAATGCCAGGCATGACTGACTTTGAAAATTTTAAAAAGTTTAATTGGTAAGACTTTTTAAACACGCCGAAATTAACTTCTATATGTAATAGTTGGCAGGAAATATTCTAGTGTGCCTATACTTACTTCCTGTACGTTTGAATTGTAGATAGAGTAAAATTTAGATGGATATTTGAAATTCATTGATCTTTTCACATTATTTTATATAATATTAACTGTTAACTGTTAATCGAACTGTTAGCTCACGGTTTAGTCAGCAGTTAGCACGGTTTCAAATATCAAACTGTTAGCTTATTATTTAAAACATTTGTATTAACTGTGGAAAACTTTAAATTCAACTAAATGATAAATTTTATCAGAAATGTTAATTGTGTCAATTAAATAAAAATTAGTATATGGCAACACTTTTCTTTATAAATAAGATTAATATTACAAAATTTAACATTACAAAATTTTTTTTAAATTTATATTATAAAAATTTTTATTTATTTAAAAAGTATTTAAAAAGTAATTGAAGTGCAGTGTTTGTAAGGCAACACTTTTATAAGACAATATTTGTATAAATAATCGATTTTGATAGATACATTTCATATGTATCAAATAGTGATACATGTATCAAATTTTTTGAAGTAAAAATGTGTGGCTACCAAAGTATTTGAAAAATTTATGGTAAATATAATTAAAATCTAAAAAACTTTTATTTTAAACGGAATGATAACGAAAAATAAATTTACTAGAACTCCTGTTTCTACCTTAACAGTTTTTGATCAAATCGACTTTTGTTGAAGAATTGAATTGTCAAATTTGATTAAAATTGAATTGTCAAATGGAATGAAATTCTAAGAACAATTAAGAAATTATTTAAAATTAATTATTGTTAGATAATCAGCTCAATTTATTATTATATTTTTTGAGTAATTAATATGATGTCAATATTCAAATTTTGGGTTAATTTTGGATTTAAATAAATAATTAAATAAATTTTAAGGGTTCTTTTTACATAGGTATGAATATATAAATAGGTAAAAAATATATTTGTTTAATATCAGGCGGCAGTTCATTGGACTTGGCAAAATATTTTAATAATATTAAAAGTGCATAGATTTAATAAGGCGATTTTTGTAGATATATTGAACGTTCTCTTTACTTTAGTTATGGTAACTAATCTTCACAGAGTATTGTTAACTCTTCTACTTTATTAACACTACAGGTCTATACGATCGCTATACCTAACATGTTATAAAAATTAGTGTTCACACTACGCAAAATTTGACGTTTTAATAAAAAAGTTTTGCTGACGTTTTTGTTTATTTATAAAAAAAATTTTATTTACAAATCATAATGGATTCTAAAAAAAAAATTAAAAAATATATTTTTGATTTAATGAAAATTACAAAAAAAATCATTCAAGACAATGACAAATCCTTCAAGAGATATGAAGATCCAAAAAAACTTTAATAAATCGAAAAAAAAAATCGATTATACCAAAAAATTTAAAAAAATTTAAGTACACAACCTTGAAAAATAACATTTTATACTGAATAACTAGTTATTATCATATTAAACTTGACAGATTTTTTTCATACAATATTTGTAGTTATAGGACATTATAACAACTACATAACAAGTTAGCGCTGATAACATGTTATAGACCCGTAATGTAAATAGAGACCCGTATTAAGTAGTATAAAAATTGATAATCATAAAATCATTCTCAACCATATTTTGTTCAAACTAAATCCTAATTATTTTCCAAATCATAATTTAAATATTTAAATCAGTTTTTAAAGGCAAAAAAAAAATTATAATAAATCTTTAAACTCTTATAATTTAGTTTTTTTTTTTTAAACCCTTCTTAAAACAACTTCCGAAATCCGAACTTGATAAATTATCTTCAACCCATTTCTAAATCAAAATAAAAACAATATATTTTGCAAATAACTCAATTATACGTCACTACAACAAACTAAAAATATAACATAAATTTACAAAAAAACAAAATACTTCGAAAAGTTTTTGACTTAATAACAAATAAATTTTTATAATTTAAAAACAAAAGTGCCATCCAAAAACCTCTCAATTCCTCATAAGTTTCAGTCAAAATTAAAAAAAGAATACCTCCTCCCACCTATTCATCCAAATAACCCAATTCAAATGAAACAACAACACAAAATGGGTACAAAAATAAGGAATCTATTATAATTTGAGATAGGTATATATTGAGTAGATTATATAATCAAACAAATCGTTTAACGTAACAATTCGATTATACTCCAACACAAGCAAGCAAATCATTTAAAACTTAAGAGTAAAAAAAAAATGAGTTAAAATAAAAAAAAATACTCAAAAAAAAAAAAAATGAAATCACCTCGATCAAAATATTATCGAAATGATTGTTAAATCCCTTAAAAAAAAAAAACTGATTTTTTTATTGTTATGATTTTGAAAAACGAAAAAAAAAAAAAAACAAAAATAACAAAAAAAAAAATAAAAACTTGTTAAAAAAATGATGACCCTTAAAAGTGTTTTTTGATCCTTTTTTTTTTACTCTACTCCTTTCTTGTCAATTTTTAGTTTATTTCTTTTTTTTTTTTTTTGTATTTTGTAGTCAATCAAAATGAACATACAACTAAACTGATTACTTGTCATTCTCAATTCTCATTTTGTATAAAAGAAAATTTTTTAACTTACAATAACAACTTGTTTTTTTTTTTTTGTAATAAACAATTGATAAATAAACGAATTATATTGAAATGATTTGTTTGACAACTTGTATAATCCAATTCAATCCATATTCTAAACCAATATCAAGTCAATATTAAGTGTATTTTACTGATATACTGATTGAGGAACAATTATATATACTACTTTTAATAAATATATCTTGTATATATATATAAATTGTATATTTATATATATATACAAAATTAAGAAATAAGAAACAAAATCAATATATCTTGTTAAGAGGGTATCGAACTGAAAAATTTCCTCATTAAATATTAAAAATAAGATCAATCAATCCAGTTATATTTCAGTTTCTATATTATATATACATATACATAAATATTGTGAGACAAGAAAATTATTACGTAACTATTACGAATATACTTTTATTTCCCTTTTTTAGCACGTTTTGTAAAAGTTTTTAAAGGAAATTGTAAAAAATTTCACTGTGTGGTACGTCTCTGTTTCATCTTCCGAATGATTTTCAAAACTTATAAAATGTTTGAAATTGGTCACGAAATTTTAATTACGGATCTATGTACTACATTACACCTTATTACAGTGGTGAAAATTAGAATATTTTCATTTGATTATATTTGGAAAAGCTCTATATTTAAATTGTTATAAAACCAGGGGCGTATTTCAACAAATTTACAATTTTTATTAATTATTTTTTTGTAAAAAACCTTTTGAATTTTAAAATAAATTTTAAAAATTTGTGAAAAATGTTTGCAAATTTTAGGATTGTAAATTAGATGAAATGAACCTCAGTTCTATAAGGTATATTTTCAATTTGGAAACACCAAACAACAAATCAATTTATACAAAATTTGTGACTACTTTTAACTTCCTAACACCTTTAGTTAGAAACCTGGAATTTTTCAAGGATTATTTTGAGATTCTTGGAAATAAGTCATTCAAAAAAAACGTCTTCTTGACACGGGTTGGGAGCTGCAATAAGCGAAAATTTGTACATTAAATTTTTATCAACATTTGGAACTTTAATACCTGTTAAAATTTAAAAAAAATTTTATATACGCTATATTTTGAAAGAAAAATTCTACGTAGAATATATGGTCCTGTAAACGATGGCACGGTTTGGTGGAGAGGATATAATGCCGAACTCTACGAACTGTATAATGAGGTTGATGTAGCCACGAAAGTCAAAATCAGACGCCATCACTGACTCGGTCACGTCGAGCGAATATCAACCGATGCTCCAGTCAAGAGGATATTTCTCAGTTATTATCCTTTTTATCCATAATTCACTATTTTGGAAAAGTGCTTTTTAAAAACCCTTGGTGTTTTTTCTATTACATGTTTTATATTTTATTTCCCTTTAATTTTTTTTATTTTTTAAAATGGTATTATTAAACCGACTTTAAAAATATGATTGTCTGACTATTCACTATTCAATTGTTCGTCTATCTTAACATTATAATATTAAAGACTCAAACCATTATGACAAAACTTTTCAATATAAATTTTCTTTAATTAAAGGAAATTTTTATTAAAATTTCATGATTACCCGGAAAATTTTTAATTAATTTTTCTTTTTATATTACCCTTTAACCCTTTTAGTCTTAAGTAATACATTTAGAATGAAAGTTCATTATCATTTTATTTATTCAATGAAAAGACAACACTTCAAAAAGATTCAAATAAAAATTAGAATATTCAATATTAATTCGCAGACCTATTTAATTTAAAATTTCCAGTTTTAAGGTTTAATAAAAATTTTAGATTGAATTGAAGAATTTTTATTGAATTTGTTTTTATATTTTTAAATATTTTAAGTTATGGTACAATTAATTTGTAAAAGACTCAAAAAATTTAAAATCTTAAAATTAAAATAATAATATTTTATTATATTGTGCATAAATATTGAATTACATTTGACATTATTTTAGTATTATGTAATTCATTAATTATTAACAATTTTTTGATTTTCTTGATTATTTTTATACATTTTAAAAATTTTTACAATTACTTGTAACATTGGGATTGGGATAAAGAAAAAAAATTAACATTATCTAATAATAGAAGTTGTTTCTTAATCTGCTTCTTTTCTGCTGCCATTCAAAATGGACTTGAATTTTTATTTATCTTTAAACTCAAGGGTAGGATTTTGTTTTTCCAGAGTTTTTTAATTTTTTCTGTTATATTTTTTACTGTTATGGTTGCAATTAGGTCATAACTGTTTTTCTATATATATATATATATATATATATATTATATTTTTTTGTATTATTTTCAACTCTTTATTTATTGAAACTGATTTATCCTGACATTCTAATATTATATGGACTTAACCATAATTATTTCTACTACTTCTCTTATCCTTATTATCAATTCAACAATACTATAAGAATCCTGGTATACAGTGATGGAAATTAGAATAATATCATTTGATTTTTTTTAGAATATCTTCACTGTTAGTAAAAATATTTGAAAAACTGTATCAATTTTATATATATTAGAAAGTGCTTTAATATTTTATAAAATATCAATAAATTGCTTTAACCGTTATTTTATAATTTATGTTGTTGTAATATGGGGCTCTTTCGATTTATGAAACAACTCCAATTTTCTATTCCTCTGCAAGAGTGAGCTCGGTATAATAATATCTCGAACACAACGTTTTAATTTTAATATGTCTGGATATTTTACGATGCTTCCTTAAAATTCAGTGTTTTCCCAATAGATCAACGCAATTTTTTTCGATCAATTTCAACAAAGCTTTTGTTAAAAGCGAGTTACCAGACTGTACTTGAGTGATAAACTTGAAACTTGGAGAAGGAACCTCGACTTTATAGAAATTAAAGGACAAAATAACATAAGTGGTGGGATCAATATCTTCTGAATTTTTAAAAAAAAAATCATATATTTTATGCCTAATGGAGTTTATGAAGAGTTACTTGGGAGTATATTCATTTACATGGGTTCATTTGGGAGCAGAAACTTATATTATATTTTTATAATTTTGAATAGTCTTAATAAATTTGACATACCAATAACTATCTAAGATAGTTCTCTGTCTTATTAAATTTAGTATATATTAGATTTGACTTAGTTATAATTTATTTTATCTGTAAGTTATATTTTAAATTAAATTATTTATTTATAAATTGATACAGAAGATTTTATTTTAATTTATTACATAATACATCATATTTAAACCCAGAATCGAAAACCAGGTAAAAATATTTTAACTCTTGCTGCAATTTGAACTTGGAACCTGTACTATACAAAAAAGTACAGATTCCAAGTTCAAATTATAATTTCTTATAATTTCAAATTATAATAACTTATAATTTCTATTTAAACCTATAATTTATCTTTAAAAATTACATGTTATTTACTATCTTTAAAGCCCTTCTAAGTATTAAGCCTTTGAAATTTAAGAACCAATATATCGATCAATTAAATGACAAAACTTTAAATGAGAAAAAAGTAAAATGGATATACTGTTTTTTAAATCTAATGTATGATCCCAACTTAACAAGATAATATCTATTAAAAACATGAGAATAATTGGGATAATTATCAAATTGAATCAATTATTAACGAAAACTATTTTAAATTTCGTTATATGTCAATTTAAAAAAAAAGTATGGATTTATTAAGAGTAGTCGTGTATCCGAAATTCCTATTATAGATAGAAAATTTATCTTACGATTGCCAGTACGCCTCACCTCACATTGTAAGAATCCTTCTCATCTATAAAAAATTGAAATAGTTTTATTTTTTGAGTTCGATGGCTGAATTGGTATCGGGAAAAGAAATATCTTTTGTAAATTTTTAAATACTTTTTTAAGAAACTACTTAGTACACAAAATGTATATTATCGTTAATTTGACAGAGGCAAAATTCGATTATTTTGATTGTTCATGCAATCATTTGATTATTTTACAAAAACCAATTCTAAAATTGAAAAAAAATTCGATCAAATCAATCTTTATTATAATATATATAGCTTATTATATATTTAATATTATTAATATATCCAAATGATGTATAGTAATCAGGACAGGAGTTAGAACTATCTGCTCCATTCATACACCATGGTACCTAAAACGTAAACAAAATAAATAAAAATTACTAATCTATACAAAAAATATTCTTTTTATTCAATAAAATTATTCATCATCAATTTTTTAAAGAAGTCGGCAACCCTGATATATACTTAAATAATACACATAAATATTCAAACAAAATGTAATCAGACCTTCGATTAAAAATAAATTATGTGGTTGTTATATGAATGCTCTTCTTCCTTGTTATATTTAATGTATATTATGTTGTTTGTTATGTTGTAAAACAAAAGTTTACTACAACAATTCACAAAAAAAATAGAAAAAAAGGGATTCAAAAATTAAAAACAGAAAATGATATCAGAAGAAGAGCAACATTTTTGATTGACTTTTATTGATAGAATTCAATGAAGTTTTGCTTTGAAAATGAAAAAGAAACCCTGGAAAAATTAGAGTTCAATTAAAATGTTTTATTTCTGGATGTATTCTGGCTGTAAATGCCAACTAAAGTTGTTTATTCTTAATAGGGTTTCTCGTTCTTTTTTTTTTAATTGATTTCAATGAAAATTAGAAAATTAAATTTTTCCAATAATTTTAAAATAGAATTATAAAATTGTATTGAAGTAAAATTGAATTTTTTTAATAAAGTTTACTGGAAAACACAACATGAAAATAGAACATAATTTAATTTTAGTTGCACTTTTTTTTTAATTATTACTGATTAATCTTCAATAAATTTTCAAGCTAAATAAAATTGATTTATTTTTAAACATTTTAAATTAATTTTTGCTTTAAAAGTAATTTAGGGAGTTTGTTATTTACTTAAATAAACTGATTATGACTTTAATTTCAACAAAAGTTTAATTAAAAAATTTGTTCTAATATTCAGACTATAGGAACGTCATAAAATTAAGGAAAGCAATTATTGTTGTAATAATCGCGCCTAATTATATGCAATTCTTGTTCACTTTATTTTACAGTTTGTATTAAAGGACATTTACTTTTTCAGAAAAACTAAAACCCAAAATACAGAATATAAACCAAAACTAAGTGCTTGTAAAAATAAGAACGGAGAAATTATTAGTGAAGAGATTAAAGTGATTGAAAGATGGGCAGAATACTTCAAGGAACTCCTAAATGAAGAACGAGAAACGCAAGCAGATAAATATGTAATATATGTAACAGCACAACCATTTACCGAAGTACCCTCATTGGAAGAAGTTAAAATAACAATAGACAAAATGCATAATGGAAAAGCCCCAGGAGAGGACTCAATAACATCTGAACTATTCAAAAACGGAGGCCCAACTCTATACAAAGAAATGCATGAACTAATTACCATGGTATGGGAGCAAGAACTTAGGCCAGAATCGTGGAATATCGGAGTTATTAACCCTATCTTTAAAAAAGGCGATAAACTCGCATGTAACAACTTTAGAGGTATAACGTTACTTAACGTAGCTTATAAAATATTTTCAAATGTTTTACATTCCCGACTCAGCGTTTATATAGAAGAAAGACTAGGAGAAGATCATGCAGGCTTTAAGCCAAACCGTTCAACATGCGATCAAATTTTTGCAATAAGACAGGCTATGGAAAAGGCCTATGAATTCCAAACTGACTTACATTTTATATTTGTCGACTTTATGCAAGCATTTGATAAACTAAACCGTACTGCTATTTACATAACTTTGGAAAAAAATGGAGTACAACACGCTAATCAGACTCGCCAAAGTCTGTGTCAACAATAAAATATCTGAGATATTCCAAATAAACTCCGGAGTCAGACAGGGGGACGCACTGTCCACACTGCTTTTTAATATCACCTTAGAGGCAGCAATGGAGAACGTGGAAAAAAGTGGCACGATTCTGACAAAATCCATACAAACGTGTGCTTATGCGGATGACATAGCACTTATTGCCAAAAGAGAGGACGTACTAAGAGAAAACTTCATCACATTGGAAAAATCAGCAAAAAAAATAGGACTGACGATCAATGAAAACAAAACTAAATATATGACAATGTCTAGAAGAGCAAATAGAAGAAATCGACAAAATTACACAATAGGAGATTACAATTTTGAAGGAGTCAAGGAATTTACCTATCTGGGTACGCAGCTAAATAATACCAACCTAATTAGCACCTGTATTCAGGAAAGAATACAAGCAGCGAACAGATGTTACTATGCCAATGCAAAAATGTTGAAATCTAACAACTTGTCCAGAAAGTCTAAAATGAAAATATATAAATCAATAATAAGACCTGTTATGGCATATGGGGCAGAATGCTGGTTCATGACAACACAAGATGAAAGTGCCCTAAGAATATTCGAACGAAAGGTTATCAGAAACATCTATGGGCCTATCAAAATAAACGAAAACAGCTGGAGAATAAGAACAAATGCTGAAATAAATGAATTGATTGGAAACGCGGATATTGTCAGATTCATTAAATCTCAAAGAATAAGTTGGGCAGGCCATGTACAAAGAATGGCAGAAACAAGCATACCGAAAAAACTCTTGAACGGGAAGATGAATGGCACAAGAAATACAGGGAGACCAAGAAAAAGATGGTCAGGTGACCTTTATCAAGATCTGCAAATTATGGGAGTTAGAAATGTTGCGCAAGACAGAGATATCTGGAGAGGCATTGTAAAGGAAGCCAAGGCCCACACCGGGCTGTAGCGCTACTGATGATGATGATGATGGTTAAAGGACATTTTAAGGCCCCTCGGTGAAGTAGAGGTTAAGTACCTGGCGTTTCAACCTAAGATGAATGCTGTTTCGATTTAACACAATAATTTAAAAATTGTTCTGAGAGAAATCGAGTAGGAGAAGGTATACTCAGTTTTGCTAAATTTTAATTTATCTGAAACAACACCATACCCATTCGCTATATCAATAATTAATAATTATATATCTTTAATAAAAAATACATTAATATAACAATATAAAAAAATTTAAAATACAAACAAATAATTTAATTGAATAATATAATTCGCAGATATAGAATACCATATAACTCAAATACAAAATATTACAATATAAACAAAAAATAGAATTGTAAATATTGAAAATCTAAGACGTTTCTATATGTTATAAGGCCTAGTACTATTTCATGCTTAAATTGTATGTGGAATTCAATAAGACCAATAATATGAATATAATATGACCCCCTGTTCCAACATATGTCTATGGTATGGACAGGCTTATTAGCCTAACAGTTGAACAGTTAGAAATTAATTAAAAAAAATATATATATATAATTTAAGTTCCTTTGGCAATATGGCCCTATAACTAAAAAACTCCAGCACTTTCTCCCATAGCAATAATAAAAATGTAAACGTTATGGAAAGTAAAGACTTTCACCAACTATAGAATGGAAGAACTTATACCTCAATTTTTTTTGAATACTAGTTTGCATATACGACAATTCTACTTCTTTTTAGAAAAAACCAAATTTTCAAAATTGTTTCTTTGTAATAAAATATTTATCAAACCTTTTTAAATCATCCAATATTCTTTCAGCAAATTCTTTAATTATTAAACATTAATACATTATTCAAATATTAAAAAATAAAATTAATAATAAAACAATGATTCAAAAATACCGAAAAACTTTTTGAATTCGTTATAAAGTTAAATATTGTTATAACTTAAATTTCTTCAGTTGAATTGTTTCTCCAGTAGAGTTGGTTTCTTATCTACAATAAAACTAGTATAATATATAATAATAATAATAATATGTGACCATAGCAATGAATCATCATGGTTAACTCCTTATCACTATTTTAAAATTTATATGCTTTTGACTGTTGGTAATTTGATAGTTGTTTTTATTCTTATTTTTATTTTTATTATCATAAAACTAAATTACAAACTTTTCACTTTACGCTCTTTAAAAATTGAACTCTTGTTTACCACTACAAAAAATTTTTTTCCTCATAAACAATCCACTAACTAGATAAAGTTTAAGGTTATGTTATGTTCAACAAGAAACTAGAAAAGATTACAGTATAAACAAAGAATAAGTAAAAACCAAAAAAAGAAAATTTTATGAAAAGTTTAAAAAAGAAAAATAAGAAAAAAAAAATTGTATGTTACTGGTAATAGTTAAAATTCATAAAATAAAATATAGGATACAATACGTCTGTACTTAAAATTTTATCAATTAATTAATGCTTATTGAATAAATATTATTATTTTATTAAACTTAAGGCTTTACGTTATGAGTTGCATTTGTTCAAATAAATTTTTATATAAAATCCGTTCTTTAAAGTGTGACATGAAGGCTGACTTTAAAAATATTTAAGATATTTTTACGAAAGCTTTTTGAACCCGATTTAGTCCCCTTGCAGGCATATGGCTTCTTCATAAAGTTTAGAAATTCAGTTATAAGTATAATTCGGTCAGCTGTGTTACTATCAGTGAAAATAAACGTTTTAAAATCTGTGTTACATTATATATTTGTTATTCCATTTCCACTATCTTTAAGGAGTATAGGGCATCCACAAAGTAAATTTAGACTATACTTCAGTTTCTTTAATCATAATATTCACTAAGCCATTGATTACTCGGCTGTAGCTATTGTATAAGATTATGAATGCACAGAAGGTTATTTTGTGCGCCATCTATTATTTTACATAAGAGTTATTTATATATTTTATTCAATCTTCTTTTATGTTAAGATATTTTTTTATTAGATACTAGATAATACCCGGTACGCTTTGCTGCGCCTCTCAATTGAGGTTTAATTGAAGTTGATGTTATTGCAAAAAGTTAACACAAAAATTACACACGGTTATCACATGTAAATTTTAAAATGTATGAAAGCAATCTTTTTAAAAAGATTTTTCTAGGATTATTCTAGTTAATAATTTTTGAAACTTTCTGTAATTCAAAGCTTTGTACTGCTACTTTCCAAAATTTGACGTAATTTACTTCCAAAAAAATTTTTTTGACTAATCGTAGGACCGATTGTTAACAGGCTTAACTCCATTTTCAAGTTGCTTCACACATATAAAATTTGAGGTCAACCGGTCAAATCATTTCTAATTTAGAGTAAAGTATTTAGAGTAACCTATAAAAAGCTGTTGGGCCGCAATGGGTTAATGCAACTCAACAAAACTTTTTTAGGGCTTTCTTTTAAGCCAAAGCAGAATTTCGTAAAATCGGACAATATTTGGACCCACAATTTTTTTTGACCACCCGTCGGCTCGACATGGGTTAACAAATTCCCAAACTGTTAATAGTGTCAACTCAGTTCTCACAGGGGAGCACGTATACAAAATTTGAAGAAAATCGGTTAAACCGTTTCTAATTTAGAGTTAAGTATTGAAAAAACCTATAAAAAGCTGTTGGGCCGCAATGGGTTAATGGAACTCAACAAAATTTTTTTTAGGGCTTTCTCTTAAGCCAAAGCAGAATTTCGTAAAATCGGACAAAATTTGGACCCAAAATTTTTTTTGACCACCCGTCGGCTCGACATGGGTTAACAAATTCCAAAACTGTTAATTGTGTCAACTCAATTCTCAAGGAGCATCACGTATACAAAATTTGAAGTCAATCAGTCAAACCGTTTCGAATTTAGAGTAAAGTATTGAAAAAACCTATAAAAAGCTGTCGGGCCGCAATGGGTTAATGGAACTCAACAAAATTATTTTTAGGGCTTTCTCTTAAGCCAAAGCAGAATTTCGGAAAATCGGACAAAATTTGGACCCAAAATTTTTTTTGACCACCCGTTCGCCCGACATGGGTTAACAAATTCCAAACCTGTTAATAGTGTCTACTCAATTCTCAAAGAGCATGACGTATACAAAATTTGAAGTCAATCGGTCAAACCGTTTTGATTTTAGAACAAAGAAGTTTAAATACTTGCACCACAGCCCCAACTTGGCGGTCCGTCAGAGCAAAATTTTTGGGCCACGATTTCTTTCCGTACCCAAAATCCTCTATATACAAATCTTCATGGAAATCGGCTGGGCAGTTTAGGAGCCAACTCGTTACATACAAACAAACAAACAAATAAACAAACTTTCGCTTTTATATATATAGATGATCTAACGGGGTCTTTGAACCCGAAACATTTCGCATGAAAGGCGGCATCCTTACCACTACGCCATTAGTCAGATATTTCATTATATTATATAATAGTTACTTAAAAAAATTGAGGATTGTAGTTTTTCATGTAATATTTTATATCGGTGCAGGCTCAGAACCCCTTTAAAATATTTCCGTGTGACATAAGTCCCCTTAGGGAGTCAAAAGTCAAAATTTTGAAAATAGTTTCTCAAAGTTTTTCTGATCTTTATAATTTAAAGTATGATTATATAAAAATATTATATACAAGTAAAATATTAGATGTATAGCAATATGTATTTATTTATTTATCTTTGCGAGATACTATATTAGGAAGCATATTTGGTTAAATAGTTAAAGTTGACCCTTTTTCCAGAGTATTTATAAATTCACGTATGCGAGACTTTCATTACAAAATCAGGTTTACCATTTTTTCAAAATAGCCTTTCAAAATGTAGTTTAAATCTAAAATTATTGTTGTATTCTTAATTTTGAAAAAAACGAACACTCTGATTTCGAATCCAATCCCATAATGTGTACCCATCACTGATATTATATAATTAAAATTAATATTTTTTTTAATATTACTAATACCCTCTCAGCTGAGAACTGTATCACCACGCTTAGTCAAAACTTCCAAGGTCATAAGTGCCTCAGGAGTTATGGCTCACTGCTATGGAGTTCTGAACCTTCAACTTTTATATAATACCACTGCAGGACAATTAAATGGGTTAAAATAGGTATAGAGATGTGAATGAGGAGTTACGGTATTCAAATCACAATCAATAAGATACTTTAAAACATCAAACCATATGTCACTAATACATTTCTAATAACAAACAATTAACTGGCGCAACTCCTTTTAATTGTTTAGATTAACCACCACACTAATTTATTTGGTTTCAATATCAATTTATCAATAAGCCAACATAGTATCTTTAAAACTTGAAGAAAAACGTCAAAAAACGTATCTTTAAAATTTGAAGAGATTTTTCTACAGAATGAGGATAAATATTAAAATATTTTTAATGCTGGTTAGACAAATTCTGGATTGAGATGGCAAGTGCGCCTTTTTTTAAATTCAAGCAGTTCTCTTAATTTAAATAATCGTTTTCAATTTTGCAAGACAAGGTCTAAACTTCTGTATTTTTTAAATTGTAGACTCATTAAAGAAAATTTAAGCGATGCTTTTCATCATTGAAAATTTTGAAATTATCGTATTGGATGTTTTAAATTTCGTGCGGCGATTAAATTACAAATGAAGAAATTCTTTACAGATTAAATTAAAAAGGAGAACTCCTAAAATGTTTCGGCAAAGTATCAGGAAAGTTGTTATTGCATCCAAATAAACGAGATTTTACATTTAATAGTTTTAGAACTATGAATATTGTTATTAGAGATATCGAATATTGAAGACTTAATACATTCATCCACAGAAAGGGAATTGAATCTATTAGTACAATTACCAGAAACATTTGGCCGCAAAAATCTGTTCAGAGTGCAGCTGAAATTACAAAAATTTTTCAGAATTCAATTAATCAAATATACCAGCATTCTAAACCCTAAATGTATTCTGTAATACAAAACACTTCAAAATTTAATACAAACAAATTAAAAAAAAACAAAAAACTTCAAAAAAAATTTTGTTAAAAAATGTTTTACACATGCATTACATTCATATGTGTATGTGGTTCATGACTCTGATAGTTTCATTTGTTTTTGTCATCTTTCACATTAATACTTTCAAATTCCAATTTTTTTTTTTATATTTTTCTTATAATTTGTTTGTTTGTTGTGGTGCACTTTGTACAAAAACAAAATTCAAAATAAAAAAAAACCGAAACTATCTCTCAAATTTTCTATTATAAGTTCGAAAAACTAAATAATTGTTTAACTAGGCCAACTGTGAAATATGTATAGCCTTCTAAAACTAAAGATATAGATTACTAGTTAGTAGTTATGAAATTAAAAAAATTTTAAACTTTCTGCAATACCAGATGGATTTGTATTATTGTATGTACATACTTAATTACGAACATATAGGATGTTCTTCGAATGGAATATCTAAAAATTTTGTATGTGTCTGGCTTCAGTTGTCAACTCTTATAAGTTGTTTTTTTTTTCCTCAGTTTCTCGAAAAAAAAGTTTGTTAGTCTTATATTGGATTTTTTTTTCTTGAAGATTTTTTTTTTTTTAGCTTCATGCTTTCTTGTTAGTTGCTTCAAGAAAAGTTTAAAACATTTTTTTATTTTTAATTTTTTGGTTTATTTTACTTTAATTTTTTAAACTTGTTCGTGTATATAAATATATATATACCTATGCAGATAAATATTGATAATATAAATATATATTGTGCAAATATAGAAACAGAATTCATTGTACCATCAATGCAAAGTTCTTTTTAGCATATTTTTAAAAAGTTGAGCTAATATGTACCTATTAGTTTGTTCACAGCCAGTCTGTTGGTCCGTCTGTCTACTCGAGGGTTTTGCGGTGATGCGTCATGTGGCTCTTGGGCAATATGTCACACCAGAGGAGGGATATTTTGCCGAAATAGTGTTGGGGGAATATATCCCACATTCGGTGAGACCCATTGCCCTAAACGAAATTTAGGATTTAATGACTCACCTAAAATTGAAGGGCAATAAATATATCGCACCACAAAAATCTTTAGGATCTAATGACCCACAAAACATTAAAGTTAATTTTTATTTAATGTTCAAAATTATTCGGGCACTAAAACTCATTGTAAGTGAGACCCTAAATTACTAGTATATAGCGCCGCCTCAGAAATTTCTTTAGAGACTCCTCAAGACTTATAAGTAAAATATATTTGGATTATATGTAAAAGCCTTTCTGACAAACTTTGTGGTATAAATAATATTATCTAATTAATAAATTTAAGTTGCCTAATTATATGTTTATATTTAAGTTGCGAAAGCCTTATTTTCGTTTTTTTGACTTTTTTTCTTTTTGAAAAGTTTTAAGAATTTTTTTAGGTAGGTCATAAAATCCTAAGTTATGGCGTTTTATCCCATTTTGGTGAGTCATAAGATCAAAAAATAACAAGAAATTATTTGGAAGATATGTACCACCAATTTAAGGAAATTATGACTCACTGATAGTGAGATATTATGCCCAAATTGAATTTGAATCGAATCCCACCAGGGTTGTGCTATATTACTTAAGAGAATAATGGCCAAGGGACACATGACACGTCGCCATGTTTTGCATTGTTTGAAAATAAATTTATAAAATTTTAAAAACAGGTGGGTATTTCGAATGAACGAAAATACAACCCCACAAAATTTTGGAATACTTGATATTTAAATTATTTTAACAAGGTTCCTTAAAGTATATATCTAATATGGAGACGCGCAACAACATCTACAATTTTTTTTTTAAATATATAAATTAATACAAATGGAAGTAATTAACACAAATAGAGATTTTTAAAATCTTTTAAATCAAAATCTAGTTTTTTTTTGCAAATCTTGAAAATGAAAATCACGTTTTTTTAATGTATCAAAATAAATCCCTATATCTCCAACCCTGCATAAATATTTAATTTATCGTTATTCTCAACTCAATTTTTGCAAAATTTTTTATCCATTATTCCCAAGCGGTTTTAATTGGAAATTTTGAATTTTTATAGGAGTTAAATTTTAAAAAAAAATTGTGAATCACTTAAGACAATATATTTGTTTGGCTTTGCGTTTATGAGCTAAGAAGGTCAAAAACTGAAATATTTTTAAAATACTTTGACTTGAATACCTGTCAATTTTGAAGTATGTTCTAATCATATTAAAGTGCAAAAGTTAAAGCCCCACCATTATTTTATAATACATTAACAGTTTTTCTTAATGTAAAATGGCGTCGACCTTTCAGTAAAAGGGTCTCGGGTTCAAACTTTTTAATCGTATCTAACACAGAAATATAATTTATATTTATTTTAATAATAACAAATATCCTACTAGGTGCCACACCTGAAAAGGAAAGGCTGATCCAATCGCTTTTCAAATTGTATGTGGTAGCAGCACTCTTTACCCAACACTTTTTTGTATTATGCAACATTGTTCAATTTTGAAAATGTGCATGACGAAATGTTGCTGAATTTTTCTATTACTTGCTTTAACTCAAGATAGGTTTAAACATTATTTTTTTTTATCTATTCCATTTTCTTATTAAAATTTAAATTGATTTCTGATATCTTTTGTGAATTTTTTATCAAAAAAAAAAAAAAAAATTTCCTCTTCGCTTTTTTTTTTTTAGAAAACTTTTAACAAATTTCAAATTTTACTTAAAATATATAAAATATTTCTTTTGTAATAATACAAGTTGTGAGGCACAACACATAAGCAACAAAACAACAAAACAAAACAAAATACAAAAATTCAAAAAAATTATAAAAAGCTTTTATTAAAATTTTAAAAATACATTAAAAACTGAACTGAAAATTTTGGATTGAAATTTTTTTTTTAAATAATAGTCACTTTTTCACAGAAAATCTTTCAATCGAATATTTAAATGATTTGTACATTATGATGAAAAACTTTATTTTCACAGTAAAAGAAAATATAAATTAAATTTTTTAATTTAAATTTCAATAAGGATTTTAATTTTTTATATTTTACCTAATTTTTTTTTTTTCTTAATTGTACGTAATTCAAAGTTTTTCAACAACGACAAAAAACTTTTTAATCTAATACTAAAGTTTCAAATTTTTTAAATGATATTGATAAGTTTTTTGTAGGCCTTATATTCTTATAGAAGAAATGAAATTTAATGTTCTTTAAAATACAAAGTTAGAAATAGTTGAAAAAACGAGGAAGAGTGTAGTAGAGTAGACTGTGTCAGCTCTGGGATAACTATATGACCGTAATATAGACATTATGTCATCCGGTAAATTACTTTTGACAAAAGTTTAAATTCACAACTTATTAGACTTTCAGTTGTGTACATAAGAAAATAAAAATTGAAAGGCAGCTCTTCGAACCTCTTCCACTACTCCGACGAAGTATTATTTAGATTTGGCCATTAAAGTTAACTACTATAGACTAAATTTCAAACATCCAGGTTTACCAAGTATAGAGTTATTTTCATGTAAAATATGACTTTGTATATAGTAACTACTCGCACTCGTAGAGCAAACTGGATGCAGGTACATTTGAATTTCCAGACAGCCGGACGGACATACAAAGCTAGATCTTTCAGTCGATATCTACTCCTCTCTTTCTCTGCGTTCCAAACGTAATGGTAAATTTAGTATACCCTTTTGAACTATAGTTTTTTTTTTGGCAAGAGTTAAAAAATTTTAATCATACAATATAATTGAATTTTTAAATTGATTATCTAAACTTTAAATTTGTTCAAAAATTACAATCAATTTATAAAATCTTTATTTAGAATGCGTCAAATTTAGTATACTCTTAAATTAGGAAATATTAAGGGTTCTCTTCCCATTCACAACTTCGATAGAGCGCTTTGTTATCTTTCATTATTCCGATTCAACCTAAAATATGTTATCTTATTATTCTAATTCACAATACTACTTATTATAAGGCCCCAACTATATTTTAACTTGTCATATGTGCAAGTATATGTATTCCAATTCACAACTGTTGTATTTAGGCATTATAACAAGTAGAAACATCTTAGATTTTCAAAAGATGCAATTCTATTTTGTTTATATTGAAATAATTTTTTATATGAGCTATATGGTATTCTATATCTGTGAGTTATATTATTCAAATAAATTATTTCTTTATATTTTGGATTTATTTATATTATTGTATTAATGTATTTGTTATTAGAGAAAAAAGTGAGTAAATATTTGGCTTACTAACTGATGGAGTACGGATCCGGAATTGGAAATATAAGATTTAATGTATGGGAAGTCTAAGTTTTTCAGTTTTTCTAAGAGTTAGTATTTGAAAATACTTATATACAAAAATTATAAGTTTCCTAATAATAAGTTCAAAAATATTTATTGTAAATTTAGTTATTATCGAGCGAAGGAATTCGAAAAAAATTTATTTAAATAAAGATTATGTCGCGCTTTCGCATATCAAAAAGTGCACAAGTAAACCGAATTATACATTAGTTAACATTTTTTAGCATTTTTTTTAATTTTTAACAAGATTAATAGTGAAAGGAATGTTGAATGGTTGACTAAATATTTCTTTCAAAATTACACCGAATTTGGAGACGATACTTTTTCCAATCTTCTTCTTCTTTTGTTGCCTATCCATAATTGGATGTCAGCGGTCATATGATATTAGCAACGATGCCCTGAAAGATGTTTCGATCTGTTGCTGAATGGATTAAATCACCAATGTTTCTGATGCCTGTCCAGTTTCTAATGTTACGCAACCATGATAATTGCTTCCTTCCTATACTTCTTTTTCCTTCAATTTTCCCTTGAACTATTAACTGAAGTAGCTCGTATTTGTTTCCACGCATAATATGCCCAAAGTAAGAGATTTTTTGTTTCTTCAACCTTATAAGTAGTTCTCTTTCCGCGTTTGCTCTACGTAGAACTTCTTCGTTTGTAATGTGATCCATCCACGATATTTTTAGCATTTTGCGGTAGATCCACATTTCGAACGCTTCAAGTTTGTTGATTTCTCTCACTTTCAAGGTCCACGTTTCTACACCGTATAGGAGTATAGACCAAACATAGCATTTAACGAATCGTAAGCGAAGGCCCAAGTTCATTTCGCGACAACAGAAAACTTTTTTGTGTTTAAGAAATGCATTTCTTGCTATTTCGATTCGGCATCTAATTTCTTTTTCGCAGCTCCAATCCTCGTGTAACCAGCATCCGAGATATTTGTATGAGGAGACTTTTTCAATTGAGCGGTTATTTATTTTAATTGTTGCTGCAGTGTAAGGTGTTCTTTTTCTGCTTACGATCATTAATTTAGTTTTTGATATATTTATTTTTAAGTTGAACAATTCGCTATGCTGGTTGACTTTATCGACTATATGTTGTAAATCCCTTAGATTGTCTGTTATGAGAACTGTATCATCTGCATATCTGATGTTATTTATATATGTGCCATTTACTTTTATACCAACATCTAAATCGTTCACTGCTTCCTGAAAAATGGCTTCAGGATAGATGTTAAACAGTAAAGGGGAGAGAATACAGCCTTGTCGAACTCCTTTTTGAATATCAATACTTTGTGTCAGCACATTATTTATCTTTACACAGGCTGTTTGTTGCCAATATAAGCTATTTATACACATTATGATATTATTATCTATGCCAATTCTATTTAATACCTCCATAAGTTTTTGATGGTTGACCTTATCAAACGCCTTTTCATAATCCACAAAACATAAGAAAACATCTTTATGAACATCACGACAATTCTGTACAAGTACTTGAATATTAAAAAGTGCTTCTCTGGTTCCAGTTCCTTGTTTGAATCCAAATTGCGTTCTGCCCATGTGTAACTCACAATTTGTGTAAATACGATTATGCAGCACTCTCAAGAAGATTTTGAGTGCATGGCTCATTAAACTTATTAATCGGTGGTCGTCGCATTTTTTGGCATTAGCTTTTTTCGGAAGGGCGACAAATGTTGACTTTAGCCAGTCTTGTGGGAAATTTCCGGTGTTATAGATATGGTTGAAAATTTTTTCGAGCACAGTGAGGTTTTCGTCATTGATCAGTTTAAATATTTCTGACAGGGTTTCGTCTGGTCCTGCGGCTTTATTATTTTTGGCTGACATAACCGCTTTTTTGATTTCATCTTTGGTTATATGTGTTTCAGATGGTTCTATAGACGTTTCAATATTGTACTCGGGACGGGTAAAATCACAAAACAATTTCTTAATATATTCTTCCCAGGTCTTCGTTTTTTCATTAATTTCAGAAATTATTTGTCCGTTTTCATTAAGAAGTGTGGAAGTATGTGATTTTTTGTACACCCCTGCTGTTTCTTTGAGTTTTTTGTGTAAATTGAAGTCATCGTGCAGATGTTGTAGTTTTTCAATTTCATAGCATTCCTGTTTTAACCAGTTTTCTTTTGCTATTCTAATTTTCGACCTTATTTCGCGATGAATACGTCTATATTCTGCAGGTTGTTTGTTTTTGTAATTGCGTCTTTCATCCATCAACTGTAGTATCTCTATTGTCATCCAATTTTTCTTTGCCTTATATATTTTTGTACCTAGAATATGTTTGGACGTTTCATTTAGTACAGTTTTTGTGCGCTCCCAGATGTTATCATTTTCTTCTAAGACGAGACTTAACTGATCATTGATTGCGTCTGTCAATTGATTTTTCACTTCATCGATTTTTAGTTTTTCGATATCCAATTTCGGTTGCTGGTTACTTCTTCTAGCTTTGGATAATTTTATGTTTACTTTTGCTAAAAGAAGATTGTGGTCAGACGGTACGTCAGCCCCTGGATATGTACAAACTTTTCTGATGGAAGAACTGAAGCGTTTGTTGACCAGAATATAATCAATTTGATTGCGCACAATGTTTGCACTGCTGTCCTGTGGTGATTTCCAGGTGTACAACCTTCGTGATGGTAAACAAAACCATGTATTAGTAATTTTAAAGCCTTCTTCTTGGGCGAATTCTATGAGACGTTCACCTCTCTCGTTTCTGGAACCTAGAGCAAATGGTCCAACAATTTCATCTACTTTTCCGGTGCCTACTTTAGCGTTAAAATCTCCCATTATTATGGTTAACTCATGTGGTTTTGTTTGTTTTTGAAGATATGATACTTGTTGATATAACTCTTCTATTTCATCATCGGGTTTGTCAGCAGTTGGCGCATATATTTGTATGATGTTAAGTGCTACTGGTTTTGTATTAATCTTTATCAACATAACTCTGTCAGAGTGTGGTACAAATTCGGTTATGTGATGTTTTATGTGTTCAGCAACTATAATGCCTACGCCATTTCGGTGGTTTGGTGATAAAAATAAAAACATGAAAAAGAAATCGAACTTAATTAGAAGTAAAAATAGCAGCCGTAGTAGCCAATTGATTTGATATTTTTGTATAATATACAATACAAGAACAATTTTATTTTAATTTAATATAAAAAATATTTTAATCTGTTAAATGACTTCCTTTAATCTAACATATTGCGTTCTAGTATACTTTGAAAGAAAAAGTTGCTACACCAATTATCCCGAAATGTATTCTTTAGTTTTTCAAACCTTTTACCATTAATCTTATGTCTCCCACTCTTACATATAACTCTAAGAATTGTTTTTAATATATTTTTTCTAAAAATACGGATCCAAAAACCTGATTTAAAAAAGTTTTAAATCAACGTATAGGAAATGTCTATACCCACATCAACGTATTCCAAAAGTTATATTAATTTTGCCATTTTTTTGTGGCGCTCTAAATGACGCTATATATAGACTCAAGCGTATGGACCGGATCGAAATCGAAAAGGGAGTCGATTTAGTTGTACGTGTGTACTGTGCCTACTTATTTTCTCACAATAACTCAGAAACTAATGGACCAATTTAAAATTTTTAAAAATTTGTTTCAAACAACAAGTCAATTTTTCTATGCCATTGACAAATCCCAATCTCGAAACCCCAAGCACAAAATCCCAGATTACAAAATCCTAAATTACAAAATCTAAAATCATTTTCAATTTATTACTAAATCCTAATTTACAAAATCCCAAATTACAAAATCCAAAAAAAATTTCAATGCAAAAACAACTCTAATTTTTAATCCAACTTTAAAACCTCTTTTGGTATAAAACCACATATATACATATGTATTATATATATATAACTTTTATGGAAAAAGCGGCAATCCTGAATTTGAATCAAACTTCAAAGTCAATACTAAAAGTACATCAAAACTAACACGATTTCCTACAAAAGTTTTATATTTTGACATTTTTATATGAAGAAAATCAATTTTAAAAATTAACATTGAAAATATCTAATTTTGAGATTCTGTGTTTGGGATTTTGTTGTTTTGGGATTTGGGGCTGTATAACTTTCGGATTTTGAAATTTGGGAATTTAGTTACACCCACTTCGGTTTTTAATACGTTCCTCATTGAAAGAATAATGCTTAAAATTTTTAAAGGTAAATAATCATTAAAATTTAAAAAACAATATTTCCAATATAAAATTTAAAACTCCATTAATTTTATCCATTATATCTCGAACAATTGTTAAAACAAAATTTCTAAAAAAAATTTTTCAATCAAAAATATTAAATTTTTAATAAAATTATTCCACAAAAGAAAAAAAACTGAGAAAATATTTAATTTTTAAATTTTTTGTTTCATAAAATTTTTATTTATTCAAAAAATTGACTCTGATTATTTTTTTTTTTTTTTTTCTAAATATAAAAATAAAAATAAATAGGAAATCTTTTAACATATCATTCCACTCAATTGTTAAGAATTTCTCTCCCTCTCTTTAGTAATATTGCCCAGTTATTATTTATATTTATGTATACATTTATATGATTTGTTGGTTTTTCTTTTTTCTTTTATATTTTTCATCCTTTTCTTTTATAATATTCTTTCCTTTTCTACTATTTTAATGTTGTGTTTATATTAAAATCTACTAAAAAAGAAAAGAAAAAAATACAAAAAACAAAAAAAAAACCCAAATATTTCATATATTACATATCGTTACATTTCTAAATAAATGTTTTATTATATTATTTAAAAAGAAAAATATAAACATTCCCACACATATACACATACATATACAATCAAAACCATACAATATTGTATCTTAAAAAAATATTCTTTTATATTAAATTTAAAAAAAAAATCTACGGAAAAGTATTATTTCAAAATTCAAGTTTTTAAAATTCGATTGTCAACTTCGTTTAAATTTTTTTCGTTCTTTTGTTTTTTTTTGTTTTTTTTTTTTTTTGTCTTTTGTTGTTTATTTTACGATCTAGGAATTCTTCATGTAAAATAAAGAATGAGAACAAAAACAAACATAAATTATCCCAAAACAATCATGTAAAAATAATAATAACATAAAATATAACTGTAAAATATCTACGTATGAAAAAAAAAGAAAACGAAACCCGAGGAAGAACTAAGACCAAGGATATATAAGAGCGCATATTTCAAAACTGTTATACAAAGTATATTAATATAGTAATGACTAAATATCCCACCTTCAAGTTATAATTGCGCTACCACCATAACTAGCACTACCACTATAAACTGCATTGTAATGCTACTAGTTATAATAATACTGCCCAAAGCAAAGGAATATTGTTGTAATGTCACTTTATACAAAGTAAATTTTTATAATAATGACTAATATCCTTTATATGACTTTATAAATGTCACGTTATACAAAGTAAATTATTATAATAATGACTAATATCCTAACTTCAAATTATAATAGCGCTACCATTATTACTACCACCACCACCACAAGCTACTTTGCAGCGCAACCAGTTATAATTATACTGCCAAAGCAAACGAATAATGTTAAAATGTCACTTTCAATTGTATAAATCTTTTTAGAAACTCAACATCAAACGAACTAAAGTCGCGGCGACCATCGCGATATTATAACTCAATACATTGATTTGATACAATTAGGAATTGAAAGTGATAATTGTGATCGGAGCGCAACTATAACAAGAGCTTAAGCCTTCAAAGCAAAATTGCGCGTAAATAGTACTTTAAAAGTTAAATTAATTGCAAACATGAAAGTTGACAATCGGATCGTCATCGGAAATATCGCAAATGTCACTCCAACGACTCAAAAGTTTTGTAATACTTGTAAATATTGATAAATTTGTTAAATTATACATTCTATCAGTAACTTTATAGTTACGCGATTATTACGCTTTACACTTATATTGTGTTTCTATTCTTTAATTTTTTTAAAAGTCCGACAACAGACGAACGAAAATATTTATTCAAAAATGGAATTTATTTTACAAACTGTTTTTGGAAAATCAAATAACAAAAACCAAATATATGTAAAAAATCATTTTTGCAAAATCAAAAGAATTTTTTTTTTTTTATATTAATATTATTTTCCCATCATCTTCTACTGTTTTTATTTTTATATATTTAACAGTTAGAGAGTAAAAGGATTACTATATATGTTTTCTATTGTCAAAAGAAAAAGAGTATTATTTTAACCAATATAATAGGGTTTAAACACATAACGGTAAAAATCTAAGTTTAAATGCAAAAAAAAAAAAAAAACTAAAAACTTAAAATTTAAAACAAAAATCTTGAATACAAAATAATTTGAAAAATATTTTTTAATATTATTCTACAAAAAACAAAAACAATAAAAAAAAACAGGAAAAGAAAAAGTAGAAGGAGACAGAAAATAAATTCAAAAAAAAAATTTAAAAGATGAATATTATACGTGTCCCATAAATACAAACATACAAATAACTAAGTAACATGTATCTATCAAAGGATAGTCGTGAAATTCGTCCTTTAAAATAAATATTTTAACGAATAAAAATTAAAATTTAACACTGTCTATTATAAGGTTATATAGTTAACATAATTTTTGACAATTCTATTAATTTTTACAGATTAAATGATACTTAGGTTAGAAAATTAAATAGTCTTTTGAAAAGTAATTTTTTACTTGATATTTATTTTATTGCAATGTCTTAAGAGATTTATCCCATTACATCCTGACTTTATATAAAGCCTTATCCCCTGACTTTATATAAAATTTTGATATTGATTATTAATGAATAATTTAATTAAAATTCTTTTTAAATTAAGAGAACCTTAATGTTTTAGGTTGTTTTCTTTGCTTGATTGCAGCTTAGCTTGAATTATATTGTTTTTTTAAGTCTAACAATTGAACAGTTAGAATTGTTAGACTAATAAGCTTGTCAAAACCATAGGTACGTGTTCCCTGTACGGAACAGGGAGTTATATTAAATTCTTGTTATTAAAATTAATCATAATGAATTCCAAATACAATTTAAACATAAGATACAACCGTATAACATTTACAAACGTCTTAGGTTTTCAATAGATGCAATTCGTTTTGTTTATATTTTAATAATTTTGTATTTGAGTTATATGGTATTCAATATCTGTGAGTTATATTATTCAATTAAATTATTTGTTTATATTGTTATAATAATGTATTTTTTAATTAATATATATATAGTTATCTATATATCTTTACACCATATTGATTAAGCCATTAATTTGAACCCCCTCGGGTCGACTTGAGTCGAGTCGGAAACCAGATAAATGTTTTTTTTTAATTTTCATTAGGATTATGATCTGAGATAATGATCTTCCCCTCCACTTATAATTTAAATATCTTCGTAAGCTTTTGTAGAACTCCCATAACGTTATACCAGAGTAACAGGACTGATACCATTGTTCATCTTAAATCCGCTCATAAGTTCTCAGATTCACACGAACTCATAAGTTGAGTAACCTCAAGTGCCAGTAAAATCAGCCTTGAAGAAACTCAGCAACAATATGTGGGCGAATGCCTTTTGCTTAAATTATGATTTATGAGCTGACTTCGATATATGAGTCCGGTCATTGTAACAAAATCTTCTAAATTATAACTATTTTAACAAGTGTTATAAATTACAAGTTAAAGTTTATAAGACATAGCTTTAAAAATAAAAGTTCTTTACACACTAATTTTTTACATACAATTTTACTTTTAGTTTTACTTTTATATTAGTTTTTTTTTTAAATTTAAAAATTCAAACAGACCTTTTTTTCTGCTTGAAAGACAATATAGAACCAAAATATCGGAACCCCCCTCTGGCCAAATTTTTTTTTTTTTTTTTTACTTTAATATCTAAAATAATAATAATAATATAATAAGAAAATTGCAGAAGTAAAAAAAGGATCAAGATTAGAATTTATTGAGTTCGATTGGTAACTTTTCGATATATTTTGTGTTTTTTTTTTTTCGAACATATTGTATCGATTTACAAATAAAATATTCCGAAAGGATTGGAGACATTTTTTTTTTTCTGTGCAATTTTCTTACTTAAAAGAAATTTAGAAATTCTCTGAATTTATTGTTTTTGTGTGTCTTGTGTGTCTCTTTTTAGATGAAAAATTACAAATGGTTTTACAACAAAATATGTCAAAGATAACCCTTTTTATATTCTAAAATTCAAATAATTTAATGATGTTATATAGATATACACTAAATAAAAAGAAGATATTCTTATACTTTATTCTCAGTCCTCACATTATATTGTCAGCCCCCAGATTATTCTCAGCCCCAAGATTATATTAATAAAAAATCGGAAAAAAAAGGATGGAATTTTTTAAGGTTAAACATCGTTCAGTCTTTAAACTTGAAAAAAAAGGCAACAAGTTCTTACTTGTTTTTTTTTTTTTTTTATTAATTTTTATTGTTTTTATTGTTGTAATTTTGTAACGCGTTTACAAATTTTTATTTGAATATGTGAAGGAATTTAATTTTAGCATTACAAAGTTGTGATTTGTAGAGTTAACAATAAAAAGAAAAAAAGTGGGGTTAGAGAATTTATTTTTTTATTAAAATGTCAACTAAAGGATATTGAAAAAAACAAGTGATGAAAAAAAACCAAGGGTTTTTAAAAAAGCACATTTTCAAATTTATATTGTATTACATACTGAGTTTAACTTTGGAAATATTTACTTGGAAATAGTTACTGCTTACTTATAAAATTTACTGCTAAAAGTAAAGTTTTTAATTTGAAGTTGTTATAGCCCTTCAATGGGGAAGGTTTCCAAGTTTCTCAAGGATCTAACTTCATCTAACTCCGCCCTCCCCTCTCCGTCCCCCTTCATTTTTTTAGGTTCTAGGAATTAAATTGTGAATTCCACAAAAATTTGGAATTGTACTTAGAATTATACAATCTTAGAAAAAATGGGTAAAACTAAGAGACACTTTCTTCAATTTAAGTAACTTTATAAATATAAGAAAAACCTTTAACATATGTTAAAATATAATGTTGGGCCTTTAAATTTTGTATATTAATAAAAAAAAAATGGAACAGGTATTCAAGTTACAGGTGCTTAAAAATAGCTAAATTTAAATTTTCGAGCCCTTATAACTCCTAAACAGGGGGTTTGACAAAAAAAATTTATTAACCGGCTCCTACTAATATTTGAGGATCTAACTTCTCCCAAAATTTCAGGATCCTATCTTAAACCGTTTAGGAGATATATGGGATCAAAAATTTTGCAAAAATTGAGTTTTATATAATGGTAAATTTTAGTACCGTATGGCAACCCTATACATTTAAGCGACATATTTTTGTAAAGCCTATAAAATCAGCTCTCTTCTACCGTTCTTTTATTGAAAATAAACCTAACAGAACTCTTGTTATATCAATTTAAATATAGGGCTTTTTTGGAATTTGCAGGGGCTGTAGCTTTGTCACCCTTCAAAATTAAGAAAAACCTTTGACACATGTTGAAATATAATTATAGAACTTTGAATTTTGTATATCACTAAAAAAAAATTTGGACAGGTATTAAAGTTACAGGTGTTTAAAAATAGCAAAATTTCAATTTTCGAGCCCTTATAGCTCCGAAACATGGGCCTGGACAAAAAAATTTTGTTAAACTAATCCTACTAGTTTCTTAGTATCTAACTTCTCCCAAAATTTCAGAAAAAAGACCCTAGCTTGAACCGTTCAGAAGATATGTGTGGCCAAAAATTTTGCAAAAATTGAGTTTTGTGTAATGTTAAGTTTTAGTACCGTATGGCAACCCTAAATATTTGCCTTTTAAATATTTATAAAGTTTATAAAACCAGCTATCGTTTGCCGTTTTCAAATTGAAAATATATATAACAGAACTCTTGTTATAATAATTTAAATATAGGGCTTTTTCCAACTTTGGGGGGCTGTAGCCCCGTAACAGGTGGGGCTACAGAAAAAAATTCTTCTACGAAATTATTTTTTTTGCGAAAACTATCCATGGTTAAAATTTCTTTACTCTATTTCAAACGATGTAAAAGTTTTTGTAAACATACGGACAGACAGACAGACAGACGGACGGACGGACAGAGTGAAACTATATAGGCACATTTTTACAAAATTTTTTGAAAATGTGCTAATAATTCTTATTTTGTATTTGATTAATTCATATTAAATAATGTGTATATTAAAAAACTATATACAACTATATTAAAAATAGAAATACATATAGGATGTCTACTAATCGATGATTTTGAATCTTTGTTTTCCATTTTAAAAAATATTTTTAAGAATTGGTTATCACCAGCTTCCTGTCATAACCTGCTTCATTAACTTTCTGAAGTATTCATAAGAGGCGGTTCGTTCAATTATAGTAAAAATCTAATCACTACAGTTCAGTTTCATTATTATAGCGAAGCTTACTTGTAAAGCTTGGTTTAGCTGATTTTAATTCGACTATTCTACTATATAAAAGTGGAGTGATAGTTTTACTTATTAAGAATGATTTACTACCATACCTCGTAGATGCAAAAATGCTAAAACAAGTTTTGTTCCGAATATCAAAGGCCTTACCTTCCATCATGTATGGTCTTAACAGGGTTTACTTTTCATCTTTTAAACCGCATAACAGTCATAAAAAACCTCGTTAAGTTTCAATGAATGGCTTTCGAAGCTTTCCACTCCCGTCTCCCGTTAAAAAAATAGTGTTATTCAAAAATTTAGACACGTGTTAAGGGTTGAAAATAAAATATGAATTGAAAGCAGCGCCGGTCTTAATAAAAGTTATAAAAACTCTTCTGTTTTCTTACTTAAGTAGTTTTCAATCTAAAATGTACATTTATAAATAGTATTCAAAAAGTTAGCATAGCTCGAGTACATATTGTATTTTCTGTCGTCCTAAAAAAGAACCTAGTTTCTACATTTTTTTGGTTTTTGGTAATTTAACTTTTTATGTTATTAAAGCTTAGATATAAATGCGGCTTAGAGGAAGATGCAACATATTAGTTATTAGTTTTAAATGAATTTGCAACGAGATATGTGACATTACAAAGTTGTAAGACATTTACCTGATGTCAAATATTGCATTATCCTGAAAATTCTCTTTTGGCGCTTATGACTTTTTTCCTTAGCACTGCAGTTTTATACTTCATGTGATCAATTTTATAAGAATTAAATGAAAAATTAAAGTATTCACTAATATATTAGTTTTGTGATTACTAATATAGGGTGATTCTGCTTCTTAATACTTATTATTAAGTCTAGAATATCTCCATTTATGATTTAAAATTCTTAGAGGAAAAAATCATAAAAATCTACCAAAAACTTTTAGAATCCCTTAGTAATGTTCAATGCACTTTAACTCAATGCATTCGATTTGTAATTTACATTGCAGAAACTGATTCTCCGTTCTAAAATCTTCTATTTCTTGCCTTATTTTAAGTTTCTAACAAATCTCTTCTGTCTCTAACAGATATTTTAAAACTTAGAAAATGTATGTGTGTTTTCAATCATTTATTTTGATATTATAAAAGAAAATTTACGAAAATATGATTTTCTAGAGAAAAGTAAAAATAAAAAATAAAAACTTAAAAATCTGTCTGTAAATTACAAAACAATAGCTTAAGTAAATAAATACAATTTTATACCACATGCTTAAACTTTAAATAAAAGAAAAGACCAAAAAAGTATCAATAGAAAAATAGAAAAAATTTAAATGAAAATTTTTGGAGAAAATGAGCCAGAAGAAAATGTTGTCAGTTAAAATCGGCTGACTTTAATTTTTTTTTTTTTTTTTTTGAGAAAATTTATGTATAAAAATTCAATGTTAACAGTTTTAAAAACTTTCTGCTTTTGTTTTTATTTTGGTATTAAATTGGAATTTGTGTAAGTCTACAAAGTTTAAGAACTTAAAAAACTTTAACCAAATATGATAACATCTTGAGATACTTTTTTTTTATTTTTTATATTCTGTCATTTTTTGTGTTAACGAAATTTCCAAAAAAAAAATAATAAAAACACGAAAATAATATTTGGAAAAGTTTTGATTTTTATGAACCATTCCCCCTCATCCGTTCTCTAGGTAAATTTTGTAAAATAATTTTAATGGTAGTTTTTAGAATTTTGTCATGAATTCGAAAAAAAACTCTTTTTCTTTATTGATATTTGAATAAAGAAAATCACTTGAAAATAGATTGGAGATTATTAATATTGGTAAGGCCTTGATAAAATCCGATATTTAAGACTGGTGATTAGGCAAAAAATAAAAACAAAGACAAAAAAGTAATTGAAAATAAATGGTTGATAGGCAAGGCTGAAAGAGTTTAGAATAAAAGCCATAAGATATGATAAAATTGTTAATCTTGTAATAAATAACATGTGTGTGATTGAACTTTTATTGTAGAGTTTGGAAAATAACGTTATATTGAACTAATTAAAATATTAATACTTTAATACGAATTTAACGAATTAAGTATAATATTTTTAATTGTGATTAAGATAATATAATTATTAATAAGAAAAGGTAAAGACGCCGCCTTTCATGTGGAAGGTCTCGGGTTCAAACCCCGGTCAGATCATATCTAATAAAAAAATATCGTAAAATTGTATAATAATATCGTAATATAAAATAAGATTTAATAAAAATATATAAATAATTCTTGTGTAAGATTATTGATGGCGCACAAAGTTAACATTTGTGCATTCATATTTCATAACCTTATACAATAATAGCTACAGCCGAGTAATCAACGGCTTAGTGAATATTATGATTAAAGAAACTGAATCCTAGTTTAAAATAAACTTGGTGAATGGCCTATACTCCTTAAAGGAGTGGAAAAGGAATTAAAAATAAGCGAGCTTGGGAATATTTTTACAGTTCAAACTTTTTAATAGAAAAATTGACGAGCTTATTAGCCTAAGAGTTGAGCAGTTAGCTCTTTAAAAATAAAAGGTTTTAGCTGCTTAAAAACTAGGAAAAGTAAAAAATGTCGGAGTGAATGAGAGTTAAAGGCATTTAAAACAAGTCTCATAACCAAAACAAAGAACGCATTAATAGTAAAAAAACCAAAAAACCAAACAAAAGCCAAATATATTTAAACAGATGTTTAAATCCAAGGGAGCTGGAATAAGTTAACTTACAACTTGTTATATGCAGCTGTTTTATCGCAAAATTGGTTCTCTTTCGCATGACATTTGTCTATTTTTAAATGAATTTGGTTTTCTTTTCTTTTTTAATGCAAATAGTCCTAAATTTTCAAATTAAATTCGCCTATTTTTCATCAATCCCGTTTCCTATCATCCAAGAGTCGAATCAGTATATTAAAAAATAGGTACTTAGAAATTTCATAGTAAAACTGAAATATAGTGCAAGGAAAATTAAAAAACTCAACTTTTAAGCCCAGTTAAAAAATTTAGGTGTCATTCTATGTATCCACAAATTAAAGAAAAAATTAAGAGCTTTCCAACGATATAAAAATATTTAGGGGATGCCTTGGCCAAATTTGGAAAAATTACTTTTAGAAAAAGATGTTAAACATTTTTTTTTTTGCAAAAAATTTTCAACTTTGAAGTACAATATCTTCAAAACGGCAGCACCTGTCGTCATCGTCATCATTTTCTCCAGACTGCTATCTTAAATTTCTAACGATTCCGAACAGATCGCTAGATATAACGGTTTTTATAAAATAGACTAAAATAACAAGGATACTTTCAAATGTCCTTTTCGTCCTTAAAGGATAATATGCGCCATTAAACCTATGTATTTTCTGAAAGTTGGTAACTCCAACTATCAATTAGATATAGTCATTTGATCCTACGCAGATACTACTAAAACCACAGAAAAACCGTCAAAGGAACTCAATATGTGTATGTGTAATGTTATTAAAAAAATTCATATATTTTCTTGATAAAAGTTATTTTGTAAAATTTCAAATCGTTTAAATCGAATTTAGTCATTATTTTTTAAATCGCGTTATTTCAAATTCGATCGCGTGAAAAGAGAATTAAAACATTTTTCAAAAACATGTTTCAAGTAAATAAGACTCTAACATAAGTCCCTCGGTTAAAAAGAGGTGACAAGACAAAATTTATCCACCTAATTTTGTATAATACATATTTGCACGCTACAAGAATTTTCAAATTAATTCATGCATAATAAAAAAATCCAAAATAAATTTTTAATATTACATTTAAAAATCAAAGTTATTTAAATTTATAATTAAAAACTCAAAACTTTTTTTTTACAAAACTTTTTATATTTTACATAATTTTTAATATTTACAAATTACATATTTTTGGACATTATTAAACTTTAAAAAGAATAAAGCTGGATAATCCAATTCAATATTATATAAACTTAAAATATAAAAAAAAAAAAAATCAAAAATTCAGAACATATGAAACTAAACATTCTGGGGAACTATTGAATTTCCAGCTTGTTAGTAAAAAATAATAACTAATCACAATTTATGATTATACTTGTTGTTCGTCATTTTGAAATTTTATATGATAAAGTTTTATTTTTAAACACTTGTTTTTTATTTTTATATAATTTAATACTTATATATAGATATTATATAATATTGATATAATAATACATATAATAATCTACCATTAATATACTTATGATCATAGTTCAAACTTTATATAATAAAAAAACTCTAAAAAAGATACCATAAAATAAAAATCAAATTTTTTTTTATCAAAAAGAACTCATACAGTGATACTCGTTCTTCAAACTCATGCTTTTTCCAAAATGGATGCAGTATAAATTTTTTTTCTGCTCTAACTTTTTAATTAGTTCCGCTCTGTTTTATTAAACGGATTTCTAAGCAGAAAATTTAAAAAAAAAACGTGGTAGGATGTGGTAGAGTAGACTGTATCAACTCTGGGATACCTGTGTGACCATAATATCGTCACTATGATCCGGTTAATTACTTTTGACAAAGTTTTAAATACATAGCTCATTAGGCTTTCAGCTATGTACAAAATATAAGTTGAAAGCCACCTGTTCTTCGAACCTTTACCACTACACCAACTTTATTTTATTCAGATTTTGGCGATTAAAGTTAACTACTATTGATAAAATTTCAGTAATCCACCTAATTAGGTATAGAGTAATGCTTATATAAAAATTGGAGTTGTAAATAGCTATGACGGCTATTGCATAAAAACATAATTGTGAAAATTTTAAAATGCTAGCCCCTATACTTTTTGAGTTATCATGTGGACGGACTGACGGACGGACAAACATAGCTAGATCGATTTACTTTTTGATCCTGATTCGATTTATACCATTTAGTATATATATACCCCCCTCCCTCTATCTCTGCGTCACAAACATAATATCAAATTTAGTATACCTTTTTCATCTATAGTCATACAAGTATAAAAAATAAAATCAAAAATTTGTTGTTATATAAGTATAAAATTTTAATAATGAATTCTGAATAAATTTTGAAAATAAAAAATAATAAAAAAAAAAAAAAAATTTAATTAAATTTTACAGCAACTATAAATAAAAATAAAAAAAAAGTTTTAATATTAAAGTATTTTTTTTAAAATAAAAACAATAAGTTTTATTTAACAAAACTTATGTATTTAAAAAAAAATAAAATTCGTGAAATTTTTACTTTACCTTTCCCAGTTCAAATGACAAAAATTTTATATTCTACTCTTCGGTCAATAGAAGATTATATGACAATCTTACTTAGTAATTAGTTGAATGTTCAACTGTTTGGTTAATAAACCTGTCAAAATTAAAGGTACATGTTGGAGCAGGGAGTCATATTAAATTTTACTAAGTTACTGGTGAAATTAGTCTTCGAACGAACATTTATATGCCGCAAATCTGTTATGACACATTTAACTGTAGCGGTGCGTCAATCGGTTGGAATTCGTTTTCAAGTAACTCATAATTTAAAGAAATTAATTCATTAAAACAAAATTGAAACAAATTAAATTACATTTATTCATTTTACTATTATAACGTCTTAAAAAACGCCTCAATTATCAAGCTCCTGCTTCAGTTACCTATGGAATGAGTGAATAACTCAGTTAAAACAATTTTTTCTATCTGATAAACAGAGCTATTTTGGTTTGAGTTCAGTCCAGGGTCCTATTTGACCAACAACTTATCACTTATCAAATATATAGTTGTGTTGTACCGAAATCACTTTTGACAACAAAACAGTGAAGTTTGGTAGGAGTAAAAAACATTCACTTTCCAAAAAAATTATTATATGATTAGTGATAAGTTTTTGCGCAATAATGCTCTAATCTTAATTTCAAACTTAATTTATTTCATTGTCCAAAATCATTAGAACCGGACCCTATTCCACCAACCACTTAACACTGATCATATAATCACATGACAAGGATCAGAATCGAAAAATAATTCGATTCAGCTATGTCCGTTCGTCCGTCTGCACAATAACTCAAAAAAAATAAAAGAGCTAAGACTTTGAAATTTTTTCAAATTCGTTTTTATGCAATAGCCGTTATCGCTATTTAAACCCAGCCATTTTGGTCCGAGTAGCTGCCATACAACTCCTTCTTTTATATGAGCATTACACTACACCTAATAAAGCTGTATGATTGAGATTTTCCCAAAAGTAATTAACCGGATGAAAGAATTTTTATATTACGGTCATACAGGTATCCCATAGTTGACACAGTCTCCTCTACTACACTCTTCCTCGCACTATAATAATTTAATAAAATTTTGATTAGAAAAATCATTCAGTTATCAAAAAAAAAGATATTGTCATTATTTGATAAGTGATAAGTGAATGGTGAAATAAATCCGTTATGACACAACTAATCACTGCCTTTTGAATATTTTTAAATTTGAATCTTAAATAAATACAAAACTTTAAATTAATCTTAGGGTTTCCCCTAAAACGTTTCAAAATTATTTACATTTTATCCCCTTATAATTTTAAAATTTAAAACTGGAAGTCAAACGTTTATAATTTAATATATTGGTCTCATATGAGATATCTATCTGTCTCTCTCTCTCAACAAATTGAAAAGAAATGTTTTACACAATTTAAATATAAACAAAAGAAATTTATTTTATTAAATAATATGATATAAAATAAAAATATAAGTCAAGTGTATCTTTAGCCTTGACTATTTAAATAAATGAATATAAAATAGTTTTTTTTTTTCTATTTTAAATGAAGTTCTTTTTATCTTCTTTTTTTTTTATAATTAAAATTCAAAATTAAATTTCTTTTTATGAAATAAACACATATTTAGATCTTTCTTTGCTCTAAATAATTTCTTTTGTAACAAAATCTTTCAATAGAGTTTTAATATATACTTTCATAGAACACTCATTCTCGTTCAAATTAGTTAGATTATTGTATTTAACAAGTAATTTTTTTTGTACACAATTTAAACTTAATCTAATTTACATGACAAACGTGTCTATATAAATATTTATATATGTATATGTTCTACTTTTCCACATATTTAGGAAATATAACCTTAAAATACAGTGTGTTACAAAATAATTGATAGGAAAAACATTTTATATAATATATATTTGTATAGTTGGAATGTAGTAGTATCGTAGGTTCTAATCGTATGAAAAAATCAGAACTAGTTGTTCTTCATAATAAAAATGTCAATGAACAGTTTCGAAATTGGAATCGTTTCCAAGACCAAAACAGAGTTCCACCAGCACCAACCGCTGTTCATAATCGTCCGAAATTTTCAAAAAGAAGGAGATAACTTGGAACTTGACTTACCACCTAGAAGCAGTAGATTTTGCGAAGTTTCGTGAATACTTCCTATAGGTACTTATACCTGACTTATAAAAATAGGGACTTATACCTGACGAACGATAAAGGAATATTAGAAGCTAATCAATAACTATCATCTAGAAACCAATAAAAAAAAGCAACCAATTGAATACATTAATCATTTCAACTATCTGGGAACTGTTGCTAGATGGAATAGTAGAGCAAGCATTTGCTCACAATTTTTTTATTACCCACTATAAAGCAACATCTACATGTAACATGCAGGAAAATAAAGCTACAGATCATCTATATATGAAGTATTCAAACGTAGCTTATATCCGTAGCATAACCATACACTAACTACAAATGTACATTAACCGCTACATTTCATATTTAGGATATTCTAAAGTAAAATATCAACAAAATTCTCGTTTTCTTTCTAATTTTAGTCTCTCTAAGTCTAGTACCTTTTTAATTCTAAGACTATAAAAAATACGAATGTTACTTGAAAACTAGGACTGTCCCATAATTCAAATAAACTAATATAACCTCAATTCGGAGAATGCATAAACAGCAGCAGCAAACTAATGTTGCATCAAAAGAACGCTACAATTAAATAATAATTATATTTGTTTTAATTTTATCTGCTGGGGCTTTGATTATTTCAAAGTTCTTATATCATTTAATTTTACAGTTTTTAAAATTAAATTAAATAGTCATTCCCACAATAAATTGCCCTAGACTGTAGAATATTCTAAATCTTAATTCTGAACAAAAAAAAAAAAAATCTGCATTAATATAACCTTAAAAACTTTAATTATAATAAATAATCTATGATTATGTTACAAAAACGCTTAAACAAATAGTATGTATTAAATAATATTAACATATTACAAAAAATAACACATATACCTACATACATATTATACACATAATAATTTTATATTATTTATGAATTTGAGATAATATGTCTCGGAAAGGAACTACATAATACATATACATATATATATACATTAATAATATGCAGTGTTAAATTCATTCATATCAAATTTATGTAAAATAACTGTTATATAGTTTTATAAACAAAATAATGGGAGTAAATAATAACCACATTAACGCCTTCTTTTGAATAATTAATTACAAAATAAGTTTGTCTTTAAAGTCCCGTTACCTATCCTTTGCTTTAACTGTTATCCTGTTTTTTCAGGAAGTTTTTGTTTCTTTTTTTTTTTTAAATGTTAAAATAATATAATAGTATTTTATATCCTTATAATGTAGTATTAGTGTCCAGTATTTGGTATTTAATACTTTCAACTTGTTTTTTTTCTGCTCTTATTATTATGATATTTATTTCCTGAGGAACTTGCATACCTTTAGGAGTAATAAATCATTTTTCATTATAGCCACTAACTCTTTTCACTTTCTCTCTACAGACAAAAAGATAAAGTTAGATTTATGATTATGTTGTACCGTTTATTTATTTTTTTTTACTGGACTTTATTGTAGCAAATGTCTCTTTTTTTTTAGTATCCATTTTTGGTTTTACTATTGTTGTCCTTTTCTTATTTTCTTTAATTTTTTTTTCCTTTTTGTGTTATTTCAGTATCTTGACATCTAATATAATTATAGAATTTTCTTTTGTTTCCCAGGTATATAACTGAATTACAATAACCTTATATATTTATGTACCTATTATTAGTTAAGTTCGTAATATATATTGTTAGTATAAATATATTAATACAATTGTTATATGAAAACAAATACAATGGAAGAGGCTCAAAAGTGTTAAATATCAGTAGCAAATACAATTAATAAAATCAAGTAGACAAGATTCCTAATTTATTGCAATCTATACTAAATTTTATGACCTAAGAAAACTAAAATTGTTTAAATGCCTTTGAAGTAGAGTAGTATCTTATTTCAATGTAACGTCCCTGAAACTAAAATGGTTGAAGAGAAAAGCTTATGTTTGTTCCAGATAAAAAACAGTTATTATTATTAGATTAATTCAATTTCGTTTAAATTATGCAACATAACCTAACTTACTTTCTTAGTTCAATTAGCTGGTTTAAATAAAATTAAAAAATTGTTAATGTACATTGGATTTCTAAAAAATATTTGGTGAATCGCCACTGCTCTTTGAACTTTTTTTTTTGTACTCGTTTTTATACGAACGCACAAAATCAGAGAGACAAAGTAAGTTTAAAATTTAAAAATTAGATGGGTAAAATAGAAAAAAAAAAAAAAAAACATTAGTTATGTATAACCAAGTGTTTTGAAAGTGTCATAATATTACGATTATTTTACATAAAAACAGTTGGTGTTTTTCCAAAACATTTTCTGAAAAATCAAAAAAATGTTTTCTTTAGAGATATTATTTAAGTTTAAATTTTAGAATCTTTTACTTTTAAACATTAGGCAACGGGAGAACATTTTAGATAAAACATAATTATATAACTGGCTCTACGAGTCTCCGACCAACTTAAGATAATTTCTCCATTGATCTCTATCCTAGGCAGCTTCCATAAGCCCGGAAATCCCTAAATTTCGATAATCCTGTCTACCCTTTCTTTCCATCTTAGTTTTGGTCTGCCTCTGCTACGTGCACCATATGGGTTGGATTCAAAAACCATTCTAACCGGAATGTTTTCTTCCCTTCTGATAACATGTCCTAGCCAGCGCAGTCTTTGTATTTTTATTCTCCTGACTAGGTTAAAATTTGACGTAGAGTGCGTATAGTTCTTTGTTATATCTATTTCTCCAATACCCATTTTATTTACAGGACCAAAGATCTTTCGTAGGATTTTCCTCTTAAATGCATCTAACAAATTTTCGACATTGTCCAAGATTCTGAGCCATAAAGCAAGACTCGAACGATGAGGGTGATGTGCAGCGTTATCTTCGTTTTATAGCTGATATATTTGGATTTCATAAAATCAATTAATGATAAAGATTTCCGGCTCATATCGGAATGTCTTATTTCACTTATTCCTCTTAGTTCTAATCTCAGTTATCTCAATTCTTGTCTTGTCTTATTTGACAGGTCTGAAAAGTGGCAAGTCAATCAAATGACACATGCGAAGGTTAGTGTACAGTACAGTGTGTGCTTAAGAAAAGTATTTGATATTTTGTTTTGTTTTGATTTTTAAGTCATAAAAGTTTTCTATAATTGACTGGTGTGCAAGGTCTTCATTAAGTAAGTTATTAATTTTGGGAGATTTTTAACTCTCCATCCATTAACTCATTCATTAAGCAACAAATTATTAGAAAAAAATAATAACCATGGCTGGTAATGGGTTAAAAAAGATGTCTAGAATTATACTTTTTATCTCACAAAACGCAGAGCCCCTACCATTTAAAAACAATTGGACAGACAGGATTGTTAGTAGGATTACATAAAATTTTTACAGTTTTTTTTGAATTTATGCAAAAAAAAAAACTTTGCACTGGACAAAAAAAAAAAGATTGCTGAGTTAAGTGTTAAAAGTTTTAGAATTCATTTAATTATATACAGTTCTTTTGCTTGTGATATATTCTCTATATTTAGAGTTTTCCTATCTTTGTTTTTTTAAATTTTTTTATTTTCATTTTTTTTAGATTTTTTACATTAATTTACACTTTAAAATTTTGTATTTAAAATTTTTAAAGGTGACTTTGCTATTTTTTATCTTAATTTTTGAAGTTTTTGTATTTTTTTTTTTTTTTTGCTAGAAAAACTTTTCTTTTGAGGTAAAAAAGAAAATTAACATATAACCAATTTGTCTGGATTTTATTAAAGTCTTTGACAATTTTTTTTATTTTTTTTTATAAAGTTTAGATTATTATTCATACTTTTTCTGTTCTCTTGTGTCCATTTTAATTTACTTCTTAAAACTCATTTGAAAAGTTGAATGTACTGAGCAAATTTAAATGAACAAACACCACAAATTAAAATATTTCATATACTAACAAAAAACCAAAGTTTTTTGAAACATCTTTGAAACTTTTTTATTATTATAGAACTCTAAAATATTTTATAATTTCGAATTCTATTCAGAATCAATTGAAAAATTCGTCTACGTTTAAAATTTTTTTGAAAAGTTGGAATTATGTGAAATAACCGCCAAAATTCTAAAATTTTGTCTAATAATCAAGATTTTAGATCAAACTTTTCTAATTCAATTATAGTACCTTTGAAATAAAAGAAAAATTAATATTTTGAAATTTTATTTTAACCTTATATTAAGGTTTTTCATAAGTTAATTTCACAACTTTGCGTTAGACTTTGAAAAAATAAAAACTTTATAATGAAGATAGATAATTTGGTTTAATTGTATGGAAATGTTTCATTAAAATGTTGAAAAGTGTTCTAATATTGAAAGAAATTTTTGAAGATTATTAATTAAGTTATTGATTCAAATTATACACTAAGAAGTGCTAGAATATTTTTATTTATTTAAAATGGCTTGAAGTTAAGTTGTCTACAATTATAATGTATATATATATATTTCTATGGTAAATTGTTGGTTTCAATCAAAGTGATTTGTCAAGGGTAAATTCGTAAAAATGAGTTAAATCTGAAAATTAAAATTAACCAGTTTTTTTAATTATTTTTTACGCCAAAATCATATGCCGCATAATCTTGAAAACTTGCTTTCTGAAATTTTTAAAAATCTTTTTTTCCAAAATCGGCCAAAACCTCGTTAATTGGTCCATTTTGAAAGATGTTCCAAATAATGTCCAAGTTTGCCAAGCAAAATAAAGCCCCACTCTTAAAGTTTGTCCAAATAATGTCCAAATTCGCTTGCTCAATTTTAATTTTAACCTCGTAGCTTCATTGGATTCTCAGTAATCGAATTGACAATTTTTATAACAACTACCCGAAAATGATGCCGCAATACTTTGAAACTTCATATAGGTTCTTGATCTATTATATGACTCCCAGTGTTATTAGTTTTGAAGAAATTCATATCATGGTTTAAAAAAGTATGTATGGCAGGTACCCGAAGCCTTGGTTTGACCGTAGACAATTGAGAAGCTGCAAGTTGCCTAAAAATGACTTGGCGTGAATTTCAAAACTCTAGCCTTTTTAGTTTTTAGGTTTAAGTGCTGACACACGAATGGACAGACACACTCTTTGGAATCGATTTACTTTTTGAAGTAGATCCGATGCATACCTTTGACACTATATCTAGCTTGTAAACGGAGAAGTAATTTTAATATATTTGTGATTTTATTAGTATGAACGGGTACAATTCTGTTGTTGGTAAAATTTTTAGGGGGTTCAGGAATGGGACCTGCTTCCTTTGATACAGTTTATTCTTAAAATAACTTTATTTTAGAAAACATTTTTGCAATATTTGAATAACTTTAATTCACACTCCTTCAATTAATTATCTTATCAATTCAACCATTGAGGCCCTTCAAAAACTAATTATAATTCACTTTTATTAAACTACCTGGAAGTTATATAAAAAAAATTAATTGAATATAAATTTAATAATTAAAATAGTTTTTTAATCAAAAGTAATTATAATAACTTAATTAAATTTTTTTTGTTCACTCAAATGTTAATGTAAGAGTATGAGAATTGATGGACACGTTTTTGTAATTAGAAGCCAATTGATTTGAATAATTAATATTATTATACTAATAATAAAATTATTCATAAAATACTTTAAATTTAATTTGTATCTTCCTCTTTCCCTATCTTAATTCTACCAAAGGATAGAATTTTTTTATTCTAAAGGATAAGCAAAGCCTACAATAGATTATACAAATATTTAATTTCTTCATCATCCGATATTTTTGGCTGAAAGTGGGGAAGAGTGTTTATTCTAATTTTCTTTTATAAAATAATTATTTGTGAAAAAACTGAGGCGTAAAAATTGAAAAAATCAAGGTAGAAGTTTTATATTTAAATATTTAAAAAAATTAGTAAACTTATAATAATGAATTATAGAAAATGACAATTGAACAGCCTGCAACTACTCAAAATCAGGCGGGATTGACAATGGATTTGTCAGACATTAAAAAAACTGCCAAAAACATTGAGTGACAAGCTGGAATCGAATTTACGAGTGTTGTGAAATATTATGTATGTCTATAGAATATGTACGAGAAGGCGGTACCAGAGAAGTAAGATTTAGAGATTATATGAAAATCCTATATACTCTCTTACCTAGCGGTGATTGGTTCAAAAAGAGTAAAGATGAAAGATTATATGGTCAAAATAATGGTTACATCCAAGAAATTGGTTTTTCAGTTTCAAAATTAATGTCTTAATTTTTTTCAAAATTTTAAGTAACTAAAAATTTATAAAAAAGTTCAGATTAGAAATAGTAGCAATTCCAAACGTTTCAAATTATTAAAACAACACACTTAATAAACAAAATTCATTGAAATTTTATTGTGCACTTTAAAGACCATTATAAATTCTGTTTATGTATAAACTACTTTTAATATAATCCATTATAAATATTTTCCATTTTATAAAGTAGGACATCATTTATTTTAAAAAATTTTCTAGTATTAAAGCATCTGACTTTCAGATGAAATAATATTGTTGGCATAGTTTTTACTCTGGCATTGAAGGTTACGGTGCAGGGTCATAACTCCTAAGGTTATAATTCCATTAGGGACTTATGACGCATTTAGTGGAACATAAGTCCCTAAGAGACTTTAGACTCATAGCAATGAGCCACTAATCCCTGGGGGACTTATGACCTTGAGATTTTTGACTCAGAGTGCTTGATCATAATTGTCTTATACAGTTCTCAACTAACGGATAATTCGTAATGTTAAAATATCGAAAATAATTAGCACACATTTTTGAGTTGGATTCGAAATTAGGGCATTCCCTATTACCAAAAAAACAATAGTTTTACATATAAACTACATTTTGACAGACAATTTTAAAAAAAAAAAGGGCAATCCTGATTTTGTTACAAAAGTCTCGCATACTGTGGATTCATAAATGCTCTGGAAAAAGGGTCAACTTTAATTTTTTTACCAAATATAATTCCTAATATAAAATCTCTCATAGACAAATATATATATACAAAAGTAACGTATATATTTTAATATTATCATACTTAAATCATAAAAATCGGGAAAGACTTTCAGAAATTATTTCAAAATAAATTTCGATTTAAATATATTAGTATACGCTCACATAATTTTGGTTATATGGTGTTAAAACTCAAAAATTAGTAAAGGTGTTATAACTTACTTATGGGTCATAGCTTCCAAAAAGACCCCATAACTTACTTATCAAGAAGCTAATGTCCAAAGTAAATATTTTAAAGTGAGTCAAAGATCCCTTAGGGACTTATGTCCTACTAAATGACTTTATCTCTAAGGGACTTATGAACCTGGGCGTTATGACTCTGCACCAAAGGTTGCAATATGAAAATAGTCAAAGCACAAAAAAAACAGAACCTTAAGTAAAGTTAAAAACCATGAACTTTTATATTAACTTGTATTACAGTATCATAACGTTTTTTTTTTTTAATTTTCACATTAAATTTGAAATTCAAAGGAAAAAAAATTTACAAAAATTGGAATAAAAACAATGGAGTAGAATATAATATAAGTATATTTTTTTCAACTTTAAAATTTATATCTAGAAAAGTTCATGAACGTTTGCTTTTGCCTTTTTTTTTTTTGTGGTTATTCCGTTATATTCCCTTAGATTTTTGTTTTTATTGAAAAAAAAAAGTTTGTTTTTTGTTTGCAATTTTTTGGTTCCATTTCTATGGCTTTGTTTTCTTCAATTTTTTTATTATTATTATTAATGAATGTATATTGTAATATATATGTATATATATATATATATATATATTTTTTTTATTATGCTAAAAAAAAAATTCACTTTCTTTTAGCATATTTTGAAAAAAAATTTTCCTATTTTCACTTTTGCCACTTGTCTGTCACTGCAGAACCCTTACAATATTTCTACCACCTTTGGAAGGAAGGAGTGAAATTTACTACTGAATATAATGGATTGCTATGATATGCATTTAGTGCAAAAATTTGATTACCTTAGCATAACTCGTTAATTGACATCATCCTCTCTGAAGTTTAAATAAGCCCCATATGTATTATGAGCCTTAACATCATCAATTCAGTCTAAACTTGAAAATATATGTCAAATGAATATAGACTATTGCAATACGGTATTGAAATTTACAGTTATGCGAAAGTAATTTTTTTTAGTTCTAAGCCCATTATATATTCAAAGCAGTTTAAGTTAGAAAATTGAAATTTAAAAAGTGCTTGACACTAATAAGGATATAAGGATTCATTACAGAAAATATTTTTATATCTTCTGCTGCTCTGTTTTTTAATCACCTCTAAGTAGGACACCTATCCCAATTTTTTTTAAATAACGTTAAAGTACCAATTTGATAATTTGATATATTAAATTATTATTAATACGTATTTAAAACAGTTTTTCTAATTATTAAAGCCTTTCATAAAATTGACGAAAGCTTTTGTTGATTTCTTACAATTCTATTTTGTTTATAGAATTAAATTCTTAGAAATCATTTTATTTATTTAATACTATTTAATTTAGGAAATGTGCTTTTTACAAACCCTAGTTTTTTTCATTACCTACTTGTTTTTTTCATACAACACTTTTTTTTGTACTGTTGCTTTCTCTTTTGTATTCTTTTTTTTTTTTCATTTTTACTTATTGTAATTTTATTATTATTTTTTTAGTCTTTATCATTATTTTTAACCCTTCTAAATTATTCATATCAGCTTGTTTTGATTATTTTAATAGGACTTTTTTTTTTTACTGTTATATTGTTCTAGTTGTTGTTGTTGTTATTTCCATTACAGAAGAAACTGGAAAAAAAAAACCTTAAGAATTAGAATGAGGTGGTGAAATAAGATATAGAAGAATAAATATAGAATGTAAATGAAAGTATATATAAGAGGAAAACAACTGAAAAAAAAGCGCAACAGACCAGGATAAATGATAATAAATAATAATACATACAATAATAATAAAAAACAAAATAAAAATTATAAATAATAATAAAAAAGAAAAATAAAGTAAAAATTAAAAAATGAATAAAAGAATAATTAAGGAATCTGACAAAACAAAAACATGTCTCAGATATAAATTTAAAATAAAGCAACAAATGATATAGAAAATAAGAAATTATAATAAAAACGAGGAAGATTATAGTTGCCCTTGTCAACTTTTAGATACCCGTGCGTGTATTAAATAAATAAGAAATTCTTATATTGCAATTGAACTGTTTGACAGAAAATTCAAAATATTTGTTTTTTTATATTTAATTAAAAAAAAAATTAATAAAAAAAAAATGAATTAAAAAAAAATATGAATTTAAAAAAAAAATATGCTCTCAACGAGATTCGAACCCACACTTTTCAATTAAAATGTCGTCGTCTTAACCACTAAGCCATCGACAATTTTTTCTTCATCTCAATTTTTTTTTTAAATTATTATAGTTGCGATGGTATCAATTGTTTGTTTTGAATAACTGTTTTGAATTTTTTTAAAAATGTATTAAAAAAAATAAATAATTTATAAATGAGAATTTTAAGATGAATTTAAAAAAAAAAAAATTTTGCCCCAGCCAGGAATCGAACCGAAACGTTTCGACCAGTAGTCCCATGTCCTATCCACTATACCATAGAACAATTAATAATTTGTGTACAAAACGAGTTTTTATTTATCTCGTTAATTATTTTTTAAATAATTGTAGTTGCCATGGTATCAATTGTTTGTTTTAAATAACAGTTTTAAATAAACATAGTTGCTATGGTATCAATTGTTTGTTTTAAATAACAGTTTTGAATTTTTTTATAGAAATATTAAAAAAAATTAATAATTTTTAATATAAATGAGTCTTCTGTCTAATTTTCTATAAAATAAAATTTTTTCAAACATAAAATAAATACATAATATATTTTATTAAACAAAAAATAGATAAAACGAGGAAGATTATAGTTGCCCTTGTCAACTTTTAGATACCCGTGCATGTATTAAATAAATAAGAAATTCTTATATTGCAATTGAACTGTTTGACAGAAAATTCAAAATATTTGTTTTTTTATATTTAATTAAAAAAAAAATTAATAAAAAAAAAATGAATTAAAAAAAAAGATGAATTTAAAAAAAAATATGCTCTCAACGAGATTCGAACCCACACTTTTCAATTAAAATGTCGTCGTCTTAACCACTAAGCCATCGACAATTTTTTCTTCATCTCAATTTTTTTTTTAAATTATTATAGTTGCGATGGTATCAATTGTTTGTTTTGAATAACTGTTTTGAATTTTTTTAAAAATGTATTAAAAAAAATAAATAATTTATAAATGAGAATTTTAAGATGAATTTAAAAAAAAAAAAATTTTGCCCCAGCCAGGAATCGAACCGAAACGTTTCGACCAGTAGTCCCATGTCCTATCCACTATACCATAGAACAATTAATAATTTGTGTACAAAACGAGTTTTTATTTATCTCGTTAATTATTTTTTAAATAATTGTAGTTGCCATGGTATCAATTGTTTGTTTTAAATAACAGTTTTAAATAAACATAGTTGCTATGGTATCAATTGTTTGTTTTAAATAACAGTTTTGAATTTTTTTATAGAAATATTAAAAAAAATTAATAATTTTTAATATAAATGAGTCTTCTGTCTAATTTTCTATAAAATAAAATTTTTTCAAACATAAAATAAATACATAATATATTTTATTAAACAAAAAATAGATAAAACGAGGAAGATTATAGTTGCCCTTGTCAACTTTTAGATACCCGTGCATGTATTAAATAAATAAGAAATTCTTATATTGCAATTGAACTGTTTGACAGAAAATTCAAAATATTTGTTTTTTTATATTTAATTAAAAAAAAAATTAATAAAAAAAAAATGAATTAAAAAAAAATATGAATTTAAAAAAAAAATATGCTCTCAACGAGATTCGAACCCACACTTTTCAATTAAAATGTCGACGTCTTAACCACTAAGCCATTGACTTTATATTCATGTCAATTTTTTTTTAAATTATTATAGTTGCGATGGTATCAATTGTTTGTTTTGAATAACTGTTTTGAATTTTTTTAAAAATGTATTAAAAAAAATAAATAATTTATTAATGAGAATTTTAAAATGAATTTAAAAAAAAAAAAAATTTCGCCCCAGCCGGGAATCGAACCGAAACGTTTTGACTACTAGTCCCATGTCCTATCCACTATACCATAGAACAATTAATAATTTGTCTACAAAACGAGTTTTTATTTATCTCATTATTGTTTTTTTTAATAATTGTAGTTGCTAAGGTATCAATTGTTTGTTTTAAATAACAGTTTTAAATAATCGTAGTTTCTATGGTATCAATTGTTTGTTTTAAATAACAGTTTTGAATTTTTTTATAGAAATATTAAAAAAAATTAATAATTTTTAATATAAATGAGAGTCTTCTGTCAAATTTTCTATAAAATAAAATATTTTCAAACATAAAATAAATACATATATTTTATTAAAAAAAAAATAGATAAAAAAAAATGAATTTAAAAAAAAAAAAAATTTTCCTTAGCCTAAATTCGAACCGAGACATTTTTGCTACAAGTAACATGTCCTAACCACTACACCATGAATCGATTAATAATTAGACAACAATTTGTTTGTTTTTATATTTATGGTTTCTATTTCGTTATTAATTTTGAAAATACTCATAAAATTCCGAAAAATTTGTATCGCAGCTACCCGAAGCCTTTCTCCGATTTTAACCAAAAACAATAGGGAACCTACAAATTGTCTAAAAATTACTTTGTGAAAGTTTCAGAACTCTAGCTCTTATAGTTTTTGAGTTATCGTGCTGACGGACGGACGGACGGACACACATAGCTAGATCGATTCACTTTTCGATGCTGATTCGATACGTACCCTTGACACTATATCTAGCTCTTATATTTCGATGCGTTACAAACGGAGGAGTAATTTTAATATACCCGATGTTCATATATGTATGCACGGGTATAATAAATGAAATTTATCAACATAATATTATGGGATATAATATTTATTGAATAATTTTCAATTCCTTTTCCAATTTCTATATTGCATTATCCTTTTGCATTATCCTTTTGCATATCCTTTTGGTATAAACTGACCAGTATTATTTTTTTCTCATTTTTTGGGTTAAGTGTGTTATCTAATTAATATCTTCCATCTAATTAAGGCCTTTCCTATACTGATAGACGATATATGGATATTGATGGTCGAATATCTACTGATTTTTCAAAATTATAAATTAATTGTTGTCTTAACTATTTTTCGCTAGCAAATTTTGGGATTGTCAATATTTTTTTTTTAATAGGAAACGTATATTCCACGTTTCAAGGTCTTGAGTATCAACAAATAATAAGAGCGTATTATTTTTCATACGTTGTTAATACTTTACACCCTTTTTATCTCGATATAATTGTTCAAATATTGTTCAATAAGCAAAAAAATTGACACTACACACTAGTTTTTCTTTTAACCTAGCATATTTTAGGATTGTGTTCTTCACTATTTAGATATTATCGATGTTTCCTTCAGATGAATCTAATTTTTCCGTATTTTTCAAATTTTTTTAATATTTTGTCGTCATTTCTTAAATATAAAAAAGTAAAAAAAAAAATAAATAACAATTAGAATTGGAGTCAAAATATGTAATTTTGTTTTTATTTGACGTTGAAACTTAAATCCGTTACCTAATATGTACAAAGGTATCAAAAAACAAATTGTAATTCAATTTCTAAAGTATATAATTTGTAAAATGTAATTAGCTAATAAAGCTTGATCACATTTGAGGGGCGCAGAACCATAGAGGCCAAACATTCTAAAAAATTTTTTTTGTATGGGATTTAGACATAAAATAGGGCTGTGTACTTGAAAAGCGTGCGGTTGCATCCGTGGTGTTATTTTCGGTCTAAGCTGTTTTCATTAATTCTGTCGGCTTGTCTTACTGGCATATTTTTTAATTGTTTTACAGATTAGGCCACTTTGGTTCTGAGCCCCTCATATATAGTATGGACACCATTCCGTACACCTTGAACTCTATTTTAACTTAAATTATATGTTAGACTGCGATTTATTTTGATCCTTAAAGCACATATGAATTATTTTATATTTATTTTATTCCAAGTTTTTTTTTTAATTAATTTCCCATTGATTTTACTTGAGAAAGCGACTTGAAATCCAGCACAATAAACTTTTATATTAATTAATCAAGTTAATTTAAAAATTGTTGTCGATTTGAAGACTTTACTACTTTATGTAAATTTTTGCCCAGCCAAAAGACAGTCGAAACTATAAACGAAATAAAGAAAATAGAAATGCATCTATCCTAATGTCATACGTCTTCAAAGGCACCTTTAGCAAGGCAGGCAATGGAATGGAATTGCTTAATCGAAAAAGGAACGTGAAAAGTCAACAGGACTTGCACGACAAATTGCAATAAGTGTACATATCTGTAGTTACTCTTAAAAACCTTGGGCAAAATGAATGGGAAGATTTGCAACGAGCTGTTTGATCCAAAGAGTAATAAAATAAACCTAAGAAACATAAATTGTGCATAACAACTCTTCTAAATATTTTTGAAAATTCCATAAAAATTTCAAAATCATAAAAGAAAAACAATAACCGACGTATTTTCATGTTGAACTTGTGTTGTTTTTCAGATGCGGGATTGTAAATAAAATGACATTACGGAAATTTTATATTCTTTTAGTTTAGTTCAGCTCAGCATTCTTTTTTTAGTTTTTTTCTGCAATTAACTCTTTTTTTTTTTTTTATACACCATCATTTTCAATTTTCACTCATTATCTTTTGTTACACAGAAACAAAAAGAATATAAAACAAACAAAATGAAAAGTGTAGAAGACCTATAATTTATTGAGTCATTGTGCCCTTAAAATATTCACTTTTTTGATACATAATGTATACCGAGTCCAGATAAATTCAATTGTTTTTTAATTTTTTTTTTTTTTTTTTGCGTAAAATTTTTTCCCTAATGGATGTGCTTTTTAAAGTTTAAAATTTCTTTCCTTGATAAAAATGGTGGCAGCACAAATTTTTACCGAATGAATTCCTATTTGGATTATACCTAAAAAATACGTATAGAGGTATATTAACTTTGATAAGGTGGTTGAAACCACCGAAAGGGATTAGGAAAAGTATATAAATATTTGATCAACTTAAACTTCTTAGTCGATTTAGACGATTTAACCGTCCACACGCCGGTTAACTTAAAAAATAATTATGTTATTTTAATTAAATAAACTGTAAATTACAAATGACAAAAGCAAGGCCGGGATTACATTTGTAATGGACGAAACTAAGTGTACGAATATATCTCTGAAACCAATAAAGATACAACCTTAAAATTTCATACAAGGATGCTTTTTCCCATTTCTCTTGCGTTCCTGAAATTTGGAATCAATTGAAGGGTTGGTTTGGATACTTCCCACACACTTCTCAAAACTTCAAAGTTAATCTTCGATATTAATAAAGATAGTAACTTGAAATTAAGTACAAGAGCGGTCAGTCATTTTATATTATTTCTTGTATCGCTGCAAAATTTACTTCTCATCCTCTGATCTCCTTAACATCTATAAAACTTATATTAGGCCGAAAATGGTGCTTCCATTACGGCGCTTGGATTCTGCGATAAAGTGCAAAATAGAGCTATTCGTCTTGTAAGTGATCCCAGTGTTACCTCAACGCTCCCTCCACTCAGCCGTAGTCGCACTGTTGGGTCACTGACCTTGTTTTATAAATATCTTGTAGGGACTAACCTGTTTTAAAGAAATCGAACAACTTATGCCTCCGTTCAAGATTTTCCAACGGGAAACAAGGACGTAACACGGCTTATGGAAATTCGTTTGTCATGCGCTTATCTCGTTTATGAAACCATATTCCACCAAATGTGTTCCCTAAAGTTGATAATGTATATATGTAAGATTTAACCAAATTTAAGAGAACATTAACAACTTTCTTCTAAATATCCCATCCAATTTTCCCCATCCCCCATAATCTAGAAATTCCAAAAGCTTCCACCATAATCCTAAATCCTTCCATATCCTCATCCCTGGAACCAAAATGTACATTCGTATCACAGGTTTTCTCCTAAAGTTTGGTTCAAAAAGGGTATGGTTTTGGTGTGGTAAAATCACACACACACTACCCACTCTAAACATTTTTTTCGAACAAGGAGTATCTTCGCAACATTATTTCAAATGTTGACTATATCTTCCGAACTTCGGAAAAGTGCATCCAACTCAAAAACAAGACTTCATCTTCCTTATCTATTACTAAAATTTCCTCATTTCATCTGCAAAAAAAAAATTCCAGAATCAAAACAGAAAAATAAAAACGCTAAATATAAATTCGATACAAAGGCAAAAACTAAAATTACAAAACTCTAAAGAAAAAATAAAAATTGTAATTATAAATCTATGATAACAACTTAAAGAATTAAGAACCAAGACGTTAAAAAACAACAAAAAAAAAAAAAAAAAACACAAGACAAGTGATAATAAAAAAATTTTAAGAAGACAGGAAAATTAATTAAATAAAACTTTTAATGCGCACAAGAACAATACAATGAAACATTCTTATAGCTTTCCAAACTTGGTGGGACTGTCTGATGACTGATTCTCATTTATGAATTTCTACTATTTTTTTTTACAGTAATTTAAAACGGTTTATATTTCAAGTTATTCCTTTTTTTTATTCCAGCATTGTAGCAGAAGGGGAGGCAAATCAAGTTTAACTATAGATAGAACCTCTAGAACATAATGCATATTAATGAACTGAACTGCATTGTTTTTTTTCCCATTTTTCATTTTAAACCTCATTATATTTTATATCCTGAGTTTATATTTTTAAAGATTACTATAATTGTTTTGCTATAAAAAAATGTAAACAACATGAATCTTGGTTATTCAAAAGTAAATTAAAAAAAAAAAATATTAAATACCGCCCAAACTAAAAAGGCGTTTGGTAAGAAGGATATGAGTAAAAACGTAATAAGAATAACCACTCCTTTTAAAGTTTTTTTGTTCTCAAGAGATTTAAGGGTAGTTTAATGTGATAACCCGTGCACTAAAATGTATTCTTCTGTTTTTCTTAAGTTTTAAATGAGGTTCAGTCATCATTTAGACATTAAAATATTACCGAGCGAGTGGGGGGAAAAAACAGGTTTAATTGTGCAAAAAAGGGGGAACAAAACAAATTATTTGAAAAATCAAAAGAAAACACAACTATCCGTAATAGAAAGGGTGGTTGTTTTAATTGAATACATTTTTTTTTTAATTTAATTAATATTATTTAAACTTGTGAAAAATGTGATAATATTAACATAAAAGGGTTGGTAGCTGATCTGGTAAATTTTGATGTCCTGTAATTAATAGTTTTGGTTTTTATGTTTGGTAAATATGGTTTCTTTGGAAATATTTTGAAAATTACCATATTTTAGTACCAACACCTTCACGTACACAGATTGTTCAGGGATGTCACGGTAATCCGGACTAAAACTACAAGTCTAAACTTTATATATAACATGAAGTTGTGAGATAAAGAATGACAAATTTTTAAGTCCTAATAGTGGGAGTAGGGAAGGTTCCCAAATTTTTACTAAGCACATTTAAACTCTCGACGAATTTAGGTGTTAGAAATTAAGTTGCGACTTTCTCTGAAATTTGGAATTTTTCTTAGAATTTTATTATCTAAGCAGAAATTGTTATAAACTAAGACACACTTTCTTCAATTTTAAGGACCGTCTTTAAAAACCTTTAACACCATGTTAAAATATAATGTTGGAGCTTCCAATTTCGTATATTACTAAAAAAAAACGGTTGGATGGGTATTTAAGTTACAGGTGCTAAAAAAATAGCTAAATTTCAATTTTGGACACCATACAGCTCCTAAACAGAGGGTGTGGCAAAAAAACTTTCCTTTACCGACTCGATCTAACCTCTTTCAAAATTTCTAACTTGAGCGCTTCAAAAGATATGAGAGGTCAAAAATTGAGTTTTGCATAACGGTGAATTTTAGTAACGTATGAAAACCCTATGAACATGTGTTTCAAAAATTTATAAAGCTTATTAAAATACCTGCACGTTGTTAAAACTTCATTTCACTATTTCTAACGGTGTAAAAAATTTTGTAAATATACAGTCGGACGGAAAGAGTGAAACTATTGAAAATTTATTTTCTAAAAGAGTATATTAGAGTTTAAAACTCTAAAAAGAGTTATAACTCAATAATTTCAAAATCAAATGTATTAGCAAACGAATATTTTTAAATATTTAATTCTTTTCAGTATATTTAAGGATTATATTATTATGAATATTTTGATTATATTTTTACTACTTTGACAAATCTTTTATTTTACAAATTATATGCAATCGAAAAATCAATTTTGTGTCCTATATTAAAGCTAGTGATTATATTTTTAATTATCAAATTATTTTATTTTAAATTCGTAAAATTTACATTTTAATTATAAGAATTTAATTATACAATGATGCATATATGTTTTCTAATACCAATTGTATTTACAACATAAATAAATTTATGTAAAGTTAGAAGATACGACACACAGTGCCTTTTTGAACATATGAAATTATAAGAATTGTAACTGGGTGAAAACACTGGTTTTCAACAGAGATTTCCCAAAATAAAATTTGCTAAAAAAGCATAGTCATAAATATAAAGTAACCTAAAAAGATGACTTACTAAGAACTATGACGTGACCCAACAAATGTTTTTTTAATTTTGAACGTTATAAAATTTTTTAAACTTTTTTATAATAGCCGATATTTAAGTGTGTAAATTATTAAAAAAGTTCTAAGTAAAAACGTTAAAATCAAATCTCGTCAATCTTTCTGTCAAACAAATTTGTTATTGTGTTATAATTTTTAACAGTCAGACACTCTGTGAATGAAGTATTAAATTAATTCAACGACTGTGAATGAATGTAAACACTTATTACATGTATTTATTTATAATGCAAATTTTTAATACATTAGAATTAAATCAAATTGAATAATTTTTACTAATAAGACCTCAATATAATAATTCCAGAATATGATGTTCATATGTAGGTAATAGACATCTGCACAAATGCATTCAAAAGCTCTTTCAAAACATTCTATATTTTGTAAAACAGTGAATATTCTGTTTTGAACGCTTTCAAAACGAATACGAGGAAGAGTGTAGTAGAGTAGACTGTGTCAACTCTGGGATACCCGTATGACCGTAACATATACATTATATCATCCGGTTAATTACTTTTGGCAAAATTTCAAACATTCAGCTTTATTAGGTGTAGAGTAATGCTCATATAAAAGAAGGAGTTGTATGGCAGCTACTCGAACCCTCAGCAGTAGACCAACTAAATTTTGCAGTAACTTTGGCCATTACACTAAACTATTTTTTGCAAAATTTCAGACACCCAGCTTCATCAGGTGTAGTGTAAAGCTCATATAAAAGAAGGAGTTGTATGGCAGCTACTCGAACCCTCTGCAGTAGACCAACCAAATTTTGCAGTAACTTTGGCCATTATACTAAACTACTTTTGGCAAAATTTCAGACACGCAGCTTCCATAGGTATAGAGTAATGCTCATATAAAATTAGAAGTTGTATGGCAGGTACTCGAACCCGTGGACCAAAATGGCTGTATTTCAAACTCGATTCCGTTTTTTGCATAAAAACGAATTTGTGAAAATTTCATAATCCTAGCTCCTTTACTTTTTGAGTTATCGTGATGACGGACGGACGGACGGAAGGACGGACGGACGGAAGGACGGACGGACGGACGGACGGACGGACATACATAGCTAAATCGATTTATTTTTCGATTCCGATCCGATCCATACACTTGAGTCTATATCTACCCCCCCTCCTTCTCTGCGTTACAAACGTAATGGCAAATTTATTATACCCTTGGACTATATAGTCATACGGGTATAATAACAGAACATATTCTGATTAGAATAGAATGAAACAGAACAAAAAAATTTTGGAATGGAATGGAATGTGTATTCATTTATTTTGAATACAATGAATATGGAATGTGATTATTATTCGCATTTATATAGCGAGTATTTAGAATATAAATTTTTATCTTACATACGGAATAAATGTGACATTAAAGAAATCATATTATGAAGAAATTATTTTTAATTTTATTATTAAATAAGCTATATTATGTAATATATATGTAAAATGGGTATACCATATATTTATGTAAGCATTTAGGTAAAGTGGACAGAATAGTGTGGTGGTGATTAATTTAACCAAATCAGGTAAAATATGCTGTATTATGTATTGCAACTTTTTTATGGCTTCTAAAAGTATTCTTTTATGCTGTGGCAATAAATATTATTCTAGATTTAATTACTTGGGTTTTTAGGGTAATTTAAAAAAAGTACTTAGTAATTTAAAAAAACAAAATCTGTAAAAAAAATACAAAAATAATTACTATATTTCCGACTACCGACTATTTTTTTCATTTGGTTTATTACATTTAGTCAATAATATGCTAAGGTTTAATGCTAAATTTTAAAATATCTAATATTCAAATATATTATCTTGAATGCACTTTTAAAATTAAAAGAAAAGATTATCTATTACAATGAGATGAATCACTTTAATTTACACATATTAATACATTTTTCACATCTACCTAAACAAATACTTCATCGCTAACGATCATTTTATTATTTTTTACTTTGCAATATAGCAATAAAGTTTTTTTTTTTCTGGCTTGCAATATTCAATAAATTGCACGAAATATACCGAGTATTTCGAATATTTCAAAGATATTCGCAGTATTCCAATTGTAAAGTTCAAAACATTTAAACATTTGGAATAAAAAAGTTTTAATTCATTCCAATTGGAAACAAACGAAACGAATATAACATACATTCGTTTAGGTTTGAATGTAATTCATATTCAAAGATTTTCAAATGAATGTATGGAATTAGAATACGAATTAGAATGTATTCAATTCGTCTTCGAAATTGAATACATTTGTGCAGATGTCTAGTAGGTAATCATTTGAAAACTTATCAGCTCTCAAATATTTAACTAATATCAATTATTTAATTTTTTCTCACTATTGGCTTTAAAATTGAAATGCATGCAATCAATGTCAATTCTTAACAATAATCAAGCCTTTAAAACTCAAAAAAAGTTATGACTTCTTTGAGATTTCATTTACACCAATTAAAGTTTTTAAAAATTTTTAAAATTAAGGAGATAGAATAACCTATGGGTTATTAAAAAAAGCACATTTGCAAGACCATACAATTTTATACTGAGTTTTGGGTAAAAAATACATATAACAAGGAAGAGTGTAGTAAAGTAGACTGTGTCAACTCTGGAATACCCATATGGAGGTAATATAGTCATTACATCATCCAAATTTACTTAGTTTTGAACTTTTTTCATATAAAAAAGAAGTTGTATAGCAGCTACTCGACCCCGTGGAGCAAACTGGCTGGATTGTAATAGTGCACAAAAGCGAATTTGGAAAAAATTCAGAATCCTAGCATCTTTACTTTTTGAGTTATAGTGCGGATGGACGGACGGACGCACGGACCAACGTACCTAGCTAGATAGATTTACTTTTAGATTCTGATCCACATCAAGAATACCACTCAAAATTTGTCGAAATATATAATGTTAGAAATTCAATGTAATAAAATGTAAACGTTTAACTTTAGAAAAATATACACAGATCCCTAAGTTAATGATTTTTAAAAATTAGAAATTTTTAATTCTAAAGTAGCAAGAGCCACTGAATTGGGAATACTTTGACGGCTGGGTGGCACAGTGATTAGAGTGCCGACTTACATGCGAGAGGCCCCAGGTTCGAATCCCTGTGAAAGTAGAAAAACTTTTATCTGGTTTTCAACTCGACTCAGCTACAATTCGCTGAGTCGAGTTGGGTTCAAATTAATGTCTTAATTAATAATTTTATATCTTTAATAATAAATAAATAAATATAACAATATAAACAAATACAAAATGTAAACAAATATTTCAATTAAATAATATAACTCACTGATATAGAATACCATACAACTCAAGTACAAAATTATTACAATATAAATAAAAATAGAACTGTATTTATTGAAAATCTAAGACATTTATACATGTTATAAGGCGTAGTACTATCTCATGTTTAAATTGTATGTGGAATTCATTTGATCAGTTCTAATATATGAATATATCTCCCCTGTTCCGACATGCACATATATAGTCAGGCTGTTTAGCCTATCACAGTGAACAGTAAGCACGTAGAGGTGCCGGCACAAAAAAAAAAAAATTAAATTTTTTTGCACCAATTTATGCTCATTTTCAATGGTCTCAATGGTTGGACGAAAAGAGTAAAACATCGTAGACACATTTTTTAAAAAAGGTTTTGAAAATGTCCTAAAAATAAAAATTGAATAGGAACTCAATTAATGTTTATTCACCATATTCACCACATTGACCAATCATCAACCGTATTATTGTATTAATTTAGTTCAAACTCTTAACAATTATATTGTCCACATTATTCACATTATTTAATCCACATTATTTACTTTAAAACTACCAAATAAGAAACAATAACAGCATTTTATAATCTTTTATTAATTTTAATTAAAACTATTATCAGCTGTATACAATTTTATATCCTATTACTACTTAAAATTATATATAGATACAAAACAAATATATGTATATTGCATAACTTTTTTTGTGTAAAATCCTGCTAGGAATTAAACTTATTTGAAAGGAATTGATTTCTTATACAAACGCACAAATAAATATATAATCAATATATTCATCTATTTAAATTATCTTTCATTTTATATAGATTTTGAAGTGTATTATTAAAATATTTAGAAATATTTAGTTACAAATATATTTTAAAATAAACAATTAATAATATAAAATTACATATAAATGATGTAAAACGAAAATTTTGAAATAATAATCCCAAAATATTGTTCATATTTCTGAAAACATTGGAGATCAATAATATTGAGTATTAAAAAAGATTTAATATTATAACCTATTGAATATTTTAATTTAATAATAAATAAAATATATATATACATTTAATCTTTGTATGAATTATAAATTTATTAGATTAAATGTATATTATTATTGAAAGCATCTTCATTTTATGTGTAAAACAAAAAATAGCAAATAATTTTAAGCTTTAAATTGTAATTATAAATTTAATTATTTTGAATTGGAAATAATTTAAATAAAATTGTTGGCATTACTAAACAACGAATGTTATTAGATGAAAATGGAATGCTGGGGTAGTGAAGGGTATTGGGTTTTAAATATAAAATATTAAGATAAATTTAGTTAGAAAATTACAGTTCTAATTTTATTCTTATTTGACACAACGATTGTAATTTTTTTGAGTATATGTGTCAAATGACTGAAATTAACGTCATTATAAAACTTTGAAACATTGTCTTCATTGGCTTTTAGAATAGCCACAGTTTATAATATTTTCAGGCTATAACATGGAATTATTTGAATGTAATAGTGCACAAATTCAAAAAAGTGGAGACCGCGTCTTGTCAATTTTTTTTTATTTTTGTAATTTTTTAGAAATTAACTAACGTCTTAGAATATTTTCTTTCACCCTTTTCGTTATACAATATTTCCTCAATTACACGAAATTTTATATTATTTATTTATTATTCACAGACTCAAAGAAGTGCTTAGCACTTGTGGCGAATCCATTTCTTTATATTGTTATATTAATGTATTTTTTACTAAAGATATATAATTATTAATTATTGACTAAGCCATTAATTTGAACCCAATGACGAATGGTAGCTGAGTTTAGTCGAAAACTAGAAAAGTATTTTCACTTTCACTGAGATTCGAAACCGGGTCTTCTGCCTGAAAGTCGTCACTCTAACCACTGTGCCACCCAGCCATATTAAAATAAAATTTGGGATTTTTTCTGTAACATATCAAAATTTCAGCTTTCAACTCAAAATTTTTAATATGTTTTGTTCAACAAATATTTTCTAGTTTTTTTCTAACATTTCATATCGTAGCCATTTTGACACTGTCAAAAAGTAAAAAGAGCACAAAATTTGGTTTTAAATTATTTTTATTGAAAGCTTGATAAGAAGCTTTTTATAAAAGTAAATTATGGTGGGGTGTTTTTCAAAAAGGAATTTCTGAATTAAAACATTAAAGTTTTAAAATTTCAATATGTTAGAAGAATTCTAAAAGATTGGATTTTACGGCCACCTTTGAATGAAATTAAAAAAGTTTACAATTTTACGAGTTTTAATCGTTTTAAATTAGCCTCCTAAGCAAAGCTCTTTTACAAAGCTCTAATTATCTGTTTAAGGGAATGATCTTTTCATTTTTCCAAAATGATTAATTAACAAAAATTATTGGTATATAAATTATTACCTATAATTTTTGATTTATCCTAAAATTTCGATTTTGGAACTGAGAACTAAACAATTTTGCATAAGACTTGGTTTGATTTCAATAAAATTTTTCAAATGTTTTTGGGCATTTCATAATTATTCTTTCAAAAATTTAAATGTGTCAAAATTACTAAATGTGACATTTCAAATAGGAAGTATAATTGATTGCGAACTCTCAGTATTTTTCTAAACATTGTACTAAATAAACTAGTTGATTGATATTTAGTTGTGTGAACAAGCCATTATTCTAGAATTAACTTAATGATATCCATCATTCCTAGATTTTATTTAACAATAAAACTAAATGAATATTATACATATTTTATTTAAAAGGTATTGAACTTGAATAACTATAAAAGTTAAAAAATTTAAAAAACAATCAATTAAACGCAGATTCTCACAAATTAATTCTTGAAAAAAAAAAGTGTCCGGAAACGAATTGATCAATTTAATGTTTATCTGTTTAAAAAAAAAACAACAAATCACTCTGTGTTTTAAAAAAAGAAATAAAAACCAAGAAAAGTGACCATCAACATCATAAGTGGTTTGGAAAAATTACTATGGGAAATGAAAAATCCCTTATGTAGCTAGTTTCTATTTCTTTTTTCAAGCTTCCATGTATTATACTTAAGTCTTTGGGACAATAAATGAACAATGTGATTTATTACAAAACTTTTACATTTTGATAAAAATAATTTTTTATTTTGTCTAACACAATTTTTCATTTTTCTCTATTCCGAATTCATATAAAGGTCCATTGCTTTTTTTTTCAGAATTTTCAGAAAAATACCTATTAAAATATTTTGGTACTTAAATAAAAAGATATTCAAGTTAAATTTACTTAGAATTCCGTTCTTTTCTTAAGAATATAATAAAATTATCTTTTAGATTGTAAAAAAAGAATTGGGTTTTTCTTAAATAATTTACTTTAAACTTGTATTCTTGTACTCATTTCGATCATGTTTTATTTAAACTGTTTTAACAAACTTAAGATACGTTTTTGCAGTAAATAGAAAACTCATGTTGAGATGAATGGAATTGAATGGTATAAATTACATGAAAAATATCTTTGCAACCAGAAATAATTAGCATTTTAAAATATTTTAATTCAGTATTTTTAATTCTTGCTTTGCAGATGCCTTAACATATTTGTTTTCTTAAATGGATGAACTAGGTTAAAATTGAAACAATGCAAGTATTTAAAATTAAATATTTTTAAGGACAATCATTCAGAGTTTGTAATTTTAATTTTTAAATCTAAGCTTTGCAAATGTTATCTAATTTCCTATTTCATTTTATAGCTCTTAAAATGGATGGCAACCATTTAACTTAAATTACTTACATTTAAGCTGTATTCAATCTCTCAATTTCATTTCATAAATTTTAACTTTCTAAATTAGCATTTGAGAGAAAGAGTATTAGACAATAATAATAATAATACTTTAAATTAAATCAATATACCAATATCATAGTGTTTGACTGAATTAATTGTCAGTTCACACTACCAATCCCAACTTGAAAGTTTCCGCATCTCTGTCCTTCTCAACTCTCTTGACTTTGAATGAAGAGTAACTAATAACATTGACTGAAGAAGGAAGTATTTAAAGAAGTATCCCTGGTTTCTATAATAATAACCACATCCCTCAAAAATATTTTCAGCTGGAAATTGGATCTAGTACTATTTGAATATTAGCTTTTCTCGAACTACAAAACAACTCCCTGTGAACTGTCTAACTCCCAAACAAGAAGTATACACAAAATAGTCTTTCCTTAAATATAAGCTTTCTTAAAAATATTTTAAAACCTTTTAATATTAATAAATTAGTCTTTAGTTTATAACTATTCATGACAATGTAACTGTAATGCAATACAATATTATTCTGAAACCTTGGTGATTTGAAGATTCAACTTAAAAAAAAAATTGTAAGAAAACATGTACCTAAATAATTTATGGTAAAAGACCGAGTAAAAATTTTAAAAACTTTTAGAAACACTTTACATTTTAGATAAGCAACATTATATTAACCACTACAAATCACTAATTGTAATCACAGAACCTGTAACTTTTAGTCAAATAATTCAATTTGTGAAGTCAACTTTACTAACACAACTTTTACACAGAATACCGTATTTTTAATAAGGTATTTATTTATTACTTAAAAATAGCTTATAAACTATTTTAGAAATATTGCTTAATTTCAAAATGAAGCACCCACTCACTATTCCTTATAAATTCATCCCCTTCTCAAATTTAATAACCGTAAATGATTGATGACTCACATTCAACATTATTTGTTTTCCTTGTTTCATATTCAACGTAACATTTATTTCCTTTTACCACTGATAACATTTGCAAAAAAAAAAATAAAAAAATTCAATATTATTATTAGAAAAATTATTCAATAAAATATGATGAATAAATGAAAATTTTTATTAAATATTAAAACAAAAGAAATATGTTTGTTAAAACAAAAAATACAAATTTAAAATTCAATAATACAATTCAATATGTTTTCGAAATAATATTTCCCCCCCCCCCCATAAATATGCAATTTCAAAAAATTTCCTAGAAAAAATAAAACCTACACACACTAGTGATGTGAACTATCGAACGATTTGAACTATCGATAAATAGTAACTGAATGATTTCGACTATCGAACGAATTCGTTCATTCATTCATTCATTCTGTCATTTATTTCTGTTTCGAACATATATCCATGCTTGCGTAATATTAAGTGTAAGTATTAGTAATATTAAGTGTATTACCTACTTACTTAGTACTTATAAGTTATACTAAAGAAAAACAAGGCACAATGTGAAACCAAAGGTTTTTAAAGTAGCACATATATATTATTTTTATATATTTTTAGAAAGCTAATAGAAACAGCCGTTATTTGGCGTTTTCAGATACCGTATAGAACTTAAGTTATAAACATTTAAATATAGGGCTTGCTTGAAGTTTGAGGGGCTGTAGCTTTATAGCGGGTGGGGCTACATAAAAAAGTTGTTGTAGCACTGGTACTTTTTTTTATAAAATCTATCTACGTTTAAAATTTCATGTCTTTATCTCAAACGTTGTAGAAGTTTTGTAAAAAGACGGACTAAAAATATAAACAAAATTCAAAATGTCTAAAATTCTAAATTCCAACAAAATAGCGTTTTTTTCCATGTTTGTATTTGTTCAATATTCATTCTATTTACATATATATTAAACTGTTCAGTTATTTGAACTGTTCAGAAAAATTATTAGTACCTACATAATTCCTAAAAAATTGTAGTTCATAAAAAATAGTAATTCATTCAACTGAATGAAAGAAATTTGAACGAACAAATGAATGAACGATTTTCAATACTGAATGAAAGAAATTTGAACGGATAAATGAACGATTTTTAATACTGAATGAAAGAAATTTGAACGAATAAATGAATGAACGATTTTCAATACTGAATGAACGAAATAATGAATGAACGATTTTGAAAGGATAAATGAACGATTTTTAATACTGAATGAAAGAAATTTGAACGAATAAATGAATGAACGATTTTCAATACTGAATGAAAGAAATTTGAACGGATAAATGAACGATTTTTAATACTGAATGAAAGAAATTTGAACGAATAAATGAATGAACGATTTTTAATACTGAATGAACGAAATAATGAATGAACGATTTTGAAAGGATAAATGAACGATTTTTAATACTGAATGAAAGAAATTTGAACGAATAAATGAATGAACGATTTTCAATACTGAATGAAAGAAATTTGAACGGATTAATGAACGATTTTTAATACTGAATGAAAGAAATTTGAACGAATAAATGAATGAACGATTTTTAATACTGAATGAACGAAATAATGAATGAACGAAATAATGAATGAACGATTTTGAAAGGATAAATGAACGATTTTTAATACTGAATGAAAGAAATTTGAACGAATAAATGAATGAACGATTTTCAATACTGAATGAAAGAAATTTGAACGGATAAATGAACGATTTTTAATACTGAATGAAAGAAATTTGAACGAATAAATGAATGAACGATTTTTAATACTGAATGAACGAAATAATGAATGAACGATTTTCAATACTGAAACAAAGAAATTTGAACGAATAAATGAATGAACGAATTTTAGTTAAACAATCGAATGAATGGTTATTTTTCAACTATCGAATAAAACGATAGTCTTTATTCGATAGTTCACATCACTAACACACACTCGCATAACAATTATATGAATAACTCGAAAATTGAATAAACATAAGGAAAACTCTTCATAAAAATTAAATCTTTATAAAATCTATTAAATTTTATTTTCAATTTCTCTTTAAAAAGAATTAAAAAAAAAAAAAACAATTTTTTTTTCTATCAATTATTGAGGTAAAAAATGTGGGAAAATAAAAAAAAAAATAACAAAAAAAAAAAAAAACAACTCAACCACAAAATTTTTATTTTGTAAACACGAAAAACAATAATAATCAGATAAACATAATAATAAAATAAAAATCCAGGATAACATCTAGGATTATAATTCACTCATTTATATGTGACTCGTACATATGTATGTATGTATGTATATGTATACAATTCTATTTGGTACAGGGATAGTTTTATCCATAAATAAATTTAAAAAATTCAATTTAAAGCCTGAAGGACAAATTATACATAAAAGTTTTAATAAATATTGGTAATTAATAGTTTGATGACAGGTACAAAACTCAGATGACAGCAAATTGTTAAAAAACTCAAATTATTTAAAATTCTCACTCATTCAAAATTGCTCACTCAATTGACATATTTGAAGTTTCTAAACTTCGTTTATCAATACAATCAATTCCATAGAACTTATACTATTTATAAGTACATTTTAAAAGTCTATAAATTCTACAAAATAAATGAGAGGGGTTTTACCGTTATATGCAATATCAATATTGGAATATATAGTTTATCAGGGATTTAAAGGCGTGATTTGCGGATGCTTGAGTATTTTTCAAAAAATATTTTGTATATTTTAATATCTGGATCTGGAAATTAAAATTTTTTTCAAATGATATTAGCGGAAAGGACTATAAAATAAGGTCTCCTACGCTTCTATCCTACTATATCCTATTCACAGAAAATAAGAACTTAACATTTGAATCCGTGTTAATTCAGAGTAAGAAAAAGTCAATCTACAGTTCAATGTTCCAATAATCTAAACAAATAATTCTGGTTATCTCAACCTTGTGGTTGAAGTCTCAAGGCTTGTTAAAAAAAGATAACAGCCATTTGATAAATCAAAAATAAAAGTAGAATTTGTTGGAAGATCCCTGTCAATTATAATACATCAATATGGACTTATATAAAACATTTTGTTTTTAAATTATTTATAAAAAAATTATAAAAATAAACTAAGTAAAATAAAAGAATTAAGTCAAAACAAATAATCCCAAATGTTTTTTAGTCAAGATTTTGTTTTTGGCTTTTGTTTTTTTGTAATAAATATAAAATATATAAGGGATTTTTACACATGTCAACTTAAGTATTACGTACGAGTGCTTAAGACTTATGGGATTAAATAAATAAAAAATTTAAAAATAATCAGATTTGTTAAAAGAAAATTTTAAAAAACATATTTCTTTAACTATTAAAAATTTTGAACTTTTAAAAAAACTTGTACCCATATAATTTTTTTATGAAAATGTAAATTGAATATTTTACTTGGACGGCTTCAAGTTCAACTTACTAGTAGACCTTTCCTAGACTTAAATATCAATAAATTTTTTCAACTTTAATATAAGAAACAAGAATACTAATTAGTTTTATCAAAAGTCCTAACGTGTGTAGGTCACTAAAAGGAGAAAAAAACAATTAAATGAGAGATGTACGCTTATTTTTTGAAAGTTTGCAATACCACATATTTGAAAGAAAAACAATAAATTTTAACATATAAGAAATGGCTTTAATAGAAATCAAAATCAGTATTTGATTAATTCTGTAATGCTTATTATAAATTTTTTGAAATATAATTCCAAAATTACATTTTGTAAATTTGATTTTGTTTTTTTTTAAGCGCAACTGTTAAACTGTTAGGTTAATAAGCCTGTCTATACCATAGGTACATTTTGAAACAGGGGGTCATATTATATTCGTGTTATTTAAATTGGTCTTATTGAATTCCACATACAATTTAAACATGAGATAGTCCCGGGCCTTATAACATGTAGGAACGTCTTAGATTTTCAATATTTACAATTCTATTTTTTGTTTATATTTTGCAGTTGTTTATGTTGTCAAATTAATGAATTTTTTATTAAAGATATATAATTATTAGTTATTGATTATGCCATTGATTGTGCGAATGGTAGCTGAGTCGAGTCGAAAACCAGAAAAGTTTTTTCACTTTCATTAGAGCTCGAGCTCGCATCTTTCCGTATGAAAAGTCGGCACTCAACCACTGTGCCATCAAAAAATCGGATTCATCGGGAAAATCACCATAAAATCGAGAATTTTTTAGCTTATTCTAAAAGTAAAGGAGAAAAAAGTTTTGCATTTTTTTCTTCTTTAATAATTATTTTTAATTAAATTTTAAAACCAATAATAAATTCATATTGTGAAGTCCAATAGTTACCATTTGTCAGGGATCATTACTGAGATCAACATTTTGAACGCCTATTACCAGTTAAATATTTTTTATTTGAACCATGTGAGTGCATCCTATTCGGGCCTCAAGACTTACGTGTTAATATGGTGCATGCTGTGACTTATGAAAACAACAACACGAGCATTCTAATGATGGTTTTCCTTTTAGAGTTTTTAGGAACCTCTCCCCCGAGTTATTGATCGACTTATCTTACTATCTACAATTGTTGCCTTGTATTTACAATTAGTTTCTTCATTGTACCAAGGAAAAATAATAACCTTTATATATTTTGATTGATCTTATTCATAGGTTTGCATAAAACATGCAGCTCTTTTAATCCAAGATCACATAAATAGTTTTTTACAATACAATTTTGTGAAGTGTATTTAAAAGTCTATAAATAAGGACAACAATTTTGTTCTTAAATTTTCTTATGAAACCGTTATTCATTTTCAAATCATCGGTTTCTAAATGAAACCAAAACTTTAACAACATTTATTAACTTGATTTAGTAAACACACAAAAAGTCTAAAAGTACCAAAATAACTTCGACAGGCAATCGATATTCGAAACACTGCATATCTTAAATAAAAAACAAATTAAAAAAAAATATAATTCGAATAAAGTATAAAAATATAATAAATCTAATTGATATTGATAGATTTATTATAAAATACATATACATTGTGTTTTTTTCTAAATAGTAATATCTATTTTATACCTTAGACTCTTAATATTTTTATTAATACAAATATATATATATATATATATATATATATTGGTAAAATATAAATCTGTGTTCAAAACATGAAACAAAAATCCAACAGAAGCTCTCTAAAACTAAAACCAAATCATCATGTTTCTCATAAGTCAGAATTTCCCAAGTGTCATAAGGAATTCATCTTTTTTTTTTTTATATCCTTTCATTCATTTATCCATTTTTGTACATCTGATTCTATTCTTCTTTCCTCAAAAAATAAATGATTTTTTTTTATCATAATGATTCAATCATTTCCCAAATGATTGATAACATAATGAATCTAAAAATAATGAAAATGGAACATAATAAGAACAACAAAAAATAGTTAAAACTTTTTTTTTTTTTGACTTTCTGATGTATTTGTTTCGTTTTGGGTAAGAGCACACATCAGATTTTCATATCCTTTTTTTTTTGTTAAATGCAGGATTTTACAGTTATCGAGAACTTTAACTTTAACAGAAAACAATAAAATACAAAAAAATTGAATTTATAATATGGCACATATTTTATATTTTGATAATTATGATGATTATCATGCAATTCATATCCTTCTCCTCATATCATCAAATTGCTTAAACTTTCTAGTCCTCATATTTTGGTAGAAAATTATCAAATACAAGAGGAATAACAAAACCATACACATGAGTCATCAAGTTTATATATCAATCGAATTTATGGAAAATGGGTCACGTTGTTAAGTTCAAAATCTTGACTTTTCGATAATGCAATGAGCCCCTATTACAGCAATGGTTTATTAACTTATTAAGTCATTAATTTAATGAACGGGTTTGGCCAAAAATTAAGTACATTTATGAGGTGTCTTACATATTAGAGGAATTTTATAATGTAAAGGAAGTTTAACAATTGATACAACTTGAATATGTTATTTTTTAAAACCTGAAAGTGCTAAAATGAATCACTGTGGCAATTGAATGTATGATTTTCGTGATTCATTTGTCGTAGTTGTAAGGAACAATGGGTGTTGTTTAAAAATGAATATATGAATACAATTAGCTTTTTTAGTTTTCAACTTATCTTGCAAACAGACAGACAAATGAACGGACATACTGACATATCAACTTACTTTTTGATACAGAAGAACCGATCTATACACTTGAGTTCGTATCTATCAACTCTATTTTTCTCCCTTAAAAAAATTTCGTAAGGGTGCTCTTGCAACAAATCATTATTTTATTAAACAATTTCACACTATATGCAATGAGGTATGAGAGTGAACCCGCCTGTCCCTTTCGGAATATTATACTTATATTATTATAATTTATTTATTTTTTAAGTTATTTTTTATTTAATTTTAACAGATTTTTAAATTTAATGTTATATTATTTATATTTACCTACAATTTAAAGTTATTTATTATGTTGAAAAATATTAAAAAGACTCATTGTTACTTCATTATTTTAGTGACTCATTTATGAACGAGTTCATAAAAATTAATAATTTCATATGTTGTCCAATGTTTTTGGTTTATTTCTCATCAATTATTTAAAAAAAAAATAATTTTTAATATAGAGAAATTAGAGTTATATGTTTCATCAATTTCAGAAGTTCTTATGAGTTACTAATATTACTCCCATTAGGTTAATGGATCTCATCCTTATACTTTCTTTCGAACCAAACAAGTAATCAACAAAATTGAACACAATTTCTCTACAAAAAAATTCCTATCAGATGTTCTAAAAACAGACATGTTGACTCAAGCCAATACCACTGTTAAGCTGTAGCCAATATGTAAAATTAAAAAACCCTCAAACAGTTTTTATTTCAGACCCACATAATTACATCTGCAAAGATGAGTGTACTGTATTGAAACTCTCAATTTTCAAGTCTATGGATATACAATATAGCTTATGCCTAACTCGAACATTAATCGTTTACTAACAGCATTAGAACTGATCTTCGGAACACTAGAACTTATAGCAGAATACCACTTCTAAGGTACTCGACACGCGAGATAAAAAATCCTTATAATACTGTCTCCTCGTTTTAATAGAATAAAAGTAATGTGTTTGGTTTAATGCATAGCAAATGTTATTACTCATAAAATAATTCATAAAATTTTGAAAAATCTTAATTTTGGATATTTTTAATAGCAGCTTACAAATTTCTAATTCTTTTATTTTCAAAATCTTAATTTTATGATTCAGTGTAATTATTTCCACTTACATTATCTTTATACATATATTTATTAATTTCTTTTGTGATTGTTTAATAAAGCAAAATAATACAGATTTATTAATTTTTAAAAAGCTTAAGATTTAAAAAAAAATAAAGCCTATTACTTAATGTAAATCCAAAATGGAATGGATATTTTCTTAATAAATTTTGTTGAAAAAATACCATATTTATTTAAAAAATGTTCACTGTTTATTTTCTATTGAAATCCATAATAATAAAGAAATTATTAAAGGGCATTCAATTACTTAATATTAAACAAGTGATGAAAAACCCAAGGGTTTTTAAAAAAGCAAATTTTTAAAATAATATAGTATTTAATACTGAGTATTTTATCGGAATATAATGTTGAAGCTTTAATATTAACGTTTAATTTAGGAAATATATACGTTGGTGACTAAGTTACTACTTACATATAAAAACAGTCAATTTTTTAATTTTTAAGTCCTAATAGCCCCTCTATGAGGGAAGTTGCCCAATTTCTCAAGGATCTAATCCTCACTACTCCCCTTCCCCTAACTTTTTAGGTTCAAGGACTTAAATTGTGAATTCTAGCAAAATTTGGAATTTTATTATATAAGCAAAAATGGTTAAAACTGACAGACACTTTCTTCAATTTAAAGAACCGCTTTAAGTTTAAGAAAATCTTTTAACACATGTTAAAGTATAGTGTTGGACCTTCAAATTTTGTATACTACCAAAAAAAACTTTGAACAGGTATTCAAGTTACAGTTGTTTAAAAATAGCAAAATTTCAGTTTTCGAGCCCTTATAGCTGCCGACTCCTACTAATTTCTCCTAAAATTTCAAGATCCTAGCTTAAACCGTTAAGAAGTTATGTGGGGCCAAAAGTTTTGCAAAAAATTAGTTTTGCATAATTGTAAATTTTGATACCGTATGGCAACCCTAAACATTTGTCTTTTAAAAATTTAGAAAGTTTATAAAACCAGCTTTTTTTTGCCGTTTTCAGATTCAAAATAGACTTAATATAACTCTTGTTATAACAATTTGAATATAGGGCTTTTTCCAAGTTTGGGGGGCTGCAGCTCCGTAACGGTTGGGGCTACAGAAAAAATTCTTCTACAAAATTGCTTTTTTTTGTAATACCTACACGTTGTTAAAATTTCTTTTCTCTATTTCCAACTATGTAAAAGTTTTTATAAACATAAGGACGGACAGACGGACAGACGGACAGACGGACGGACGCGCGGACAGAGTGAAAGTATATAGGCACATTTTTACAAAATTTTTTGAAAATGTGCTAAATAGAAATCAAAGAAAAATTAAATAAGAAATCCCTTTAACTAAGTATTTTCGTAGAGGAGAATATTTTCAACGAATTGATTCAAAGCAATATACGGTTTGGGTTTAGGGATTGCATTTCCACTTAATTCTTAATCTTTAATTTTTTTAATTTTCAATTAATAATTAAATTAGTTTAAGTAATTAATTTTACTATCGCCTAAACGCTTTTTTACTAACAAACGCCTTTGGTTCACTAATTTGTAATCATTATGAAAATTTAAATTAAACCTACATTTGAAAAAAATAAAGCTTAAAATACTCCAAGCATGCAAAAAATGCATCCTCTTGTATGGTAATATGTTATAAACTTTATATGGTGTAAACTTCAGATATTCGTAAACAATAAATGCCTTCGAATAATGTACAAAATGCAATGGCGAAGAAAAATAAGCAACGAAGATCGCTGAAAAGCTTTAGTTGCAAGAACCAATAAAAATTTCAATCAAGAAAAAGAAGTACAAGTGGAGGGGTTACATTCTGATTAGATCTTTAAACTACTGGAATGAAAGTGTAAAGAAAAGTGAAATTTTGGAAAAGCTGCAGATAGATGGCGCAGAAAAATATAAGGAGAGAGGACTTCGGGAAGCCCAGTGCAGTATCTAGAGTAAAAAAGGCAATTGTTTTGCAAGGGAATGAAACTCTCAAAAGCCACCCATTAAAACGGTGCTTCATTCCTTGGGTGGTGTGCGAATTTAACGTAAAACCCTACTATTTTTGAACCAAATTTTAGGAAGCAACCTGTAATAGAAATGTACAGTTTTGGTTACAGGGATGGGAATGTGAAAGGATTTTGGGATTGCGGGGACGTTATTTGGAAATTAAGGACTATTGGAAATGGGGGAAATTTGGAGGGATATTGAGGAGGAAAATATATTAATATTCTTCTTAAATTTAATTAAGTCGTACACATACGATAATTACCAACCTTAAAAAACACATTGGACATATAGTTCATTATCTCGACATGCGCATAACAAACGAATTTCCATAAGCCGTGTTAATGCCTTTAAAATTAATGTTATAGGCAGTATATGGAGAAACTTACACATTATTAAAATATACGTATATCCATGCATTTTACTCTTAAAAATCAAAACTGTATGTTTTTATACATTATTACTTAAAATAATTATGATAACTGTCAATAAAATGTCAAAAAATAATCATCAATGAGTTAAAAGGTAAAATGTTTGTTTCGATGACGATGAAATTTTTTTCATTAATAGTCTGAACTGTATTTCAACTTTAAGAACAAACTACTTATTTACCTAAAGTTTATTTTTTTTTTCAATTCTTTTATTTGAATTGACTGAAAAGTTATTTAAATTGTTCAAAGTTTTATTTATCTTTAATTTGGTTCTTTATTATTATTCTGAAGAATTAATATAAATATTAAGTTTTAAATGTGAATAAATAGAGAATTTCTCTCTAAAACTTACTTAACTTTTGTGAATATTCAGCAATATATTGAATTTTTCCATTTAAGAATTTTATTCTGTTTTTTTATATACAAGTTAAATTTTAATTTGAAATCAGTAAGTGCATTGACTTTCATTTAACCTTTATGCTTATTTTAATTAAAAACTTTCTGGGAATAAAAGTTATAAAACGCTTAATTCAGAATATTTAAAGAAAAAGTTATTCAGGGATCGACAATTGAAAAGGTGTAGAAGACTATTTTAAACTATTTTATGAGAACTACAATTGATATGAATTACTACAAATGTAAATATTCAATTAATTTTTGAGCATCGCTTATATCTTGTATAAGGTTATCATTGGCCTTGCTTTGTATTGCAAATAATCTTTTAAAAAATGTTCCTTTAAATAATCAAAAAAAGCAAATGGTTTTTGCATCCTAAAAATCGCAAATTTAAATATAAAATATTTTAAAACAAAAAGCTTATTTATAAAAAAAAATATTCAAATAACCCACAAATTTAATCCGAAGCCATTTAAAAATCATACAATGACTAAAACTATGAATTACCCCCAACTCCGCAAAAAACCTTTTTTTTTTTAAATTTCTATAATAAAAAAAAATTTTTTTAAATTTTAAAACAAAAGTTTAAATGATAAAAAATACATTTAAATATAAACAGAGTAAAGTGCTATTAAAATAAAAGATGGATAAATTTTGACATCAAGGATCACTCAAATAAAAAAATAATCAAGAGGAATAATACAAAAGTATTCATATAAAATTTAATTACATTCATACAAAGCTATACTCACCAATACAAGACCATTTACACACCATTTAATATGCAAAATAATTGAGAATACAAAAATTAAGTTTTGTCATTGAGAATTGCACTTGATTTAAAGAAAAAAAAAGGGAAAACAAATTCAATGCAAAATATAGTTGAAATATAAAATCAGGATTACCAATTCAATCATCCATTTTTTTTTTCAATTTAAATATAAAAATTTTGATAATTGTGATTGAATCGATTTTGTTTAACTTAAACCATTCAGAAGATATTAGGTGTGAAAAATTTGTCAGAAAGACATTTTCGCATAACGGTAAATTAAAGTACTTGCCATACGGTCTGTGTATTTATTTTACTTGCAAGGGATTTTCCAAGAGGAATGATACAACTTCAAATAGTTATAATCGCAGCAATGCATATTATTTTTTGACATTTGTTTTTGACATTTGTTTTTGACATTTCGTTTTGACATTTCGTCATTTGGGTTCAGTAGGCTTTAACATTTAATCAAGGAAAGAAATTATTTAATTGTTTTATTAATGTTAGTGGTCAGTTAGGAATACTAAGAAAAATTTAAGAAGAATTTATCCAAAATATACAAATTTATTCAATGTAAATCCAAATTTATCGGTTCCACGTCATTCTCAACAATTGAATCTTCCTCAAACAACAACATGGAGATTCTAATTATTTATTTAAATTGTATCATCCTTAATATTTATAAAGCTTATAAAAAGAGCTTTTTGTGATTCTAAAATGAAAATATCTCTTATAGAACTCTTATATATAAATTACATTTTAAATATAAGGCTTTTCTGAACTTTGGGGAACTGTAACTTTGTAAGGGGTGTAGGTACAGAAAAAGTTTTTTCATGTAATTAATTTCTAGTAATAACTACAGACGGACGAAAAGACGGTACATTTTTCAAAATCTTTTTAAAATGAGCTATAAAGTTATTTAATTTTCCATTTTTTTTTTTTTGGTTGAATCAAATTATAGAGTCAAGTGCTTCATTTATTTGGTTCATAAACACTTTTCGACGCAGCCTCATTTTGATTTTTCAAGTATTCGGGTTAAATTTAATGGTTCCAACTTGTAGAGGTTCCTTGACAGTGTAGAGGTCCTTACTCTTATAACAGACTTAAAAATTAAATACTTATATTGGCACGAATTTTAATTGAAAAAATTTTTGTAAGCGAAAAATGTTAGGGACTTTAATAATTTAGCAATAATTCTTGCAGTTCCATTAACCCCCTTGTTCCATAAGACTTTTTTATCCGCATGAGCGTAAGCCAAAGGGTGTATAATAAATTCTCCATACCATTTGTAGCATTTTTAAAGGAAAAAGGGTAAATATAGACTTAAAGGTATATATAGATTTCAATTTGTTGTTTTTGGGAATTTATTTAAATTTAATATAATTGTTTTAATTAAATTTAATTGTTTGATTTAAATTTAACAAAAATTTTAAAACTATAAATTTGTTACTGAAACTTAAACAAAACTTGGAAACTTTAATATCTCCGGAACGTTACCATAAAAAACAAAAAGTTTAACCATAATTAATTGTTTTATTCTACTTAAAAAATTTAAATCGTATAAAAATTAAGTTTTAAATTGAAAATAATTCAAAAGTATCAATCAAATGTTAAAAAAAAAAACTTTAAGAACAAAATTTAATCAAACATTTTGATACCTAAATATAAAAAGAATCCCTTTTTAATCGTAAGGTTTTTTGAAACATAAAAAAGTAAGAAAAAGGATAGATAAGGACAAAAAATCCATGAAATAATGTAATATTAGTTTTTCTGAATTTCACTTTTTTAACATGAATTTTCATTTAAATTTTTATTAAAGTTAAATTAAGGTAAAAAAATTTTACGTATCTACGAATATCTATACTTTTGTACTGTGTTTCATTTTCAACATCAAATACCAATTCACTTTTATATCCTTCAGATCTAATTAATAAAATGTAAAAATCTACAGACCGAATTAACTGTCTCCTTTCCTTCCCTTTTTAGTTTTTTCTTTCATAAAGAAAAAGCAATTAATTTTAAAATCAAATCAGGATCAATATAATTGAATTATAGCTAATTGTAACGAAATGATATTAAATTTTCTTTTATTCAACATCAAAAAAATTTTTAATTAAAAATAAACAGATAGCGTGGTTTTTAGAAAACAAATGCAAAGCAACATTCAACACTTAAAAATGACGAATATTGATTTGAGCTTTTATAATTATGAACCAAATATCAATTAAATTTTTTTGAAATTTAAATTAAACCAAAACTAATCAAAATCTTCATTTTAATATTATTGCACAACAGTTTCCTCAGCCAGGAAAAGATATTTGTAATAGGGTGAATATGTATGGTCCTATAAAAGGACATTGCGTTGAAAGTAAAGTATAACGCACGTAAAGTTTTTATACCCGAATGACTCAAGGTTAAAATGATATACTAAATTTGCCATTACCTCTGTGATGCAGAGAAGGAGGGTGAAGTAGATATAGACTCAAAGGTATGGATCGGATCCAATCGAGATGTAAATCGATCTAGCTATGTGTGTCCATTTGTCTGTCCTCACGATAACTCGAAAAATAAAAAAGCTAGCATTTTTCAATTTTCACAAATTGTGAAATTCGCTATTGAAAGTTAGCCAGTTTGCTTCATGGGTTTAAGTACCTGTCATACAACTTCTTTTTTTATATGATCATTACTCTAAACCTAATAAAGGTGGATGTTTGAAATTTTGTCAGTAGTAGTTAAGCTTAATGGCCAAGATTTAAATTAAAAAAAAAGTTGATGTAGTGGAAGAAATTTGAAGAGCTGCCTTTCAACATATATTTTCTTTTGGAGTATATATGAATTTCTAACAGGATGATATAATGTTGATATTAGAGCCATACGAGTATCCCAGAATGGACATAGTCTACTCTACTACACTCTTCCTCGTTTTAATATATTATTATCAATAGAATAGAAAAAAACGAGTTTTAAATATATTGATTACTTTAATATTTTAAGATTACAAGTTTTTAGGTTCATAATTAATAATAAACTTTATCATACAGATTTAAAAATACTTTGTACATTTTTATTATATTTTTAATTTTCTATATGAATTCCAAGGAAAACATATTTAATTCAAACAAAAATTATTAGGTTTTATATAAAAAACTCTTCCATTTAACCCTTTAATTGTCCTTCTTAGACAAATGCATACAAGGTCTTTAGATCTAGAATGAAACCTAGAATGTGATTGAAAAAGCTTAAAATTTTCTGCTGAAATATTATTTTATTGATATCGTGAAGAAGAAATCAATTGTGAATAAATTGAATCATCAAACATAGCCTAACAATATCTTTTAGTTTTATGGGTCCGTTCTAGCACGAAAGGCTTTGTAAATATTTTTTACTTCTGTGGGTTTTCTTAATTCGAAAATTTAGACTTTTTTATACGTATGTCCGCATTTATTGACGATGAACAGGGCACTATTACACCAACTACTTTTCAATAACGAAATATTCAAATAACCAGTTTTTAATGGTAATTTTAAAAAAAACCAATGAAATATTGATCAGTAAAATACACTATGTTAGCGCGACCTGCTAACTTCAATGACTAAGAATGATTAAATTATTATATAAATGATTAATGCTTACATTAATTCGTTATATAAAATGTCATGTAATCGGACAACACAATCCCTACAACAGCTACTGAATTTTCGAATTAATATGATGCCATCAAAATTATTCAATGGAATATAACGGTATATACTGTACATTTACGTATTCAATATAAATTTGTTTTTTTTTTAGTATGAGATTCCTACTCAATAAAAATACCTCGCCTGTAGTTATAGGATAAATACCCAACCTGCTTGCGCAGTAGAATGACTGAAAAGTGAAGATAAGACATAAATGATGGAATTCCAGAAATAAACGGGAAACCCATTAGGAATGTTAACTTTAACATCTATATTTAATTTGTTATTTTTTCCGTATTTTATTTATATTACTTGCATCTAAGATCCGTCAGCTTAGATCTTTATCTAAATATTAGTATTATGTAAGTATGTAAACTATATTAGTAAGTATCTAAATAATTAATAAAAATAACAAAATTTAGGCAGTTCATCAACTTAATCAAACATTCTCTTCAGAAACCCAAAACGAATATGCTATACATTTAAAAAAATTTACTATTTTTAATCAAAAATCTTTATTATTATACGAAATATTCCTACTTCATTTTAATTTTGCAATGTCATTTGATTATTATTGATTTCATCATTATTACATAAATATTATGTTCTATATACAATTTTCACATAATTATATTTTCTATCACACTTAACAAAAAACGGTTATCAAAAAAAAAAAAACCGAAAAACAATACCAACCACAATGAAATTATAAAAACCAAAGCAACCTACAGGAAACAAAAGGAAACCAAATACACTTCAAAATATTTTTTATCGTCATTATGATCAAATTTACTCAACATTGTACCACAAAAAACAAAACATAAAAAAAAAAAATATTTTGGAAAATTTTGGTCACGTGCAATAAAATTATCGTAAAATGAACTTTTAAAATCTAAAAAAGGACACGAAAATACTGCATACGAAAAAAAAAAAAATTAAAATAGGAAAACTTTTATATTATTCTTTGTTTTTTTTTTTTTGGCCTGCCGACATTTTAATTTTAAAATGGTACCTATGTGTATATCTTTTAAATACCAAAAATGTATAATTTAACAATAGATAAAATATTTCTAAGATTTTTTCAAGAAATAAAAACAAGTGATGAAAAAAACAAGGGTTTTTAAAAACAGGACATTTCCAAAATTACTCACGGTCGCATACTGAGTTGTTAAGGAATGTTGGCAACCAATATTTGGATTTGAATCTAAACAATAATAATGACATCCTATTTTTGACATATATTTAGAATATAACCCTAAAGGTGCGTTTATGTTGGAGCTGCGATAAGTGATAAGAGCGAAGCGTAGAAAATTCATATTGTTTATCAATGATCAAAGTGATGCTCCAATATAAACTCCTCTATTTAAATCATGTATATAGTTTTCTACGCAAAGCTCTTACTAACGCTTTTTTCACTTATCGCAGCTCCAACATAAACGCACTCTAATGGAATCAAGAAAACTTGTTAACATTTGCCGAAACGTAGGTTCAATTTTAACATTTAACACTGGAAATTTATATATAGGTGCTTAAGTTACATATTTTTAATATATCGATAATGGAAGGCTTCGAAATTTAATTTTTTTTTAAGTTAACTTCTGCTGATTTTCATTGGGTTAACCCTACTCGCTCCACCGACTAGGAATTTAATTGTAACTTGCAGTTAAATTTAGAATCTTTTCTTAATATTTTATTATATAAGCTAAAATGATTAATGGACTTTATTCTTTAAATTCCAGGAAGCCATTTTATATCAAGAAAAGCTTTTAATACATATAAAAATATAATATTGGGTCTCTAATTTTTGTATAAAAGAAATTTGGACAGGTGTCCAAGCTACAGGTGTTTAAAAATACCAAAACCTCAATTTTAAATCTCTTACAGCTCCTAAAAAATGGACCTAAAAAAAAATATCCTTAAATGACACCTACTAATTTTTAAGGATCTAAATTCCCCCAAATCTTAAGCCATTTAGAAGACATAAGGGATCAAAAATTTTGCAAAAATTCAATTTTGTACAACGGTAAATATAAGTACCATATGACAACACTATATATTTATTTTACATATAATATATAGGTGCTTAAGTTACATATTTTATAAAGTTTATAAAAGGAGTTGTCCGTTATCGTCGTTGTCACATTGAAAATATATTTTATAGAACTCTTGTTATAACAGTTTGAATATAGAGCCTTTCATAACTTTAGAGAGGGTAGAGCCACAGAAAAAGTTTTTCCATGAAACAATTTTTTTCATTATTCCCATACCGTAGAAAAAACTTCTATTCTTTTTTTTCAAATGGTGTAACAATTCTGTTAACTGAAGCGTACGGTCAGACACAATGAAACTTTGGGGGCACATTTTTACAAAATTTTTCGAAAATATGCTACAAAAGAAGTTATTCAAGCCGCAAAAATATAATTTAATTCTAATAAAGTGGGTGAGAAGAAGATAGATACACTTCTGCTATTCATAAAAAATAATTCACGTTCTATATTTTGTTTTTTTTTTTTGTTTTTTTTTTTTTTATCTAGGATCATCCACCATTTTGTACCACTCTTATATTTTAAAGTTTCTATTAGTTATGTAGCTTTCTGTATCTTTGTTTAAAACTCTTTTAATATATATATCTTTTTTTTTAGTATTTTCTATCTCATTCTATTAATTTTATATTCACAGATGTATTTAGCTCAAGAAAAATTTCATTTAAATGAATTGAGATTATCTTATTTTTGTTTTTGTAGTTAGGTGGTGGTGGAAGTGGTGAATAGATGGATAGATAATATATAATATCATATTAAATTATATTTTATCTTAAAAAACGGAAAAAAAATTTTTTTTACTCTAGAAAATCATTATTCTCAAAGGATCAGAAAAAAAAAATAAGAAAAACAAAAAAATAAAACAATTGCAAAAATATTATTAAAATCATAGGAGCTGAGAGCTGAAGTAAACTTTCTCAATATCTTGTTTGATGAAAGCTGTGTCATCAAAACGATTTTCCAAAATAAATACTTTGTGAAAATAGAAAAGAAAACCTTCTTGGAAAATGATTTTTCTTTTTTTGTATTGTTTAAATAGTAAAAACTGTATTTAATTTTTTTTTAACAGTCGAGTTCGAAATTAAAAAACCTAATGAAAAGTTTTTCTTAAGTTTTAATGGAAAATTGTATAAACAATTAGTAATGTCTAGATCTCCGGAATTGTAAACTGCTTCTGGACTTGTAACCTTAATACAATATTATCAATCAATTGCCAAATTAAATGAACTTAAACTTTTCAATTTTTTTCATTCAAATGCTTTTGAAACAAATAAAATATGGGAAAAATAAATTCTTTGACTGTAATAAGAGTAACTTATTCATTAGAAATAGAAATCTGACCAAAGGCATAGTGGTAAGGACGCCGCCATTCATGTGGAAGGTTTCGGGTTCAAACCCCGGTCAGATCATATCTAATAAAAAAATATCGTAAAATTGTATAATTATATCGTAATAGTTTATATCGTAATCTAAATATAATAAAAGACAAACTGCTGCTGCTGCTGCTGCTGCTGACCAGCGTGCCCTAATGTTATGTTAAGTGTTATTCACACATGTAAAATACTTCTAATTGCAAATACATACTTACATTCAAAAGAGAAAGAAAAAATGAAACTGATAAAATGTAAATTATGAACAGAAAAAAAAAATCAAAACGTATGAGAAATCTGTTAACAGGCAGATACAGAAAATTTTAATAAAAACATAAAGAAACTTTTTACATTTCAGTATGTATACATACTGTTATTTAAATATCACTTACAGAACTAATAACTAACTACAATATGTAGTTTTTATTTTTTATCTTCTAAATATAATAAAAGATAAACTGCTGCTGCTGCTGACCAACGTGCCCTATGTTATGTTAAGTGTTATTCACACATGTAAAATACTTCTACTTACAAATACTTACATTCAAAAGAGAAAGAAAAAATGAAACTGATAAATGTAAATTATGAACAGAAAGAAAAAAAAATCAAAACGAATAAAAAATCTGTTAACAGATAGATACAGAAAATTTTAATAAAAACGTTTAAAGAAATTTTTTACATTTAAGTATGTATACTTTTATTTAAATACATTTACAGAACTTATAACTAACTTTAATTTGTAGTTTTTATTTTTTATAAATATAATAAAAGACGCTGCTACTGTTGCAATATGTTAATGTTAAGTGTTATTCACACATGTAACATACTTCTATTAACAAATCCTTACATGCAAAAGAGAAAGAAAAAATTAAACTGATAAATGTAAATTATGAACAGAAAAAAAAAAACCAAAACGTATGAGAAATGTGTTAACAGGTAGATACAGAAAATTTTTTATAAATATAATAAAAGATGCTTCTGCTCTTCAATTATGTTAATGTTAAGTGTTATTGACACATGTAATGTAACATACTTCTAATTACAAATTCTTACATACAAATGAGAAAGAAAAAATGAAACTGATAAAATGTAAATTATGAACAGAAAAAAAAATTCAAAACGTATGAGAAATCTGTTAACTGGTAGATACAGAAAATTTTAATAAAAACGTTAAGAAATTTTTTACACTTTAGTATGCATACTTCTATTTTATTATCACTTATAAAACTAAAACAAACTATTATAATGTTAACTTAATGTTCTTTAGGTAACGAATTTCCTTTTATTGATTCAGTAGCGCAATAGCAGGAAAAAAGAATATATATAAAAAGAGAAATTAAAATTATACCCGTCGTCCGACAGGCTTTTTTACTAGTATAAAATAAGATTTAATAAAAATATATAAATAATTCTTGTGTAAGATTATAGATGGCGCACAAAGTTAACATTTGTGCATTCATATTTCATAACCTTATACAATAGCTGCAGCCGAGTAATCAACGGCTTAGTGAATATTATGATTAAAGAAACTGAAGCCTAGTTTAAATTAAACTTGGTGAATGCCCTATACTCCTTAAAGGAGTGGAAAAGGAATAAAAAAAAAAATCATTAGAAATAACATAGGTTTGAAAAGATCATTCAAGGCAACAACATCATGCCATATCATTTTAAAGTGGAATCTCCAAAAGCAGCAAACAACTTCGAACCATAACGGACACGAACCATAACAGGTGAATCAATCCAATTGAACTTGACATGGGAGATATGATGAAAGTGTTAGAATTAAATACTTTTTGATATTAATTTACGATCTATGCGTAGGTTTTTGGGACCTATATTCCTTTGATAAACCAATTACAGCTTATACATTACTAGACTAAAATTACGAAAAAATGGATTGGTAGATCTAAAAGAAAAGGAAGTGATTAAAATCGTTATGTGATGTGTACATGAATTCCATCAATATTCTCTCACTTAATAATGCTTAAGTATTAATACATTGAAATCACCGATCGAAACGATCAAATTAGAATACCACATAAAAATTTAAAGAAATTAAAGATACATTAGATCAAAGATCAAATGTTTGAATAAATGAATCTGATGATCGAATTCGACATTCTTTTATCTGATATCCATAGAATTCATTAACTTTATATAAATATGAAGCAGAAACACAAGTCACTGCAAATACCAAAATGGTAAAATAAATTTAAGATCTACAACACTTAGGAAGTTCTATTTATCCAAATCCTAATGTTTTTATATAAAAATCTAAACAATTTTATAATAACATGTATTTTATTATGATATTGTCTTTCTTCTGTTATTTCTTCATTTTTTTTTTATTAAACATAATAACGATAATTTTAAATGTAAGTAAGAAACTTTGAGATTAGGGATTTGTTAACAAAAGATCAAAAATAAAAGAAACAAACATTTTCTTTCAACAACTTTCAAAACAGATTTCATATTATTTGTGACCTAATCTTTTGAACTTCTGATAACTTTAAAACTGAAATTTTCATTTTTAAAATTTCAACGATTTCAGAAAAATATTAAAAAAAATTATAAAAAAAAAGGAAAATTTTATGAAAGAAAAACAAAAAAAAAAAGAAAATTATTAAATTTGGCAAAAAAAATATTTATGGATTTGTAGAGAGAGAGAGAAAAATTAAAGTTAAAAAATTTTTTAAAAATATATAATTAAATTAAAATTTTTTAAAGGAATGTTCGTTTCTGAACTTAAGTAACGCTATAAAAACAATATTATAATATGATTTCTATACTTAAAGTTTTACTTCCGGTTAACAAATTTTTTCTAAAATTAAAAGAAGTGCCGAATTATATTATACATTGAGATATGAGCCACCACATAAGCCTACAAATATAATATTAACAGCTGATACTGAGTGCCCGTTACTAGGCCTGTCAAATGACTATAACATCAATACAATCATTTTCTTAAAAATGATTTATCTAGGAATTTTTTAACAAATTTATTAAATTTAACATTTAAAACAAGTCGTTTATTAATAGGTAGGCAGAACTCACGTACAATCGGCAGAAATGCGTGAGTTAAATATATGTATAAAATTATTAAAGGGTCTGTTATAGTAAAATGGCATATAATTAATAGATCAAAAATCAAACCATTCTGAATTATAAGAAAAAACTTTAATTATTTTTAAAATATCTTTTGTACTAAAAGGAATTTGCCGAACTCGACAAACGTTTAATAGCCTATCTACAATGACGCTCTGGTTTCGCTCTCTGGTTTCGTGTTCAACAAAGGTGTGTCTAAAATGAAATGTACATGAAAGCGTTTTTTGACATTGTTTTGTTTACAAATTTCATGAATTAAAAAATATTCAATAGTTTAAAGTTTATTATATAGCTGTCTTAAATAATGGTTTGATATTATTTAACCCTAGATAGAAAAAAAAAATTAATAATTTTACTAATTTTTTATTATCATAAATTTTTTTAATTTTTCAATAAAAAATATTTTTCAAATTTCAATTGTTTCACATTTAAATACGTAGAGAAAGCGAAAAAGTTAAAAGTTAAACAACTTTTTTTAATTGTTGCGTAATGACTATATCAGGGCTGCATTTATTGTAGACACTTTCATATAATTCAATACATTTAACTTAGTTTGACAGATAGCTATGGGTACATTGTAGTTAGACTATAAAGCCTTTTTTTGTTTATTTATAGAAGCTTTGATTAAAAAATTATGATACAATGTTGGATGTAACCCGACCACAGACACAGGTTTTTTCAATCAACATGTCGAAAAGAGTTAACGAATTTTAATTCGGTTCGATTAGATCAATTCCACCGTATAATAAAGCAAAATGCTTAAAAAATTTAAAATTAAATATGCAAAAAGTTTTGCGAAAAGTTTTTAAAAAGTTTTTATATTGCAATAGGTTAACGGAAATTAAAAATGTGTCGCAATTGGTTAATGGGTTAACAAATTAATATGCGTCATAATAGGTTAATAGAACTTGAAAAACAATTTTTTTAAACCTTCCTTCAATTTAAACAAAAAATATTATGCAAAATTTATCATAATTAGCTTCCAAAATATTTTTGACCAATCATCGCACATATAAGTCAACATAATCCAAGTATTTTAATAGAGTCAAATCCTTTGGCAAAAAGAATAACGTATATAAAACGTACCATCTTCGAAATACATCATTTATAATTTATAGTTCACTTTTCATATTATATAATTTTTCCGTCTTGCTTAAAAATAAATGAATATAATTTATGAGTTATTGATTAATAATAATAAAAATTAGGGCAACCTATTAAGGTTATTGACTATTAACATAAAATTATATTGAGTGAAATGCAATATAAAAATTGTTACTCTATCAATATATTATAATATCAATGGCCTTTAAAATTTCATTAAACAAATTTTTAATGTAATTAATCAGAATTATTTTTTTTTTTTGCTTTTTAGTATGTTTAAAATATCTTAATATTGAAAATTAAGTTTTTATTGTTAATATTGAAAATTAAGTTTATATAGCCAAAGCGTACGTAGGGAAGTTTTTCAGTTTCTTGCGAATATTTCGTAAGCAAAATTAGTACGATTAAAATTTATTGAATGTAAGTAGTTATACAAATAAGAGCTACCTACACCTTTGACATTAAAAACTTTTTTCTGGATTTTTTCTTAGAGATTTTAGAGTTGGATTCAAAAGTAGGGTTTTACGCCTTTTACAGTATATTAAACTGTATGTTTATTCTAGATTCTGAATTAGGAAGGGTTTTAGAGCTGCATTCAATATCGAAAATGAAATAAAGTCGAATGGGTCTTATTTCCTTGGAAATTATTTCTGGTAATCAAAAAATGCACTTGAAGTTTACCAAAAACTATACGATAGAAAAAAGCAAGCAAGAGAATAAATGAGTGAATTGAATTGATGTCAAAGAAATTAACGTCAATTGACTTTAATTTCTTTCTGTATCTGACTTTATTACCATTTTAAAATTGGATAAAGGTCAATTGACTTTACTTCCTTTGACATTAGTTCACGTCACCGCATTTAAGTAAAAAAAACTTTTCAAGAAATTTCGTATTACGTTTTTCCTTCAATTGCGGCTGGTTCATAGTGAACTCAGCATATTGTTTTGCTCATTACCTTATCCCTGAAAATTTGATTTTTTATCAAGATATTACCCCTAATTGTACGATTGTATGGCAATCCATATAAAAAACTATAATTGTCATAACCATCATTCGTTATCATTTAGAAATCATTCATTATGTTATTTTCAATCAAAATAAAAAACCAAGCGTACATATCATATGACATACATACATACAAGCAAACTAAATTGAAAAATTTCAGAATCAAACATAAATTTTTAATAATTAAATGTTTATGTTTGACATTTTATAAGTATGATTGGCTATGACATGATTATGACTATTATAGATAGGGCTATGATTTTGTAAATCATATGTAATCAAATCGAATATTTATCGAAAGTTCATATGACATCATATGACTATTATATTTAGGGGTATTATTACAAAACTTTTACACAACCCTTTCGTTCTTTTCAATCAAAATTTTCAACTGTCATATTTAGCTATTTATCAATCAGAACTTTAAAATTTTCCAAAAACAAAAAATAAGTCTTTAATATAATAATAGCAAAATTAATTTAAAATATTTTAAAGATAATAACATAAATTATTCAAATAATATTAACTTGATATTCCAAAATTAAGAATCATCGATTATGAATACTTTGCATTTAATTTGATTTTGTACTGTACTTTATTATCTACGTGATAATGAGGTTTCGGAACAAAATATTATCAATATTATATACATATATACACTATTTAATAGCTATAATCGATACTATTTAATAAACAAACATTAATATACAAAATATAGTTTTAAATAATATCATTGATCAATAAAATAAAATTTATCTTCTCCAAAAACCAAATATTAACAACTTTAAAATATTGCAGCCAATTGGCAAAAATTCAATTTGCAACATAATTATTTTATATGAAATTTTTAAACATAATTCACAAATACATATACATATGAAATATATATACACATACTTATATATATATATATAATACATTAAGTATGCAGTTCATAAGACAACAGATGTTAAATTAATATATTTTAATACATTTTCAGTTTTATTATTCTATTCTTTAAATTAAACTTAAACTCTAACTGAACTAAAGGTATTTTCTAAACATATTCATATATAGATTTTCTTTATCTTAGGTTTTCTTTATCTTAAGATAAAAATATTAAAAAAATTTTATTGATCATTTTTAGAAAATTTTTCTTAAAATTTTCTTTCCTAGTTCTATACCTTTTCCTTTTAGTTCCATACATTTTTTTGAAAAATAATAAAAATCTACAAATTGAATGAAATGCAATGAAATTCTTACCACATCGTTTCAAAATAAGTGTATGGTTCTTTTCTTATTTGTCTTTTCTTTGTACTTGGGGGCAAGAATTGGAGCGTAAGATACAAATATAGAAACTATATTAAATTAAAAATGATCTCCTGTTGAGACTTAGAATAAAATTCACTTTGTCATTGCCATTTTCATATTAAAAAAAAAATTAAAAATAAAAAAAATTAAAAAGTATAAAACACAGTTACTAAAGATATGGTTTAACCCTAACAGAAATCAGTTTTCCACCCTACTGAAGTATAAATCCAATAGACTGGATTCAAAAGAAAACTAAGTGTAAAAAACGTAAGCAGAGGGATGAAATGAAATAAAAAATGAATTGCATCGATTGTAAAGACGTCAAAAAAGTATAGTTTTGTAACTGGACTCAACAAAAGGAATAAAGAAATGAAATGAAATTTTCTTTTATTTGAAGACTGAAGTGTTTCAAAGAAACACTAAATATATAAAATATAGAAAGAGAGAAAAAGTACGAGAGAGAGAGAGAGAGAAATGAAAGAAAAACTACTCTTAATTTAGAAAATTTTCTGTCTATTTCTGGAAGAACGTTCGGATAAAGAACAAGTAATGAAAAAAGCCAAGGTTTTTAAAAAAGCACATTTTCAAAATTATATTGTGTTACAAACTGAGTTTACTTTTGGAAATCTATACACTGGTGACTAAGTTACTGCATACTTGTAAAAACAGTATATTTTTAATTTTTAAGTCCTGATAGCCCTTCAATGGGAAGGTTGCCATTTTTATCAAGGATCTATCTTCAATCCCCCCCACTTCATTTTTTTAGGTTCTAGGAATTAAACTAAAATTTGGAATTTTACATGGAATTTTACTATCTAAGCAAAAATTGGTAAAACTGAGAGACACTTTCTTCAATTTAAAGAACCACTCTCAAATTTAAGAAAAACCTTTAACATAAGTTAAAATGTAATGTTGGACCTTTAAATTTTGTACATTAATAAAAAAAAAATTCGACAGGAATTCAGGTTACAGGTGTTAAAAATTAGCAAAATTTCAATTTTCGACCCCTTACAGATCCTAAACAGGAGGCGTGACAAAAAAAATTTCTTAACTAACTCTTACTTATTTCTGAGGATCTAACTTCTCCCGAAATTTCAAGTTTCTAGATTGAGCCGTTCAGAAGTTATGAAGAGCCAAAAATTTTGCAAAACTTAGTTTTAGATAACGGTAAATTTACCGTAAAAGTACCGTATGGTAACCCTATACATTTGGCTTTTAAAAGTTCATAAAGCTTATAAAAACAGCTGTCTCTTACCGTTTTAGGTTGAAAATATACCTTATGGAACTCTTGCAATAACTATTTAAATATAGGGCTTTTTCCGATTTTGAGGGGCTGTAGCTTCGTAACGGGAGGGGGTTATAGAAAAAAGTTTGAACATTAAATTATTTTTATTGCAATACCTACACATTCCTAACATTTTTTAGTTAATTATAGTTAAAAACGGGACAAACGGACGGACGGACGGACAGAGCGAAACTATATAGGCACATTTTTACAAAATTTTTTGAAAATGTGCTAAAAATGTAAAGAAAAAGCAGTATATTAAAAGTAAAAATATTTTTGTAAAATGACAAAGAAATTTTTTTTTTTTTTGAAACTGTTTAATATACACATAAATTTATATTACATTACTACATCTGTATATTAATACACTTATACATGCATATTATATACATATATATTTTAAAAGTTAAAATGAAGACCAAAATATATAACTGTATTATTAAAAGTTTTTCCATCAATTTCTATTCCTTTCTATATAACAATCGTGTTCTATATAAAAATGTATATATATATATATATCTTTATATACATATATATATATATATTGTATATACATAAAAATTGTATAATGAAAATTATCAAATTAAAGTTAAGAAAGAAAGGAAACGGAAATACAGTTCAGTACAAATGTAATTTTGTAAAGAATAGTTTCATATAAAAGTACTCATATATACTCACATGCATTTATGTATAGTATATACATACATACATTATACAATATATTACAATATATTAAATTATTATATAATTTAACAATATCTATTGCAAGAGTTGCAATGTCATATGATATTGAGTCTCCTCAGCAATAATATTCAACACTAAAAACCATAAATCTTTGCAACAAAAAAAAATCAAACTAAAACGAAACGTCATGAAAAGTACTCATTTGAACATTCGTTCCTTTCTATAGAGTACAAGCACGCAAATAAATTTAGCAATACCCATACATACTTTAATAAAAAAAAATTAAAATGAAAAATAGGAAAAAAAAATTTTTTTTTAAAGTTAATTCAAGAAAATATCAAATAAAGAATACTATCAACTGCATAACATTTATTTTTTTTTTTTTTAAATATATCATAGTTTAATAGCTTCAACGATTTTTCGTTTATTTTTTTTTGTGCAGTTTTTTAACAGGATACGTATACCTTAGATCCCCAACAAACATGAGTGAATGTATTCATCAAATTAAGGTACATATATGTATATATACATACAATCTAAAAATAAAAAACTATTCGTCTTTAAAAAATAGTTTTGTCACTTTAAAACTAATTCTTTTGAAATTTCAAATGCTGTCAAAATGTTAATAAATCGGGATAAAATATGAATGTTGGATGTAATTACCTTAAGGTTGGAAAGTAGAAACTAGATTTTTAATATAAGTTTTTGGAAAATCTCATTTTCCTTCTTAAAACGGTTCCATATAAGAATTACGTAAAACTAAAAACTGATACATTAATTGATTGAATAACATACAATATCTCAATTCAAAAATTGACAAATAAATGAATTTAGACACCTAAATCCTAAAGCCCTGTGCAAAGTTTTAACCCGATTCCATACTAGTAAACTGTTATAATTGCTTGACTAACTATTCTAGTTGTTGTTCGCCAATTAACTTTAATTAACAGCCCATCAGTACATATAAAACTTTAATTACAGTCAAACATACAATTAAATAAAAGTGCGATGCTCGAATTTTTTCAAATAAAATGTCAGATATAATCTGACGTTTAACTGTGAAATGTTAATTATTTTACTAAAGTAAGTTTTAAAGTATACATTTAATTAACTAATTAATTTTAATTTTTAATTAATATTAATATTATTATATAGAACATTCTAGATTATAACTAGAATAAACATTGATTGTGTACCTACCACTCTAAGTCTGAAAGACAGTACCCATTCTTATCCAATACTTTCTAATTTTATTATAATTTAATCAATGATAGTAAAAAAATCTCAAGCTTTAATATTGAGCATTGCTAAAAAATGCATAATTAACTCACTTTAATTATTCCTAATAAAGTAACCAAAAAAAATTTTAACAAAAATGAATTAGTCCAAAAAATTTTAGACATTTTTTTTCCATCACTCTTTTTCTGATCTTTAAACATCAGTATATAACACACCATCCAATTATAATGCACTATACTATATCAATGACAATATCAAAAACACTCAAATAACATTATTATGATGGTATTAGTTATATAATATGTGTGAAAGAAACATATGACACATATCAAGGATTTTTTTTTTTTGGATTTTTCAAGGAGAATGAAAGTATGTGCCACATAGCACAAAAAAAACAAGAAAATCAAAAGAAAAATTAAACGAACAAAAAAGTAAAGTTTAAAGGGAAGGATAATGATATCAAGTTGATTTGTGAATTCATGAACGCCTTTTGTGTGATTCTTATAACAATCAAAAATAGATAAAGAAAATACAAAGAAAAAAAAAATAAAACGAAAATAGGCAAAATAAAAAAATTAGAAAAGAAAATTAAAGAAAAACGAGGAAGAGTGTAGTAGAGTAGACTGTGTCAACTCTGGGATACCCGTATGACCGTAACATATACATTATATCATCCGGTTAATTATCAGCTTTATTAGGTGTAGAGTAATGCTCATATAAAAGAAGGAGTTGTATGGCAGCTACTCGAACCCTTTGCAGTAGACCAACCAAATTTTGCAGTAACTTTGGCCATTACACTAAACTATTTTTGGCAAAATTTCAGACACCCAGCTTCATTTGGTGTAGTGTAATCCTCATATAAAAGAAGGAGTTGTATGGCAGCTACTCGAACCCTCAGCAGTAGACCAACTAAATTTTGCAGTAACTTTGGCCATTACATTAAACTATTTTTTGCAAAATTTTAGACACCCAGCTTCATCAGGTGTAGTGTAAAGCTCATATAAAAGAAGGAGTTGTATGGCAGCTACTCGAACCCTCCGCAGTAGACCAACCAAATTTTGCAGTAACTTTGGCCATTATACTAAACTACTTTTGGCAAAATTTCAGACACGCAGCTTCCATAGGTATAGAGTAATGCTCATATAAAATTAGAAGTTGTATGGCAGGTACTCGAACCCGTGGACCAAAATGGCTGAATTTTAAACTCGATTCCGTTTTTTGCATAAAAACTAATTTGTGAAAATTTCATAATCCTAGCTCCTTTACTTTTTGAGTTATCGTGATTACGGACGGACGGACGGACGGACGGAAGGACGGACGGACGGACGGACGGACGGACGGACGGACGGACATACATGGCTAAATCGATTTATTTTTCGATTCTGATCCGATCCATACACTTGAGTCTATATCTACCCCCCCTCCTTCTCTGCGTTACAAACGTAATGGCAAATTTATTATACCCTTGGACTATATAGTCATACGGGTATAAAAATTAAACTGATTAAGAAAATAAATGTATCTAACAAACTTTTCCGACATCCGAAAGTACAGAACAAACGAATTTCCAGAAAAAAAAAATAACCATAAACAAGTGATATCATTTAAAAAAAAAAAAAAAAAAAAGTGTAAGATTTGATATTATAAGAACTTTGCAATCTTTTTTTTTTTTTTTGTATACTTTAATTCAGAATAGGCGGTACATAATAATTAAACTGTCTCTTTGATTAACTATAACATTAAAACGTACATAATGAAATACATACTTAAATTAAAAAAAAAAAAAAAAAAAAACAAAATACACACAAAAAATTAATTGGAATAAATGTCAAAGGAAATCTTATGCAACAAAAGACAAAAAAGTGGTTGATATTTTTTTACAAAATTTATTGTTCGTTTTTTATCAACCGCTTATATGAAATCTAATAAGCCGTAAGTATTGTTTTCGCACTAACAAAAGTACCCTTTCATTTTTGCATACTTCGAGGTGCAGCCGCTCATAAAATTTTTTTTTTATGATGTCCGTCTGTGTGTATGTACGTATGAACATATGTGCGTACATTTGTATGTGCACACATGTAGCGGAATGATGTCAAATTTTAAATAAAAAATTTTGATTTTGATGTTAATATTTTGAATTGAAAAGCTTTTGTAGAACGTCAGGTAACCCCAAGGGGATCTTCTAAAGGGTAATTTTTAGATTTTTAAAAATATTTCCTAAATCAAAACTTGTACAAAACAACTTATTGCATAACAGTTGTTACACAAATAAAGAGCTAAAACTTTGCCATAAAAAGTTTTTTTTGATCCGACGAATTTTTGTTTAATTAATTTAAAACAAAATTTGTGGATTTTTTTCTAAGTCCTAATTTAATATGTACATATTTGTACATTATTTGCATATGTACTCGTATGTATGTATAAAAAATTTTAAATTTGCTCTTATTATTTACGCATTAAAAATTTCAAACTAGAAAAAAAATTACTTTTAATTGATAAAAAAATTTTTGTGTGTACGTATTGGAGCCTTTCAAAAATCTTGTTGCAAATTAAAAGTTTCTTCATCTTAAATAAATGAATACCGTTAGATAAAGTTATGAATGATTAAAAAAAATTATAATTATTAAATGTTAATTGCTTTGATAAAAATTATTAAAGCAATTAACATTTTCAATATATTTGAAAGATGTTTCACTTTATGATTTTTCTGTAAGAGCGGTTGGTTCTGTGGTTAACACAACATATTTTTGTTTTTAATAAGTCGGGAGTTAATAGTTCAAAAATTTTTAATATAATATCAGAATATCTTATATATAAAATGTATAAAATACGTTTAACTATTCTGACAAGTTCTCAAAAATATTATAATTTTGAGTCTAAGTTTCAAGATATGTAAACGTAATTGAGCTCAAAAAAAATTATTCAGCTTAACAGCTCAAAGTCTTCATCTATTCTAGTATCTTCGACTGTTGAAAATTAAACATTATTTTAGTACCTTGCAGGTAATAAAAATCTGAATATTTAATATATTATTGAGCGTTTGAATTAAATACATATTAAGTAAATAAACAAGTGAGGGAAAAAAACCAAGGGTTTTTAAAAAGCACATTTTCAAAATTATATACGGTTTCTTTTTAAAACGGATGAGTATTTTATCATTTATTTTTATAAAAATATATATTATGATAATATTATAATTTAGTTATTTCATTAATTTATTAATTATATGACTAATAGTGAAATACTTAGAATATAACCCCAATGCACTGTTAATAAGTGCGAAATATAATGGTGGAGCTTCAATGTTAACGTTTAATTTTGGAAAAACTTACACTGGTGAATAAGTTACTTTTTTATAAGATTATAAAAGTTTTAATTTTGAAGACCTAGTAGTCCTTCTAGGCATCCTAGCAAACTTATGATGGATCTGCTCAACCTCTTCCTGTCTTCACCCTTCCATTTTTTTCCGGTTCTAGGAAATCAATTTTGAACTCCAACAAAATTTGGAATTTTACCTAGAATATTATTATACGGGGATGGGGGCTATAAAAAAAGTTTTAACATTAAATTATTTTTATTACAATACCTACTGATTTCTGATATTTTTTAGTCAGCTGTAGGTAAAAAGGGACGGATGAACGGACAGAGTGAAGCTACATAGGCACATTTTTACAAAATTTTTTGAAAATGTGCTAAAAACCGAGTATTTTCCTAATAATTTTATTAAATACAAGCACTGAAGAAATCTGGGAGTCATAGACAAACCTTGGCAAATTCTACTTTATGCTTTTAGTCAAATTCATTTTATAAAACTGATCTACAAAACTTTTAAATTATAATAAGTGCAAATGACATTATATAGAACCTGTGCTAATTTATCACAAGTAATCGTATTTAAAGACTGTATAAAAATTATCTTGAAAATATATAGAGTTTTAGATTAACTGAAAGTCAGTACAATTAAGTTTTCCCTTTAGCACATTTTTTTCAATAAATAACATTTTTTGTAAAATTTGTCATTAGTTAGCTTCTATTTGTTTGTCTTTATATAAAATTTCAAAATTAATAAATTAAATTTGAAACAAAGACTAATATTGCAGAAAAAAATTAAAAGTTGCAACAATCTAAGATTTCTAAGGGCTAAGAAAAATTCAATATTGAAATATTTTAACTTCGATGTGATTTTAACTTTTATTGACAATCTTTAAACTGCCAAAGAGTGTAAGTTTTAGAAATGTTATAAAACAAAATGAAAATATTGTAAAAAATTTATGATAATATCAATACTTAAGTCTAGTCTCGTGAATTTTTGAGAGAAGAAGACTTTTTAAAAAAAAATTTAAAAAAAAACACAATTTTTGAATTCCTTCCCATATAAGAACTTTAATAATAAAATTTTATTATTTTGGGCATTAAAAATTTATGAACCTGTGCAATTTAAAGGGTTGAAGTTTGAAATATCTACATATATTGATGAATGCATGAACAACTCTTTCCAAAAAAAAATTCCTTAAGATCAAGAAACTTTTGAGAAGTTTCATAAAAACTTAAAATACTATTATAAAAAAAAAGTTCAAAAGTATTTTTCTATGGAACATGACAATAAGATTCGGTTAGTTGTGCGGAAATATATAATTTTTCTATAGCATGTTCTTTAAAAAAGCAGGGGTGTATTTTAATTTAAATTATACCTTATTATCGCTCCTAATTTATAACCTTATATAAATATTGTATACCTTTATTTAAATTACAGCTCTAAAATCTGTTATATTTAGGACAGCTCTATCTCTAATTCAATATCTCTAATTCAGTACAACACTAATTCAGAATCTCATACCTACACAAATATTTTGATTTACTTAAAAATGCTAACTTATACTCTTCATACAAATTCAAGATTTTAGAAACGCTCCTTATTTAAATTTTCATAAAATTTTATACGAAACCAAAAATGAAACAAGTCCAAGTTTAGGAACTTTGTGTAAAATCGTTTCCTTTATTTTGTGGACTTTTACCGTCCAGTCTATATTGATTTTGCAAAATTATTAAAATTGCATAGAATTTGAAAATTTAAATTTCACAAAATGTGCTCTTTAAAATTCTCTAGTTTTACACACTGGCATTGCTTTCATTTAAAATCAATTTTCATTTTTTGATTACAAAAATTGGCCTAAAGGGTGTTAAAAAATTTGTAACTAAAATAAATTTTCAAAAATGCAATTCAAAAGTTATTTTTAATAAATAAATTTTAATCAAAAAAAAAAAATTTATTTCTCATTACCATTTTTTTTTTATTTTGTATTTAAATTAAAACAATAAAAAAAATTTTACGATATATGATTAAACATTTATTTGTCTACAATTTTAAGGCCATTTTATAATGTAAAGCATGTTACCATTAAAAAAAATTAATGTAAATAAAAAAAAAATATAAAGAAAACTATTTTGTACAATAATAAATTATAAAAATACGCGCCATATTAATGAGTTTTACATTCCCGATTGACAGGTAACATATTTGCACACACAGGTGTAACTTCAATGTTTTCATAAATTATATTAAATTAAAACAAAAATAAATAAATATTTATTTAGTAAATTTACTAAAATATTGAATGTGTACTATGGTTTAATTTTATTATTCCATTAGGGTTAATCTAGTTTGTACAGTAATGTATATAAAGGTCAGGATCATTAAATATCGAATTCAATTTCAAACTCAATTCATTTATTTCATCGCGTGAACTTATGTGTATACGTAAAATTATAATAGAGTTTCAAATTTGATCAAAAGGGTCAAAGGTGTAAGTTTGAGCTTGAACTAACATCAAAGCATAGATGTCAAAAAATACGGTGCCGTGATATAACGCCATATGTTATAAAGCCTTAATGGCTTTATGACTCTTTTGTGTGTCTCATAAAACCATAATCGCGAAATTTTTTAATATGGCTTTAAATCACACTCGAATAAGTCATAAAGCCATAATGGCGTTATGACTCACTTCAAAGAATTTTTTTTAGGAAAAAACAATATAAATATTATTATTTCGAAATTTATAATTTGGTGACAAATATACCTTCTATGCGTAGCCAGTGTCATTGATTTTGTAACCGATTATAAAATCTTTCCTAATTCAGAATCTCTCATTACATATATACATATATAAATATTCTGGAAAAAGCGAATACCCTGATTTTGAATCTTACTCTAAAATCCCTCCCAATGCGGCATAACGTATATATAATATGTGTACATATTCTGTAGAAGTCGTAGAAGTCTGATATCGTCGAGGTTCGCCCGGCTATCCGCGAACGCGGCTCGTCTGGATACGGCGCGGCCGCGAATACGCGTGCGCGGCGGCAAATACGTGCCTACCCTATACCCTAATATTCACCTTGTACATATTCAGCGTGAGCTTTATGTATTATGAGTAATTGCTTAAAAGTATTAGAACAGGGTGTAACTGCAAATGTACCATTTATTAGATAGTTCCGTTGATCTATTGTTTATAACACTATTGTAGGTGACATAAAAATGGTGTACGCATAATATTCCTCCTAATAAAATTTGTTGGTTTTTTTGGGAAAATGTTGCTTTAATTTTATAAAGATGTCTCGCATTTCCCCAAAATTTACTGATGGACAAATACCTCTAAATTGCTTATATGTTTCATCAAAAAAGTCACGAACATTACTTCTTTTCAACAAATAATATAATAATGATAGCTGTAAAATTTTGTAATATATAACAATTTTAACTCAATCATTAAATTTTGATTATATGGTGTTATTGCTCAAAATTTTTAAAACACAATATGGCTTTATGACTAACTCGAGTTTGTTTTAAAGCCATATTAAAGAATTTCGCGATTATGGCTTTATGACTCAATCGATTGAGTCATAATGCCATTATGGCTTTATCGCATATGGCGTTATATCACGGCACCAAAAAATACTACGAAATTTAGGTTCATGATCAGTTTTATGCAACTAAGTTAAACTTATTTAAAGAATAAGTTGAGTTGAAATTTGAGCTTTTTTCAACTCTGAAAGTGCAACCATGTTAATTTTATCTTCAAAATTCAAGCTTTACTACTAGTATTAAATTTCAAATAGAATTAGATCAAAATTAAATTGTTGGCTTCTTCGTTTAATCTCTAAAGCCGGAAAATGTTAGAACATAAAGTCTTAATTTCAATTTTTATGAAGGTAATCGCAATTTACCAATATAAATAGTAAAAAAATAGAAATAAATGCAAGATGGATTATATAAGCTTTTCTTTTAGCATAATGTGGTTTCTATAAATAACTAGATTCTAGTTCTATAAATAACTAGACTTTACAGACATTACAGTAAAGTTTAGTTATTTATGCTCTTATAATTAAGAAAGCTACTCTTATTTAGCACCCACCAAAAACCTATGATGTGTCAAATTTTAACTCATTTAGAAGTTAGAACTCGAAATATCTCGATTAGTCCGGTGTTTTTGTATGGGAGCCTTCCGATCACATAACCTGATTTGGCTGATCTACGAACTTTACCTTACTTTTGACGAAAAAAGCATTCATTCTAAATTTCATCAATATCGGTTGAAATTTATGCGAGGTGATCTACGATCTACGTTACAAACACGCATACACACACATACACGAATACACAAAAAAAAATTTCGAATTTACTTGTCTCCAACTCAAATAGAATAACTTATAACAAGTTATTAAAAAACTTAAATCAGCTGGAAAGTTTGGATCCTAAATATCTTCTTCCATATCAAATACCATATCATCTCTAGGTCTAAGAATTGGTAGTTTTTTTTTTTTTGTAAAATAGATAATTAATTATTAAGAATCATGAAAAAATGAGTAAGAAATTTCCGATTATATTAAATTTAATCTAGTCAACTAGGTAAATGGAACTTTTATAAAATATATACTTTAACTTGAGCTCTTTTCTATTATTATCTATAAACCATATATTTAAAAAAATATTCAAATTATTTATTCAAATAAATTTCTCTCCTTAGCTAAACTGTGATTAATAAAAAGCTACACAAATTCCCAAAATCTATGAACTTATTTTAAATTCATAATACCAAAATAAATATTGAATTGAAGCAAATATTTGCCTCTAAAAACATTGTATGTTCATCAATTATTCCTCTATTCAAACAAAATTTAAAATTCTAACTAAAAAAGAGCATACATTATTCCAATTGATTGCTCCTTTCAATTTCACCAAAGAACAAACAAAAAAAAAAACAAAAACGAGTACATTTTATATTTAAAAAATATTGTACTACATAACCATTCAATAATAGTTATACAACTGTTGTAAGTAACATAACAATTTTTTTCATTTTTTTATTATTTTACATTTTCTTCAACTTCAACAAAACTATCAACAGAATCGTGAACATTTACAATGGTATATACTTTATAATCTATAATACATAAATTTATATATATATATATATACAGCAGAAATTAAAAACAAAAATAATAAAAAAACAAAAGAAAACAAAGTATAAAAGGTGAAGAAGACATCGCCAATTGATGAAGAAGGTGGTGGCGTGCTGTTATATTCACATTTTATTTACAAATTATCAACAATTCATATATGAATTGTTTCAATATTATTAATATCTATTTGTATACATTTTTGAATATATATGTATCTATATATATATGTACTGTATAGTAATGTACAAAATAAAAACACAAAAAAAAAACATTATTTATTGATACCAGGCGTAAGGATTTCCACATTTATTTTTTTTTTAATAGTTTATAAGTCGCAGTCTCTAAATAAAAAATCAGTGAGAAAATACCCACAACAGAACGCCACAATCAATAAAATAGAAAACGAATATAAGAAGGCATAAATGTTTGTTTGTTTTTGTTTTTTGTGAAACATTCAAAACTTAATTCTGGAAACATGAATAAATTGCCATAAGATACAAGATACATGCGAAGATATCAGATTACAAGTTACACATTTATTTCAGCACAAATTTGTATTAAATGTTTTTTTGGTTTTTTTAATTTTTTTTTTTTTTTGGGATCGGGTCACAGTCTTCCATGACAAAATTTAACTCAGACAAAATCTTGCAAAATATTTTTTAAAAAAAAGCGGCTGGTTGCTTTGTTTTTAAAGAATCTACACCACCTAATTCTCTTTTTACACGATAGATAAGTTCCGTGAAAATCCGCGTAATGAAGAAAATCGCGTAAAAAAATTATTTGTTTTCTTGATAAATTTTCTTTTTTTTTTTTTGGAATATCAAATCGCTTTAATTTATACTCAATCGTGTTTTCAAAATCGCGCTATTTCAAATTAAATCGATTCAGAAGAAAATTGAAGCCGTTTTTCAAATCGAAAATCGTGTTTAAATTCGCGTAAAAAGAAAATTAAGTGTAAAGATAAATAGTTATGGAGGATTTTAGAATTACATTAAAAAGCATTGTACTCGCTTTTTACAGAATATGCATACATATATATTTATATATATATGTGTAGGGTGACTTAATAACATTTCTAACTGGGTACCTCGCAACTTGCACCCTTCACTGCTTTTAAAAGGGAATATATCATATTCAGCAGTATTCGCCTTTTCGGTCTTTAGAGTTAGACTCCAAAGCAGGGTTGCCACTTACCATTCTTTTGATGGTAGATTTTATCCAAGTAGATTTTGAAAAAAGATTTAGTTTTGAAAAAATTTTAAAAGTCAGATTTTGTATTCAAGATTTTGTCGCATAAGATATTGGCATAAAAGATAATATAGCAAACCCTTCTTTTTATAATTTCTTGTTATTTTGATTTATTTCTAGTTTTGTTTTTTTTTTGTATTTTTTAATTCAACATCGATTATGCCGCTTTATAACTTCATGTTGTCTTAATGGATCATACCTGTAAGGGTATAAATTTTTTTGGTGTTGTTGTTGTAATGTAACTTGAAGACAAAAATTGAACAAATTTCCTTTAGTGCATAATTTTTCATAAAATAAATTTTTAAAAAATTTTTTATTTTTTTTTCTCAATAAATTCAATTTCTGGTCAATTTGTTTTTTTTTCTTCAAATCCCCATTTAATTCTCTATCTAAAAGTAACATACACACTTTTAAGTGGGCGGAAAACTAGTTAGTTATCTAGAATCTTGTTAAAGATTATAGATAACCTCTTCTTCAAAAGTATCAAACCATTTATTTTATTATATACTAAATTAAAAAAAAAAAAATTAAATTTAGTATAGACATGAAGACAGAATAGTGATTTTTTAATATCTTATGACTTTTATAAAGAAGGTTAAGTATTGTCGTCGTAAAAAAATATTAGTATTAATGCTAATTTTGCATTTAAACAAAGTGGTTTAGTTTTAATTTTGTCATTTGGTTACTTTGCAGGAATAATAATTACTAGCCCTAACTCCTCTGTATAATGATATTAAAATTTCATAAGATGAACTGTCAAATATGATGCTGGGTCCATTAAGTTGCTGTTGAACAAATATTTACCCTAACTATACTGTTCTAAGTTTAATAATTGACATTTAATTTTTATATTTCTTTAAAATGTACATATACAGGGTGGCGTAAAATGACCGATATGGTTTCAATATTTACAAACTTTATAAATTTATTTATATGTTTTATTTTTATTTCAGAATTTTGTGAAGAAAACTTGGGGAATTGGAAATGGAACAGTACAAAACAGAACAGCGATCAAAAATTACAAAAAGTTGTGGAAAATGTACTGAAAAGAGCACGAATGTGCAAAGCCGAAAATGTATAACAAAAAAAAATAAACCAATTAATAAAAAAGTACGAAATTTTAAATATTTATAATAGTACCTAGTACCTATAAGGCTGTATCGTAATGTAATTAATATTAGCACCGGAAAGATTGCATTGGAATTGCATTGCATTGATTAAAGGTGTTGAAAAAGCTATAAATGAGGATTTCCGTCCTTACTCGCAAAGATTTTTATTGTATTAGCATTAGCAGTACACGAACGATTCTTATTTGATAGCTTGATCCTGTCGACTTATTTAATATCTTGGAGTTTACCTTTTCTCTCAAAAAATTAGGGTTATATTTTAGGTAGCCACGCTTTATAAGGTTTTTTTGAACTAAAAAATATTTGCAAAATGTTGAAGGCAAGATAAAGTGTTACAATTAATATTTCTACTCTGATTGATGAAGCAAACGAACTTCCGGTATGGTATACAATTATATCTACAATATAACCATATATTAAATATAACTACGAATACAAATTCTGACATATTTGTAAATGAAAAATATATAAATAAATTCTTTTTGAAATGTATCTGAAATATTTAGAACACTTTGTAACTCTTTTACAAGTCCATCTAAACATACGCAAAAGTCAAAAGGAAAACATTGTAGTATATTTTTTTTTGGCCTTTTTCCCAGTTAACTTTGTTTGTCGTGCTTTAAAGGTCTGCTTTTTCTTTTAAATATGATGAACCTATTGGATAACCTATAATTAAAATTTAAATAATAACCATAGTAATGTAATGTAATGAAAATTTGTTATATTATAAAATTTAAAAATACAACACAAAACGAACAACGAAAGATAAAATAACAAATTAAAAATAGTTAACTATTGTTGATTTATTTCATTTAACGTAAATAATGAAAATATACTGTATTTATATTTTATGGCAATAATTAAAGAATGTATCGTATGACTTCAATGATCATACAAGGTAGTTATTACATGAAAACGATTTAGTGAATAGGTTATAACTAAAAGAATTGGTAGATAGTCTTCTTGTGCAATCAATTAAAAATTCATTATTATTTAATAAATTATTGAATAATAATGGAAACAGTATTATTAATTAATTGCATATTAAATAACTGTACATATTCAATTGTTTTAAAATATAAATTCCGTTTAAATTGTAGTTTTGTTTTTATTTCCATTTTTAAGCTAATAAGAGGAACTCCTATAGTTCTGGATAGTTTTAGTAAGTCTTTTAAAGTTGACTAGACATCAGATATTTAAAATTTATATTAGATCGTTATTTTTTTATTATGTGGCTTTAAAACTTTTATTACATATTATTAAATAAGTGATCTCTTCCCTCATACAATGTGACAGATATAGCAGTAAAGGTATTTATTATGTTTATTTGAACTAAATTACATTGCCCATATATATTTGACCACTAGATTATTTTAGACAACATTCTGGTGTCGATCTGGCATGCATTAAAATATTCAGTAATTCCAAATTTGGCTTTAATATTACTGCTTTAATAAATACTTGTACTAAGAAGCAAATATTATTTGAATATTTATTTTATGATGAAATGTATGCAACGGAGCAGTAAACAATTCATAAATTTTTTACTTCTTCCATAACTTTTGGAATATTTATTTAGAATGTTATGCCTATCATAATTAATTTTGAAGATATGCTTGTTAAGTTTTGAGAAACGTGGGATAGGTACTCGAATAACAATTTCAGTACATCCCAAGTTATATGGAAACAAGGGAAATAAGAAAAAAAAACCTTAAACTAAATTTGAAGATATTATCTTTACTGGTTTCGGAGATATCCTTATTTTCAATTGGCTCGATCGAAAGCTTCCAAAATCCGCATTTATTGTGCGATTTCGCTCATCAAAAATATTATATAATTTGAGTTAACTTTGAACATCGCTAAATCGTCTTAGGAGAACGGTGATCATAAATATAAACCCATATCCATATCTAGCTTGCTTCATTTTGTAGTCTGCTTTATCAAATTTTATGTCTTTTTATCTATTTAAGGTGTCAAATTAAAACAAGAATATAGTTTTCACTTATAAGTAAACTAAACTAAGTTTTTCTTTTACGAGGGAATAGAAAGCTCGAGGGATTAGAAGCTCGAATGCGGTGTTTCTTTGGGTAGTATATGATTTTAATACACACCCTTTTTGAACCAAACTTTAGGAGGGAACCTGTGATACAAATGTACAGTTTGGTTATAGGGATAAGGATATGGAAGGATTTAGGATTATGATGGAAATTATTTGGAATTTCTGGATTATGGCATTAGATTTAGAAGAAATATGTTAATGTTCTTCTTTAATTTGGTTAAATCGTACATACATATTATCAACTTTGGGGAACACATTTGGTGAAATATGGTTCCATAAACGAGATGAGCGCTGAATTTCCATAAGCCGTATTACGCCATCTAGCTAGCTCAACTGTGTAGGGATGAGCATCTGTTGCCCTCCTCATTTCCCGTTAAAAAATCTTGAATGGAGGAATAAGTTGTTTGATTTCTTTAATGATGGGCATAATAAGTGATAGGTTTATTTATTTTTATCAAATAACTTCCACCATTTAAAAAATCAAATAAAATTAAAGTATTGAAGTACAAAGTGACATTTTAATAGTACCATCATTTAAATTGATTATAAATAATAAAAAGCTTTAATAAATATATACTTTACCCAAACTCAGTTTAACTAAAATTTGTTTATAGACTTTAAAATGTTCTTATATATAAATATAAAATTTTTTTAACATATCTCATCCCCCCCTCTTTTATCTTATCTATATTTATTTACCTTAAAATCCCCAAGAAAAAAAAAAACTTACGAAATTTTCCCATAAATATTTTTAATTTTAATAATGGCTTTAAATATGTTTAAAATTAATCCGTTTATTATTAAATAAAATAAGGGAATAAAATGCTGTAAAATGTTCTAAAAATAAAATTTATAGCAGATAACACAAGAATAATAAGACAAAAAAAATAAATTTATATTATTTTCAACACGACACAGTTTTTCCTTTTTTATCATTTCGAAAAAAATTTAAATTTTTTTTATTTTTCTAAAAAAAAAAAAATTTTCCCAAATTTTCCTGTATTTCTTTTACAAATTTTTTTTTTTTTTTTATTTTTTTATCACGAAAGTATTACACTGATCTTATTCTTGTATTGCATAGAATTTGCACTTAAATTTTAAACGCTTATACGTACTTATACCATTTACTTTTTATTCAATCGTATTCTACGGTACGAACGAGCGAATAAAGTTGAAAAAAAAACCATCATTTTAGAGCTTCACTTTAATATTTCAAAAAAAAAACAAAAATGAAAATGAAAAGAAAAAATATGATTCTTGCGTGCTTTACATTTTTAAGTGTCTGTCTGTAGTGCGGGAATCGTTTCGTTTTTTCATTTTTTTTTTTTTTGTTATAAAATATTTTAAATTTTACAATATAGAATATTTTATACCGTTATTATTACAATGTTATATGCAGTTATACTTTATGCAATTTTTTTAGTTTTTATTATTTTTTTTTTTTTGAAATGTACAATTCCTGTTTTGCATCTACAGATACTTTTTCTTCATTTTATTATATTATAGTTTTTTTTTTATATTTTGAAGCAAAGATAAATCACGCTACAGTTTTTCATCTTTTTTTTTCACTTCTTTATTGCATTTGTGCAGCAGCATTCAAATCATCACCCCAAAATTTTATTGTAGGTACTCACTACTCGTATACCTTTTTTAGTTTAGAACATGAAAAATATAGGGTTAAAATGTAATAATATATTCAAATATGGGTTGCCAATTAGTACTAATTGTTTTTAATTATATGAAAGTTTTTTTTAAAATAACGGTAGATGCTAATTACTTGTAATTCATTGCATATGATCTAACTGCAGGTTAAAATCGAGACGAATGAAAGGCAATTGACTCAATAAAATTTTTTAATTAGGGAATTTTTAATAATGGAATATAAAATAGTCAAAATGAGAATATCTTTTTTTATAATTTAATTTAAGTTAGCCGCGTTTATAAGATTAATTTCTTATTCCTTTTTTATCAAATTTAATTTTACCTTTATATCTATTTAAAGGGTTTGATTATAAGAAGAGTAGAGTTTTCACTCTCTAAATGTTCAATATATATCTATTTAAAGCGTTGTATTATAACAAGAGTGGAGTTTTCACTATCTTAACGTTCAATGATAGGTGATGGTAGGTGATTAACCACTAAGATTAACCAACGTGGTTTTAAACTCCATTCGGATCATATGCAATGAATTCCATATATCTTTTCGATTCTAAATCGATCGATACCATTTGGTCTACATCTATCTCCCACCCCCTCTTTTATAGAGTTAAATGCGGTATAACAAATTATGTACAATACCCAGTTCTATGGGTTCATAATGGTATTAAAATATATTCTATAAATCTTGTGTACATTTGTGTATTTTATAATTATATACAATTGCTGCGCCAGAGGAATCAACAACTTAACGAAACTGAAGTTTAGTCTCAGAGACTTAATTAAACGCTATACTCTTTGAAAATGTCATAGTTGGCAAAACATATTTAAGTCAGCCATATTGAATTGTTAGACAATATTTAATTGTAAAATATTAAAGTTGTTAAAATTTTTATGAGCTTAATAAAGAAAAAAAATAAAAAAACTCCAGGAACCAGGTGTGTGATGGCTAAATCCTTTAAATTTAAAGTTTTCAAGATTGATTTTTCAAGATAATGTGTAAAAATATTTCAAAGGATAAGTTTATAAAAACTCCAAATTATAAAACAACCTTAAAGACAGACAGCCATATTTTACCATAATGAAGTCTGTTTGTTAAAAAAATTCAAACCATTGCAGAGATTGCATTTTATACCAAAATTTTCATATATTCAAAAACAAAACTACAAAAAAATTTTAGAGTTTAAGTATAAAAAACTAAAAAAAAAAATATATCTTTTGTTACAATTTTCGCGATATTTAACTCTAAGAATCTGAAGATGCAAAAGAAAAGTAAAAACAAAATAAATTTTTATAACGTATATCGAGATAACAAAAAACCATTTTTTTTTTCTTTTCCTTTTTTTTACTTATAGTTGTCTTTGGTAATCATCTTCTTCTTCAACTTCTTCTTTTTGGGCTAATATAATTTTTATTTTAAACTTTTTTTGGTTTTTTTTAATTTTTTAATAAGAAAGAAAGAAATAGAAAATATAATATAATATTAACGTACATAATATTTCATAGTTTTGTTGTATAACCCATAAAAATTGTTAATATTAAGATAAACGTCATCTTGACAATATTTAATATTAGGGTTTTAAGAGCACTTTACTTTTAAAAAAAAAAATCGTATTATTCATTTTTCATTTTATTTTTTTGTAATTTTGTCTGGTTCTCATTTTTAGCACATTTTCAAAAGATTTTGTAAAAATGTGCCAATATTGTTTCACTCTGTCTGTTCGTCCGTACGCCTGTCAGTAAGTTTATAAATCTTTAACACCGTTTGAAACAGAGAGAAGAAATTTTAACTACGGGTGGATATTGCACAAAAAAAAATTTTATGGACAACTTTTTTCTGTAGCCCAACCCGTTACGAAGCTGTGCCCCCCAAACACTTAACAATCTCTAAATTTACGTTGTTATATCAAGAATTACATAAGGTCTATTTTCAATTCGAAAAGGGAAACATATAAAATATATAAAATTATATTGCTCAAATGTGTAGAGTTGCCATTCGGTACTAAAAATAACCGTTATGCGAACTTAATTTTTGCAAAATTTTTGGCCCCTAAGATATTCTGAACTGCTCCTGTTAGAAACTTGAAATTTTGGGGGAGAAGTAAGATTTTCAGAAAATAGAAGTCGTTTAAAAAAATTTTTTGTCACGCCTCCTGTTTAAGAGCTGTAAGGGGTCAAAAGTTAAAATTTGCTATTTTTATGCATCTGTAACTTAAATACCTGTCCAAATTTCTTTTCGTAATAAACGAAATTTAAAGCTCAAATATTATATTTTACCATGTGTTAAAGGCTTCCTTAAATTGAAAGGGGATCGTTATAATTGAAGAAAGTGTTTCTTAGTTTTAACCATTTCTTCTTAGAGAATAAAAATTCTAAGCAAAATTCCAAATTTTAGAGGACACCACATTAAAACCACATTTTTAAAACTTCAAAATTTTGGAAGGGGATGGATGTGGTTAGATCCTCGAGAATCATCATATTTTTACTTAGTAAAAATTTGGAAACCTTCTCCATTGAAGAGCAATTAGGATTAAAAATTTACCATTTTAATAAATGAGTAACTTAGTCACTTATTCCCAAAATTCAACTACGTATGAAACACTATATAATTTTGAAAATGTGCCTTTTAAAATCCCTTGGTTTTTTTCATCACTTGTTTAATGTATAGGACCAAAACACTGGTGATCTGAAAATTTTAAAAAACCTTGTTATTCTTTCATATTACTTAGTAAGTAAAATAGATTTTCTTAAAATTTTATTTTATATTTTTTTGATTTTAATTTTCTTTTTTTCCCTTGTTTTTCCTTGTGATCTTTTGTATAAAATTATGATAATTTAAAAAAAAATTCTTTTAAAAAAATAGCATACAAAATATCAAATAGTAAAATGTGGAAAAAGGCAAAAATTAAGTTTTCAAGATCAGAATTAACATAATGATTTTAAACTAATTTCAAATGGCAACTTAAATTTCAAATGGCTGGCTGTCTGAAAACAAAAATTTTTTACAGAATTCAATTTTAATTTTTCAGATGAATTTGAAGTTTTCACTTTATTACAAACATATTACGTGTTCAGGCAAATAATTGAGACAGTGAAGGCCAGGTTGTTAAGCCAACCTTCAGTTACCTAGAATTTTGTATATCAGAAATGTACACAAAAAAAAACTTAATAACTTTTGACAATGTTGTAGAGTTCACAAGTGTTTCTTTAGACAAATTGAATTAATTTTCTGGGACTTAGAGTAGCTGTTAATTAAAAAAAAGAATTTCCATAGAAAATATATTTTAAAACGTCAAAACACGACAGTGATCAAATTCAAACAAAGCAATTCCGCAATTATTATATTGCTATTGCAAAAATCTTTAACAATTATTTATTGCTAATCATGAGCAATCAAAAACTCATGAACATACGATTATCACTTTTGACGTTTAGACATATGATTATTGGCGTTTTATAAAAAGACCAAGGCATTCAATTTTAAAATTCATTCATTAATTGAAACTTCTACTTTTATGTCACATTTATTTATATTTCAAAGTATAATTCTTATAATCAATATTTTTTTTAAGGAAATGAAGTTCTAAACTTAAAAAAATTAAAATATAATTTATAAAATAAAAATATAACTTCTTCATAATTATCACTTTGAACTAATAAACTCAATTGGTACCATAACTAATAACAAGAAATAATTTATAATGTAGAATGTTTAAATAATGCATTCCCCTTTTAATATTCAAGATTTTTAACTTAATTAACTTAAGAAACGTTTGATTTGATTTCAATACCTACATCCATCCGAGTATCGGATGATTCCCTTGTGATCTAGCATATTAAAATAGAAAGAATATAGTGAACCATGATTCTGCATAAGAGATCTGGTTTCCTCTCTTCTTGGATAATGTGATCCAATTTATTTTTTTAGTTCTTAAGTAATTTATTTATATCAATAGCTTAAAACATCGTCCCAGCAATTGTGCAATTAAGATAGAAAAAAATCAATTGTAAACATGATATTAAGCTATTATTATCTTAGCATTTTTGGATTGCTTGATTGAAGCTCCTCAGTTTTTTTTTTTAAACCGATTTTATTCAGTCTTTATTATTTTTATTTCGAATTTATTCACGATGTCCTGAGAAATCCCGTCAGTCATTTCCTATTGATAAATAAGATAAGAATTCCTCAAAATATGTGAAATAACACCTCGGAAGCTTTTTTGCTTGAAAACCTTGTTTAATAAGTCATTATTAAATAACTTGTAATTAAATTAATTTCCTTTTTTTTCCAGTGTTTTTGTAATATTATACCAAATCCAACAAATTTTTTTTTAACTTCTTATATATTATTATTTATAATTCAAGATCCCCATGTCCAATGCAATTTTCATATTATATTCAAAAACCTAATTAAAAAAAAAAAGTTTTTCTCTAAATATATATATTTAATATTCCTTCTCTTTTAAATTTAATTAGCATGACTTCAACAACTCCTGGCATTAATTGAATAAGTTCATTAAACTGGAGAATCGATAATTATGAACTGATTATATTAAATACCATTTAAAAGAAAAAACTAAAACTAAAGCTTACAACATCAAACCTTTTACAAACTAATTTACAAAATAATCTTATGTAAATAAATATTTTTTTTTTCTTTTTCTCAAACAAAAGATATCTTCTATGGTAATTTTAGTAGAAAACTTTTCAGTCATTGGACTTTTATACAGGAAAAATGCTGTTTTTTGTTTTGAAGTTTTTTCTTCTTGACTTGATATCAGTAATCGCAACTTTTCAACACCATTCACCTTTAAATTCTTTTAATACGAAAAATGAGGAAGAGTGTAAAGTAGACGGTGTGAATTGTAGGATACCAGCATTAAGGTAATATAAACATTATATCATAATCTGGGGTTTGCGGTTAATTACTTTTGTGTATATTTAAAAGAAAATATAAGTTGTAGGGCAGCTGTTCGAACCTCTTGTGCAATTACAACTACTGCGCAGCCGTTTGTCATTTTATTCAACTACTTTTAGCAAAAGTTTAGATCCTCAGCTTCTCTATATACTAAATTATATTAAAAAAGGAAATTTCATTGAAGCTACTCCAAATAACTGTATTAGACTAACCAAATTGCAAAAATCGTAGCTACAAAACTAAACTACTTTTGTCTAAATTTTAGCACAAAGCTTTATTAGATATAGAGTAATAATAAATTTAAAAATGAACTTATATGACAAGTACTCGAACCCACTGCACTACCGAAACTAAATTTTGCAAAAAACTATGGCCATAAAACTAATATACTTTTGGCAAAATTCTAGACACCCGGCTTTATTAGGTATATTGAGTTATTATCATAAAAAAAAAAATTGTAAAGAAGGTGCTTGAGCCGGTTGAGCAAACCTGCTGTATTTCAATAATGATCTCGGGCCTTGCAAATTTGTAAAAATTTCAGAATCCTAGCTCCTTTAGTTTTAGAGTAATCCTGCTAGAGTTAACACCCAGAGATAAATCGATTTACTTTTCAATTTCGATCCGATTAGCATCTTTGTGCATCTATACATCTATTACAAACGTAACGGTAAATTTAGTATACCCTTTGACCTACGTTCATACGGGTATAAAAATGAATATTCTATCCCAGAATTTTTTCTATGTCATATTCAAATTCATTGTATACAACTCGTATATAATCTAGATCTTAACTTAAACTATTAAGATAAAAATCCTTAAAAAAAAAAAAAAAATCTATTCAAAATGGTATACTAAGGGAAATATTTTTTAATATAATCGTACACAAGCCCTTCCATTACATTATACATTATCTCACCTATTTAAAAAAAAAAAGTATAAGATGACAAAAAACTGTTAATCTAGTTAATTTAATCGGTAAACTTGCATAAGTTGTAGAAAGACATACAATCGAAGATATGAAAAATTTCAATGTACATATATATTATGTATAAAAGAATATATATTTATAGTTATTGAATATACATTTAATATAATTTTTGGTTTGAAAAATCATTAGGACATTTTTTTTTAATTTTTATTTTTTTTTATTCTTTTGTTAGTTTTTCTTTAAGAAAATTGCTAGATAAGGTCTTCATTCTTTTAAATGCTGATTACTGACTATTTTTTTAAAGTCTGTAAAATCGTGTAAATGCAGTTTCGTTGGTTTCGTTTTGACTGTCCATATATGTTAACTTATTTAGCAGCGCTTAAGTTAGTGATTTAATATCTCTTAGCCATAAGTACACTTAAGTTCAACCATTATTTAACATTTGTAACACCATTCTAATTTTAAATTCTAGTTCTTTATTTCATTGAATACATAATACGTTCCAAAGCCTGAAAGTCTGCCTGACGTATAAAATTTCAATAAAAAATTCTAACTTCTCTTATTTCTTATATTCATGCGAATTCTTAAGTTTTTTTTCTTGTATTGCACTATTAGCGCAGCTGTTCAACAGAATTACATCTTACTGGTTTAATATTTTAATCCTTCAATGGATCTTATGGTGTTCTCTATATTCTTTCAATTCCTTACCTAGTTTAATTAAAACAACAGTTTCAATCGAAACAGCAGTAAGAATCTATTATGGAATCCCCTATCCAGTTATATTGCATGCATTTTTTAAATTGTATATAATCCACGAGGCTCGGCTTTCATCAATGAACATAACTTTCTTATCCAAAATAGAAAAAGTGCTAAGTTTAAAATTTAACTGTATTTATATAAAATCGTTCCCTTCTTTAATTCGGAGGATTAGGTTTGCCCGAAGCATGAGGAATTATTTTTTGACCGAAATATTTAAAATTTCTGTAAATTAAAATAATTTTTACTTTGAATAAATCTGTATTTCAATTGAATATCAGTTTTTTCTTCAGTGGTCTGAGATCCTAGCAAGGGAACTGCAACATTGATGTCATTGGAGAGATTCAAGCTACTTCATACAAACTGCTTCTCTAAATCTTTGAAATTACGAATTATCAACTGATAGGAAGCTTTAAAAAGAATAAAGATGCTGGGCAGGAAATGCCGTTATAAATTAAAATTTAATTAATCTTCTAAATCTTTACACCATATATATACTAAAGCTTCCAATTTTTAGGAGCTAATGAAATATGATCATATAACAAAATAAACTTTCATCACCCTCTTAGCATATGTATATCTAAACCATATTATTACAACAGCGTATAAATAGCTTCTTAGAACTAATATTAATTTTTTCTAACAAAATGAAAAAAACTTCAAGGTTACACTAAGTTTTTGTTGGATACACAAAAAAGACAAATTGTTAATGGACAAAGAAAATTTTGTTTTTAATTTTCTTTTGCTTTTCCTTTGCTTCTTCTTCCTTTGATCCCAGTTTCTGCTTTTTTTTTTTGTTTGTTTACCATTCACAATAACGTCCATCACACAACATGTTGCATATTACCTTATAATAGAAAATGATAAATTGTTTTGATAATAGATTCTTACATTAAATCTGAATAAAGTTGTTACTTGTTATACTGTAACAACGATCAGAAAAGAAAAGTGAAAAAAAAAAGTTGAAAAATTATTTGATTTAGTATTAGAGGAGGACATCAGAGCACTGTAGGACACATGGTATGATATATATACAACCTACAATCAAAATATAACAAGTAATGAAAAAAATTAGGATTTTAAAAAAATATATTTTTAAAATTTTGAGAATGTTCCATAATAAGTCTTGGGTAATGCTTCTTTAATTTCGAGGAAGCCCTTCCAATTAAAAAGAGCTACTAAAACATGTCGAAATATTATGTTAGAGCTTACTACAAGTAAGTTGCCGACGTTTTTAATTTATAAGCTCCAATAGAATTCGAATAGCATTCTGGGCAGGAAATGCCGTTATAAATTAAAATATAATTATTCTTTTAAACCTTTACACTATTTATGTACCAAAGCTCCCAATTTTCATGAGCTGATTTCCTTACTTTCTTCAATTTAAAGGATAATTAATTAATAAAACTTGTCACTTGTTTAATTGTAATGTTAGAGCTTTAATTTTATTAGCCAAATTAGAAATATTTAGGGTATGCCTCGGGGGTATGCCGGTTAAGCATTTGGCTTATTGATTGAGGAGGTCCGAGTTGTGATTCCCGATCAGGTCATACAATATTTATGTAAAAAAATTAAATAATTTTTCTTTACAAATCTCCATGATGACCACAATTATATTGTAAAAAATAAAATATTTGATATAAACAAAATAATATCTATATATATAAAAGGGAAAGTTTGTTTGTTTGTATGTTTGTTTGTTTGTTTGTTTGTTTGTTTGTATGTAACGAATAGACTCCTAAACTGCCAAGCCAATTTTCATGAAAATTTGTATATAGGGGTTTTTGGGTACGGAAAGAAATCGTGGCCCAAAAATTTTGCCCTAACGGACCGCCAAGTTGGGGCTGTGGTGCAAGTATTTAAACTTATTTGTTCTAAAATGAAAACGGTTTGACCGATTGACTTCAAATTTTGTATACGTGATGCTCTTTGAGAATTGAGTAGACACTATTAACAGTTTTGGAATTTGTTAACCCATGTCGGGCCGACGGGTGGTCAAAAAAAATTTTGGGTCCAAATTTTGTCCGATTTTACGAAACTCTGCTTTGGTTTAAAAGAAAGCCCCAAAAAAAATTTTGTTGAGTTCCATTAACCCATTGCGGCCCAACAGCTTTTTATAGGTTTTTTCAATACTTTACTCTAAATTCGAAACGGTTTGACCGATTGACTTCAAATTTTGTATACGTGATGCTCTTTGAGAATTGAGTAGACACTATTGACAGTTTTGGAATTTGTTAACCCATGTCGGGCCGACGGGTGGTCAAAAAAAATTTTCGGTCCAAATTTTGTCCGATTTTACGAAATTCAGCTTTGGCTTAAAAGAAAGCCCCAAAAAAATTTTGTTGAGTTCCATTAACCCATTGCGACCCAACAGCTTTTTATAGGTTTTTTGAATATTTTACTCTAAATTCGAAACGATTTGACCGGTTGACTTCAAATTTTGTATACGTGATGCTCCTTGAGAATTGAGTTGACACTATTAACAGTTTTGGAATTTATTAACCCATGTTGGGCCGACGGGGTGTCAAAAAAAATTTTGGGTCCGAATTTTGTCCGATTTTATGAAATTCTGCTTTGGCTAAAAAGAAAACACACAAAAAAATTTACATGTGTGAACTCAAATTTTACATGTGTGAAGCAACTTGAAAATGGAGTTGAGTCTGTTAACAGTCGGTCCTACGATTTTTCAAAAAAATTTTTTTTTGGAAGTAAATTACGTCAAAATTTGGAAAGTAGTTCGTACTGCTTTGAATTACAGAAAGTTTCAAAAATTACTAGAATAATCCTAGAAAAATCGTTTTAAAAAGATTGCTTTCACACATTTTAAAATTTACATGTGTAAACCGTGTGTAAGTTTTGTGTTAACTTTTTACAGTAACATCAAATTCAATTAAACCTCCATTGAGAGGCGCAGCAACGCGCACCGGGTATTAGCTAGTTACTTATAAAAATAATATCGTTGGCCCACATCAGAAAGGAAAAGGATCCGCCAATTTACAAAGGCATTGAATGTACTTGGAAATACTTAATAAATAGAAATATTTGAACAGGTAAATTATTAAACACACTCGCGAATTTTTAGTTCTGGAATCATTTAATTTTAACCCTATTTTAGAAGACAATTTTTAGTGGTTTTTCCCTAAATCTCTTGCGAACTTACGGCATCCATTAAAAATTTCTATCGAACTCTATTTGGTTCTGTTATTTTCCACTCTTCCAGATAATGACTTTTGAGTTTAACTTCATAAGGATTGTTCTTCACTAAATGTTGGTCGGCCGACAACGTCCTTTGAAGCCTTGCAAATTCAATTTAAGGGCCATTCTTCCTTTGGATCCTTTGTGTTCTTGCAGCATGAACTCTATCCAGATTAATTTCTTTTTCCCATTTTGATGAGCTATTGACTGCTCTCTATTTGTGATTCTTTTAGGCCAGAATATCCCGCATTTAATTCTTCAGGATTTATTTATGAATGTCTGTAGCTTGCGGTTTTTGGTATTCGAAGTTACCCCGGTCTTGCTATCATACATTAGGATTATTGGAAGATTTAATAGCTAAAAACTAAGTTCCGCAAAATGGTAAATTAAAATACCAAATGACAAGACTATATATTTATTTTACATGTAAAGCCTAAAAAACCGGCTGTTGTTTATCGTGATTTAAAATTTGCATTATATTGTGGTTTAACAATTTAAATATAGGGTTTTTCAAAATTTTGGAAAACTGTAGCTTCATAATGGGTTACAGGGCTACAGAAAAAAAGTTGTTATACAAAATTCAGTTTTTTTCAATACCTCAAATGTTGCAGGAGCGGTTATAAACATCCGGACAGACGAACCCAATTATCTAACAGTAAAAATATACAAACAAATAAACATCATAAAATAACAGAAAATAAATAATTTTTCTGGGTTGTTAAATTTACTTAAACTTTGGTGTTTTTTTTTTTTTGATAATACAATTATTCATAATTTGTATTTTATATACGAGTTTTTTTTTATATTTAATTTTTTTTTTTTTCTTTACTTGTATTTTTTATACACAATACAAGAAAATTAATGGACTCTGGAGTTAAATGTCATTTGATGTATATTTGAAAAGTGTTGTATAACAAAATAAAAAATATACAAAAATACAAAATTAAGATACAATACCGGATTAATAAAAATGAAAAACTGTTATTATATACAGTTAGTTTGGTATATAGTATAAGAAAACAAAAATTCCTAAATGTCATTTATTTAAATTTAGAAGGGATTTTATAAGGAGAAAAATTCTAAGAAAAAAATTACAATACAAGAAATCCTTAGAATCCTTAAAAGAAGAATAATATAATTGAAGAATAGTGTTTTTTTTTTTAGTTCAATGAACGCTCATCTTGAATTAAATATGGTTTCAATGGATAGTGGATAATATATAATATACATTATTATTATTAAAAATTACTTTTAAATCTACAGAAGAGAACACCATATTAAATGAATAGTTTTTTTTTTTATATATAATAACAATATATTTAATTTTAATATATGTGCTATGGAATCTTTTCTATTTATTTTTTTATCATAATGGTTTTACTATCGATACAACACATATACATTATATGTATGTAAATGTATGTACATGATGTATGTTCTGATGTACTTTGAACTAATAAATGTCAATTATTTTTCTCTCTTTTGTGATTAATGAATTTTTATAATTTATATACAATATTAGAAATTTATATACAATATTAGAATAAAACATTTCTAAGGGTTATTCACTTGATGGTTGATGATTTGAAATATTACAAAAAAAAAAATATGTAATAAGAATTTAAAATATTTAAATCAAGGAATTCGTTGAGCCATAACTAAAAAGGATGTTTTAATTAAAATATAAAGGTTTTTCTAACTCAAATAATTATATCAATTAAAAGTATCAAGCTAATTTCAATTTAATTAATATAACCGACTAGAAATTTTTCCAAAAAACTATGTCACGCAACGAATGCTATAATTGAGTACAGGGACGTTCCATATATTATATTAAAATACTTGTGTAAGAACTTTTTTAATATTTAGTTAAACTAATGTTCATCTGGCATTGAATTTAAAGAGCTATTTTGCAGTGCTAACTATTCAACTTTTAGCTTGTTATAGGCCCATCTATATCATAGGTATATGTTGGCATAAGAGGGAACACTAAATCGCAATGAATTCGCACATAATTTAAACATAATATAGTAGGATCTGATATAACTGTAAAAACGTCTTAGATTTTTAATAGATGCAATTCTTTGTTATTTATATATTTATTTATTTTTAAACAGTACCATACCTCATACAATGTGATAACGGAGTGAAGTATGCCTTTGCTTTTAAGACGTGGATGATTTTTCTGCTTATTAATTTTATTTGAAATATTATTTATTTTGTTTATATCATATGTTTAATATTTGAATATATATTTCTGATCACCATGGAGATTTGTTAAGAAAATTATTTTCAACAATATTTTTTCAATTGAAAATTCATGACCCGTACGGGAATCGAACCTACACCTTTTCTTTTAGTAGGCCAAATTCTTTATCCACTAGACCACTGAGTCTCCTTTGTAACACACAATTCGATATATATAAATTGTTTTTTAGGAAATGAAAATTACAAATTTTAAGTGCCCTACACATGTTGAAAATTATTTAAGCTAGACAGTATTCTATATCTGTGAGGTTATATTATTCAATTAATTTATTATACCCATATGACTATATGTCAAAGGGTATAATAAATTTGCCATTACGTTTGTGACGAAGAGAAGGAGGAGGGGGGTAGATATAGACTCAAGTGTATGTCGCCTGTCCGTCCGTCACCACGATAACTCAAAAAATAAAGGAGCTAGGATTTTGAAATTTTCACAAATTCGTTTTTATGCAATAGTCGCTATTGAAATCTAGCCATTTTGGTCCACGGGTTCGAGTACCTGCCATACAACTTCTTATTTTATATGAGCATTACTCTATAGTCAATATACCTATTGAAGCCGGGTGTCTGAAATTTTGCCAAAAATAGTTTAGTGTAATGGCCAAAGATACTGCAAAATTTGGTTGACCTACCGGAGTGGGTTCGAGTAGCTGCCATACAATTCCTTCTTTTATATGAGCATTACACTACACCTAATAAAGCTGGGTTTCTGAAATTTAGCAAAAACAGTTTAGTGTAATGGCCAAAGTTACAGCAAAATTTGGTTGATCTACTATAGAGAGTTCGAGTAGCTGCCATACAACTCCTTCATTTATATGAGTATTCCACAACACTAAATATGTTTGAAATTTTTCCAAAAGTAATTAACCGGATGATATAATGTATATGTTACAGCCATACGGGTATCCCAGAGTTGACACAGTCTACTCTACTATACTCTTCCTCGTTTTTTTATATTTTTTATTTTTTTATTATTGTTATAATAATATTTTTATTTATTAAGGGTATATATTTATTATTAATTAATGGTTAAGCCAAATGGCGACTGATAGTTTTTTCGTATCAAAAAATGGATCAAAGTTTTTTTTCACTTTCACTGACACGCGAACTTGGGCATCTAAAATGTAAGGTCGGTACTCTAATCACTCTGCCAGATTGACCAGCCATTCTTCGGCTCTTGGATAAAAAAAATTCTTTAACATTTTAATTCAAAGCAATATAAAACTTGTTGCATAAGATAATATTCCAACTATACATCAATAATAGTAAAATCTATTATAGAATAGCATAATTTTATTTATTAGTTATTAAAAATAAAATTGCCCTAATTGTTATTATATTAAATTATTAAATTAAATAATTAAAAAAAGAAAAAAAAAACTTTAGTTTTTGGAAGATATTTTTTGTTGGGAAAAATATTTGGAAATTTCAATTAGCTGGGAACTAAGTTCGGAGAAACCGAAAAAATTGTAATTGAACAAAAAATTAAAGTTTTCTCGAAACAATTCTGAATTCAAATTGAAAAAAAGTTGAAGCTATTAAATAAAATTCCAAAAAAACCTGTTTTTAAAAACGTATTTCGAATAAAATTTCAGAAGGATTTTTTTAATCGTAGCAATATTTTTTTTGTTCCTAAATAAATATGTATCGTTATAAAACTTTTATTCCGCTCCATTTTTAACCCGAGCTTATATTTAAGTTCCGACATTTTAAAATTTTAATATTTCCAGTTTATATTTAGCGTTAGTAAATTAATAACCTTTCAGCTTTCAGTAGTTTTCAATTAAAAACACTTTTCAACATAAATTTTTATAAACTTTATTTTAAACCACTATTCCAATATTTGATTTTATATATTTATAGTATGCTATTTTGGGAAACACATTTATTTATATAAAAAAATTTTACATGGTTAAAAAAAACCAAAAATTTACTTTATGCAACATAAGTTTAATTCATTAATCCATTTATTTGTAAAATCGTAAGATTTTAAAATAAAAAAAAAGTTTTAAGTTTAATTTTTTACGAAAATCTCATCACCAAAAATGGTCTTTCTTTTTTTGTAAAATGGATGTGCAATTTTCAAAATAAAACGCAAAAGCATACTATATTAAAAAAAAAATCCCAGTAATTTTCTACATAAAATATTGTTATTTTTTTAACACCTGTATACTATATAAATATGTATATATATATAGTTACCTAAATATACTTTTATTTATATGCAATTTATATTGAAAACATGTTCGTAACTCATAAAATTCGAAAATAACCAAACGAAAATGAAAAAAAAAAAAAAAAAACTTTTATACATATAACAGCGAATGTATCAGCACGATTGCAAATAAAATTTATTTTATTACAGTAAATGCACCACGTGTGCACCAGTTTCTGCTTCAACACTGTTCCACTGTACCACTGTTCCATATTTCATTCTCCACAGTACAAATAGACACAAACAAGGCATCAGAAGCACACAAAATTAAGGGCGAAAAAAAAATAAAACAAAAAAAAAAAAAAATTATTTCACTGCCATAAAAAAAACTTTTGTGAGTTTTTGTGGTTGATTTCACTCTTTGTTTATTATTTTTTCCCCAAAAGTTTTTCCTGGTTTTTCATTCAATTTTATACCAAAAACAAAAACAAAAGCAAAACAATAGCAAAATCCAAATTATAAAAAAAAAAAATATTAAATAAAATATGGCATATCTCATAATAAAATCAACTTTTTAAATAATGTCTTTATTTAAAAAGTTTGCATTGCTCTTATTTTTATGTTCACACAATTTTCAGAATTAAAAATAAATTTTTATTTTATTTTTTTTATTTTTATACATGCAGTTTGTTTTTTTTTCATTCTTTGCTTGTTGTGATGCTCAGTGGTAATAAAAGTTTGGAACGCGGCTTAAGAATATTTTATTCTTGAGAATAAGTGTAATGGAAATATTGGATTCATCGAATATCATTTATACAATTTATATTTATTTATAAACAATCCCCCACCACTAATGTGTTAAGCCAGTGATTCAACCTTTCATATTATTTAATGTTCTTAAACACTTTAGAATTATTAAATTAATTAAATTTTGTTATTTTTTTAATTGCTTTATTTTCTTTCAATTCTGAGTGTAACTAGTTGGTAATGTTCCGCACTAATTGTATTATAATTATGTGTTGAAGCATTTGTTTGTAATTTCAGGCGACGTATCATGCAGCCCCAGGCCATAATGCATTGAGCACTATGTCCCACTAGGGATAAAACATATTACCCAAATTCAATTTTTGTATAATATCTCACTATCAGTGAGTCATAATGTCCTTTAATTGGAGGGACATATTATCCAAAAAGTTTTGTCATTTTTTAATCTTCTGACCCATTAAAATGGGAACGTAAAAAATTTTTTAAACATTTTGAAAAAAAAATAAACAAGTACCAAAAATAAGGATTTCTGTTAGATAAACAACATAAATTTATTAATTAGATAATATTAATTATTATATTACAAAGTTTCTCAGAAAGGCTTTTAGATTATGATCAACTCACAGTTTTTCAACAATATTGTTTGCCTTACAGAAGAAAAGCTATTCTCAGAATACAGTTGAGTAATCAGATAATCATATACTAAACTATATAGATTTTTGATAGCTCTTGAGTTCTCTAGTTTTGAATTAAATTAATAACGTACTTGCAACCGTAACTCCAAACTGGAATTAAATATCATAGTTAAGATTGAATGTGAAAGTTAAAAGCTGATTTTGCTGCATAAGTATCGCTTTAGGAATCTAATAAACTAAGCATAAAGTATACTATATATTGTTGCCTCACCTTGTATTGATGGGTGCAATTTCAATACATACCAATTCTACTAATAAGAAATTTTTAATATTAAGTTACTTCTCTCTTGTCCCACGTTTTTCCCACAATTAAGACAGGCTTGTTAATGTAATTAACAAAAGCTACAGTTTTTGTTGTTTTTTTTCCTGTTACTCCTCGTGGGAGCATAGGGCATCCACTTGCCTCTTCCATTGGACGCTTCTAAGTTTGCTCGTTTCTTGCTAGTTCAGCCGTGGCTGTTCGACGCAAGGTGTTATTGGGTCGGTAGCGCCTTCTACTAACTTCGGGGTTCCATTCTAGGGCCATTCTTTTTATATTAGTTGATTGTTTTCTCGGAGTGTAGCCTATCCACCTCCATTTTCTGCGCTTTATTAAATGATTTGGCTCATTACCGGTCCTTTCGCCTGTTAGCTGCCATAAGTTACATAAGCATAATCTAATATAAAATTTCCGATATTTCGTTCTTTAGCATTCTAATGACGCCATCAGCTTCTATTCTACAAGAGCCAAATATCCTATCTGAGCAATCTACAACAAACTGTTATCATTAATCAAGGACAACATTATTAATCATAAATTACACCAACAAAATAATCCACAACCGTAATCCAAGCTACAACTTCTTATAAAACTTTAAGATATAAATTGACCGGGAACATTTAAAACTTTTAACAGCACTGAGTATTATTCCCCAATCTTATTAAATGTACTGTTATGTTTTTTGATTCATTTGTTTTTACTTTTAACACATACAATGTAATCCCGCTTAATAAAATGAAGTTTCAAATTAAATAGATCTAGTAAATAGAATAGTAGCATCTTCAAAAACAACAAAAGTAATCAAAGTCATCAACCTAAAAGAGAATAAGTGAGGGAGCTGCTAAGGAAAAACAGAAAACTTTTTCATAAAAAAATAAAGTCATTTAACTCTGGTGATAAATGACATTAAAATCCCATTTTTTTAAACTTTATTTTTTTTACGATAATAAAAAAAAAAATAAAATGAAAATTTTTAGCAAAAAATTTACAAAAAAAAAATATTAAAATTATTATGTTCAATTAGAAAATTTATTAACTTTTAAGGTTAAAAACAATATTAAAAAAATAAAATAATCATAATAATAATGATTTAACAGGTTTTACCTGTATTCTTAATGATTACACCTGAATTTTTTTAATATTTTACGTGATGTTAATTTCATAATTAACTTAAGTATTAAAAATGAAAAAAAGTTATACGGCATACAGTGGGTATGTTTTGATAGGACATTCTTTGGATTAAGTTATTATTATTATACAATAAAATAAAAAAAGTTTTTAAATAAAAAAAATTATAATAAAAATTATTAAGTATAATAATAGAAATGTGAGAAAGAAATAATTTGGGGATTTAAAAAATTCGTTCATAGATGTTTAAAAAATAAGTTTCTTTTATAAATAATTACATTTAAAGTCGTAAAAATTTCTTTGTACGTGATTTTTTATAAGAAAAACTACTTCAAAACTGACAATTGCTTTTATCAATGTTGTAATGGCAGTGAAATGAATTCTAAGATTTTTTTTTTATTCCTTTTCCACTCCTTTAAGGAGTATTGGGCATTCACCAAGTTTATTTTAAACAAGGCTTCAGTTTCTTTAATCATAATATTCACCAAGCCGTTGATTACTCGGCTGTAGCTATTGTATAAGGTTATGAAATATGAATGCACAAATGTTAACTTTGTGCGCCATCTAAAATCTTACACAACAATAATTTATATATTTTTATTAAATCTTATTTTATATTACGATATAAACTATTACGATATAGTTATACAATTTTACGATATTTTTTTATTAGATATGATCTAACCGGAGTTTGAACCCGAGACCTTCCACATGAAGGCGGCGTCTTTACCACTACGCCATTGATCAGATTTCAGAATTCTGAGATTAATATATTATTACAATTAACATGTTGCTATTTCGAATAATTTTTTTTTTCGCCTGCCCATTTACTCAACTTTCTTTACTTGTTCATTGTCAAATTTAATATCATAATTCCTAGCCTGATAAGATCATTTGTGAGCTTTGTATGCTAGCTGCCGAAAATGATCCAAATAATTTTACACTTCAATTCATTGCAATCTCTATTGTAGGTACACTTACCCTTGACTCAAGAAATCTTAAAATTATTAAACATGCTTGTATATTATTACTTCACTTGTCTAATTTTAATTTAGACTTTGTTGTGTAATAAGTTCCAGAGGTATGTTCCTGAAAAACAAGCGGATGGACGGAGGCTTAATTTCGCAGGACCTTAATTCAGGTAACTCAATTGCTTCTATATCTATACTGTTTTACAGCAATATACAACAATTTTTCATAAATACTCAACATTTTTTTATCTAAATTAAACATTTCGTCATAATTATTATATCAAAAAATGTTTAATTTGGATGAAGAAATGTTGAATGTTTATGAAAAATTGTTGTATATTGCTGTAAAACTGTATATCATTCTATATTGATTTGTTACAAACAAAGGAGTAAATTTATTACATTTGTGACCAATTGTTCGCACTGGTATAAAAAAAGTATTAACTCTATAGTGATAAATTTAAGACTCCTTCATTTCACCAAAACGAAATGACCAATGAAGCCTCTGTACGCATCTTGATTTTCATTAATTTTAAGTTAAATTGTTTAATTGCTATAATGATCAGTGGCAATCAAAGCACAATAGACCGAAGTGCTCCTATACTTTTCTTTTCAAAAACAAAAGATTTTTTCAAGTTTTCCGCAGTCACGTATCGCCCGAAAAATAGTTTATGAAAATTTTTAACTTCTGGAATTAATATAAAAGTAAACAACTTCTTTACAAATACTTGTTTAGATGTAATAGTTAACTTTTAGATAGGTATTTTCTGAAATTTGTTTTAGCCTATTATATGATCAGAATCAAAAATCGATTTAGCTATGTATGTCCGTTCGTCCGCACGATAACTCAAATAAAGCAGCTAGGATTTTGAAATTTTCACAAATTCGTGTTTTTGCAATAGCCGTCAAATTTTCCCAAAAATAGTTTATTGAGCATTACTCTACACCTAAATCTTTACCTAATAAAGTTGAATATTTGAAATTTTGCCAAAACTAATTAACCGGTTAATATAATGTTTAATGGTCATACGGGTATTCCAGAGTTGACACAGTCTACTCTACTGCATTCTTAATCGTTTTATATATTTTAGTACTCCTAATTTTATTTTATTTTAATTTTCTTAAATTTTAAAAATCTTATTAAAATAAATATTTATATGAAATTTAAATTTTGAAATTAAAAATGTCTCATAAATCATAGTACAGATTCTAAATTGATCGTCATATAAAACAAATGGCAATAAGAGAAATAAGAAAAATAAAGATTTTTAAATAGATACTTAAAAAATTTTTAATCGTACATAAATGAAATGAAACTATAGGTTTTGACGATCAATTTATTTTGACATTTTAATTTAAAAAATATGTATTTTGTGAAAACCATTTTTTCTTTATATAAAAAATATACATTATCTAAAATTTTCTCATTAAGAAAAGAAACGTAAAATCGCTTGATCGCTTGAAAAAGTGCCTGCGCTTTTCACTGAAAAAAAGGAGGAAAGCTGACAAAAATACTCGCCCAAACTGGCAATTCTCAGAAACACCAAAATATTTTAAAATTTAATAAGTATAGATAAATGAATATTAGATAAATTCAATGTAAAACCACTTCATTAAAAACATGATTAATTTTAAAATTAATAAACAATATAAATGAAAAATATCAAATAATAAAACAACTATAATATATACTAAATTAAATTAACTAGAGTTGTTTTATAACAAATACATATTCAAAAGGTTTATTTAAATATTTTGACAAAAGTTAAGTAAACTTATTATACAAATTTAATTCAAGTTGTCAAAGTATGCATTCTTTATTTTGACACTTCATTAATTTTTTTTTATTTGCAATAGACCTAAAAATTTTAATTTTGCTATGGGAAAAACAAGAGTTTTCTTTTAAAATTATTTAAAAAAAAACCTGTTTTCTGTAGATAGTACGTAATTAAATATTAAATTCATTCAACAATTTCTTATATAAAATAATTGAATTTCTTTCTTTCAGTGAAACTCAAGCAAACAACAAAAACAACATAAAAATGTCACAAAAAAAACCAAATTAGTTGCAACATGAAATTATGTCAAAACAAAAACAGTTAAGTATTTAAAAAAAGGAATTACGATAAGCACATTTTGTACTAGAAATTAAAGAATTTTGGAATGAACACTTTTGGTAAATTCAAAATATTCAATATTTAGTTACAACATTAAATAAAGAATAAAAGGTACCCAAGGTTATAACAAAAACGTAGAAGACTTAAAATAATAAATGGGCCTCCAATTTTTAAATAATAAAAGAAACCAAAAGCGAAATTTAGAAAGGAAATGTTTGAGTTTTTAAAATTAGTGGTTTAAACAAAAGACAATCAAATCCTAAAAATATGCAAAAAAAAAAATTCAGTTTCACCAAAAGAGTAAAATTTTTTTTTCCTTATACGGGGGAGTTTACAATTAAATTCTTCATTCATACATACGTATTATTACGTGCCTCATGTGTGCAATGATCCTATTTTTCATTCTTCATTTGTTTCTTATATACAATTATATGTATACATAAACATACTAAGTGCACATCTATATTTATTATGATTATTCTATTTAATATAAATTTATAATATATAAGCATATATATAATATGTATATATACTTTACATAATTTTCTGTATTTAAGCGAACAGAACACAGGAACAGGATAGCTTTTTACCATAATTTATCTACAGAGAATTATTAGCTAAAATGGATATGATGAAAAATTAAAAGAAAAAAAAATTCAGAAAGCTATAGAAATAAAAAAAAAAATACCAAAATAAGAAAATAAAAAAGTGTAAATATACAATGAAACGAGGAAGAGTGTAGTAGAGTAGACTGTGTCAACTCTGGGATACCCGTATGACCGTAACATATACATTGTATCATCCGGTTAATTACTTTTGACAAAATTTTCAAACATACAGCTTTATTAAGTGTAGTGGAATACTCATATAAATGAAGGAGTTGTATGGCAGCTACTCGAACCCTCTACCGTAGACCAACCAAATTTTGCTGTAACTTTGGCCATTGCACTAAACTATTTTTAGCAAAATTTCAGACACCCAGCTTTATTAGGTGTAGTGTAATGCTCATATAAAAGAAAGAGTTGTATGGCAGCTACTCGAACCCTCTGCAGCAGACCAACCAAATTTTGCAGAAACTTTGGCCATTACACTAAACAGTTTTTGGCAAAATTTTAGACACTCAGCTTCATTGGGTGGAGAGTAATGCTCATATAAAGTAAGAAGTTGTATGGCAGCTACTCGAACCCACTCCACTAGACCAACCAAATTTCGCAGAAACTTTGGCCATAAAACTAAACTACTTTTGGCAAAATTTCAGACACGCAGCTGTAATAGGTACAGAGTAATGCTCATATAAAAAAAGAAGTTGTATGGCGGCTACCCGAACCCATGGACCAAAATGGCTGGATTTAAATAGCGATGACGGCTATTGCAAAAAAACGAATTTGCGAAAATTTCAAGATCCTAGCTCCTTTAGTTTTTGAGTTATCGTGCGGACGGACGGACGGACGGACAGACGGACGGACGGACAGACGGACGGACGGACGGACGGACAGACGGACGGACATACATAGCTAAATCGATTTATTTTTCGATTCTGATCCGATCCATACACTTGAGTCTATATCTACCCCCCCTCCTTCTCTGCGTCACAAACGTAATGGCAAATTTATTATACCCTTTGACTATATAGTCATACGGGTATAAAAACAAACGATGCGAAATAATGATAAGAAACAATGGAGAAAATTCTAATATTTGTATATAATATGTAAAAAAAAGTTTGTATATTTATGTATATGTATATATTATCAGCTATATAGTAAATCCATGGAGTAAGATTTTAATAACATTTGTTTCAAATATACATATATATTATGTATACATCTATATATACATCATTTTATTATATATATCATATATGTATATATGATATCAATAAGCACCAACAAAATCAGGAATAATTTATGAAACCAAATTTAAAGACAATATACATGTAAGTATGCAAGTATACATACAATGTATATTATTACATCCATATATATCCACAACGAGTATATATATAATTTCAAATGTATCTAAACACTAAAATAAAATATTTATATAAATTGATATTTATGTACAACTGTATGCAAAAGAAAAATACTAGAATCATTTTGCAACTTTATAATTTGCGGTTATACTTACCAAATTTTTAAACCATATTCATAGGTGTCTAAAAGCTCTTAATATAATGCGAGAATATATTTTTAAACCGGAAGTAAACTTTAGCTGCAAGTTTTCAATGTACACCGAATTAAATTTTCAAGCGGTACATACATTCCGCGTAAATCTGCGTAAAAGGGAAATAGCGTAAAAAAAATCAGTTTTATTAACAATTTCTATTTTGGAATATTAAATAATTTCACATCGAATTAAATCATTTGATTTCAAATTCGATCGCATAAAAAGATTGAATTGGATTGGATTGAATAATTCTTTTCAAATTCGCGTAGAAAGGAATAAGGTTTTTTCGAAAAGCTTTAATATAACATTTCCAGAACTCAATACGAAAATTATGAAAATCCATTTATATTATTTTGCACAGCACTGTATTTGACATATTCTGGTATCTAACAGTTCTTGTAGCAACAAATAACAATAAAAACAACAAAAAAATAATATAACTGTATCATTCTCATAAACTTGGTAATGTGATAATTTGCTTATAAATGTCATAAGAGTTTTTTTTTTTTGGCTCTTCCTCTGTTCCTTGCTATTATCTTTTTTTTTACTTTGTATCATGAGAGAAATACTGTTATTTCTTTGTTATTTTGTTGTTGGTTTTATTATTGCTAATTTAACTATTCTTGTTGCTTTTTATTTTTTCATTTAATAATTTTGCAAACATTTTTTGAAAAATGAATTGAAAATGAACAATAAATTTACACAATAAGTGTAAAAACTTTAGAAAGAGATGCAAGAACAAAAACAAATAACATAAATTCTAGTTAATAAACTTTAATAAGTTTCTATCTTTATCCTCTTTGCTACAAAATTTATTTGAATGCCAAAAAAAAACCACTTGATTGAATATTTTAATTTTCTTAATAAATTATAATTTGTTTAATAATAGAAAAAATTGACAAAGAGCTAAATTGAGTGAATCATAAATTTCGATGAATATTGTTCTTCATGAAAAGTATTAAACGGGAATCATAAACCAAAAGCTATTGAAATACCAGAATCATAAAGGATTTGCTTCATGATTGACAAAACGGGTTCAGAGCCTGTCGTTTAACTGGTGATCTCATGACTTATCTTTGTGAAAAGCTCAATATTATATTATTTGATGATGTAGCGTTGGATATTTCTAACGCTTTCGACCGTGGGCATGCTGCTTTGTTAGGTTAAATAGAGCCTTTTTAAATAGATTGGAGATTTCCTTTCTAACCGCATGATTCGAGTACTGGTCAATGGTTTATCATCTGACAAATTTGAACTAAACGTAGGTGTTCTTCAGAAATCGGTTCAATCTCCCACCCTTTTTTTAATATTTATACTCCAAAAATGGAGTATAATGCACATATTTGGGTTAGTTCTCGCCAATAGGCGCTGAAATATCTCGATAAAGTGCAAAACAGATCAATTTGGCAAAAAAATATGCTAGTGTTACCTAAATGCTCTCTCCACTTAGCCATAGACACAAAGTTGTAAATGTTGCTAAGTTTTTGTATATAGTTTCACAACCTTTGCTTAAATTCAAATCGAAATTTTTGTTGCCAACATTCTTTAATGTACCTAACACCTACTCAACATGTTTAAATAAGTACGTAAAATTGTTTTAAAATACAAATTTAAATTCCCCACCTCTCCCCACCTAAAATTTACTGATTCGGGGAATTAAATTATTTGGAAATTTTCTTTGCGTTTTATTATCCAAGCTAAAATTGTTAAAACTAAGAGACACTTTCTTCAATTTTAAAGAACCTCATGTTAAACATAATGTTAAAATATTATTTTGGAGGAAAAATCAGTTATTCAGGTGTTTAAAAATAGCAAAATTTAAATTTTCCAATCCTTACATGTCATAAACAAGAGGCGTCACAAAAAATTTTTCTTAAACAACTCCTACTAATTTCATGTTTCTGGCTTAAGCCGTTCAGAAGATATGAGGGGCCCAAAATTTGGCAAAAAATTAGTTTCGCATATCGGCGAATTTTAGTATCATATGACAACCCTATTTTTGCATTTAAAAAATTTATAAAGATTATGTAAGAGTTTTGTTAACATAATAACGGACGGACTGACAAAGTCAAACTATATAGGCACATTTTTTCAAAATTTTTTGAAAATGTTCTAAAAAAAGAATTACATTAATTAAATTCTTTTAATATGAACTGCTTGATTAATTAACTTATTTTCCAAGAACAAATTTAAGTCCAAAAACAAACAAATCAATATATTATGGTCTTAATTTAATAGCTCTTCCTTGCTAATTTAAAATTGAACATACATAATTATATACTAAATCATTCTATTTTCGGATTCATTAACTTTTATAAAGAAAACAGTTTGTATAAAACCTCAAATGGAAAACAAAACTTTGCATAAAAGAAACTAAAATTAATATTTTTGTGCAATGGAAATTTAAACCAAACCGTTTTTCCAAAAAAATCTTTTTAAGTACAAATTTTCTCAGTAAAGTATTATTTTAATTTTTATTTAAAATGACAAAAGCCTAAATGAATATTCTGTTCGGTAGAAGAACCCTTAGATACAATTATTCAAAATGTTTCTAAAAATTCAATATATCTGATACATTTTAATGAATGCATTTATATTCAGATCCTTTAATTTTAGTTCAACTTTTAACAAAGTTATTGGAATTGTAATTTTTTTTTTAAAAAATGTTTAGAATTTAGAAAGGAATATGAAAATTTTGTAGTTGGGTATAAAATGAATGAGTTAGTTTATTATGATATTATTCTATTTTTGGTTTGTGGTTTTCAAATAGATTATAAATATATTTCATTCAAGCGTGTAATGAACTCCTATCTTCTAAAATTTTAATAAGTTGAACATTGTGAAGGTATTATGACTTACTTGTTAAGTTTATTGCATCTTCTCTGTATTTTTTTTTATTAATTTAGGAATTTACCAATGAAAATTCTGCGAGCTATTTGAAATTCGAATTCGCGCTTCCCAAGTTAATAAGTCATCTGCTGATACCTATTACACCACCGAGCCCCTTTGCCATTTTAATTGTATATGTCAGATTAGTAATGATTTTAGCATTTCGAATCCTACAAAACTGGAATAAATGGTTCCATAAAAAAAAGCATATTACTAAATTTTTAATTAAAAAAATAATTTAATTTTAAATTGTACAGTTATTCGACCGATGGCGTAGGATGTAATGTCGGCCTTCCAATCGAAGTAACTTGGGTTCAAAACCTGGTCGGATCATATCTAATAAAAACAAAATAGTGTATATTAAAAACAAAGGACTATTATAATATCAGGGAATAAATTACTATTTTCTGATAGTACAAATAAATAAATTGAACAAATACAATGTAATAAATTTGTACTCTTTCCAATTATTTAGAATATTGATCTAAAAACTTTCTCTCATACTAATTTATAATAGACAAAACTATACAAAAACATTTTGAACGCATTTTCGCCTATGTATGTCCAAAACGTTGTCTTTGTTTATGTTTATCTATGCGCCAGGGATTGTAAACCCTCAACATTTTACGTAATGTTTTTTTTTACCCCTGCCAACGATTGTTATGGATATTTTAAAATTGCTTCTCAGTTTGTAACGTTTTTTTTAAGTGTAGGCATGAGAGACATAATATGAATTTTGTAGATCCAATCACCATTCAAAAGTGAAAGAGATTTAAAAATTTTTTATCTAAATTTTGGGGGAGGTTTTAGTGTTGTCAAATAGTTTTATAATTTTTTATTATATTAATTATTTGATATGGACGATTAATTGCTTTCGGGTCTTATTTTTATTTTTTTAACAAAAACAGGTGACAAAGGTTGAAATTATTCATAAAAAGGCCAAAGATATTTTTTGGTTTAGGCACTGTGACCTGAGTGATCTCAGGGGCCTCAGTTTTGTACAAATCTCATGTAAAACTAAGTTAATATATAAAAAGTTCAGAAAACTATACCACTATACATGTTTCCGATTGCTGGCAAGGGCATCCCTTCGATATATTAAAAAAATAAAATTATAAACTTCGTTATGCAGATCACAAATAATAAACAGTTTTAAAATTTTTGGTTCCTTCAATACAAAAAAGGTTTTCCATACTTTTCCACCCAAAAACATGGACACAAATTTGCGTAACGCACATTGAAATATAGTGTATAGTTTTAATTTCAAAATCACAGGATTTAACTGTAAATGCTGTAAAGAACTTTGTTGCTTAATATTTGTTTTTATTTTAAATTTCGAAGATTTTTTTTATTAGTAACGTTTGTTGCAATGCAAGAATTTCTATTCAGAAACCACAGCAATACTTTAATCATGGTTATGCAACAGTTATTTTATGTAGAAAAAAAAAGTTGTTTTGTGATTCATTCAGAGAAAACAGAAATGACTGAGACTGAACTGAAACTGAACTGATATTTGGGAATTTGGAAATCAACCTTAAAGCAGCTTCACTCCAACCTAAATATAGTGCAAGTCATTTTGTTATTTTTAATTTTAAATGAATTTATAAAATAATCAATTGAGGTTTAAATTTAAAATAAAAACATAATATTAAACTTTAATATTAATTGGATCAGTTATTAACTTTTTTAATAAATTTTTTGGGAAATGAATTGCTATTATAAAATTCTAAGATAAAAGGAAAATATGTTCAAGTAATTTATTTAAAATACAATACAATACAGGTAAGGAGTCCTGTTCAAATACAAAAAAAAAACCACAAATAAATACTAGTAGCAAACATCAAATAAAATTGATGTTCCAGACAAAATTTAAATACTAAAATTACTTAAATTTGTATTTTTACCCAAATATAATAGCCTAATTTGTCAAATTGCAGTTTTAGTACTTCTTACCTGAGTACACCTTCCCCTTATAATAAATAATTGATGGTACTTGAAAAAAGTGGGTATATAATTAATTTTTGGTTGGGTTTTACTTGAATTTAAGGTATCAAAGATCTCTTCAGAAATATAAATATGGCAAAATTATATTTCTAAATTGAAGAAGAATAGTAACACTATTTCTGTTTTATGGTTCTGTTTCTCTATAAACATAAACTAAATCACATTGTATTTAAAATAATCAAAATATTCAATAAGGTCCAGGTTAGGTCCAATTTAATATAGTGTAAGTTTTCAATTCTTATATGAAATAAAAAGGTTGAATTAAATTATAAAGGTTAATAAAAAATACAAAACTACTTAAACTTTTATTAGGAAGCTACCCGAAGCCTTGGTTTGACCAAAAACAATTGAGAACCAAATTGTCTATAGTTAACTTTGTGTAAATTTCAAAACTAGCACTCTTTTAGTTTTTGACGAACTAACGTCAATTTTTTTAGTTTTTGACGAACTGCGGCAAACGGACGGACACTTTTAGTATGATCAATTTATATTTCGATACTAAGCCAATCCATACCTTTGAGTTTATATCCAGCATGTCTAGATCGATGCGTTACAAACGTAGGATCACAATTTTAATATATCCGTTACCTTATTTCTATATAATATACATTTTTAGCACATTTTCAAAAAATTTTGTTGCCTATATTGCTTCACTCTGTCCGTCTGTCGGTACGTCCGTATATTTACAAATATTTTTACACCGTTTGAAATAGAGTAAAGAAATTTTAATCACGGGTAGGTATTGCAAAAAAAAAAAATTCGTAGAAGTACTTTTTTCGGTACCCCCACAAGCCCTATATTTAAATTGTTATAACCAGAGTTCTGTTTGGATTGTTTTCAATCTGAAAACGGCAAAAGATTTTTTAAAAGGCAAATGTTTAGGGTTGCCATAACTCCTAAATTTACCACTATGCAAAACTCATTTTTTGGAAAATTTTTGGCCACACATATCTGCTAAACGGTTCAAGCTAGGGTCCAATTAACATTGAAGCTCCAACATTATATTTCGCACTTGTTAACACATTTCCTTGAGTTCATTGGGATAATGTTCTAAGTATTGATTTCACTATTATTAATAATTATTAAATTGATGAAATAAATAAATTATAATATTATCGTTTTTTTATATATATATATATTTTTAAAATAGTCAGTAAGAAACATTATATAATTTTGAAGATGTGCTTTTTAAAAACCATTGGTTTTGTCCTATAAATAAATGATATAATTGTAAATACTTTGCATTCAGTACCTTTAGTTGTCAGCCCTATTATTTTCAAATTTTACATAAGTGCATTTTTTTTTCAAAAAACCATTTTAAACCAGGTTTTTAGACCTATCTATTGACATCAAAACGGTTTAATTAGGAATTCATTATTTATATAAAGAATTATTTCCAAAACTTTGAATGATATGGGATGGAAACTATATAATATACGGTTTTATCAAAAACTTTATAAAATCTTAAACATTTAAATCTTGTAAGTTATGTTTTACAACTGACAAAAATACTTCAACATTTTTCTTCAAAATTACGTAAAAGGTTCCTGCCAATCCCTATAACTTCTTCTTTACTTCTATTCGATTACTTTAAACGCTGATTTTTTGGATTAAATTTCAATTAATGATTTTTTTGATAGTGAAATTGCACAAAAAATGAAAAAGAAAACACAGTTTACAACTACTTATATACGCAACATTTACTTCAATTTCCTTCATCTAATCCTTATTCAACCTCAAAAGTAAACAATTCATAAAAAATGACTACAAAAAAAATAAAATGCCATTATAAATGGATAAAAATTTTCGACTTCGTATACACATGTACCTATCTGCCTTAACCATAAAAAACCACCTTCATTTGTTTAGTTTAGGCCCATTTATACTCGAAGTTTCTCATACATATAAAAACAACAAGGTTATTGACAATGATATGAGATTTAAAGCCTCATAGCAGAAATGTATCGAAACTCATATTAATGTGTAAATAAAGGTTTAACACAAAAAAAGTGTGAGTCAAAAGGTATGTTTTCATTTCATTAAAATTGCTTTTTATTTTTTAAATTTTATCTTGAACTTTCGTATACAAAGAAATGAAGTGAAAATTTTGAAAAAAAAAAAAAAAATATATAAGGAAGATTAAAATTTTTTTTTTTTAAATAATCCTTATAAAAAAATAATATAATAATAACCTGATGAATATTTAGGATTCATTTTTGGTTTTTTTTTATGTTCTCAGCAATGCTATTGGTTTCAATACAATTTAAAAAAAAATTACTTTCCCTGCAATAGAATTCAATTTTTATATAGTTTATACATTTTTTCCATATATTGTGTAATATATAATAAAAAAAGTTTTCACCAAAAATTGTATATAAGAAAAACAAATGTAAATAAAATCAAAATCACAAAAACTCATGTGACATAATACCAGGGATGGATTTAGGAAGTTAAACTAATCCTGTAATTGACTAATATTAATTTGATAGCTAATACCCTAGAAACTGATTATGGAAACTCATTTATTGTGAGAACTGCTAGAATATGGGACTTGCTTCCATCCAAAGTGTTCCCCTCTGATAGTAATAGACCATTATACAATAAGTTCGTTTCTAACCTACCACCCAACTCTCCACTTCTATCCTATTTTCCATCTAACTCCTTAGCCCCATAGCAAGCTTACGTATCTATTTTTTAGCAGGAATTCATTCCTAGAGTTTGACTAGCGGTTAAAAAAAAAAAAAAAAATTCCCGCTGCGCGTTGGTTTTAAGTTGATGTTATTGAAAAAAAAAACACAAAAATTACGTATCGGGTAAATGTTAATTTCAAAATGTATTGAAGCAATTTTTTTAAATCGATTTTTCTAGGATTATTTTAGAAATTTTTCAACAAATTTATCATATATCACTTTAAACTTAAAGATTCAAATCCATTTTCAAAAGGCTTCACGCATACAAAATTTGAAGTTAATCGGTCAAACCATTTCTAATTTAGTGTATGGTAACGAAAAAATCTATGAAAAGCTGCTGTGCCGCAAAAGGTTAATGGAACTCAATCAAAATATTTTTTAATCTTTCTTTTTGGTCAAAGCAGTACTTTGCAAAATTGGACGTAATTTTCTATCAAAACTTTTTTTGGACAATCATTGGACCGGCAAGGGTTAAAAAATTCCAAGTCTCTTAATAAAGTGAACTCCTTCCTTAAATGGGAGCACATATAAACAAATTTTAAGTCAATCTGTCAAACCGCTTCTAATTTAGAGTAAAGTAACGAAAACATTTGTAAAATGGTGTTGTACCGTAATGGGTTTACGGAAAGCAACAAAAATATTTTTTAAACTTCCTTTTTGGCCAAAGCAGTAATTCGTAAAATTGGATGTAATTTACTTCCAAAAATTTTTTTATCCAAGTCAATAAAGAATAAAATGAAGTTGGATAGGACACACAAAATAGACTGTGCGATACGCAAGTAGACACTTAATTTGAACCATCAAGAAAAAAGGAGGATGAGTAGACCAAAAAATCTATGAAGCTGATTAGTATTGAAAAAATTTGTACAATTTAAAAAACTTGGCTAGGAACGAAAAGAAAAATTAAGTGAAAAGAGAAGAGTTCGAAACAGAATAAGATACACAAGTTTTGTTGATGCCCTGTGTTTCCAAAAGAAATAATAAATTTATAAAAAAATTTTAAACAAATATTCAAAACTAAATATTCAAATTTTTATTTTTTTTAATTAATTATTCAAATGGTTTCTTATCACATTTATAATAAGTAATGACTTTCAAATATATTGTACGTGTATTATAAGTAGTAAATATAGATTTTTTATAAAAGTATTTTTCAAGCTCGAAATTTAAAAACCATTTTAAGAAAGAATAGTATTTTTACTTTATTAAATATAATTAAGTTATTTGTAAGCTTAGGTACTACTACAATTTTCTTTGGATAAATGGATTCACTTTACAGATTTTTATTTAAAACTTGCTTTAATTTATAACACCTATAAGAAGAGAGCACACTTTTTGTTCTCAGTAACTTGAGAAGAGATAAAAATAGAGAAAACGCTGTTGAGTACTAATTATATGACTTGAAAAGCTGCTTAGAATTATGCTATAAACAGTTTAAATGCTGCCAGGGTACTTCAAAAGAAAATTGAATGTAAAACATTTGAATCTTCACAACTTTGTAATAATAATGGTAATGGTAATGGCTCCCCGGAGAAGGAGGCAGGAGTATATATAGACTCAAGTGGATGGATCGGATCCGAATCGAAAAATAAATCGATTTAGCTATATATGTCCGTCCGTCCGTCCATCCGTCCGTTCGTCTTCACAATAACTCAAAAAATAAAGTAGCGAGGATTTTGCAATTTTCACAAATTCGTTTTTATGCAATAGTCGTCATCGCTTTTTAAATACAGGCATTTTGGTCCACGGGTTCGGGTACCTGCCGTACAACTCCTTTTTTTTTATATGAGCATTTCTTTATACCTATTAAAGCTGGGTATCTGATATTTTGTCGGAAGTAGTTTAGTTTTATGGCAAAAGTTACTGCAAAATTTGGTTGGTCTACTACGGAGGGTTCGAGTAGGTGCCATACAACTCCTTCTTTTATATGAGTATTACACTACACCTAATATAGCTGGTATGTTGGAAACTTTGCCAAAAGTAATTAATGTTTATAATAGTAATAGTTTATATTATGGTCATACGGGTATCCCAGAGTTGACACAGTCCATTCTACTACACTCTTCCCCGTTTTTAATATAATTTTTAATAAATAAATATGCACTTGAAAAATTCTCAATTTGTATTCCTTTTCCTATTTTCTCTTAAAAACTCTTGAATTTTATCAAATTTAAAAAGAAATCTTCGGAATTTATAATAAAACTAAACAAAAAACCAAGAGAAAGAAAAAATTGGAAATAAATCCATCACTGTTAAAAATTTGAAATTTAATATTCCATTCATACTACAGTAAAAAATTTTTTCAAAAAAAAAATAAAAAGTATACAGATACTTGTAACCAGTACAGAAGTCTACAAGAATAGAGTACCAATATACCTTAACCTACTTAAGAATATTCTTCAAAAAAATTTTCTTATTTTTTGTTACCTGCCAATTTTCTTTGCAAAAAAAATCTACCTAATCTTCTCACAGTTGAGTCTGTCAATGCACTCACACATAGTTACAAACAAATTGATATTATAGCACCCATTCCTATATGATAATAAATGAAAAACTAATATGAGAATTGGAATTTTTTTTATGCACACATATAGTTATTTATAGATACATACATATATCAATATAAATTTTTTTTTTGAATAATGTTCATTTTTAAACAGAGCTGGAGCTTGAAACTATTTTGTCAAAAAAAAAAATTTAAAAATAAAAAACAAAAAGACAAAATGAAGTATTATAAATTCCTTGAATCCTAACAAGGAAAATAGCATACTTAAAATTACCTTAAGGCTAAAAAGGTAAAAACGTATAATAAAAAAAAAATTCCCAAAATAAAATCAGAAATTATAAAAAAAAATAAAAATCATAATTTTCCATTTTTTTTTTTTTTATCCATCTCCTCCATTTATTCATTTATTCAAATCAGCTTAACATAGTTATTAGTTATTGTATACACTTTACCATCAGTGGGGTATTCCGTTCGACAAATTGTTCGTTTCTGTATACTTATGTACAATAAAGAAATTTATAATATGTTTTTGTATCTATTTACACTGATCTGCATCATAATGCAGACATTTTGATTTATAATATGGATAAATATTTATTATATTTATCTCCGTATCGAAACTCGACCAACTTTCATTTCAAAATTGGTGACAAAATTTTAAAAATAAATTGCAAAAATTGTATGTGTATAGAATTAAAATCAATATGATGACTCCATAAAGACATAACCAACATTCTTAAATGTCAATCAAACCAAGTGTATGGAAGTGTATTAGGAAGCTTTTCGCAATTTTGACAGTATTTAATACTGTTAATAGTACTTTCTTAATCTTATTGAAATTTCATTTTTGGCATTTGTTAGACATATTTGACAACTGTCAAATTTAAGATTGTTGTGACATTAGTAAGAGATTCAGAATTTTGACAGTATTTAGTAATATTTAAAAGTCACTTTTGCCAAATTTTTGACATATTTGTCAACTGTCAAAATTTAAGGTTATTGTAACATTTTAAGGCTGTTCTTGTGATATTAGGAAGTGATTTGAAACTTCGATAGTATTTAGTTATTTATACTATATGTCAATTTGTCATTTTGACATATGTTTTTTTAAAATAACTATGACTTATTAGTTTTAAAAATCTCAACAACAATTCATTTTATAAAGAAACACATAGTTTTAAGCATAAAACTGTTTTGCAAGTTCCAAAATAACTTATACAAGAAGTTGAAATAAATATACTCATACTAAAATAATATGTGATCTTTGATACACATATGTGTATCTTATCTATATACATATCATATTATATTCATAGATATATGTATCTTATTTGTATATACATATTATGTTTTTAAATGTTTTTATAAACCACAAAAACCGGAAAAGCATCAGGATGTACAAGAAAAATAAAAATATGAGAAAGAAAAGAAATAGCAACAGAGCAGCACATCCTTTTAGGATTTTCTTTTTATAACTTTTTTTTTTTGGATTTTTTTTTTTTCTTAAAGCACTGTATTTTATCTATAGACAACTTTGATTCCCTAACCATGTAAAACATTTTTATTTTTTTTTTTTTGTTTTTTTTTTCACATCACCTTTTTGGAATCACCTAGATTTTGGTTTGTATGTTTGGTTGGATGGTATATTCTTATTCTTTTCATATAAAAAGGAAACGGAATATTCTCTCCCGTTTTTGAATTTTCTTTATTTTTTTTTTTTATTTCATTTTTATTTTAGTATAATAAAATCCCACGAAATCCTACCAATCAGGAAGTCATTTCCTCTTTTATATTCACACTTGAATGAGGCCCACCTTTGAAAAATATCTAATTTTTTTTTTTCATTTTATTATACTGTATCCATATAACGTATACCTATAATTGGAAGTATGTGTGTGAGTTTTTGTGTACCAACATAATATTAAAATTTTGTTTGTTTTTTTTTTTTTTGTATGATTTTTAAGTACCGTTTCATAAGCTTAAAAAAATTTTTTTTTTTTTTTTACAGTTATAATATGAAAGGCTTACAATTTCTATTGTGCAGTCAAGTCAACACCATATACATTTACAACCTACTCAAAATGTTTTCAATGGTCTCGTTATATGAAATTCAATTTTATTTTCTTTTATGATTAGTTTTTTTTTTTCTCTTTTCATCTCAAGGGGAATGAAATTCTTCTTTACAAATACACATACATAAAATAACAGTACAATTACTTATGGATTTGAAAATGAAAAAAAAAAAACAAAAAACAAGTTAAGGAAAAGATCAAATTGTTACCTTCTTTTAAAATTGTTAACTTACTTGAGCTTAAGGGCACACACACATGCACACATTAAATAATGAAATATAAATAAAATTTTTAAATTTATTTTATTTATAAATTCATATTAGATAATATGTACTTATGTATGGATGTATGTATATGCATGCGATAATAAAGATGGAAAATTGGTGACAAGTACTAAAATTAAAATTCAACAACTTAAAAGTCCTTACTAACATTATTGCCTTCTTTTTATTTTTGAATATGAAAATTTATAAAAACAAGAAGAAAAATAAAAAAAGAAAGGATTAGGAAGGTGGGGAGGGTAAATTGATTCATAAGAATATCATGGATTTGATAATGCTGATAATAATAGTGTTGTAGTGCAGTGTACTCAAAGTGTACTTTTGAAATCAATTTAAATATATATGTAAGAAATTAAATTAAATTATTAAAAGAAAAATTCAATTGATTTTGGAAACTTACTCGTTTTTTTTGAAGAGTTTTGTTTGTATTAAAATTTTTTATTTCATTTGCATTGAAATATTTTTTCAATAATAATGAAATTATCTATTATAAAAACATCTTTAATTTTAAAGTAGAGTTTTTTTCTTAAAACATGTACCTATTTAAAAATTTTGGAAAAATTACATATCATTTAATTACATTACATTTTTAACTCAAATTATTTTAAAACGAAATATAAGTAATGTAAACTGCTTTAATCGAGCGAGAGCGTTATTTTTAATAAAAAATAAACTAAATAAAAAAAAAATTTTTATGAACTGAAATTTATGTATTAGTTTATGAATTAGTTCATTTCAGTTTTAAAAATCACAGAAGATTTTCTGGAAATTTTAAATAAATAGTAAAACATTTTGATATTCAAAATTAAGTCTAGGCTTAACAGGAATATTTCTATAGTAAGTCTTCATTATTTTCAGTGAAAAACTGAAATAACCGCCAAGACCCAATGTACGTTTTGTTGCGTTGCTTGATTTGCTGCGAAAATCAAATAAACCTAGCAATGTACTCAAAGCAATTTCAAAATTCCCTCATCTCTTAAATAAAGCCAAATGAAATGCACCATAGAAAGCAAACAAAATATTATAATTTATAATTTGCATTTGATAATGCAAAACTCAATTCAAAACTGAACATTTATATAAAAAAATTTTATGTCCATAAAATGCATGTAGAGTAGGTACATTATAGAATGTTGGCAACAAACAAGTATTTCGATTTGATTTGAATCTAAACAAAGGTTGTGAAACAATGTACAAAGGTTAAAGGAAACAGTTAATATATGAAGAAATATGTCATTATTCAAAAAAACTAAATCTAGGAAAAAATTTCAAATCTTTTTTTTAACTAAAAATTCATCGAATTTAATTTTAAAATTTTATAAAAGTACTTAATTAAATAAAAAAAACAATATTAATTGAAATTAAAAAAAATTTCACTAAGAAGGAATTTGAACTGACGACCCCAACATTTTATTAAACTCAAAACATACAAAAGGTAGACTACATAATTTACAGTTTACAATAATTAATATACACTAATCGTATAGGATAATTTATTATTCCTGTTCTTTTAAAGTTTTACTTTAAAATTCGAAGTTTTGGGTTGTTTAGGTATAATCCTATTATATTAGCTTAAGGTCAGATGGTCCAAGCCAGTAAGATCCCTGTGCACATTTTTTAGCAAATTTTCAAAAGATTTTGTTAAAATGTGCCTATATAATTTAACTTAGTCCGTTCGTCTATATGTTTACGAAAACTTTTACACCATTTGAATAATTTTAATTTGATAAATTTTAAAAATGGAGAGGTATTGAAAAAAAAATTATTTTATTAAAGAACCTTTTTCTGTATCCCCACCCGTTACGTAACCTCATTCTCCAAAAGCTGAAAAAGCTGTAAATCTAAAAAGTAATAACAAAAGTTCTTGAAGGTTTATTTTCAATCTGAATAGATGCTTCTTAACGCTTTATAAATTTTTTAAACGAAATTCATACAGTTGCCATACGTTTCTAAAATTAACCGTTATGTAAAACTCAATTTTTGCAAAATTTATGACCTCTCATATCTCGTGAACGACTTAAGATAGAAACTTTGGCAATTTAAAATTTGGGAGAAATTAGATCCTCAGAAATTGGATGAAGAAATGAATCCCAATCTTTCAGAAAGAACGACTCTAAAATTAAGTTTAAGACCAAATAGTTTTTTTTAATTTCTTAACCCAATTTACATAACAATTAATCTAAATTCTTTTAACTGATATCAGAATCAGAAACACAACAGAGCGAAAGAAATCCTTTTTTTTAAAGTATTAAAATCATTTAAAATATACTAGAAAAACATACACATGCACGATAATTACCTACTTTAATTACCATCGACAAAACCAACAACCCAGTTAATGGTAAAAGAGAAGGTTTACGCATCAAAAATCAGACTAAAGATTCAAATTAAATTCTAACTAAACTCTATTCAATTCTATACTATTGAACCCTAATTATATATTAATTAACTTTTTATAGTATACACGCGAAGTGTCATTCCAGAAAATCTGATTTTACTCATTCCATGTTTTTTTTCATTTTCATATTTTTTTTTTTTTTTAAATTAATGAAATACACTTGATTGATTTTTTTCAATGAATCCTAGGCGACATTTTTTATCGTCTGACCGGAATTTAAAAAAAAAACACTTAGAAAAAAATTTTCCAAACAATTTTTTAACTTTTGATTAATGTCTAATATATCATCATCAGACAGAGATAAAAATAAAAAAAAAAACAAAAAACATTTTCCTAAAAAGTAATTTTTGATATTAAAATTTCATTAATTTTTTTATTTATATAATTTTTATTTTATTTTAATTTTTTGGTCTCGTAGACAAACAATAAATAGAAAATCATTTACAAAAGACCAATTGAAACGAAAAATTAAAATAGAATTGAAAAAAAAGCATAAAGATACAAAAAAAATACAAAAAGAAACTAATCTCTCAATGAAAAATGAAAGAAAAAAGACCCAATGACTCGACCCAATTTACAATAAAAAAAAAAGTATCTAATGAATATACCATTCAAATCTCAAATTTAATTTTATTGTTTCTCATTTATCAGTTTTAATTAAAATAAGAGGGGAGATATGTCAAAAAATATATGATATATATATAAATATGTATTTGAAAAATACCAGAATAAAATTATTACAGTTATAATAATAACAATTTACTCAATTTATAAATTGTGATAGTAATATAAATTTTAAACTAACGGATGGCTCAGTCGTTATAGTGGCGGCCTGTCAATAGAAAACTCTCGGGTTCAAATCCTGGTCAAATCATATCTAATAAAAAAATATTATTTATAATTGATATCGTAATAATTTATATCATTATACAAAATAAATTTAACTGTCACACCTAAAAAGGATAGTCAGATTCACTCACTTTGTATTTGTGTTCAAACAGCATTACTGCCAGTGGTCGCAAAAAAATATCTAAGACAGCTTTGTCTGTACAATCTCAAACTTCAAAATCATATTTTAAATGTCAAAAAAAAACGAGGAAGAGTGTGGTAGAGTAGACTTTGTCAACTCTGGGATACCCGTATGACCGTTATATAAACATTGTATCATTATTATTATAAACATTAATTACTTTTGGCAAAATTTCAAACATACCAGCTTTATTAGGTGTAGTGTAATGCTCATATAAAAGAAGGAGTTGTATGGCAGCTACTCGAACCCTCTGCAGTAGACCAACCAAATTTTGCAGAAACTTTGGCCATGAAACAAAACTGCTTTTTAGAAAATTTCAGACACGGACGACTCTCTTCAACCTTCAACAGGTTATCACGGTTTTAATAAAAAGAAAAAAAATTTAGCACAAAATATTTGTTTTTTTAATTTCACTTCTTTTTATTTATATTTTTTTGTGTTTGAAAAAAAAAAAAAGAATAAAAAATAAATTAAGTTTTTTTATTTTGTTTTAAAATTAAATATAACTTTAGAAGAAAATAAATAAGTGTTGTGAATTTGGTAATATGGCTGCATCTCCAATGGCGGCAAGTTAAGTATATTTTTTCTTTACTTATATATATATAATTTCTATTTTTTTATTTTTATTTTTGTTTTATACAATTTAAAAATTTTTTACTTAACTCACTATTTCACAGCACTAATTTTAATTTTAATTTAATTTGATATAAATCTATTTTATTATTTTTGTGTTAAAAATAAAATTTTTTCTAATATTATTCTAATTTTCAAATTTTGTTTTTAATTTTCAATTTTAATTTACAAATTTAACATTCAATTTTATACCGGCACGTGATTTGGTTTTGTTTACATTAAATTTAATACTGTTTTTTTTTTTATTGAAGATTACTCTTCATCTATCATCTACTAGTTGTAAACAAATCAATTAAAATATATCCATTTCATTCCCTCTCCCTCGGATGATAATATTCTAAATTCGCTCATTAATTAATACCATCAATAGTATGTCACCGTATTGTTTTTTAAATTGTATTGTTTTAATTTTTGATGGTATACGTAAATTTACTCATTTTTAATCATTTTTTTTTTTTTTTATATATTTTTAATCATAAAAGAAAGGGAAGTACTGAAATTTCAGTTCATTTCTTTTCAACTAACTTAAATTATTTAATTTAAATTTAATTATTTACATATACGTGCGTATTTTTACTTGCACGTAGATTTTGCTGTGTGTGAGTTTTTTGGTTGTAACTAAGTTCAATAAGGTCTAGTTAAAAACTGTTGAATGGTGTTATAAACCGATTGCTCACTCATAGCAGAATAAAATAGGGGTATTGTTGATGGTATTTTGTAAATATTGTTAGCAATACTTTTGTTTTTATAAACGGTGATAACTTGTTCGGGTTGTATGAATCGTACACATACAATATTTAACCTAAATAATAATATAATTAAATTTTAAATTTTATACGTTTTATTTATATTGATTTTTGTTTTTTTTTTTTTTTTTGTTCTCTTTTCTCAATTTTTACTAATTGTTATTAAAAATTGCCAATTTTCGAGTTCATTTTTGTAATATTCGTGGCCTACAAGCTAATTTTCATGCCGTAGAATGTCATCTTAACTCCACAAAACCAGCAATTTTAGCCCTTGGTGAAACACAAGTCAGTGGACAAAACGATAATTTTAATATTATTGGCTACTCACTTGTTTCACACTTCGTACCCAAAAGAGGAATCGCGATTTACATTAAAAATGACATTGCTTTCAACACCCTAGATAAATATAAACCTTCTAGCCCAACCTTCCATTATATTTGGGTTAAAATTATCGTTGAGAAGCATGTAATACATTTCTGTTTTTTATACAGATCACCCAATTCAAATGAACAAGAAACTGCTGTGGAAATTGACAATCTTTCAAACCAGATCAATGAAATTTTGGAATCATGTCCACAAACCGAAATTGTTCTGGCAGGGGATTTCAATGTACACAACAAAGACTGGCTTCATTTTTCAAGCAACTCTTCTTTGAGTCAAAACTCAATTGGGAAACAAGTTGAATTATTTTCCACACTGTTCCATCTTTCTCAACTTGTCCAAAATCCCACTAGGGTCCCCGACCGAGCTGATCAAGAGGGTCACCTCTTGGATCTGTTTTTAACCACTCACCCTGAAAAATATGTAGTTTCAGTTGGTTGTCCCCTGGGGGGCTCCGACCACTGCCTGGTAACCACAAGCTTCCCGGTAAGCACATTGGCCAGCCGAAGGATTCCTCCCAAAAAATTAGTATGGCAATATAGTCGTGCTAACTGGGAGGCATTAAACAATTTTTTCAAAGCATTCGACTGGTCATTGTGCTTCCGCGCTAAAAATGTCAACTTCGCTGCAAATGCGATTAGTGAAACAATTTTACTTGGAATGAGGTTGTATATTCCTCACTCCATGAAAAGTATTAAACGAGAATCCAAATCATGGTTTAATCGCACTTGCAAAGAAGCCATTCGTAAAAAAGAGGAGGCTTTTAAGCAATACCGGAACAGCGGGTTGGAGTCCGACAGGGCCAACTATATCGTGGTTCGAAACAGATGCAAGAGAGTTATCAATAAGCAAAAATTCTTATTCAACCGAGGGTTGAAACGAAAATTCCTACATATGCCTAAGAATAGCAAATCGTTTTGGACGTTTGCAAAAAATCTAAAGGAGGACACTAGTGGGTCCTCCTTCCCTCCGCTTATTGGTAAAAACAACTCAATTGTGTCAGATTCAAAAGAAAAGGCGAACTTGTTTGGCAAACAATTTTCCTTTAACTCAACACTGCCACAGTCAACTCAAAGACCACCAAATATTCCAGAAGTTGGCTGCTCCTTTGGTAGAATTTACTTTAGGACGCGAGCAGTGATGAAAATCTTGAAGAATCTAGATACGAACAAATCAGCCGGTCCCGATGGAATCACAACGATGGTTCTTAAAAAAACCTACTCTACCATTTCAAAACCTCTACGCAACCTCTTCTATTTATCCTTTACTTCGGGTATTCATCCTGCCCAATGGAAGATTGCGCACGTTTTTCCAATTCCAAAAAAAGGTAACAAAAGCGATCCCTCTAACTACCGCCCTATAGCTATAACTTCGGTCCTTTCCAAAGTAATGGAAAAAATTATAAACCAAAAGCTTTTGAAATATCTGGATCATAAAGGTTTGCTTCATGATCGACAATACGGGTTCAGAGCCCGTCGTTCAACTGGTGATCTCATGACTTATCTTTGTGAAAAGCTCAATATCAGTCTTCACCACTCTGGTGAATCTGATGTGGTAGCACTGGATATTTCTAAAGCTTTCGACCGTGTATGGCATGCTGCTTTGTTAGCAAAATGCAGAGCTATAGGGTTAGGTAGAGTCTTTCTCAAATGGATTGGAGATTTCCTTTCGAATCGTACGATTCGAGTTCTGGTCGATGGTTTATCATCTGACAAATTTGAACTGAACGCTGGTGTCCCTCAAGGTTCTGTTCTTTCTCCCACCCTCTTTTTAATATTCATTAATGATCTTCTATCTTTAACTTCCAATCCAATTCACAGTTTCGCAGATGACAGCACCCTTGTAGCTTCCTATGAATTTCATAGCCGCTGTAACATTAATCATCAGGTTAATACAACAGCAAAAAATTTCACTGTCAGTGAGCTAAATAACGATTTAGCAAAAATTCACAAATGGGGTGAAAATAATCGTGTTCAATTCAACACGAAGAAAACCCAATGCTGTCTCATCTCGCGAAAAATAGCAACTTCCATTCCCAACTTGATTTTTCAGGGAGAAGCTTTGCAGCACTCAACAGATTTAAATATTTTGGGCATCGAGTTAAACCAGAAATTGACTTGGTCAAATCACATTTTTGGTATAGCTAAAGATGCAGCTAAGTGTTTGGGTTTTTTGTATCGCTGTAAAACTTACTTCTCTCCATTAGATCTCCTCAATATCTATAAAACATATATTAGACCAAAAATGGAGTATAATGCACATATATGGGCTGGTGCACCCCAATCAGCGCTGGGATATCTTGATAAAGTGCAAAACAGAGCTATTCGTCTTATAAATGATCCCAGTGTTACCTCAACGCTCACTCCACTTAGCCATCGGCGTACAGTCTGGTCAATTACCCTGTTTTATAGATACCTAGTGGGGACGAACACCTGTTCTAAGGAAATAAAACAATTAATGCCTCCACTCAAAGTTTTCCAACGTGAAACAAGGAGTGCAACAGATGCTCATCCCTACTACGTCGAATTGTTAAGATGGCGAAACACGGCCTATGGAAATTCGTTTGTTATGCGCATGTCGAGATTATGGAATCACATTCCGTCCAATGTGTTTCCTAAAGTTGGTAATTCGTATGTGTACGACCTAAATAAATTTAAGAAGAATATTAACATCTTTCTCCTAAACATCCCTCCAAATTTTCCCCATCCACCATAATCCAAAATTCCCAAATATCCTCCGACAATCCCAAAATCCTTTCATATCCCATCCCTGTAACCAAACTGTACATTTGTATCACAGGTTCCTTCCTAAAGTTTGGTTCAAAAAGGGTGTGGTTTTGGTGCGTTAAAATCGCACACTACCCAACGAAATACCGCAAAATTTCAATGGGTGGCTTTCGAGCGTTCCATTCCCTCGTTAAAAAAAAAAAAAAAAAACGTAGCTGTTATAGGTACAGAGTAATACTCATATAAAAAAAGAAGTTGTATGGCAGCTACCTGAACCTATGAACCAAAATGGCTGGATTTAAATAGCGATGACGGCTATTGCAAGAAAACGAATTTGCGAAAATTTCAAGATCCTAGCTCCTTTAGTTTTTGAGTTATCGTGGTGACGGACGACAGACGGACGGACGGACGGACATACATAGCTAAATCGATTTATTTTTCGATTTTGATCTGATCCATACACTTGAGTCTATATCTACCCCCCCTCCTTCTCTGCGTCACAAACGTAATGGCAAATTTATTATACCCTTGGACTATATAGTCATACGGATATAACAAAAGGATAACATTTAACCTAAAGAGTACAATATACATTTATGATATATTAAGTATTGATAATTTAATACTTAATGTTTTGAAGTTCGCATAATTTTTTATAAGGAAGCCTTTTTGAACCTAATGATAACGTTTTCAAGGCACAAGAAATACCTTAAAAGCGCGTTTCTTACGCATTTCCTTCTTTTTCGTTAATTTCCCTAAGTTTTTTATAAATAACTTTGTAAATGCCCTTTACTTCTTACTGAAAAGGACCAGAAATATATATTTCCAATACACTAAACAAATTATGTAGAAGTCCTGCAAATAACATTTATACTAGTAAACGGTCTTCAAATAAGTTGAAGCTGCAAAATGTATTAGCAGAAATGGTAACATTTTCGAAATCATATAGAACCAATATAGATAGCCCTAATTACTCTTCTGGGTCCTACAAAGCTTTTAAGGCATGGGGTAGCAAAAAATTAGTGAAAATGCAAAAATAGTTTTTGTTTTAAAAAAGTAAGCAATGACACCGGAACCGTGTAAACTCTATTTAGCACAGCTAGATAACAATAAGTTGAATGTAAAATGACTTGCTTTAAACTAAACATTCTTGGAATCAATAAAACTAAATGGAGGGTTTATAGCTCAATAATTTCACAATCCAATATTTATCTCGGATGCAATCCTTTTATATATCTCAAATAGATTGATGACTAATAAAATACAGGGTCCGAAAAAAAAATTTAAATGGTATTCTATTATGTTTAATTTTTTTCTATCAAATGGTGCTTACCAAAAAGCAGATGATGGAGAAAAATAACAGTTTTAACTCATCAATTAATTTATAAGAAGTGTATATTTTAGAAAACCTAAGAATTTCTCCACACTTTTTTGCATTCAAAAGTTTTTTTAATTTCATCAATTTTTACAATATTTAATTTTCATATCTATTAAGAGTCACTCAAAAAATCACTCAAAGTAAAAGAGTATCTGCCTAATACGAAAATGAGTTAAAGGACAAACCAACAAATTAATTGAAATTGATATTTTATTTTTCAAATTAAACAAAAAAAAAAAACAAAACAAAAAGAATTCCGACTTTTCAATAAAAAAAAACATAAGAGAAAAAGTTTTCTTACCTTTTTTGTGTTACCTAGTTTTTCTGACTTTTGTATTGTTTTTATTTTTAAATTTTCATATTTTCTTCATTTCAATTTCAAAAAGGCAATTAAAAATTTTTTTTCTAATTTCTTTTATATACCATCAAATGTCCATAATTCACGTTTTTCCTTTTGACCTTTCTTTTGTTGATGACATTTTTATTTTTCCAATGAATTTTCCAATTTTTTTTTTTTTATTTTTAATTTTTTTTGGAATTTTTGTTTTTTTTTTGAAAAGAAAAGTCTTAAGAAAAGTTTGGTTTTGCGATTGTCTTTGTTGCAAAAGGTAAGAAGTACGACACTTTCTTTTCATGGTAATAAGATTTAATTGGACAAGAAAAATCAGTTCTATATTTTTTCTCATCAGAATTTTCTTTTTAATTTTTTTTGTGTTGTTTTTCTTCTTTTACTTCGATGAATCAAAAACAAAAAAGGTGGTTTTAAAGAGATTTTCAGAAAAAAACTACACTCTAATTAAATTCTCAAAAAAAAAAAAAAATATTTTCGAAAAAGTTAAACTTAAGAGACAGAGACAAAATTCTTTTCAAAGAAAATTTTTTAAATGAAATTTTTAAAAAAATTTTAATTGCGTTTACAAAATTTAAATAGTTATAAAAAGTTTACAAAATATTTTTCCATTATATAATTTTGAAATAATTAATTGACTTAATTGGCATAGAATAAGAAAAGACTGGCAATTTTAATAGTTGATGTTATCACTCAATACCACAAAATTGTTTTTTAAATGATTTAAATTTTCTAGAAAATTTAATAATTAAGGGCTTTACTAATACAATAATATTAAAACTTAAAATATTTAAATAATAATAAGCTATAGGAAAATTAATTTATTTAAAATTTCTCTATTTTTTTATTCAACTTTTTTATTTGAGGTCGTGATGATGCCAATATCACTCGAGGCTTCGTCAGCCAGTAAGCTTCAACAATTTCTTAGATATTGTACAATACAACGATATCCTGTAGCTTTTAAATTTAAAATTACTAATACTAATTAATTTTCCAACCTTTGATTAAACAACCAAAAACTCAATAAATGAATATTAAAAATTTTTACTAATTTTTTTTAAACAATTTGATAATAAGAGAGACATTTTTGTATGGAATCAAATGTGACAAAATCTATACTAAACTGACAAAATGAAATAATATTTTATATATGTATGTAGTATGTATGTATATATCAGTTAGGTATACATTCTTTTGAATTAATAACAAATATATACACGTATACGTTTTATGTGCATATTTTCAGTCATATGATATAGATAATTACAGTACTTAGTACGTGATTAGTGATTTGATTACTTATACTATTAAAAGATCTTAGGTTTTATACCGAGTAAAATGAAAAAAATACGATCTAGCCATGCTTCTGGAAGAAATCCTTGGAAAGCATTTAAAGAAATTGTCTATAATGTTTTCATTTAATAATTTTTGGGCTTCAATGAGATCTTCATCTTTAGATCCTTCGAAAAACGATTTTAACTTTAGAAAAAAATTTATTGCATCGTATATTGATTCTATAAATACTGAGAATAAGAATAACAAACATTTTAATTATTTTAAGACTAATTTAACTAATTTTAAAAACTAAAATTATATTAAATTTTAAATGTCATCCACTTTTTTAAGTCACACTAGACAACTAAAAACATTACACTACTAAGCGACTAATGTCATTTCTATAAAATGCTGAAGCGACATTTTCAAACAGAATGTCAAAATAAAATGTCAAATTTAACTTGTACGATATTTCTATAAAACTTTACCTGTAACACGATAGCCATTATCCAGGCACATCTCAATTCAAAATGAGCTCCATTTTCTCACTATTCGGATTATTCGGAAGATGAAGAATTGCAAAGTAATGTAATAATTAGGAACAGTTTAAGAGTCATCACAAATCGAATAGAGCTAGTATGTGAATTAGTAATTTTTAAGTCGTTCAGTTGTAGAATTTTAACCTAATATAATATGATAAATTTATATTTAAACTTGAAGTTTATTTTATTGTGCATATGACCTAAGAAACTTTTTATTATGTTCCAGTTCTGAAAAAAAAAAAACCAAAAAATATTAGAAATAATAGAAAACCAAGTTACAAAAAAAAGATCATTGATCTAAAATGAAATTTTGGAAATGCAAAAACAAAAACAAATTTTTGTATCCAGACACGTTTTCAATCAGGCACTAAAAAAAAAAAGTATCTTAAAAAAATTTTGTTTTTTTTCAAATAAGATACAGTCGTACATTTTCCATTACAAAAATACATTAGAGATACTTTATTCCTTTCAAAATAAATACGTGAACATTATTTTTATTTTCTTCTCAATAACTTGCAACTGAGTAAGACTTTATGACCCTATAGAGTTCTATATTTTTTCAAAATTTTCTTAAGATACTTTTGTTTTGTTTTTTTGTTAGTTGATTTTGGCTACCATATCTTAAGATATGAGGAATTATGAACATCAATGTAAATTTTTTTAAAACAAAATCTATTTTCAGTTATGAAGATTCATAGCTTCCTATGGGAAAATCAACAAAATATAAAATTAAAAACTTAAAAAATATTTAAGTATTTGGAAGAAAAATTTGTACATATTTACTGACCTGTTTAAAAAATTGCCAAACTAATGCATTCTTGGAAATATATTCAAATAAAATTTTTATTGGATTTTTTTATTTTTTAAAAAATTGTAAGTTGAAATTAGTAAAGGAAGATTATACTATTCAAAATTAATATTTAAAATTTTGTAAGAAATTTTAAGTATCGATTAAACAAAAATATTTAAAAACTTCAAAATAATGAATTTTTTTAAACAAAATATCAGAATTAATTAATTTCCCAATCTATTACAATAATTTTCATTTTTGAATTAAATAATTTGAAAAGTACTCTCTCAATTTCAATTTTTTAATGATTACAACTATGATTACGAATGATTACTACTAAAAAAAGGTGTCACTGAAATAATGTGACAACTAAATTAAAAAAATAAAAAGCGCCTAAGCATATGCAATTACAATTTTTTTTTTTTTTTTTATTTTTTTTTTAAATAAACTTTTATTTTGTTATATTTTTTACATATGAATATCTTAACCTACAAAACAAAGTTAACAAACAAGGTATATCTCTTTTATTTTTAACATTTAAAAATATTTGGATTTTTTTATTGTTAAATTTAATATATATAGTAAGTAAAATTATTTCTGTTTCTGTAAGAACAAAACTATTGTAATATAATCTTATAAATACATTGTAAAATTTAAAAAATCAATGTTAAATAATTTTTTTTTTTTTTATAAAACTTAACTAACTTAACCTAACTTAACCTAAACTTAAATTTAAATAAACTAACTTATTGACTATAAAATAGCACAAATGCTTTTAGAAATTATATTAAGATGTATTTAACCACCAATAATCTTTATTTATAACTTTATCTTTTTCTGATATGGACATTTCATATCTTAAATTATCTCCGTTAATATTGCCTGGGATATACTCGATTTTTTTGCATGTAGCCCGTCTACTATAATGAAATAGTATAGGGACATGATCTTGGTTTTGAGTGTATCTATATTTATCTAAGAAGATGAAATGCTCAGGAGCTATAAAACCCGTGAGCAAGGTCTTCTTAATGTACTCCTCATTGTGGTAAAATATATGTGATATTAAACCATTTTCTGGAGTTTTTAATGCTCTATCAAAATGACTTCTGATTAATTTTATCATAAAATTATCTATTCTCATGATTTTGGCTTCCTTGTACAAATATTTATTAGAATAAAAATGCTTGTATTCGGAATCAGGCTTTCTATGTTTATTAATACAAACTCTTATGCACTTTCTTTCGAATTTACGTATTTTTTCCATTAAGCTTGCGCTAATGTTGTACCATATTGGTACCCCATAGACAAGATTTGGCCTAATTAATGTCTGGTAGCATATTATTTTAACTCTATTGCTAATATTTTTGTTGTAAAAGAGTTTTTTAGCTGCCATAAAGGATTTATTGCCTTTATCTATTGAGTATTTTACATGATCTATGAAGTTTAAGTTTCGATGTAACTGAACTCCAAGATATTTAACGAATTTTTTGTTTGCGAGAGTTGACATAGGCGATTTAATTTTAAATTGTTTCCAATTTTTTCTAATGTCTGAACTAGTTTTGTCAACCGTATTACGGAATAATATGGTTTCACATTTGTTAAAGTTCATTTTTAATATCCATATCTTGCAATAATCCTGCACAATATTAAACATTTTTTGTACATTATATTGTATGCTATTTACAGTGTCATTCGCAGAGTATATTATAATATCATCTGCGAATGCCAGGGCGTAGTTATTTCCTTTTACTCGTTCTAGCAAAAATAAAAGATCTGCTGTATATATAGTAAAAAGGATAGGTGCATTAACAATACCTTGCTGAAGACCGTTTTCAATTAGGAATGATTTGTCAGACTCGTTATTTTTGCTATATACTAAAAATTTGTTGTTATATAACATATTTTTAATCAGTATAATTAAGCGTGGCGGGAACTTATATTTTATTAGTTTATAGATTAATCCATCCAACCAAACTGAATTAAAAGCCTTTTCAAAGTCAATCAGACAGGCACCAATGCCGTATTTCTTGTTTATGAACCAGCAGATATCTGAGGTTAATTTGGTTATAGTATTAACAGTACCATGTTTGTGCCTAAACCCAAACTGATTTTCTGGAATAAGATTGATTGACTTTGCATAATTTGAAATTTTGTCGTTTATTAAGGTTTCAAATACTTTACTAATGTTTGGCAGTAAACTTATCGGTCGATAATTGCTGGGATTTGTTGGATCTTTGCCAGGTTTTTTAGCAATATCGTTTTCGATGTTTTCCAAATATGCGGAAAATACGAATTATTTATTGCATTATTGAATAGGATAACATATTTCGAAATAATTACACCACTTAAATTTTTTAAAACTATGTTTGGGATTTTATCGATACCAGAAGAAACTTTATTTTTTAAAGCTTTAAACTTTAAAGAAAGCTCTGACTGGTTCGTGAATTCGTTATTTTCACCACTTTGCTCAGATGATTTGTTTGTGTTGGAGAAATTACTCAGAGTTGAGTTGAAATTTAATGTTTGAGAGTTATTGAATTGTGTTATTTTATTTATGATTTGGTTATGTATTCTGTTATTTGTAGGTATATTGATTTTGTGAGTGTTTTCAATGTATGTGCCAAGTACATTGTAAATTTGTGATTGATCTTCTACTATAAATTTATTTGTGGTGGTTTTATTTAATTTGTTGAAGTCTATGTTATTTTGAGAGAGTAAAGTTATATCATTTTGGTCTATGTGTAATTTTGAAATCTGATTGTATTTGTTTTTGCGGAATATTTTATTTATTTCGGGGAACATGTTTGAACTATTTGTTGGAGTTATTTTTTGGAGACGAAGCTGCCAGTATTTATTAATTTCTATTTTAATTTGTTGTTTAATTAATGTATTGATGTTATTTAGAAGGCTTTTGAGCAGTTGAATTTGTTGATTAGAAAAGTTTAATCTTTGTTTTTTGATCTTATGTATATCGTTCATGAGGCTGTGTTTTTTGTTTAAAAGAATTTTTAGCTTAACTGAGTAGAATTTTTTTAAATTATTTTGATTTTTAATTTTTGGTATAACTTCATCCATAGTTTTAAGAATTATTTCGTTCAGCTGAGAAAGATGATAATCTACATTTTGGTTAGACAAATTGCAGTTATCGAAAATTTTATTGCAATTGTTGGAGTTGTATTTGGAAAAATAGTTTGAATTTAATTTATTTTGAAATTTGCCCCAGTTTACTTTTGAAAATATGAATTTATTACTAAGACTTGGTAACTCTTGCAATAAAAGCTCTTCATTTTTTAGTGACATTGGAATTTTAATGGCATTATGGTCACTATCGTATGGGAGAGTGGTGAGTTTGTTTTGATTTGTTTCAAAACAAATTTTTATTCTAATATCTGTTATCACTAAATCAATATAAGAATTTGCACGTGGTAGTGTTGGTGCATCGGTTAAGAGTAAGTTACTCTTGTATAAAATTTTGTTGTCTTGTAACCATTTGTATAATTGATTGCCTCGAGTATTGTTAACACAGTTTAACCAAGAAGTATGTTTGGCATTAAAGTCGCCAGTTAATATATAGAAATTATTGAGATTCGAAAGATTTAAAATTTCGAATATTTTTTCTAATTCTGTTAAAAAACTATTTGAATTTCTATTTGATGCATAAATAGAAATTATAAATAATTTTTTTCTTTGTTTTAATTGTAATGATATAATGCATGGTTCGATACATAGAAAATTATCGAAAATGCGATTATTTACAATATCAAATTGGAAACATTTTTTAATGCATATGGCAACACCGCCACCATCAATATCGATATTTCTATCATTTCTAATTATGTCATAATTATCCAATGCCATATGGTTATTTGGTTTTAATTTTGTCTCGCTCATGCAAATTATGTCAGGTTTATTGAACTCTACAAAGTGCATAAGAGAAAGCTTTTTATTGTTGGAGATTAGTGAATTGACGTTTATGGATATTATTTTTAATTTAGTATTGTTAAAATTCATTTATAAATTAGTGTTTAATTTTTAATGATTCCATACAAATTTTTATATTGTTAGAATTTTGATTAATTTGTTTTTTTAGTGTAATAGCTTCATTTTGCATATTAATTAAAATATTTTTAATTTCAATTAAAATGCTATCATTACTATTATTGGTGTTTAAATTTGAGTTTATATTATTAGAATTTTTATTGTTATTTTTAAGGTTAGAATTATTTTGTTTTGTGCTATTTTTTACAACATTTGAAAATGAAATATTTTTATTAATAAAACTTGAATTAATGTGTTTACTTACAATGTTTTGTTTTGCATTATCTCTAATTTTTTGGCGAAGCTCCATTTTTTTAATATGAACTGGGCATTTGGTGTATGATGCCGGATGACCATGGTTCCCACACAAGGTACAGTATAATTTATCTCTCGGATCTTCTGCAGAAATTGAACATTGTTCTGGTCTGTGATTATTGCCACATTTAACGCATCTCAACTGCATATAACAATTAGCCGCTGAATGTGAGAAGCGTTGACATTTTGTACATTGCAAGTTATGGGATTTTATTAGTTTTTCCCATCTTACTATTTGATAATCCAGGACTTTAATATTCATAATATCATTTATCAAGCTATCCGCTGAAGCTTGAACTATATAGTGTGGAAGAGTTATTCCGTTGTTAATTGAGTATTTGGTGGTTAATCGTGTAACCTTTTCAAATTTAATATTTGTTGTTTCTTGTTCTTTTAAATAATGAAGAACTTCTTCTGGTGAGTACAAGCTATTTAAACCTTTTAGGATTAAGGTTTTCTTTTTTTCCGTTTTAGGTGTAAATGTGAAGTAGCCAATTTTACCATCTTCTAGCAACGCACGAGCTTTTTTAAAGTCTTCCATATCGTATGTGTACAACGATGAATGCTTTTCACTGTGCTCTTTAATAGCAAAATTTTTTATACCTAATTTATTCTTGATTAGACATTTTAGCCTGTCAACTCTGGTATCAAACATATTTATTGGTGGCATTTTTTCACCCTTTCCGTGTGGGGAATTAATGGTTGATGGTCGTTTTTCTTTTTCAGATTTTTTTGTTGGTGTTTTTTTGAGGTTAAGGACGTCAAATGTATCCTCATCGTCAATTTCAACAATTTTTGGCTCTGCTTTGCCGTTGTTATCTTCTTCTGTATCACTGCATTCATCGGTAAGATCCATTAAAGAACTGTAATAGTTCGACTCGTCTCTTGGTGAACTGGATGATGTTGAGGGGACAAACTTTTTTAAGGCTTGTCGTAATTCATTATTTTCTTTTATTAAAAATTCAACTAAATTCTCTATTCGGCTTGCACCGCTTTTAACTTTTTGTTGGTCTTTATTTTCACTTTTGTCTAGGATTTCTTTAAATCTGACATTTATTGTCTCTTTTAATAAGTTTTTTTTTTTTTTCGATGGCATGATTGCTATCCTTGATAGGATACAATCTGTAATTATACCACTTATTTAATTTAAAAAAAATTATTTTTTTATTAAAGTTTTTTTTTTTTTTTGTTAGATTTTTTAATAAGATTTTTAATCTTAAATATTTTTTAATTTTTGATTTTTATAATATTTTTATTTTTAATTTTTTTAATTTTCACAAAGAATAATAAACTTGATCGCTTGACAGCTGAAATCGAACTATGCAATTACAATATTATAATCTAATTGTAATAATTTTAAAATTTTCAATTTTAAACTATTAACGATTAGTGATTATTATATTAATGACTACTAGTAAGAAAAGTTTTCGGATTGGGTACGACATCCCAAATTCAAAATCCCAAATACAAAGTCCCAAATTCAAAATCCCAAAATCCCAAACCACTAACGTTATCATAATTCGTTTTGTAACCAACTATAAAATTCCTCCTAGATATTTTTTTATATTAAGATATATTTTTAATAATAAAAAACTTCCAATAGGGGGGGCTGCCGCCCCAATCCTCTGCTAAACAAATTATTGAACCCCTGATACGTTCTGTAAAAGTCGCATAACTATGATTTTGCAAGCAACTCTAAAAACCTACCTGATTCAAAATCTTACATATACATACACATACATATATAAATATCCTGGAAAAAATATAACCTTGATTTTATAACTAATTAAATATTGGGATTTTGGCATTTAGGATTTTTTTGTTTGGGATTTCGAGGTGCTCGCAAAGTTTTCACTAAATTAAATTAACAAAAAACGCCTAAGAATATGTAATGCATTGCTAGGAAATGAAAATAAACAAACTTAAACTACAGATGGGCTGTAAAAGTTTTTTTCTTAACTTGATGCAACAGTCATTTTAAAATAAAGAAATTTGTAGTATTAGTCTATTATCAATTTTTTTTCTTAAATACTTATATATATTTTTTCTCGAACCCATAATGGAGCTGGAAGTGGAGGGTAAACAAATATCAGAAAGCTTAACAAATCCTTCTAACAAATAATCAGTAGTCTTAGCAGCCGATTGAATGAGTAAATTTTTCAAAATTCAATATGATTTTTAATATTAAATAAAAATAAATAAGCCAAAATAATATTGGAGGCTTTAATAGTTGAATGGTTGTAGCATTTATATAGATGTACTATATCCTATACATATGTAGTTTTAAAACTATAAATTCAAAATTTTTAACACAAAAAAATGGTTTCTCAATATTATAACTTGATCGAAGAATATAAACTAATTCTTATGAATAAATTTTAAAAGTTTTATAAACTAGTTATGTACAATATTTTTCATAATATTAAAAATTTTTAATGATTTCCGCATATAAAAACCAAATGAAATCCAAATTCATTTAGTCTTATGACCGCCTCTCATGATTTTTTCTTTTTTTCTTTCTTCTGAACCCTTCATAATATTATAATCCTTATTTTTTCTTTTTTTGATTTTATGTTCGTTTTATAATTAATTAAAATTCATTTCAATATTATTATTTAAAAAGTTTTTTTTTTTTTGCTACTCACAGCAATAAAACTGGCAAGTTTTACTTGAGACTTTTCAGTATACTCAATTGTAAATTATTTACAACTCAAAATGTAAATAATTTACATTTACTAAATTAAATTAAATTTCTGAATAGTGCCATCAAATAGTAATAATATTGTCATACTAGAGAGTTTATTATGTCGAAAATCTAGTTAATTTTGTTTGAAAAAGTAAATTATGTATTCTGTGAAAAAATTTGACATTTGCGAACTAGTTTTAACTTAAAACATGTTCTTTTCAAGTGTTGTGTATTGATATTTTGATAAGATCAACTGTTTTTTTTTGATGAATCGATTTCTAAACATAAAAATATAGAGACCTAAAGATGGAGGAAAATATTTTAATTTTATATTTGCTGTCAAAATGTGCCAAGTTGTTTAATGTTAACACAATTTTTAAAAAACCAGTTTACTTTTTGTTAAATATACGCGTAATTTGATTTTCATTATTTGAATTGATTTTCTAACATAAGAACATAGGGAACCAAAAATGGATGTAAAAATTTAAATTTTATATTATTTGCTGTCAAAATGTAACAAGTTGTTTAATATGATCACTATTTTTCAAAACTAGTTTACTTCTTGTTAAATATCCGCGAAGTGTGAACAAGGTAAAAGAATAAAACGAACATTTTTCAAAATAAAAATAAATCCTAGTTTTTAGAACTCTTTACTTAAGTTGTTATATTTTTCCGATTCGAGCAGATACGAACTGTCGAAAAAAAAGGATAAGTATCAGTTGTACTCAAATTATCCACTTTGCATTTCATTTCTAAATGTCATTAAAATAAATTAATATGATAATTACTCACGCATTTCTTTCTTAACTCAGAACGACAGAGTAATAAAAGAAGGCTTTGTTCAAAACTTTCGATATGTGCTCTAATAACAGATCTGATTTGAATTACATAAATCGAAAAGACTAATGTCAGTTTAAAACTTCATAAACTCATGACACTCGAACTAATTTCTTTTATTACGATTTTAATACTATCCCTCGCTTTTAATTAAAAAAAAAAAAATATTTCCAATTGTTTTCATTTCTACAAATTGTAGGCGATAAGGAGAGGGTAGGCGATAAGTAGAACCAAATGAATTTAATATAATTTCCAATTTCAAATCACGTTCATTTTTTTTTGCAAATTACGTTATGAATTTAAAAAAGTTTATATTAAATTTTTTTTTTTTATTTTTTACTGTCTTTTAATTTTTTTTACCCTTTACTGCCACACCTCCCCACCCTCGCCCTTCAATTTTCTCAATCAGTTTTTATTTTAATTCAGGCCAATATTATTTTAACTTTTTATTCGGAATATTTTCAGATTTTTATATAATCAATGTTTTAATATCTACAAGTGTGACACTTAAAACTAAAACAAAAAGAAAACAAAAAAACAAAAAACAATTTCCAAAGAACTAAAAAGAAAAACTTTTAATTTTTCTCTTTCTCTCTTTTTGTCAATACGCGAAAACTCTAATTTCCATAATTAAAAATTCATAATATAATTTTTTTTTTTTTTTTTTTTTGGTTTTGCCTTCAGAATACCAAGAAAATTTTTTTTTATCTATTTTTTTCTAGTTTTTTGTTTCTAAAGTTTTTCACCATTTCCCGTTGTTTTTTTTTTTTCCTTTTTTCATTTTTATAATTTTCTTTTCTTATTGTGTTTGTTTTTTTTTTTCTATTTGATCACAATTTTATTTTTTTTTTTTCATTACATGAAGAAAAACTGAACGAAAATTACAAAAAAAAAAAATAGAAAAAAAAAAAAAAAAGTCTTAAAAGAAATTAAAAAGCTGTATTCAAGTGGAAAATAATTTCATAATTTTCAAAAAAAAAATAAAAAAACTTTTACAAACAAAAAACAAAAAATTATCTATAGAAAAATTAAAGGAAAACCCCGAATCATTGTACAAAAAAAAAAAAAACAAAAAACAAAACCATAAGATGTGAAAATTTGCACTAAAGTTATCCAAAAGAATTATTTACCATGCCTTTACTCTTCAGCAGCAACACTCAGTTTTCACAGTTTTGTTTTCCTTCCATTTTCTTTTCTTTTCAATTTTTAATTCAAAAAAAAAAAAAAAAAAACAAAATAAAAAAAAACAAGAAGAAAACTTCGTGCGTTTGCCAATGACAACCAATTTATCTGTTCTTTTTAAAAAAAAGAATGGCTACAAACTCTCAAGAAAAAATTAAAAGTTATTTAAAGATTATTTTTTACTTTTTTTATTTTTTTTTTTTTCTTTTCTTGAAATATTTCAACACTTATCAAAATACCAGATCGATTATTTACATTTGTTATATACTTAGAATGTACATATATAATATATATATGTATATGGTTTGGATGTACCTAAATAATAAAATGAAAAAAAAAAAACAAAACATCATTTTCAATTTTAATACAGCATCAGTATAAGAACGCTTCTTATCCAATCAAATCCAAAAAAAAAAAATAAAAACCTCAGATACTTATCCTTGATAACTCATTTGTGATTTATAATAATCTATGTGATTACAAATTATGATTAAATTCTTAAAAAAAAAAAAAAACTTAAAAATTATATAAATACATTTTAAGTAATTGAATTTATAAAATATTTGAACTTAATTTATTTTTTTTTTTTAAATATAAAATAAAATTAAGATAAAATAAAAATGTAAAGGAAAATTGATTAAAAACTGACATCTGTAAGATACTCAATTTCTATACTCAAATTGCTCTATCTATTAATTATCAGGTATCCTTGCTCGTCATTAAAATTAAAAGACCTGGTAACAAAATCAGGTTATTTTCCCTTTTCCAGAATATTTATATTGTAGACCGATGAGATTCTAGAGGGGTCCTAGTGTTGAATTCAACATTATCTGTACATAGTTATGAAATATAAAACTCCAGGGTGTTAATTCCACTTAAATACCTTCCGCCTTTATTTATCCAAAATATTATACATTTAATTAATTTAATATTTTTTTTCCAGTTTTACTCCGTGGGGGAGCATGGGGCTTCCACAAAGCCTCTGTCCGAGGTTATGTTTCCGTTTCGTTAATCGTTTTGTTCATTAACTTAGACGATTGGTCTACTATAACTATGCCACATGATTTACAATTTCCCGCCTTCTGAAAAAGACGACGCCAATTTTCTCCGCAAGATGCGCTTCCTAGATTCCCCGCAAGGTGTCACTGCGATTTCGCATACCCCTATATCTTAACGTGCAAAACGTATGATTGCTGGTTTATGTCATGTCACAAATGCATATGTCAATAGTTTCGATTTGGCAGATGCATATGTTTATATAGATAAAGTTAATTTTTTTTTTATTTACTATTAAGCTATAGGTTATTTCGAGAACACGATTATAGGTAATATTTTATATTTTATTTGTTTATTAATTATTATTTTTCTATTTTTACAACTGTTAGATATTTTATTATAAATTATTTTTTTATATAATTTTTATATTGTTATTTACTATTAATTAAGTTTATCCAGCCAGGGATCGAACCTGGGACCTTTCAAATGAACCACAACCACTGCGCCATCGACTGAAATGTAATATTACTAAACTATAAAAAAGGTTTAATTGAAGAATTGTTTTCAAAATTGCGATTAATAAAAAAAATTTAATTGCATTTAAAATAATTATCTTCATTCATGGTCATTGGATTAACAGGCCTCTGGCGCCAGTTAATGTAATTATCAAACATGAATTAATGTTAAATTGTATTAAATTAACGATTTTATATTTAATCTTGATCTGAAAAACTCGCACATACTCTCTTCAATTCAACAAGTCCAAATATTTTAAAAAAAGTTCAATACATTTTAACTCATATAATTCACAACTTCTAATTGAATTCACTTTACAAAGCTTTTTTTGATATTCTATAAGGCATTGAAAGATAAAAGACCTGTTTGCTAAATGCCACTCCCACTATTTGTTTATGCAAAGAGATTCTTTCATTTTGCTTCGCATAAAAATAGTCCTGACTATTGCGAAAGGTATCATTTACTGTTATTAAAACTCATCATAACCTCTATGTTTTTATACCCGTGCATATATATATGAACATCGGGTATATTAGATTTGCTCCTCCGTTTGTAACGCATCGATCTAGACGAGCTAGATATAGTGTCAAGGGTACGTATCGGCTCAGAATCGAAAAATTAGTCGATCTAGCTATGTGTGTCTGTCCGTCCGTCCGTCCGTCCGTGTGTCAGCACGATAACTCAAAAACTAAAAGGGCTAGAGTCTTGAAATTCACACAAAGTCATTTTTAGACAATTTCTAGGTTCCCTATTGTTTTTGGTTAAAATCGGACCAAGGCTTCGGGGAGCTGCCATACAACTTTTTTGCACCAATATGAATTTCTTCAAAACTATTTATACTACGGGGATGAAAATTACACACGGTTAGTTTTATATTGACTCCGGCACTTATATGAAGTTTCAAAATGTTAGGGCCCTATTTTCGGGGGGCTGTCATACAACTTCTTTGCACCAATATGAATTTCTTCAAAACTAATTATACTACGAGGCTGAAAATTACACACGGTTAGTTATATAATGAATCGAGCACTTATATGAAGTTTCAAAATGTTAGGGCCCCATTTTCGGGGGCTGCCATACAAAGTTTTCGATTCAATAACTGTGAATCTAATAAAGCTACAAGGTTAAAATTAAAATTGGGCAGGTAAATTAATAGGGCAAGTTACTTGGCAAAGTTGGACATCACTCGGACCATCGGACTTTTAGGGTGGGCCAATTTTTTTTTTTTGTTTTTTTTTTTTTTTATTTTTTTTTTTTTTTTTTAAGCTTTTTAAGTTTTGGGACAATGAATGAAAACTTTGTTTTTTTTTTTGTGATTTTTTTTTTTTTTTTTTTTTTTTTTTTTTTTAAGCTTAAGTTATGGGACAATGAATGAAAATTTTTTTTTTTTTTTGTGATTTTTTTTTGTTAATTTTTTTTTTTTTTTTTTTAAGCTAAAGTTATGGGACAATGAATGAAAATTTTGTTTTTTTTTTTGTGATTTTTTTTTTTTTTTTTTTTACGTCAAAATTATGGAGTAATGAGTTAAATGTATAAGTATATTACGGTTTATTTTATACACCATAGTGGGTATGCACGGGTATCTAAAAGTTGACAAGGGCAACTATAATCTTCCTCGTTTGCTTAATATTCAATATAGCTGTTAATAATTTTCCAAATCCATTCTTAATTCTGTTCATTCCTTATATAATATTCATCTTCATCTTAAAATTCGTTCTATTTAATTTCTTCTGCTCATCGATTATGAAAAAACTTTTTTTTTCTATAAAATATTAACGGTAAATGTTTGATTCTAATTTACCTATCTATAGATATAGAATATTCTGTATATCTTTAGATATTGAAATATGCTTTAAAAATTATCAAGCTGTCATTTTCATAAGTTTTAATAAAAAAAAAAAAAAAAGGAAAAATACAAAATGAAAAATAAAAAAAACCAAGAAGAACTGAATGAAAAATGACACCATTGCCACTTTAATAAATCCAATAAAAACAAGCAAAACTGAAGGATTCAATTTTTCTTTTCTATATTTTGTCACATTTACCTAATATAACCTTAACTGTGTTACCTGAATTATATTCTTATTAGCATCAATTCTTAAATGTGGTATACACCTTTATATAACATTGAATTTAGAACGAATATAATACTGTTCAAAATTAACTTATTTATAAGTTTTAAATGGTATTTATATTGATAGGTAATATCATAGGTTGGTATCAATTGCTTTGAATTAATATAATAAAATAAGTAACATAATTATATTTTGACAGTTTCCAAAATTGACACTAACTTTTTACAGCAGTAAGAATATTATAATAAAAATAATTAATATAGAAATTTATTTGTGTTTGATAATACCGAGTATTTACATATTAGTAAAATAGCATCTTAAATGTTACAGGCTCTTAAATTAAAAAATTAAATGATGAGATCAGGGATTACAGGGGCTGCATTTTGAGAAACCTTCACCAATTTTATAATAATTAATTAATTAATTAATTTATTTATTTATTAGTTGTCATGGTACAGGAATTGACAAATTAGTTGAAAATATTATTCTTTTATCAGTTATAATCTGACCAGAGTTAAAATCTGATACCCTTCGTTTAATAGGTCGGCATCTTAATGATCACACTATCGGTCGGATCTAATTTCATATTGATTATTTGGTGTAGTTCCTTGCCAAGGGTCAAACTCAGTCTTGCGTATAAAAAAATGTCAATGTGTACTAAGAGATGGTCAGACTTATTCTCATATTAAAGATGGAATATTTTTGGAATTTTATTTAGGACTGATTAAAAAAACTTTGCAGAAATTTTTGATTTAGAAGTTTGGAAGTTAAGTTTTAATGAACAAAAAAAAAGTTTTGGCACTTAATAACGTCTTATTTTTAAAAGCATATTTTATATCAAATTCAATTTTATTATTCTTAGAAATTCATGTAAATAGAGGAATGGAATTACAGTTATAACGAAAAAGAGTGTAGTAGAGTAGACTGTGTCAACTCTGGGATATCCTGATGATCGTAATATGTACATTATATCATCCGATTAATTACTTTTGGCAAAATTTTTAATACAGAAAATTCAGTTATGTTCAAAAGAAAATTGCGTGGATTTTAATAGCGATGACGGCTATTGCGTAGAAACGAATTTTTTGAAAATTGCAGAATCCCAACTTCTTTATTTTTTGAGTTATCGTGCGGACGGGACGGACTGACGGATATTCATAGCTAAATCGATTTACTTTTCAATTCTGATTCGATCCATACATTTGAGTCCTTATCTTCTTCCTTCTTCTCTGCGTCACAAACGTAATGGCACATTTAGTATACCCTATAACCTGTCATACGAGTATAAAAATTAATTTATGGAAAAATAATTAAGTATTTACGTATTTTTTTAAGTATTTATTTGAAGAACTTATCTATAATACTCCTTAATTTCTATATTTTATATAATAGTGGTTGAAATATTAAATAATTTCTAAAAAAAAACCTAAATACAAATTATCAACCTCTGTTGAAATTCTTTTAATTTTTTTAATTAAATTAAAATTTTGTTGAAAATCTTTTGATAGGTTTCCAACTGTTAATTATTAGGATTTTTATTTGGAACTTTGTATTTAAGTTTCAAACTTTACAAACTGATGGTTACATCGTCTTGAAATTATCTGTTATCAATTTCATTATTAAATTCATTCTATTTCTACTAATTTATCAAATATAATAAAATGTCTTATTTCGTATTGAAATTTTTGTTAGAGCAAGTTTGCAAATTTTTTAAATTTTAAATTTACGTTTTCAACTGAAATATTTTTAATTTTATTTTGAATAATTCCAACAATCTTCATTTTAATTGAATTTTCAATGCATTCTTTGCATTGAATATAAGATATTTTTTGAATTTGAAATGAGGGAGTTTAATCATGACTTTTATTCAGAAAATTTAATTAACAAATTACGAAACACATTACAATCATTATTGTTTCCTAATTCTTATAATTTAGAAGAATTTAAGAAATAAGTCAGCTTTTTCCCCCTAAGTCTCAACTTAAATCCGCGATGAAAATAATTTATCCTTTTTTATCCTTTCCCATTTTAACTCTCCAGCCATTGAGCGGTGCAAGCTATCCGAATGCTTATTCCGCTATTCGTGAGGTTAGGTACTCTTGTAAGGAGAAGTTGCACAATACCGGTGGCTATAGATTTTCCAGAGACTTTTATCCCCCCATCTATAAAAAGAACATATACTTAGTTTTATCGTTGCACTTAGCACAGGGGCAGTTTTTTTTTACTCAAATTATCCCCATAAATCCACCATCTTTTTTCTTCCCATTCCATCATGTAGCGGTAGCAGAAATAGCTACTCCCATTCTTCCAAGGGAAGTGCGAAGGCATTTGTGAAGAAAAATTCTAAGTTAGAGACGAAGAATGGGTCAAACAATCTGATAATATGAGATTGTAAAATTAAAATTTGTAAATTTGTTAAATTTTTTAGAAGATGCAAATCAAGCCCCTTATGGTAAGATCTCTTTACAAAAAAACAGCTACGATATTCGTCGGTCTTGACTAGTTGTGATTGTTTTCTTTGCTTGAAATTTAAGATTATAATTAAGATTAATTATTTTAATTTAACTATATATAAATGTGTTTCTTACATGTCGTTGTAAAAACTTACATAAAATCTTAAAGATAGTAACTCAACTCTATCCAAAATATAATTTAAGTTAAAAGCAAAGAATGAAAATTTAATTATAATTTATGTGTCTCTATAGTATAGACTAAAGATGCAGTCTGTATCCAATAAACTTTTTAAAAGATACAATAATCCATAAAAATAACTGTCTATTTCCTTTTAACTCTCTTTCTTTTCCTAATTTTTTTTTCCATTTCTAAATATTTATTTGTTTTAACCCACATAGTTTATATTTAATACTTTCCTCGAAATAATGTCCATATGATGATCATTATTACTTTCAAATTTCAAGGCTTCCTTTTTTTTGGAATCTTATTATTATTATTTAGCCCAATTTGACCACGTTGAAAGCCCCAAAACAATCAATTCATATAAAAACCAAAATAATTTCTTTCAAGTTTTCTTTTTTTTTGTTTCGTTTTTTTTCTGAAAAAGCCGCCTTCTAAATATTTTATTTATTATCTAAAGTAAAAGTTCTAGATACATCTATAGATACAAATTTGTATCGATATTGGAAACTTTATATCTCACCTCTATTTATTAAGTTCCTTAAAGTCCTATAATGTATTTATTATTAAGTAGCCTTTCATGTTCTTTTTTTTCCTTGGTCCCATTCTCTGTTTCTTATTTTGGTTCTCTGTGTGTGTGTTTTTTTTTTGTACTCTTAACATCCGAATTTATCTCATAAAATTTTTATAAACACTAAAAGGATAGCTACACACTATTTCTCATACACTATAAAAATTAACAATGTATAGGTAATAATAAAATATGACAAAAAAATTCTTATTTAGTTTTGATTCTTATTGAAAACTACATTAAAAAGGTAGATTTTGGTTTCAGATAGTTAAATGGGGTAGATTACCCCCCATCCACAATAATTGTCATAAAATCTGTTTGTATTACAGTTTAAATTAGTCTTTTACTATTTCCTGTAGGAAATGTTAAAGTTATTACATACTTGTGTATGAATTTTTATTAAGGAATTGTTAACACTGTATTATTGAATAAGGATATTCAATGGTATCCTTGTTAAGTTTTATGAAAATAAAAGTGTTTTTATTAAAGTACAGGTCCACTTTAAATACTTATACTTAATATTAATTTAATACTTTAAAAATAGGAGAAATTTTGTTTGAAATTTGAGGAAGGACTGCTTTTAATTGGATTAAATAATTCATATTTTTTTTTAAATTGATAACATTTAATGAATTTAAATGATTAATTTTACAAAATAAATATTTTGCCGATTAAAAATTGAGTTTAATTATTTAAATTTTTATTCATAAGTCCTATATCTCAAGATAAGATATACCCGAAGTAAATGACGTTAGGAATATCATCTTCTCAAAATAGTATTTAAAAAAATCAGCCCAAAACTATGCTACAAATATACTTGGCTCAATTCTCATATTAAGTACTCAATTAGAGGAATGCGGTATCCCCGCTCATATCGTTAATAATTTTTAAAGAAAATTACTGAAAAGCTTAATTTTTCCTTACGATTAAATGCTATAAAAGTATATTCGAAAAACGCGTGTTCGAATCCCAGTATAATCTAAACAACTTTTATCTGTTTTTCAACTCGACTCAGCCGTAACCGGTCGATTCCACTAGAACAATTCCACTAGACACAATTCCATAAGACACAATTCCACTAGAACAATTCCACTAGACACAATTCCACTAGAAACAATTCCACTTGGCATAATTCCACTTGTAGATAATAATTTTTTTTAAAAATTATTTAAATTTAAAATTGATTTTTTTAAGTAAATTTATAAATTACTGTCAAATATTTTAAATTTAGAAATGGGAGTCCCGCAAAAGAAAAAATACAAAGATCTTTCAGAACATATATCTCGTGTAGCGAATAACTTTAATAATTATGATCCATTTGAATACATGAAGGCTATTGCAGCAATAACGAGAATTGATTTTTCCTAAATAGGTTTTTTTTAATTAATTTTATATATTTGTATTCATTAACTTTAATTTATTCTGTTTCTATTCTACTAATTATTATTAATAAACTAGCTCTTTTGTTTTTTTTCGAAAATATTATATAATTTAATGAATATATTTTATATCAATTCCACTTTTTATTAGCCCAACGCATTTAGAGTTAAAAATCGCGGCGATTTTTAACTCTAAATGCGTTGGGCTAATAAAAAGTGGAATTGCGCTAGTGGAATTATGCCACGTGGAATTGTTCCCTAGTGAAATTATACCAAGTGGAATTGAGCTAGTGAAATTGTGTCTAGTGGAATTATGCCAAGTGGAATTGTTTCTAGTGGAATTGTGTCTAGTGGAATTGTTCTAGTGGAACAGGCCTAAAATCGACTCAGCTGGCATTCGCCATTCGGCCCAAATTAATAGCGTAATCAGTAATTATATACCTTTAATAATAAAAACATTAGTACAAAAATATAAACAAATACTTTAATTAAATAAAATAACTCACATATGTAGAAATATATTGTAATTCAAATATAAAATTATTACAATATACAACAAATAGAATAGTCTATTGATATTATGTTAGAAGGCCTAGTACTATCTCATGTTTAAATTGTATGTGAAAATAATTATGATCAATTCTAAAAATAATAATTTAATATGTCAGTATCTTCTCTCATGTTCCGACATGTAGCTACAGTGTAGGCAAGATTATTAATCTAACAGTTGAACAGTCAATCCTTAAAAAAATAAATAAATGTTGAGAATGAAAATGTTGACCGTTGCCTACGCTTTATATAAGTTTCCTTTTGATCCCGAAGTGCCCTAAATGCAATCTGTCCTCGATTAACGTTTCTTAAATCTTACAGTGTTGTCAAAAAATAAAACGTCAAATTATTTAAAATAATTACACAACATACTTTAGAAAAGAAATGTATGTGGTAGAAAGCACAACATAAATTAGATTTCCAATATTCAATTAATATCTCAATATCAATTCAATTTCAATTCAATTTTTTTATTTAACCAAATACAGGGTGTCGCAAAACGACCGATATGGTTTAAATGTTTAATAACTTTTTTAATTAATGGTTAATAATTATTTTTTTGTTGTACAGTATATTAATGGGGAATATTTTTAGCTTAAGTAGAAAAATTATATCCTGCAAGTGGGGACCATTTTCGGATTTACACATTCGTGCTCTTTCCAGTACATTTTCTATAACTTTTCGTAATTTTTGATCGCTGTTCTGTTGTGTACTGTTCCATTTCCAATTCCCCAAGTTTTCTTCACAAAATTCTGAAATAAAAATAAAAAATATAAATAAATTTAAAAAGTTATAAAGCATTCAAACCATATCGGTCGTTTTGCGCCACCCTGTATTTACATTCAGGAATAGCAGCCAGAGTTCAGACAATATATACTAATACCTATACAACTAAACTTAATTTATATATTTTTTGAAAATTTTAAATGATGTGAAAAAAATGATAAAAACCTCACCGAATATACCAGCATCAAAAATTGTAAACATACTATTAAATGTTATAAGAAGTCAAACAAAATCAATTCTTAAAACAAACTTTATTTCATATTTATAAGTCGAAATGAAGGAAAAATTCTTAAGATAAAATTTACTACTGTACGACATCTTATATAAAAAAAAACTTAATAAAAGACCCATATACACCATGTGATATGTTTATATTTGAAGAGAAGCCAGAAATAAAACTAAAAAAAAAACAACAACAAATAAAACAACATTAATGAACAAACTATCACATTGTTATTATTTTATTAGTCTACAGGACATGGATACTTTTTAAGGGGCTTATTACTTAAAAAAAAAACCAAAATATGTTTTCTTTAACATTAAAGTAGGTATTTATTAAAAACAGAGATCCTTATGTTGAACCTAAGCACAGTATTAAAAAATTTCTTTCTTATTTTGCAATACATCCATATATTTAATATAAGTTAAAAAAAATCTTCAGGTCTGGTACTGCTGAGTTTTGTTTTTTTTTTTTGGTTTTGGGGACTAATAAAAGAATAACTCAATATTATTATTTTTATACCCGTATAAGGGTATACTGAATTATGAAGTTTATGAGTGTTGTAGTGAAGGAAGGGAGTTAGATATAGACTTAAAAATATATGGATCGGATTAGAAACGTAGAGTAAATCGATCGAGCTTTGTATACTCGACTCGATATTCCAAAAACTAAAGAAACTAAAATTTTGAAATTTTTTAAATTCATTTTAAAGATTCATTTTAATGAATTTGCAAATATTGCCCAAAACTCCAAATTGCCAAACGCATTACCACCTTATGTGTTTTCATATACTTATGATTTAGAAAAACTCAAAAAAGAAATCAACTAATACCTTTTGAGTTTCCCATTCAATCCTTGTTAGACATTTATGTTTCAACAATACTTTTCAGCCATAATACTGCGCAAGAAGGTTGGGTGCTAATCCCATTATTTTGGCTATGGGGGGATGTTGTTTTATTTAAGTCAATTCTCACACTTTGAAGGTTTTTTCTTCACTTAAAAAAAAATGCCAGAGCTATTCGTTATTGAAATCCAGCCAAGTTTGCTCTAACGAATTCGAGTAGTTGCCATACAACTTCTTCTTTCTAATAAAAATTAAATTTAATAAAGTTGGATGTCCCAAATTTTACCTTAATTGCTAAAGTTTGTGCAAAATTTGGTAGTCTAGTGTAGAGCTAATGTCTTACGTCTGCATATAATGTAGTTGTTGTACCGTAAGGAGGTTCGCAGAGTTGCCAAACCACTTATATTTTCTTTTACAGTTAACTCAAAGTCTAATAAATTGTTTGCAATTGCATTTTAAATTTGCACAAAAATTGATATCCTAGAGTTGTCACAGTGGACTCTACAATCACCCTCTCATTCATTTTAACATTGCGTTTTTTTTGTATTTTGTTGGTTGCGGCACACCGTTATTTTATCCAACTAAAAACCATATTAATATAACAACAAATATATTTTCTATTCTCAGTTTTACCGTTATGATCTTTTTTCTCTTTCCTTCTTTTTATAATTTCTTTGACTTATTTTTTCTTCATTATACCTAATATAATAATGAAAAAAATCTTCCCAAGTGTTTTTTTTTTTAGCTCTGTTGGATGCTTATCAGAAGAACCAGAAAAAGATGAAGAGAGTTATGCACAGGCATTTCCGGGTCCTTAAATCATAAATTTCGTTATATTTTGTTGGCATTTTTTTTTCTTTTTTTTTTTATTAGTCTGATTTTAACTATCTTTCTCTTTCATTCAAATATTTGGTGGTAGCTTTATGCCCTCTGTGTTTAGTTCATTTTTATAGTGATTTAATAAAGTTACTTTTGCGGTTGAATTATGATGAATTTACCAAAGAAATAAAACTGCGTGTTACTTGTGCCAAAAACAAGTAAAAGAAAAAAAAAAAATGTTTAAGTTGAAAGCGAAGCATTGAAGAAAACAAAAATATAAAAAAAATAAGAAAAAGTGTAACAGAGTAAACTGTGTCAACTCTAGGATACCCGTATGACCGTAACATAAACATTATGTTATCCGGTTAATTACTTTTAGCAAAATGTCAAATATTCATCATTATTAGGTCTAGTGTAATGCTCATATAAAAGAAGGATTTATATGGCAGCTACTCGAACCCTCTGCAGTAGACCAACCAAATTTTGCAGTAACTTTGGCCATTACACTAAACTATTTTTGGCAAAATTTCAGACACCCAGCTTCATTTGGTGTAGTGTAATGCTAAAATAAAAGAAGGAGTTGTATGGCAGTACCCTTTATTTTTTGAGTTATCGTGCGGAGGGACGGACATACATAGCTAAATCGATTTATTTTTCGATTCTGATACGATCCATACACTTGAGTCTATATCTACTCCTCCGCCCCTCGCCTTCTCTGCGTCGTAAACGTAATGGCAAATTTATTATACCCGTTTTAACTATATAGTCATACGGGTATAAAAATAAGAAAAGAAACCAATGGATACTTAAGCATGAAGGAAAGAATTTTCTTTTTTTTAAACTGTTGGTGTTTCGATAAAAAAAAAGACAGAATCATAAATTTTCTTTTTCGGTTCATAATTTTTAATTTTGTTATTTTTGTTTTTTTTTCGAAAGATAATTAAAATGAAAATTTTTTTATTTTTAAGCTTATTTATCGTGGAAATTTTTAGACTATATATATATATTTTTTTTAAAGTACTGATAAATTGATTCTTAAGTTTAATATGGTGGGTTCTTTAAGTTAATTTTCTTTATTTTTTGTTGGTACTTTATAATAAAATAATTAAATCATATTTTTTTTAAGAACCTATACATAAAACATTTTTTTCTAAGTTAAACGTAATGAAATTCTGTCTGTTAAAGTCATTTGAAAGAGTGTAAAAAGTTTTCGAGAAATTGTAAATAGTTTTAGAAAAAAAATAATTAATTGTTATAGTGTTTTTATAATTTGATTTGAGTAATGCAATGGAAACAAATTAATAGAATTATATTATTTGAAATGTATAAGAAGATTGGTAAAAGAGAGTGTAGTAGGTTTTATAATATATACCCGTACTGTATGACAATTGCCATTATCGCCAGCGCTGGTAAAATGAGAAAAATTAGGGAGCGCTGTCTGGACAACGAAACTATGAAACCATATTTAAAAAAAAATCAAAAAATAAACAAAAGCAGAAGTTTGTTTTTAAAAAGAAACGTTATTAGCTGAGCAATAACTTAAAGAGCTCAATATACATTTATATACGACATTCTTTTTAAGACATAATTTTAGGTAATTTTATGACCCTTCCTAGGGCGGTTAAGACCATTATAAGACTAATTTTAATATTAAACGTACTTCTTCAGGCTATAAATGAGTTAACCCATATTCTTTTAATTCTTTTTGTTTTTTAATTTTATTTTTCTAAATTTTCAATTATGTTTGACAATCACTTTTGACATTAATGTATTTCATTATTTTTAAACGAACTGTCAAAACACTATTCGGATGCGATTTCGTTTTCAGATAATCAATTGAGATTTAAAACTAGCGATAGATACGATATGTAAACGCCAGGTTAACATATTAAAAAAATTATTTTTCCTAATTTTGAGATAGTACTTCCCCTAATTAAAAATTTAAGATTATAAGTTTTTTTTAATTTTAAATTAGGTTGACTTTTAAATAAAACAGTTTGTTACAAGAATTTTTAAAAGTTTAAAAAATTAAATGGACAACCAAGTACTGTTTAATGTCCATATCAAAATGTTTTCGAGTACAAGTAACACTCCATAGTGTATATTGAATTCTCGTTTAAGTACTGTTCAACATTCAAGTATAATTTCTTAAACAAATTTTTAATAATTAAAAATAAATTTGTTTTACTTTTGGATTCGTGAGTTTGCGCATTATCTTGTAGGAATATGAACCTATCAGTTTCAGCGATTAGTTCTTGAATTGATGGCTTTAGCTGATTTTCCAAAACATCTAATCTAGATAACTTTTCGATTAATAATCGCAAGTTTACCCAAACCACTTTTTCTAAAGCAATTCCAGACGGTATCCTTCAGTTTTATTCGATGCTTCCTGAATACAAGCGTTGCTAAGTCGTGTTCTGGGTTTCTACATCTTGCTTGTCAACATTTTGCTAGACCAATTCAAGTTTTCTTGGCCAATTGAAATCAAGAATCTTTCGATGAGTAGTTTTAAGAATATTCTTTTGTACCGAGCGACGCGCGCCTAAATTCGAACAGTTGATATCGAAATTGCAGTTCCTTTAACTCGGTCGAAATCTGATTGTAATATAGTGTATGTTCTAAATCGATTTCGCTTGCTGCGAAATACCATAGTAGTATTAAACTCACTTCTTTAACTAATTTCACATTAAACAATATTATCGAAAACTTTTACTTAAAATATATCTCAAATGGTTACGTACGAGTATAATTAATATCAAGTTTTCTTTAATTGAAAACTGTTTAAGTAAATTTTTATATCAACTTACTTCCTAATGTACACTTTCTACTTTAATTTAAATTATGAAATCAAATTTATCTCTATTTTATTATATAAAATGCTTCATTTAATTCATATGATCGCAATTATAATACAATTCTTAAAAACTCAAAATTATACTAAGAAAACATTAAGTCTAATTGTCTAACTAAAAGTCTAACACAAATCTAATTGTTTAACACAAAGTCTAACATTCTTAAAAAAAATAAACTAACAACCCCAACTACATAAACATTTTAACACATCAATACACATCCTAAGATGTGTTTTTTTTTATATTTTAATCCTATTTGTAAGAACAAGACAAGGAACAAATATTGTCATTATTATTATTTTCATTGTTGTTGTTAGTGGTAGTGTTGTTATTAGTGTGCAGGAGATATAAAAAATAGGCGAGTCCATTTTAATGATGCAATAATAGCAGGATAATTCGTAATTTTCCTCTGGTATATTGTGAATAACAAAAGATTTTATTATTTTATTATTCTATTATGGAGTTTCTCTCTTTAAATGTGGGGAAAATTTTAATGAAAATGATTATGGATAATATAAAAGAAACGTTAGAAATAAAATTGAATGAAAAGAATTAAAATATGTTTCGCTTAAAATTGAATGTTTTTTCTTTTATTCAAAATCAGTGGCTAGAAATATGGGGAAAAACTAGTTATGCCATATTTGAAAGTGAAAAGTACCTACACGACAATCAACAGAACTGAGTTGCAAAATTGGAATAATATTATATAAGTCCCGGCGCGATTATGCATTGCATATGTACTTAAATACATATATTTAAATAAGGATTATAATACAGTATTTATTGATTATTAAAGACGATGATCTCAGAGCCGCCTTTTTTAATAAAAATTTTATTCTTTAAAACTAGTTGGACTTGCTTACAGCTTAGAAACCATGTTTTAAAAATAGAATGTGATTAATAGGCAAATAGAAACATTTAATCATCTGTTCAGATTAACCTTGATATTAGTGAAATTATAAAATGCAAAATCGCCAACGTTTAAGAGCACACTATATGATATATGCTAATTTTTTTGAAACTTTGACAACCAACAATTTGATAAATGTAAAAATCCTTGTGGGAATACCGCACTGAAGATTCTATTGAGACTACTAAACCTTTTATCACTAAAATAATTCATATTACTTTCATTACATCCCACTGGTTCTAAAATAAAGTTTCCCAAATATTCAGTAATATTTAGCTGATATTAAAATGTATGAAATTAAATAGAAATAATAAGGTCGTTTTCATTAATACGGGAGAAAGTGATGATTACCTAAAAATTTTAGTCAACGTTTTTAGAAGTATCCAACAAGTACGATTATAGTTTGGTTAGCTTGTTTCAACCTTCTTTATTATTACAGCTGCTTAGATCGATAAGATACCACTTGATAATTTATTTTATCATATCCCCTTTATTTCAATGATTTTTACTTTGTTAATATTAATGTTATCAAAAGGTCAAACTATTTTTCCCGAAGCTATATAACAATCAGTTTAAAAAACTTTTTGAGTCCGTTCCATTAAGCCTGTATTAAGATCAGGAAAAGAAATTCATTAATTTATATTTATAAAAGCTGAAGCTTGGTTGTTTGTTTAATTTTATGTAGCAAATAGGCACCTAAACTGCTCAGTCGATAATCATGAAAATTTGTACATAGAGATTTACAGCGCCAAGTTTGACCACAGCAACGCGCACCTGGTATTAGCTAGTTTAATATAAAATACAATATAATTGAAAATTGTACGTACATTTCTCATCCTAAAATAAAAATTAAAGCAAGAACGTATAATAACTTTTAAAGTTAATACCAATCAAATTTAAAATCCCAATTTAAACATTCAATCAAACTTTAACAAATATGTATATAAGGTACAAAAAGAATAATAACAATCAAAGAATTTTATTAAAATTATGTATGAACATCTTCAAAAACACTGCTGAACTTGGTAATTGATTTTTAAAAGGTTTTTTTTTTGGTTCTGAAGCTGTAAAACTCTTATTTTCGAATTTTCTTTTTCTTTATTTCATACAGCCAAAAAATACCTCAGAATTTAAGTTGATTTTGATTTTCATTGTAATTTGATTTTCACTATATTTATGTGCACATAACATTAAAATTAGTTGGGGAATAACTTTAGGGTGGATCAATTTATATAATAATATAAGAAATAGTAATTGTAAAAGTAGTGTGTAATTCATTCAAAACTATTGATTTTTCTAGTGCCCATCTTTTTCTTTTTCTTCTTTTAATTTTTTTTTTTTTTCTTTTTATTGTTGTATTTGATTTTAGTAATTAACGAAGAGCTTTGGGTAATGATGAGGCAAGAGCCGATATTTGTCTATATAATAAAAAAGAAATGGGATGGTCACATTCTAAGGCGCCCAACCCTAAAACGTAACGCCATGGGCAGAAGAAATTATCTTTGCAAACCCATCCAGAAAATCATGGTCGACTTAGTGGCAATTCTATATTCTTTAAAGGAATAATCCGGAAAAAAAATATTATTAGTTAGCCATGTAAACGAATGTTTGTTTATAAATTATTTTCTAACATAATATATGACGCAAGAGTAAAATTTGTTGATTTTTGTTATTCTGTCTATTCTGTTCTAAATGCTTTTTTTTTAAGAGACACTTTATTCAATTTTAAGAACCTATTTTAAATTAAAGAAAAACCTTTGACGTATGTTGAAATATAATGTTGGAGCTTTAAGTTTCTGACATCACCAAAAAAAAATTTTCAGAATGTATTCAAGCTACAGTTGTTAAAAATAGGAAAATTTAGGCAAGGGGAGTGGGTGACAAAAAAATTTTGTTAAATAACTCCTACTAATTCCCAAAGATCTAACATTTTCCAAAATTTCAAGTCTCTAGCTTGAGCTGTTCAGAAGATATGAGGGGCCATTATTTTCCCTAAAATTTACTTTTGCATAACCGTTAATTTTAGCAATGTTGGGCCCTAAACGTTTTTCGTAAAAAAATTTATAATGCTTATAAAAACAGCTGTCTTTTACCTTTTCCAGATTGAATATATACCTAATACGACTCTTGTTATAACAATTAGCATATAGGGCCTTTTCTGACTTTGGGATGCTTCAGCTCTGTAATGGGTGGGGCTATAGAAAGAAGTTCTTTTATAAAATAATTTTTTCTGCAATACTTATAATAAAAATTTACTCAGTCTTTATTATATTAAATGGTTAATATTAAATGATAAATCTTGCAAAGATTGATAAGCAGTTGTTGATATGAGGGTTGATTAATACCAATTCATTCTTAATATTTTTCGATAACAAGAACCAATGTGGAATTGCGAATATCCATTTTTCCAAATGGACTGAGACTAAACTTACGTTAGATAACTAAGTTTAAAAAGCTTGAAGTAAAAAATATATTATTAAATATATTTCACAATGTTGAATTAAAGTGAAGGTCCTCAAATAATTTTACTGAAAAATTTAATCAATTTAAAAACGTTCACAGACCTACCTAACTTAAAAATCCCCTCCGAAAAAAATTAAAAAAAACGTATACACTTTTAAAACTTTGCTAAACAAAATCATGTCCTTGCATACGAAGTACACCACAGTTTTTGTTTTTCTGATTATTTTTTTTTTAAACAATATCAAAGTAAAATTATGTAAATTGTAAGGTTGTTCCATTCTTTATTTTGTAAGAGAAAATAAAGGAAAAAAAAATGTTCTTAGGAAAAAATTTAAAAGAACAACCAAAAAAAAAAACAACGCAATTCGGTGAAAATAGCAGCCAACAGCACAAACCAAGAAAAACAAAAACAAAAAGTAAAAACAAAAAATAAAAGCAAATAAAAACTCATATTTGTTATGCAAATTTTATTTTGATTTGAGAACTTAATTGAAATTGAAATTTTCATGCAAACAAACAACAAAAAAAAAAAGGCATTACATTTAATGTGATTCCTTCACTTTATACCCTATCTCCACTTATGGCCCAAGTCACTTACTACTTTTTATTGTATTATTTTGGATTCCCACTTTCCGAAAGAAAAACACCAAATAACAAAATCAACTCAATTTGAATATTCTGATGTTTTCTGACATGCTCAAGGACATTAAACGTTGCTATTTCACTTTTCATTATTGTCTTCTCTTTCTTATTTTTTTTTTACTGTGTATATTCCGTTTTTTAGAACATTTTCAAAAAAATTAAAAAAAAATGTGCCTGCATAGTTTCACTCTGTCCGTCCGTCTACCTGTATTTTTAGAATTGTTTGTTTTAGACTAAATTTAGGCTTCGTTGTTTTGATTTTTTTTTGTTGTCCCACCCGTTGGGGAGCTACAGTTCCCCAAATTACGGAAAAACACTGTGCTTTATAACAAGAGTTCCATAAGGTATATTTTCAAACTGGAAATACGGTAAAAGACAGCTGCTTTAAAATAAATAAAAATATTAGACCTGTAGCTTGAGTAAATTTGGAAAGGTTTTTTTAAAGAATTATATAAAAACTAAGACTTTTAACCAGATCCTACTTTAGCATGTGTTAGAGGCTTTTCTTAATTTAAAAGGGCTTCCTTGAAATTGAAGAAAGTGTCTCTTAATTTAGTAACCATTTTTGTAACCATTATGTAATAAAATTCTACGAAAAAACCCTAATTTTTAGTGCAACTAATAATTTAATTCTTTAAACCTAAAAAATTTTAAGCGGGGGTCGTTGGTGTTAGAACCTTGATAATCAGTATAAGTTTGTTCAGAAATATTTTGGAGCGTTCCCTATTCAAGGACTATAATTAGTTAAAAATTTCTTTTTTTAAAAAACCTGTAACCTAGGCAACTGTGTATATTTTTCCAGGATTAAAACTTAAAATCAATGCTCTAACATTTCATATCGTTTATATAGATGTTAAAAGGTTCCCTTGATTCCATTGGACTTATATTTTAAATTTTGTTTTTTTTTTAAATTTATAATTAATTAATGAAATAAAAAACTTACCTATAATATTAAACTTATTTATTTTTATACATATTTTTACTGTAGTTTTGAAAAAAAGTGCTTTTTAAAAACATTGATTTTTTTTATTACTAGTTTTTTTCTTTGTTAAATATTTGCAGTATTTTTATATTGTGTTCCTGTATATATATATATATGCATATAAAAAATTTTTTTCTTCGAAATGTATATATATATATGTACATATTAATAAAATCAATTCAATTTCCCACACAAAAGTGTATTTTGTCAAAAATAATTTTTTAACCACGTTTTTCCACCAATACTCCGACCCACCACAGAAAAAAAAAAAATTTGAATTGAAGGCTATAAAAAAAAAAAAAATGATGTCAAGGAAAAATTTATCTTTTCTACGTTCAATGTAAGAACTTGAAACAATTTTAACAAGAATGTCATTTGAAGTTATTTCCTGATGAAAATGTTCTGAAGCAACAGTATAAAAAATAGCAAAAAAAAAAACAAAATCAAAAAAAAAAATAATAAAAAAATTGACAAAGATTTTAATGAAATGGAAATTGATTTTAATTTAGAAATGAATTTCATTATTTTTAGAATTTTTTTTTTGCAGCAAACCTTTCAGTATATATATATTTTCTGATGTTATATATATATATACTAAATTAATTTGAATTGTATATAGGTACTCTATATTTTTAAATAGCAATTTTTTAATTTAAAAATTACCTTTAGTTGTTTTTATTAACTTAAAATTTTTGTTTAAGATGTTAAAGCTTTAAAGAGCATTGAATTGGAAGGGGTACTAAGTCTTTAGGTAGGTATACTTTTAAAATTTGATATGGTAGATATAAATATTTTTTACTTAGTTTTGTATATAACGAAGGCAACCTAAACTCTTTTAATTTTAAGAAATTAACTGCAGAATTGTTAGTTGCAATTATGGAGCCATATAACATTTTCTTTGTCTCCTAAGGTCGGCATATTCAGTTAATTAATATCAAAAAAGTACAAAAAGATGGAATGTAAAATTTTGTTTCTTGCTTAATGTTTTTTGTATTGCACGTTATTTTATATAAGAGCCTTTCCGAATCCCGTGTCCGATTTGACCTATTTGCGAAGTCGTTCTTTATTTTGGCAAAAAAAAAAGCATTAATACCAAAATCCGTTAATACAGGTTAAAAAGAAAAGTTCTAAAATCTCTGAACCCCATTATACTAGAATCACTTTATGAAAGCTAATCTTTATGGGTATCCGCTAATAGTCTGTATACTAAATTAGAATCTGACTGTTAGAACTCAAGATTTCTCGAAAAGTATCGTGTTTATTTATGGGGGTTTCCCGACCTCGATGCCCAATTTGGTCCATCTACAAAACTAACCCATTTTTTTGAAGAAAATAAGCGTTCTTACCATTTTTCATCTAAATAGGTTGAAATTTACTGGAGTTATGGTGCTAACAGACACATAAATATACACACACACAATCATACAAAAAAATTCGGATTTGCGCTTTTCCGATAAAATGGAACAGCATTTGTTAGAACATCAGAACAAATTTTATAGTTTTTATTCAAGGACCAATATAACCTTTTCTGATACTAAAAAAAAGCTAAAACTGAAATAGGTCCTCACAATAGATCCCCAAATTTTATCCTTTGCTATCCCGAAAACAAAACTATATTTTTGTATTAATGACACAATTCTAAGGACCTGTAATCTTTTGGAAAGGTTTAAAAAGCAAGTGGTATCTCTATTTCCCACAAGCCCTTATCAAAAAAAAAAAACTAAGAAGTTTCATTTCAGCATATAAAAGGCGCAGTTATTTAAGAAAGTTTTTAATTGGTTTTTATTACAAAATAAAAAGAGTTGAATGTGGAATCATTTACATTAAAATGTAAATTAACAATTTAAAAAAAAAAAACCTAGGAAATAGAATTATCAAGGAAACCAGATAAAGTTCACTCTCTAGTATCTGTACTCTCGTAAAAGAAAATTAAAATGAAAAATATATCTGAAATTAAATTTATTTTTAATAATTTTCCTGTTAAAACTTTTCTTATTATTTTTTTAAAAAATTTTCTTTGACATGAAAAGGATCAACTCTATTATAAGTTTTCTTTGTTATAAAACTTATCAAATAAAATTATAGTAAAACCGTTTTTTAATCTAGACATCACAAGATGACAATTTTCTTTTAACTAAAGAGAAAAAAAAATTTATGGGGAATCATATGCATATCCGCATTGTTTTATTAATATAAGCCTTATATTTAATAATAATATTTATTCCATAACATCATTATGAATTCATAGTAAAGCTGTGGGTTAAGAAATCCTGGAGAAAATTCAGAGTAACACATATATGAATATTTTTTTGTATATTAGAAATTCTTATTCTGTATTGCAAAAATTTTTACTTTTGTTTTTATACCCATACGACTATAAGTTGTCGTACAGGTCTACTAATTTAGCCATTACGTTTGTAACGCAGAGAATGGGAGGGAGTAGATATAGATCGGATTGGAAAGCTATGGATCGGATAAAAATTGAAAAGTAAATTGATTTAGCTTTGTATGTCCGTCCGCCCATTCCCACGATAACTCATCAAAAAATAAAGAAGCTAGAGTTTTGAAATTTTCAGAAATTGGTTTTTATGCAATATCCGGTATCGCTGTTGAAGTCCAGCCAGTTTGCTCCACGTGTTCGAGTACCTACCATACAACTTTTTTTTTTTATTTGAGCATTACGCTATATCAATAGAAACTTTAATGGCCAACGTCTGAATAAAATAAAATTGGTAAAGGGAAAAAGGTTCAAAGAGCTGCCTTTCAACTTATGTTTTCTTTTGTACTTTCAGTTATGTAATAACTAATAAGTTATGCATTTAAAATTTTGTTAAAAGTAATTAATGGGATAATATAATGTTTAGATTACGGTCATACAGGTATCCCAGAGTTGACACAGTCTACTCTACAACACTGTTCCTCGTTTTTTTTAAGAAAAGCATAAGAAAAATAACATTTCTTAAAAAAACAAATGAACATATGTAATGTTGACGTCTATTCTAAGGTTTTTTATGCTACGCAATTTTTTACAGCACATCAACACTTTCGACTAGTCTTGCCATTCTTACATAAATCTTAAAATAGAAAACATCAGAAGGCGAAAAGAGGCAGCCAAAACTGAAGCCCACTTAAAACTTTTACGAATTAGCCTGTAATACAAAAGAATAATATTCGTTTAGGAGCATTGGATTTAAGGGAACCAGCTTGCAAGACAAGGATTGAAAATTGTATTTAGTAAATTCTGAAAACACAGTAACTAAAGAACAATTATTGAAAAAAGTTCGCGGGGTATTATGAAAATATATTACAACTCAAATATATACTTCTTCAACTTTATATAATATCGCTTACAAATTACCAACTTCAGGAAACACTTGAATCGATATCGCCTTTAAAATTTAACATTTTTCTGATTTCCATTTTGTTGCATGACAAGGTGTGTTCGGTATTTTAACAACTCTGTATTGTATGGTGAATCGATTAGTAACACACAAGAACTCCGCCGTAGCCGGTCCCAAGCCCGGTTGAGAAAGGAGGAGGGAAGAAAAGTTGCAACCTGAATGGCCACATACATCGGCGTCTCAGGAAGTAGGAAAACGTTATATAATGCAGTTGAACTCGTAACATAGTTATGAGAACTTCAACGCATTATATGGCAAATTCTGAAGCAACTTTTCAAACCCAACGGCCCTCCAAAGATGGGGGTTTGGCATACGGTTAACAGCCCTATCCAGTAAAAAAATATTGTTACGAAACCTAAATCAAAGCCTCGGATACAAATGGAAACACGGCACCGACCCAAGCAACAGAAAATGGATATTGATTTTGCAACATGGAATGTAAGAACATTGAACAAAGAAGGAGCGTTAAAATCCCTGCTACCTGAACTAATAAAGTATAAAATAGCGATAGCAGCAATTCAAGAAACAAAATGGCACAACAAAGGTTTCTCGGATCTTAGGAGCCACTCGGTATTCTTCAGTGGAAAAGATGGTGGAAAGAGAGAATTCGGCGTGGCATTTTTAGTCAACAAAGCGTACAAACAGGCGATCCTAGATTTTAAACCGGTGAATGAGAGACTCTGTGTAATCCGCATCAAAACAAGATTGCACAATGTATCCTTGATAAACGCTCATGCACCTACGGAGGATAAGGCGGAACAGGTCAAAGAGGATTTTTATAGTAAACTGGAGGCTGTCTACGATCAAATACCATCGAACGACGTTAAAATTCTGCTCGGGGACATGAATGCGAAAATTGGAAAAGAGGAAGTATACAAAGGCACGATTGGAGAACACAGCCTACATAGTTCCACCAACGATAACGGACAAAGATTAATCGATTTCGCGAGTAGCAAGAGAATGGTTATATCATCCACATTCTTCCCCCACAAGGACATTCATAAGATTACATGGATATCTCCCAACGGAAAAACGTTCAACCAAATTGATCACGTTTTAGTTGAAAAGAGAGGGGCATCCCACATCATGGATGTAAGAGCATATAGAGGAGCCTGCTGTGGATCGGATCATAATCTTGTGAAAGTCAGATATAGGAGCAGAATCATAGCCAAACGAGCATTGAGGAAACACAATGCAACGAAGCTGGACGTAAGCAAACTCAATATAACATCTGTGAAAAACGAGTACAAAGCGTCGATCGAGACAAACTTAAATCTAGGGGAGTTGCAACACATGGAGCTAAATGAAATGTGGGATAGTTTAAAAACGGCACTGCATCGAGCCTCTGAAGAAACTATTGGTTTCCAGCCAATAAAAGTTCGAAACGAATGGTATGACGGAGAATGTAGAGATGCGGTAGCCGCAAGAAATGAAGCACACAAAGGAAAATTAAGTAGACCAACACGTGCTAAGCAACTACATTTCGAGCAACTTAGAAGAGAGGCCGACAAAATCTGCAGAAAGAAAAAAAGGAAATGGCAGAACGATGCGCTAAGAAAGGTCCAAGATAATTTGCAAAATCGCGATAGTATCAGAGCAGCATACAAAGACATCCGCATCATCAGAGATGGTTACAAAGCCCAGTCAAACTTATGTAGAGATGCAGAAGATAATCTTTTATCATCTGAGGATGACATTAAGAACAGGTGGAAAGAATATTTTGAAAGCTTACTAAATGCACCAAACGATGAAGTAAATGAACAACAACAGATCACAGTGGAAAGGCAAACCCAAAATGAAATCACGGGACAACCTACATTAACAGAGGTGATCAATGCCATAGAGCTATTGAAAAATAACAAGGCTCCTGGTGCAGATAACATTCCGGCTGAACTTCTGCGTGATGGAGGAGAAACGGTACAAAAAATCCTTCATAAAATAATACTAAAGGTGTGGCAAGAAGAAAAAATACCCGCTGACTGGCAACTAAGTATTATATGTCCAATCTACAAAAAAGGAGACAAGCTCAACTGTAAAAATTACAGAGGGATATCGCTACTTAGCTACCCGCTGACTGGCAACTAAGTATTATATGTCCAATCTACAAAAAAGGAGACAAGCTCAACTGTAAAAATTACAGAGGGATATCGCTACTTCCTACAAAGTTTTCACTAACATCTTGAAAGCCCGCTTAGAAACAATTGCCGAAAACATCATAGGCGAATACCAGTCCGGTTTCAGGCCAGGACGATCTACAACGGACCAGCTATTTGTGCTGAAGCAGGTATTGGAGAAGTGCTGGGAAAGAAATGTCGATGTACATCAAATCTTCGTAGATTTCAAGACCGCCTATGACTCTATCCAAAGAGAAAAATTATATGTAGTTTTAAGCAACCTAGGTGTACCGGCAAAGCTAGTAAGACTGATTAAAGCGACTATGCAAAACACAAGCGCGAGGGTAAAAATCCAAGGGGACCTCACAGAACCCTTCAACATCAAACAGGGACTGAAACAGGGGGATGGACTCGCGCCTATGCTTTTCAATCTTGCTCTGGAGCACATAGTCAGGAAAATCCCATCTGACCCGAATGCCACGTTGCTATTCAAAACCACCCAGATAGCAGCATACGCAGACGACTTAAATCTACTAGGAAGATCAGAGGCAGGTGTCAGAGAATGCTATATCCAGTTAGAGAAAACAGCTATAGAACTGGGTCTGAGGATAAACATCGATAAGACGAAAATGTTAGTAGTATCCAGACGTAACCAGAGAGAGAGACAAAACATTACTTTTGGTGATGACAATGTGGAAGTAGTAAAAAGTTTTGTCTATCTAGGGGCCGAAATAACAAGTGGAAACGATGAAACATCAGAGGTAACCCGAAGGATAGGCAAGGCAAACAACGCCTACTACTCTGTGTTGAAGATAATGAGATCTCGAGAAGTCAGCAGAAAATGTAAACTTGAGCTGTACAAATCTCTTATCAGACCGGTGTTATGCTACGGCAGTGAATCGTGGACGATCACCCAAGCGACGGCAAACCTACTTTCCCGTTTCGAAAGAAAAATACTACGTAAAATTATCGGGCCAATTATCGACCAGGGCCAATTTAGAATGCGACGCAACGCAGAGCTATACAATGTATACACCGACAGCGATGTTTTGACATACATCAAGCTACAACGCCTTAGGTGGGCCGGTCACATACAACGTATGCCAGATTCCCGCATTCCAAAAAAAGTATTGAACGGGAAAATAGATAGAAAAAGACCAGTGGGAAAGCCGAGAAATCGATGGGTTGATGCAGTCGAGTCAGACGCTGTATCAATGCTGCAAGAGCAAAATTGGATAACTGCTGCCCAAGATCGCGTGAACTGGAAGAGGATGATTCAGGAGGCCAAGGTTCGACAACGGACTGTAGCGCCATAGAAGAAGAAGAAGAAGAAACACACAAATAAATTATTAAGTATAAGTTTTAAAATATAATTTTATTTATTTAAATAAAATTAAGTTTAATTAGAGGAGCTCCACTTTGAAAATAAAAATCTTACAAATAACCTAGAAAACTCTTTTAAACCTAGTCACATTACATCTGGTCACCTTAAAAAATACAAAATAAAATAATCCATTATGTACATCATATGATTATCTAAGTCATCTACACAAACAAATCACAGAAAGTGCTATATGCACGTGTACTATATATATAGTACGATTGGAAATTAAAAAAAAAAAAAACAAAAAACTAAACAAAAATAAAAAATACCGTAATAAAAAAAATAAAATAAAAGCAAAGTTTCGTTTTTAGTATTTAAAATATTTTTTTTTTTCTTCCAAAACGCCATTTTTTTTTTTAAATGTCTCTTTGCAGTCATATTTATGTCATGTACCTTTGAAGATTTAACATTTTTTTTTTTTTTGATATTTTTTTGTTTTTGAAAAAAAGGAATAAAAACAAATATTACATCATCATAACACAACCTTTAAGGTAAAATATCATCAAAATATAACACCTTACCATCAAAAAAAAATTAAATTGGCACCTTAACGTACAGAAATGCTCTTTTTTTTAATTATAGAAAAAAAAAAAAATAAAATGTTTATAAAAGACAAATTATTGATGTTAACTCAACTAACGGTAATAGGTTCGAAAAAAAAATAACTGTAAAAATAATTAAAAAAATTAAAATGTATTTATTTCAATGTCATGTGTCTAAGTCCTCAGTGTGTATTCTTTGGCCGCACAAAACGAGATAACGATTTTTCTGAGAAAATTTTTAACATAATCTGACCGATAGCTCAGTGGTAAAGTGGCAGCTTTTCAATCGAAAAGTCTCGGATTCAAACCCTGGTCGGATCATATCTTATTAAAAAAAATATAGTGTATATCAAAATAATTTAATAAGAAGTCCAAATGTCAATGAGACAAAGGATTAACAAAGGATTAACATTTTCAGGAAATATTTACTATTATCTGGTACTACAAATAAATAAATAAATAAAATTTAACATATTGCTCTTCATACAAGCTCAAATATGGAAGTGTGACTAGGGAGCGTAAAATTATGTAATAATTAAATCGCTCCAGAAAAATCCATAATTCGCTGCCTGTGTGTACCCCGCCTTAATCTAAATTTTGAGAAAATATTATATATAAATTCAAAGGTATTTCTTTTTAATTTTGAGAAAATTTTCAGTCACTTTCAAGTTCATAGCATATTATGATTCATATAATTACAACAAATCACAACATGCAACATTACAAACAAATAAACATATCTATAATATATCTATTAACACCCAACATAAGAATTTTTCATATGTCGTCGTATTATAAGAATTACTAAGAAAAAAAAAATTTTATTTAAATCTCAGTTAAAGTTATGCCATAATATAGAATCATAACATTATGAAAATTTTTTTGGAAATTACATACAAATACATACATAATATATATAATACCAATTTCACATATATATATATATATATAATCATATATGTTTTTTATAAAAAAAAAAAAAAACAGTTCACACAGCAGGAAATTATGAAGTTATGTGAGAAACAGAAGGTGTTGTTGTTTTTTTTATGTTAAAAGCAAAATATTTGATTTTTGACACTGAAACTTTTTTTTTTTTTTTAAATTGGTTCTCAAAATGTGCTAAAATATCTTTAGGCTATAACGTAAAAAAATCAGCATCAAAAACAACAACAACAACGGTAAACTTTCAACGTGCATGACGATATTTCAACACACACACACACACTAAAAAAATAAAAAGTGTAAGTTAATAAAAAAAAAAAACTTAAAAATGGAAAAGTGAAGGTATAAAATTATATTAAAACACAATTTATAAAATGTTTTTCTTTTTTTTTTTTCCTTTCAAATAGATACCGTTATATAAGTGAAAATAACAGTAAATTTTTTTTTTTTTAAAATAAAGTAATATTTTCTTTTAGGATTAATATATAAATGGGTATGTATGTGTTTTTGTGTGTTGAAATTACAAAAATTAAACAAATCACTTTTTATAATACATTTTCATATATATTTTTTTTTTTTTACAGTTATAATGTGTGAAAGCAATAATCCTTATATATTTCCAAAAAAATAAAATGTTTTTTATTTTTAAAAAATTTTGTTTTATTTTTGTTTTTAGTGGGAAAAAATTTTTAGGAAAAATATTGGAAAATTTTTAAACAAATTGAAAAATATTTTCATGGTCTCTATGGATCTTGAACTTTTAAAATAATCTGCTTTAGTACTAAATTCTTAACTTAATACTAAAGTACTTAATTGATGTTTCATCACTTTAAATAAATAAAATAAAAAAAAACCAAAAGATTATAAAAGTTTTTCCAAATAAATTTTTTTTTTCATTATAGGAAATAGATTTTCCACAAATTATATTTATATTAAATTATATTCGTATCCGAAAGTATTCCACTAGCACTTCACACTAGCCTACGATCTACATTCTTATCTTTGGTATTTTCCGGACCAAACTAAAATCTATGACAGTTATTAAATTTTTTGAGGAAAAAGAAGTATTTATTAACTTAATCCATATTTTTATAGCATTTTGCGTCTAATTTATTTTGAGAACACCAAAAATTTAAATCCTTTTAGCATTGTTCAGCTACATGTAAGAAAATTATGGCAATGTTGGATCGATTTTATTTTAGAACCTCTCCTCATAGCCAGAACAACAGCCAACCGGCTTGCGTATTATTATGACTGAAGAAGTAGCAATGAGACATAAATATCTAAGAAAGGTTGAATAGGAAATCCAAAAGATTAACGTTGAGTTCCCTCTTCAATTTTTTTAAATTATAAGTATTAGGAAACACGTATGGTGGTAATGCGTTCCACAGTTTGGAAGTGCAATTCATAAAATATTTTTATATTTTAGAGTTCTAGTTTGCAAAAGCTGTTCAGTATATAATATAATATGTGTTTTGGCATAATATTTATAATTTCTTCAGAAGTATTACCTAGTATTACCTAGTATAGAACAGACAAGCTGTCCTTACATTTCGGCGTTGACTTAAAGACATTAAGTCTTTTGTGACATCATTATCATTAACGATTCGAACAGCTCTTTTTTGTATCTAATTAAGATATAGAAGAGGGGTACTGGGTGCACCAGCAAATATATGAGTGTTATATTCAAGTTTTAACCGAATATAGGTTTTATATGTTTGAAGCAGATTTGGAGAAGTAAAATATTTTTTACTTCTGCTTAAGAATCTCAGAAATTTCGCGGCATCTTTTGCGACTGAAAATATATGAACATTTCACGAGAGTTTTATTTCAATACCTAGGATTTTTAAAGATTCATGGTTTTGACCGTTCCCATTCCCAAAATCATAGCAGACAACTTTTTGAAGCAATAAAACTGGCACTGTTCATGCTTCCCCCACTCCTGAATTTTGAAAAATCCTCTTTTTCTGTGCAACGGTCTTCTTTTCATTCTCTACTAAGTTTGAAAAGAATCAAATGTAAATCGTTCGTTCATTAATTCCCTAAAACTGAACTGATTTTAGTGACTACTAAAATGTTGTAGATCAAAAAAATCAACATCTTCTCAATAAGCTATTTTTTCCCGTCAAACCTCGTTTGCAACTTTTATTTACTTCTTTAATTGAGTTCCGGTTCCTTTCCGTTGGTAGCCTTTCTTAATAGCTGCCTGAATTTTATTTTTAACAAGTTATGGTTGAATGACTTATCACTTTTTAACTTACTTAGTATGAAAACTTTATGTCCAAGAGTATAGTGTTTGTCAATCCATTATCAGCTAAATTGATAATTCTATTAGTAAGAAACTTAAACTAGTTAAAGTTTTTGAAAAAATTATTTAAACCATCAAGTTGGCTTTATTGTAAAGCAGATTTTTCTTTCATGTATATGTATGAATATGTGAAAGATTTAACTACAAGAATATGAAAATATATTCCATATTATATTATTCGAATTTTTTTTATTTAATACTTCATGCTGAGCAGTTCATTTAAAACTATTTTTCAGATATCGTTAGCACTAAACAACAATTACTCAAAATTTAATATTTTTTCTGATGAAAATGGATATCTTTAAAATACTCTCTAAAATTTCTTTATAGTTCTATGACAGTCTGCTTCGTAGGACCAAATTTTACTTACATAACTGAAATTTTAGTTAGTTAAGTCAAAAAAACGGGGAACCCTAACTATTTTGGCAGTATTAATTTTAATTTTAGGTTCCGGTATATATTTCTTTTCTAAAAAAACCGTTGATGTTATATTGTTGTTGTTGTTGTTGTTGTTGTTGTTGTTGTAGATGAAAGAATCTGTGATGAAAGAATCTGTCATTAAATTTAACAACTAGGCCTTGCGGCCTGGTATGTACTCCACAATTAATACTTTCTATTAATGTCTCGATAGTTTAGAAAGTAAGCGCTTGTCTCACCAACCGCGGAGGTACGAGTGCAACTCCCTGGCAGGTCATGAAATATTTAATCGAAAATAAAAGTATTAAAAAATTATTTTTCATCACAAATCCCCTTGGTGACCAAATATAATTATAAATTATATTTCTTATCAATTGATAGAAAGTTTTGAAAGAGGGATGCACAAAGGTCCCAATTCCATCCCCCATAACAAACAACAACTACAATATTATTTATTTTCCTTGTTTTAAACTTATTTGTGGTTAACTACGGGATTTGGTAAAGAATTTACGATATATTTGATATTTAATGTATTTGAACGCTAAGATCATTTAAAATAAAAATAAGTTGTGTAAAATTTATATACAATAATAATCAATTAAAGCTGTCATAAGTATCAATCCAAAGAAATTCCAATAAGAAACCCTACCTATACTTTCTGCACTTTTTTTGTCCCAAAGTAAACGCTTACAATAACCCTCATTTTAAATCAAATCTCCCACTCCCTTTATTTAAATGAAATCATGTAATAAAAAGCATACCAAAATAAATTCCATTCTTTGAAAATAAAATTGCAATTTATTTACATTTTTTTACAATATATTTTTATTTAATCAAACATACGTCCATGCATACTGTATTTTTCAAAAAAAAAAATATATAAAATATTTTAAAATATATCAATTTGTTACAAAATATAAATAAATTTTTTTCTATTACAAACACCAAGGGGAATCTAAAGTGAATGATATGTGACAAAAGCATATTTGAAACTAAACATATTTAATAAAAAATATAAAAAAAAAAAAAATAATTAAATATTTGCATAAAAATTCCAAAATTCCATTCAATCAAATTTTGAAAAAAATTATTAAATGTCCTTCCACTTTTAAGGACAACTGATTTTAAATTTTTCTATTTCATTCTATTTCTTTCAAAAGCATTCATATCTAAAGTACTTCTTACTTTTATTTCTGAAATAAATTTAAATACAATAAAAATCCAAAATATATCAAATAAGTTTCTTAAAAAATATTGAAATGAATGAAAGGAACAAAAAATACTCTTTAAAAGTTTGGACATATTTTTTAGAGATTTTGTTTAAGTGAAAAAGCTCATAAAAAGCAGAAAATGACTGATTTTTAAGGAGTAAATCTTATTAGTTGCATTTGACTAATTGTGTGGCGCTACATCAAACCTTCCAATAACATAATTATGTTTCTGCAAAACAAGATTATAAAATATCTAGAAATCAGAGTTCTCGCCTAACACAAATGACAAAACTTCGAACAATGATAACAATCATTTCAATAAAGTTTTAGGAATTTTTTAAGTTTATAACAGGATTGTACAAAATACGAATTCGGCGAATAGATATATGCAAATTGAAGAAATAATTCAGCACACTCCTTAAGACTTCATCAGAAATTAGAAGCCTTATCAAAATTACTCAGAAAACCTGCAAAAATTTTAAAATTTTTACACTTTTTAAACATATGTCCTAATGGTTTTTCTAGCAATCTTAATTTGTTAGGAGATTGACAATGCAGCTTCATTTTTGGAAATATAAGATCAACATTGCATTTTACTGTACTTTTGTATTTATATTTGCTAAGATATTTCTTTAGCCAAATGGGTGGCATAGTGGTTAGTCTGACTTTTCATGCGAAAGCCCGGGTTCGAATCCCAGTGAAAGTGTAAAAACTTTTATGGTTTTCGACTCGACTCAGCTACCATTCGCCATTGGGTTCAAATCAATGGCTTAATCAGTAATTAATAATTATATATCTTTAATAAAAAATACATTGAAATAACAATATAAACAAATGCAAAATATAAACAAATAATTTAATTGGATAATATAACTCACAGATATAGAATACCATAGAATTCTAATACAAAATATTACAATACAAACAAAAAATAGAATTGTAAATATTGAAAATCTAAGACTTTTCTACATGTTATAAGGCCTAGTACTATCTCATGTTTAAATTGTATGTGGAATAAATTAAGATCAATTCTAATAACACAAATACAATATGACCCCCTGTTCCAACATGTACCTATGGTATAGACAGGCTTATTGGCCTTCAGACAAATTCGATTTGCTTCGTTCCGTTTCTTGCGTGTGCTAAGTGGTAACTTTACAACCTAGTGATCGGTGTCAAAAAAAAATAATTATTTTAAGTACAATTTGCTAATATTTATTTTAAATTCAATTAAATAATAAAAATATAATAAATAAACAAAATGTCTGACGAAAAAAAGGGAACTGAATCAGAACATATTAACTTGAAAGTTTTAGGGCAGGATAATGCAGTTGTTCAGTTCAAAATAAAAAAACACACTCCACTAAGAAAGCTAATGAATGCGTATTGCGATAGAGCGGGTATATCAATGGAAGTTGTACGATTCCGTATTGATGGTCAACCAGTTAATGAAAATGATACACCTACATCATTGGAAATGGAAGAAGGAGACACCATTGAAGTTTATCAACCACAAACAGGAGGTTATTTTTAAGGAAATTTTATAAATAAAAAAAATAATTCACGCAAACAAAACCCTACAACCTTTAATATTAATAATTTACCTATAATTAATTACAAACAAATGAACGAAAGGAAAAAAAAAATTTAAGCATCCAATAGAAGAACTTTTTTTAAAAATCAGAATAATAAAAAAATATAAAAAAATTAAAAAACAAAAAAAAAAAAAAAAAAAAAAAAAAAAGAATAAAATAACTATAGAACATATATAAATATGCCTTGAGCAAGTATATAAATAGAATTTAAATTGTATGAAGTATTTTTACTAAGTAAAATAAATTGAGATAGATGGTAACACTAATGTTAAACATATTGCTTTAAATGTCATAGTTGGCAGAACATATATTTAAGTCAGCCATATTGAATTGTTAGACAAAATTGTAAAAATTAAAGTTGTTAAAATTTGTATGAGCTCAATAAAGAAATAAAAAAAAAAAACAAAAACCAGCTTATTGGCCTAACAGTTGAACAGTTAGCGCTTAAAAAAACAAGAAAAAAAAATTTTTTTTATAATTAGAACTTGTGGCAACAGGAATAAAGGTGCTGGATACATGATATGACTTTTATTGAAATTATTGATCTTCAGTGCTAGTACTCGAATTGAGAACTTTATATTTTAGAAGTATGCATGTTATAGACGAAATACTGGCATTGGTAAAAATATACATTTACCTAAAGTGCAAAATATTTGATATTTTTTATTTATGTCGGAAAATGAAGCAGGTTATGTTGGAATTTCTTCAAATTTTATTTTATGTACTTCAATTAATACTGTTAATTCTTATATCATATTGTCTATATTATAGGATTTATTATTAGTTATATTACGCTTAATTTTACTTTATATTATACAAATTAGATCAACTGCAATTAATTTATTTTAATTTACAGCTTCGACTTTTGGAAAAACTTGGTTCTTTGAAGAGCTACAACTTCTAAAATGTTATCTGCTTTTAAGCTACTTTTAATATTCTTTTATTTACGGCTTTATTTAAGATTTTTCAACCGATCTGTATCAACAACAAAAAACAACTGACGAAAGACAATTAGGTTTTTTAATGACATTGACGTTTGAATTTCACATGTTCACATGTTGATAGCTGTTTACATCTTGATAACTACTTACATGTTTATTTTGCATTTTTTTATGTATTGTTAATAATAATTTTTTAAAATTTGTATAAAACTTTTTTTAATTTGAACTTTTACCCAACACCATCTCAAACTTCACTTAAGCCTTTACTTAAACATTTATACAATAAACATAAAAAAAAAGTCGTTTAAATTTATTTTTTTATCGAATTTCTTTAACATTTTTTTAACTTCACATCCTAAAAGTTTTGAAAACTACTACAAGTTAAAGAACTGAGTTCAAAATAATGTTCACTAATGCGAAAGATTTTCTTCTAAGATTTAAATACAAAATATTACAAATAGGTGTCTTCTATAAATTTTTTTTTTTTTGTATTTTTATAAGTTTAAAAAAAATGTATGGGTGTAAGTCTGAATGCAAAAAGATACCACTAAAGGTTTCTAACATATTTTCTAATCAATGATAATACTCATATAATATAGGTTATCATTCTCAATATATATATCCAAAAGTTTTTATGAGTTTTTTTTTTATCTAGAAGTATTTTTTTACAATTATTCCTTAAGAATACATGTACCGTTACTTCAATATATCCTGATTATAATATCTCTGTTACACATAATAGCAATATCCTTGCTAAAATACTAAACTTTGAAATTGATCGTGTACATTAGGTATTTTATGTATAATACTAATATATATATGATATATATATATCATATATATCATATATATATCAAAAGTAAAATCTCCTATGGTGCATTTTATTAAATTTGTTCTTTGCGTATGGTTAAAATTTTAAGGAAATATTTTATTTTAAATTTAACATTTTTTTAAAATTCTTTTCCATTTTATGAATTATTTTATCAAGGAATTGCTTAAATTTGTATTAAATTAAATTTAATATTTTTTTTTTCATTGTGTGTTAACGCATTCATCATTATAACAGTATGGGATTTTCAAATTTCAACAAATTATAGGTATATAGCCTTTTCCGATTAAATGAAACAATTTTACGATTAAATGAAACAATTTTGCAATAGAATGAAACTATTTCTCAATAGAATGAAACCTTTTTCCAATAGATTGAAACCTTTTTCAAAATAAATGAAACTTTTTTAAAAATAAATGAAACATTTTTCAAAGTAAATGAAACCTTTTTCAAAATAAATGAAACTTTTTTCAAACTAAATGAAACTAAAAAAATTTCAAATACATTTTATTGTTAAAAATTAAAAATTAATTCAAAAATTTAGATTATTATTTACAAAAATTAAACAAAAAAAATTTCAAATAAAATGTTTATTAACATTCAAATGTTTAAACAAAATAGAACAAAATGTGGTGATATCGCAGACAACGATTTTTAATAGTTTAAGGGAATTAAAAATAACGTTAAAAATGGCTTCAATTGAATTAGACAGGATGAATAGTGAACGAACAATAGCATTAAAAAAATTTATGCAACAGAATTTACCCAGTGGGCACCGCAACAAAGAGAGAAATTATTTTCATTGATGAATGCGGTTTCAATCTCCATCTCCGCAGATCACATGCCCGCTCTAGAGCCGGTACTAGAGCACATATTGTGGTGCCTACTATAAGGGGACGAAACATTTCACTAATTGCGGCAATAAATACTTCTGGTATGGTCCACCATAAAATAATATCTAATGCAAATGTTAATGCTGATCGGTTTAAAATATTTTTAAGAGAGCTCCTGGAAAAAATTAGTAATACCACAAACCTACAAAATAGCTTTTTGATTATGGATAATGCCAAAATTCATAAAGGAAGAGATGTTCAAGAAATAATTACGAACAGTGGCTCCATTTTAAAATTTTTACCACCATATTCTCCTATGTTTAACCCCATAGAGAACGCATTTTCAAAAATAAAATTATATGCATTATATTAACACTGTAAAGCGATACTGAAAATGAACATAATCTTTCTCATGTAATTAACGAAAGTATAAGTATATTAACATCAACGGATTGCTCCAATTACGTAATGGATATGGTGTTTAAGATTCCGCAAGCTGCGGAGGGTCAACCATTACATTAATAATGTATATAGCATTTTTGGATTAAATGAAACCATTTTTAGACTCAATGAAACCATTTGCGAAATGAATGAAACTATTTGCGATTCAAATGAAACCTTTTGCTAATTAAATGAAACCTTTTGCAAATGGATAGAAACTTTTTGCGAGAAGAATGAAACTTTTTTTTATTAAAATGAAAATATTTTTTTTTTGAATGAAACTTTTTTCAAATAAAAAAAAACTTTAATCCACACATTTCATAATTTATATATATTTAATAAAAAAATTAAAAGTAAAAAGTATTCTTACATAATTAAGTATCAAATATTATTACAGTATTACAAATAATTTACGTTTATTAAAAAAATAAAAAGTTATTCAAAGTTAATAATTTTAAAATGAGAAGAAAAATAATTCAATTTCAGTGCATCAGTTGATGTTCTGCAGCTTGGGGAATATGAAATACCATGTCCATTACGTAGTTCGAACAATCGTTCGGTGTTAGTTGATTAATACTTTGGTTTATTACATGTGGAAGATTATATTCGTTGTCAATATTGCTTAATATAGAACGGGCATGTATTTTTATTTTTGAAAAAGCTTTTTCGATTGGATTAAGCATAGGAGAATACGGAGGTAAAAATTTTAAATAACATCCACTGTCCGCAATCATAGTCTGGATTTCTCGCCCTTTATGTATTTTGGCGTTATCCATTACTAAAAAGCAATTTTCTAGGGCCGGGGTGTTAGCAATCTTTGCTAGCAGTTCTTGTAAGAATATTTTGAAACGAATAGCATTCACACTTTCGTTTGTTATAACTTTATGGTAGACCATACCGCCGTTATTTATTGCAGCAATCAAGGAAACATTTCTTCCTCTTACAGTGGGCACCACAATATGTGCTCTAGTACCAGCCTTGGAGCGAGCTTGTGATCTACGAAGATGAAGATTAAAACCGCATTCATCTATAAAAATTATTTTTTCTCTTTGTTGCGGTACCCACTGAGTAAATTCTACTGCATATCTTTGTCTTAATTCTAGTGTTCTTTCGTTGTTCATCCTATCTAGTTCAACTGAAGCCAATTTGAGTGTTATTTTCATTTCTCTTAAACCACTAAAAATTGTTGACATTGAAATAACTATATTTTTTTCTTCATACATTTTTTTTTTCAAATTTTTAAGAGTAATGCTCGAATCTCGTTCTACTATCGTTTCAATGTATTGAAGTATGTCAGGAGTTAACTTTTTCGTACGGTTTCCACCACGTTTTCGTTCAACTAACACTTCCTCGTCTTTTTTATAGCGAGATAGTATTGTTTTAGCTGTGTTAACGTTTATGGATGTAAGTGTAGCAGCTTCTACGACGGATTTGCCTTCTTCATTTAATTTTTGAAAAGTATTTTCTTATCTTTAGTTATTTTTGCATATTTTCCTACTCTTCTTCGTTGTAAATTCGATGTTTGCCTAACAACGTAAGAATCGTTCACTTCTCTGTCATTTGAATAGTCTTGACTAGGTTCCCAATAGTCTGAACTTCCGGAACTGAAATCTTCGTCACTCATTTTAATATTTAATTTAATTAAAAAACAATTCTAAATTATTAATCGAAACTATATTAAATGGGTTATTAATATGATTATTTTAATATATTAATTGCATTGTAAATGCATTGTCATATAGCATTCTATTATGTAATTGGACCTGAATAACCTATATTTAACCTTCACAAAATGAAGAAAAAAGATATGCTTATAATTATTTAATAAACTTGTTATGCATAGCCACTAGAAGTAAACTTACATTTTTTAAAACTAAAAACAATGATCGAATTAAAAAAAAAACTTTATCAGTATATTTTATCAGTAAATAATATTTGGATAGGAGAGGTCTATAATTAACATACAATATTCTATATGTCTCTCTACAAATAGTATTTGTGGCCACATAATAAAAATATGTAGTAATTAATTTTTAATTTTAATTAAAATACTTATTCAATAACACCTTGCATTATTATTTATATGTAGTTTCTTTAAAACTTGTTCTAAGTACTGTTAATTATAGATTATTGTTTTTTTTATTTTTGTTATAAAAATTTAAATTTATTTGATATTATGTAAACAAATTTCAAAGTTTCATTTTATTTGAAAAAAGTTTCATTCAAAAAAAAAATATTTTCATTTTAATAAAAAAAAGTTTCATTCTTCTCGCAAAAAGTTTCTATCCATTTGCAAAAGGTTTCATTTAATTAGCAAAAGGTTTCATTTGAATAGCAAATAGTTTCATTCATTTCGCAAATGGTTTCATTGAGTCTAAAAATGGTTTCATTTAATCCAAAAATGCTATAATAATATTTGAATTAATTTTTAATTTTTAACAATAAAATGTATTTGAAATTTTTTTAGTTTCATTTAGTTTGAAAAAAGTTTAATTTATTTTGAAAAAGGTTTCATTTACTTTGAAAAATGTTTCATTTATTTTTAAAAAAGTTTCATTTATTTTGAAAAAGGTTTCAATCTATTGGAAAAAGGTTTCATTCTATTGAGAAATAGTTTCATTCTATAGCAAAATTGTTTCATTTAATCGTAAAATTGTTTCATTTAATCGGAAAATGCTATATATAATTTTACTAAAAAAATTTCAAAAATAATTTAAGAAAATGACATTCTTTTCAAAATTTATTTATTTACTATTAGTAGTGACAGTAGTAAATATTTTCCTGGTATTATAATAGTCCTTTTCCTGTCCTTTTCCGGCTTCTTAAATTAAATACTTTCTATTTATTTATAATTACAATAATAATTATTATGTTATATATTTTTATATTTTAAATTATGTTTGGTGCCCAAGTGGATTTGTAAAGAAAAATTATTTTTCAAATACTTTTTTTTTAATTAAATATTTTATTACCTGTTACAATATGACGAGATACTCGAATCGTACTTGTCTGATAGATTATTTAGAATTAAACAAGATGAAGGGTACTCTACATTAAGAGAAATAAAAGCAGGTTTGCCTCAAGGCAGTATTCTAGGTCCTATTTTGTAATTGCTTTATATAAGTGATCTACCAGAAGTAAAAAATGAAACAGTAGCAACATTTGCTAGGATTGAATATTGACGAAGCTACAGGAAAATTACAGAAAGCAAGTGAAAAAATATGTTTTTGGACTAACAAATGGAAAATAAAACCAAATGAAAGTAAATCTGTTCATGTAATAGAAAAATAAGAAACCCACCTAAAATAAATTTAAATGGTGTATTTGTATCATTCGAAAATTCAACAAAATACCTAGGATAGGAACGACACTGGATGTCTAGCTAAGGTGGAATGAATATGTTAAGAAAAAAACAGAACTTCAAAATAAAAAATTACTGGCTCCTAAGGCGTAAGTTTACATTAACAATATATAATAAAGTGTTAATTTACAACTCAGTAATTAAACCTATATGGTTATATGGCATTCATCTTTGCAAATGCACATTAAAAAATTACAAACCTTTCAGAGGGTAATATAGTTCGTGCTTTAAAGTCCTACATAACATAGATAGTGCTCCCTGGTATTTACGTAATAGTTACATTCTTAGAAATTTACAAATTCCCAAAATTATAGATGAAATAAGAAAAAATTCAATTAAGCATAAACCTTGTCAGTTAGGAAGCCAAAAGCTTTCCAAATATCTTTTCTAAACACTTAAAATTTTCAGTTTTTAAGTGTAAAATTAATAAATACAAAAATTTAATTCGTTGCACCTAAATTAGATTCAGCTATTACCGAGAAAACAAACTTATTTCAAGCCATTGTATCTCTATAAAATTACAATAATATCAGAAGGAGGTAAGCTCCAAGTATCCATTGCTATGCTTTGGATATTTAAGTGGTTAAATCTTTCGAATGATTTCCCTTCTGATAGAAAGACCCCATCTTATAACTTACAACTTTTCAAATCTGATCAAGTTTATTTTTAACTTATTTTCCCATTCTCCTCTTCTCTTTTTAACTACTTCCAAATCCTAGCATAAATGTACCTTTGAAAACAAATTGTCCCAAAATTTATGTACGTATAAATATAATATATGATGTTCAAAATATGCTTGTTATATACAATATTTTGCAAATCTACATTATATTCATATTTTGTAGAAAATAAATATTAGAAAACTAAACGTTTCTATTCCATCTAAGCCAAATAAATTATTAGAAAATAAAAATCATTTTTTTTAGATACTTACAGCCAGCAAAATTCAAAATTATTATTTCTAAATAAACTTTAATATCTAAATGTATCATCATACATACTATTAAACATATACATTGGAGATCTATATCTATCTCTATGTTGAAGTAAAACTAAAAATTGTTAGACTAATAAAAAATTGCAATTTTTTTTCATCAACCTTAAAAATAAAAGAAAAACTAGACAATAAATAGTGTACACTGTATTTGATTGTCACTTTCAACCCATCCTCCCTCTTAAAAAATAAACAAAAATATCTTTAGATATTCGTAAATAAAACCGTAATTTACAAGACAAAAAAAAACTGAAAAAAATTTCAACAAACGAAAAGACCACATTTTTAGTCAATTTTTCATTTGAATTGTTCTGTTCTCCAATCAAAAAAAAAAAAAAAATAGAGGACCATCGCTTTTTTTGTTATTTTAACAATTGCTGATTATTTACCATTTTTTTTCCCCGTCTTTTTTATTCGGAAATTTCCGCAAAAACAGACACTAAATATATGAAGGGAAGAGTAATAATTTAATACACAATTTTCTTTTATTCGATTTCAATAACTCACTAATGAACTCAAAATAATTGTAAGAAAAGTTCAACTATAGGGTTCATTGATGTCACGGAACTAACTTGTAGACATTAAAGCGAAATATATAACTTTTATTTTATTATATTAAACCTTGCTTGGTAATTCGCCAACTACTAAAAGCAATGCTTTTTAAAAATAAAGATTTACAGATATTAACTCGCACATTTCGTAAAGCTAACCATTAGCGTATAGTGCCTTTATAGCGTTGTTGGTTACATTTAAAACTACTAATTAAAAAAAAGGAATAAAAAAGAGTATAAGAATAAAACCTATGAGTTAAACCCAAATTTCAAAGAATTATATTAAAAAATTATCAAAGACAAGTCAAGATTGAGATCATGTTGACTCGGATCTTCAAATTTCCAATGGTACAAAAACCTAAAGAATGCATACTTATTATCTTCAAAACTAATTTTATATAATAGGCCTGGGAATTTATGTTGATCTTATAAATATCGACTTCAAAAATTTCAATTTCAAAATGTCGACTTGGGTAAATGTATCCTGATGTTGAAACCAACTGCAAAATAATTCTACATAAAATTTAAAAATCAAAATTTTGGAAGTCGACATTTTGGGAATTTATATATTCGGATTCAACATTTAGGGAGCCTACATTTTGGAAGTCTACATAAAAGGTCCGTGTCCCTTATGTTGTCGACACAGCTAGTACTTTTAAATGTTAATTTCTATTTTAATTTAACAGTTAAAGAAATATCCAAAGCCCAAAAACAGTTTTTTTGTATATCAAGGGAATTTATAATAAACGCTATTCAGCAACTCAGAACAGTTTCGTTACAAATTTATTAGAGGCCTACCAATATTTAAAGATAGTAAACAATAGATTAAGCATTACCTAAAATTAAACTGTTCTTAATTTAGAAAGTTCGAATCTGAAAATTTCTCTTACAATTTCGGCCAACCAGTATTTAGAAGACTATGTAAATTGATTTTTCGGCTTGTCTTAATTTGTACAGTCTTTTGATTTTTTTAATATCTAAATTTTAATATATACATAGCTCTGATTGCTCTGATGCTACCTTCACAAAGACTTGTTGAAATTTTCTATTTGCAAGGGTCTAAATTTTAACTTTTTAAATGAGGAGTACAATATTTTACTAATTTTGGCTTAATTTTTAAAAACTTCAAGCCTATCTAACAAAATGACTCAATTTTACATGATTTTAATTCAAATCGAAAGTTCTACTCCACTATTCACATCAATGTTAAGGTTTATTAAAACCAACTAGAACATTTTGGTTGAAAAAATGGTAGATACAAAAATATCAAAATTATTTTATTTTACTTCCATAGATTGTAATTCGTGTCCGTGTACGTGGTACATTTACAGTGGTACAGTATTACATTCTAAAACAACACTAACACAATTAAATTGAAAGACATCATTTTATTGTAAATAAATACGAAAAAAGTTTTACTAGCCGTTAAAAAAATCATAAATGATAAAATGTTGAACAAAAGAAAGAAAATTGTAGCCAAACACAGCCACAACATATCCCATGTATACTTCAATAATATAGAAGTATGAGTTGTAGAATAAATGCAACAGTAACAGTAACAAAATATTACAAACAAATTCTAACAAAAAAAAAAAAAATTTTTTTGTTTAAACCAAGAGCAAAAAGTTGCAGCTTTTCCTTTTTTTTTGTAAAAAATTTTGCATTCTGTCCTAAACGAGTTTTTATGGTAAAGACAGTGATTTGTCGCAAAATGCCACTCATCTCAACACTAAATAATATGATTGTTTATCATAAAAAAGCAGTATACAGTTTTTATAGCGGCACATACAAATAAGGCCACGGGTATATTAAAATTGCTCTTCCGTTTGTATTGCATCAATCTAGATGATCTGGGTATTGTGTCAAAGGTACGTATTGGATCATCATCGAAAAGTAAATAGATCTAACTATATGTGTCTATTCGTCCGTCCGTTCGTGTCAGCGCGATAACTCAAAAATTAAAAGGGCTAGAATTTTGAAATTTATACAAAGTAATTTTTAGACTCGCTATTGTTTTTGGTTAAAACGGACCAAGGCTTTTGGGTGCTGTCATACAACTTTTGCACCAATATGAATTTCTTCAAAACTAATAACATTAAATATAATTTAAATAAAGCTTGTAAGGTTATGTAGCACTCCAGCGGTGCTGTGTAGATAAGCACAATAATATGGCTTATTAGCCAAGGCGTTCAAGTTCTAATCCTCATTATGAGAAATGAAAGTGATAGTAAAGCAACTAACCGCTCCTCTACCTTTGATGTCATGTCAAATTAATGCCAACTGAAAGTTTCAGTGTCACCTTTGACGCCAATATATTTCTATATTAAAAATTGGATAAAAATAGATTATTCCTAATTTCGTTTAAAAACCAATACTGATTTTATTCTATAAAAGAATTACCTACCCTATCCAGAATTTCCAAAAAATATCTAAACAATGAGTCGAAAGAGACGAAAATATTCAAAATTTTTTTAAATAGTCTACTCTCTAGAAATGAAGTACCATATAAATTACTATTGAAGGTATTTTCAATATGAAACAAATCAAACGGCAGTTCTTAAAAAGGACATAGGTATAGATTTTCAAAACCTTTTTTTCCACCGCTTTTTTTTTACCGTTTATCGTACATTTCCAAAATTTGAAGTCAAAATAGTCCGAACGTTTTCGACAAGAATGTCGCTCACAAAAAAACTTGTTATACCGAAACGGGTTAATGAAATATAATTCAAAACTTCCTTTAAAACAAATGTTAAATATTATGGTTTTGCAGTTTGGCTGCTACGAGCACGTGCATCACAGATTTTGTAATTTAAGTTTATTTAAAAGTTCCATTTTTGATAAATCTATCTATTATTTTTTGATGTAACAAATATTAATACAAATATAAACTTGATAAATATATTGGAGAACTTTTATTTTAACATGAACCATCCCAAATAATTTTGACAACATAAAATCATGCATATTTACTTCGAAGCTCTTGAGTTGGAGCCCCAAAATGCAAAGATACAAATTGTTTTGTTTGTTGTTGTTTTTTTTTTTTAGTAAATATGACAAATAAATAAAAACTCAAAAATGTTTAAAAAAAAGCAAAAAAAATTCTAAATAAACTGAAAATCCCTTAGAATCCAGGACAATTGGAAGGACATTTTTTTACTTGTTCCTTCATACGACAAATATTTGTAACATTTCTTTTTTGTATTTTATTTCGTATATTCATGTGATCTGACAAAATTTAAAAACTCTTTTGTTTATTTTCTTTTTTTATAGTCAGTGAAATGAGAAAAAGAGATAGAAAGAGAGTAAAAATATTTGAAAAGAAATAGACAATAAAAATGCATATTAGGCGTCAATTGTTTTTTGAGTAAATATTTTTTTTTCTATTTATTTCCAATTCATTTCAATTTCAATCAAGAAACTTTTTTTTGTCCCTGCAGTCATTAAATTTTTAAAAGGGCTATTTAAAATGGTTCAACGGTTTCCATTGAATAGAGAACATAGAAGTATATGATAATAAATGGTTGATTCGTGTTTTTACCATAAATGAGCATGTTTTAATCCAATATTTCATATATAAAACCCCAAATTTACGAAAAGTGAGTAGTTTCCGAGATTTGAGTAAAATTTGTGGTTTCTGTTATGTACAAAAATAGCTTTTTTCTAACAAAAAATCGATTAATAGTATTATAAGCAGAACGTAACTCCCTTACTCATTTTAGATGCATCATTGAATCCAGATTTCGTGTGCAACAACTTCTTTTACAACCAAATTATTACCGTTTCTCTAATTTTTCTGGTACATAAAAGTGCTATGTAAATATTTTAGACTATTGACTTTGTAAATATAATTTTCTATGTTTTATATGTAAACAAACGAGGAAGAGTGTAGTAGAGTAGACTGTGTCAAGTCTGGGATACCCGTATGACCGTTATATAAACATTATATCATTATTATCATAAACATTAATTACTTTTCAAACATACCAGCTTCATTGGGTGTCGTGTAATGCTCATATAAAAGAAGGAGTTGTATGGCAGCTACTCAAACCCTCTGCAGTAGACCAACCAAATATTGCAATAACTTTGGCCATCATAGTAAACTACTTTTCGCACAATTTCAGACACCCAACTTCAAAAGGTATAAAGTAATGCTCATATAAAATGAGAAGTTGTATGAGAAGTTGTACTCGAACCCTTTGCAGTAGACCAACCAAATTTTGCAGAAACTTAGGCCATAAAACTAAAATACTTTTGGCAAAATTTCAGATACGCAGCTGTAATAGGTACAGAGTAATGCTCATATAAAAAAAGAAGTTGTATGGCAACTACCCGAACCCATGGACCAAAATGGCTGGATAAAATAGCGATGACGGCTATTGCTAAAAAAAAAAAACTAATATGCGAAAATTTCGTGCGGACGGACATACATAGCTAAATCGATTTTTTTTTCGATTCTGATCCGATCCATACACTTGAGTCTATACCAATCCCCCCCCCCCCTATTTCTCTGCGTCACAAACGTAATAGCAAATTTATTATACTCTTTGACCTAGAGTCATACGAGTATAAAGAGTCCTTTATATGAACGACTATATTAATATTAAAAATTACGCCCTACAAAACCTCTGATCCAAAATAAATTTTACAATATGCAAATGTATTCAATAAAAGAGATAAAATTTTAATTACTTAAGAATTTTTATTGTTTTTGTAAGTTAAACTTACATTAAAAATATAATTTTCTTATCAAAACTTCAAAGTTTTTCATATTTTCAAAAATTTTCTCAATTGTTTCAATTGAACAGAATTCGTATTGCTTTACAATTGAAAACAATTCGTACTCCTTTACAATTAAAAACAATTCATATTTCTTTTGTATATAAAATAAGATAATTTAAATTTGAATAATTTCTACGTCAAAATATTTACATTCATTTTTCAAAGGGGTTTTACTTTACTATTTAAAAGATTAACTTATTACAATTAATCCGAATTTTATTAAATACAATAACATTCTGGATCATTCATTATTCTTACACTTATGTGCATATAAATTTCTGTAATTAAATATCACAATGTCAAATTAAACTGCAAACAATGAAATAATAATAAAAATTAAATTTTTACCGTTATGTTAAAAAGGCCTCTTGTCAAAAAGTAAATCTGAATTCAAAAAATATTCAATTAAAATGTGTTCTAGTATAGTCAAAATCATAACGCCAAAAAGTATGCAATATTAATTTTTTTTTTTTAATTTTGAGATTTGCTTCGCTGGCGCTATGGTTAAGTATCATGCAAATTAACTGAGGAAATGCAGATTTGATCAGAATAAAGGTTGTTTTGGCCAGGTTTTTTGCTTCGGCTAAGACAGTTGTTCTCCACGTTTTTCTCGGCCTTCCGACGCGACATGTACCCTGAGGATTCCATTCAAAACATTGTTTCGCGATGTTGTTGTCAGGTTTCCTCAAAGTATGCTCGATTCCACGTCATTTCCTCTGTCGGATTTCCACGTCTATTTGTGTTTGTTTCGTTTTTTGCCACAGCGTTCTGTTGGAAATCGTTTGTGGCCAACGAATGTTTAGGATGCGCCGAAGACATCTATTGATGTACGCTTGGAGTTTCCTGGTGATGTTTACTGAAACTTTCCATGTTTCGCAAGCGTACAGGAGAACAGACTTTACACTAGCGTTGAATATTCTTATTTTTGTGCGCAGAGATACATAGGCATATATATATAAATAAAATATTCTGAAAAAAGCGTATAATCGAGATTTTGTAACCAACTTTAAAATTTCTGCTGTATTTCTCACATATAAACATATATAAAAATATTATAATTTATAAAAAGTGTAAACCAATCGTCAGAAAGTTGTCGCCGGTTAATACAAACGTCCTATAATAAACACTCTAGCTGATGGAAAATTAAGCAATATAATTAAATGCAAGTTGATAAGTCTATTTATTTCAAACAAATTAACTTAATTAAACTAAATATTGCAATAACTAAATATTTTACGAAGTACGAATTAAATACTAAAAACATTAAAATTTGAAATTGGATAGACAAATTGAGAAACAAATTCAAAAAATTAATATAAAAATTTTCAATTTTATTTTTGTCCAAAATAAAAATTTTAAGTAAATCCTTACAATACACTGTATTTTTTGATATTGAATTTTTATTTTAATTTTTTACAATTGGATTAGTACAATTTTTACAATTTTTTTTTTTGCTTTTGTTTTTAATTTTAATTCCGGGTTTTTTTTTAAATGATTTAACTGAACATATTCATTAACATACTAACATAATAAATACATATACAATAACATTTGTATTTAATTTTCTGTATGAATATATACATTTAATTCAAACATGATCATAGCCACAACAAAAGTTGAGAAGGTGACTTTTACAATAGTGACTTTTTTTTATGTGTTCATTCAATTCAAACTTAATTACACTATCGTATAAAACCATTAAATAAATATATTATATAATAAATTGAAACTAAGTGAAAAATAAAATGAAGAAAATATATAAAAAAAAAAAAATTATAATAAAAAAAGAACAAGAAAACGTAATTTTTAACATTTACTTACTATGATACAAAAATTTTTAACATTTAATACAAAAATAATAAAAAAAAAACTTAAAACTAAAAAATAACACACACAAAAAAAAAGTAGTAAAAAAACGTGATCTCCAGCTTTATTAAGCATCATTTTTAATGGACAGGACATTCCATTTCATTTCAATGTTTCTTTTTTTTTTTTATTTCTTTTTATTTTGTTTTTGTTTACACTTTTTGAATATTTTTTTTTTAAAACTAACAGAAGCACATTATAAAAGATGCATTTACATGTTATTTTGAATAACAGTTAAAAACAAATTTATGGCTACTATTAAATCAATTTCTTATTAATTTGTATTTTCTGGTGTTATGAGTTAATTCGAGAAAGTTTCAAATATTTTATTGCATTTTAAGTTTTTAGTTAAATTTAAGTAGCTAGATGACACAGGGGTCAAAGTGCCAATCTTTCATTCGAAATGTTAATACAAATTATTTAATTGAATAATATAACTCACAGATACAGAAATGATTTTCAATTCAAATATAAAATGTTTGCGATGTATAACAAAAAAAATTATCCTCATTGAAATTATCAGGCAATTCTTCATGTTGTAAGCCATTTTACTGTAACATGTTTAAATATTACGTGCGGAATTCCTTAAGATTAATTATATTAAAAAATTAAGCTACATAATATCAAATAAAACATGTAACAAGTTTGTACTAAACTTACTGGTTTCAAACATAATTTTACTGATATCAGGTTTATTTTATTTATTACGAATATGTTTGAGAAAGTTGGGGATTGAAATATTTTGTTTGAAACAAAAGCTTCTAACTTATCAAATCTATATATATAAAACCGAAAGTTTGTTTGTTTGTTTGTATGTAGCGAATAGACTCCTAAACTGCCCAGCCGATTTTCATGAAAATTTGTATATAGAGGTTTTTGGGCACGGAAAGAAATCGTGGCTCAAAAATTTTGCTCTAACGGACCGCCAAGTTGGGGCTGTGGTGCAAGTATTTAAACTTCTTTGTTCTAAAATGAAAACGGTTTGACCGATTGACTTCAAATTTTGTATACGTGATGCTCTTTGAGAATTAAGTTGACACTATTAACAGTTTTGGAATTTGTTAATCCGTCGGGCCGATTTGGAAGCAAATTACGTCCAATTTTGAGCAAAATACTGCTTTGCCCAAAGAGAAAATGTAGTTCCGTTAACCCATTGGGGCACAGTGTCCTACGATTGGTCAAAAAAAATTTTTGGAATTAAATTGCGTCATATTTTGGAAAGTAGTTAGTACTGCCATGAATTACAAAAAGGTTCAAAAATTACTAGAATAACCCTAGAAAAATCGTTTTAAAAAGATTGCTTTCATACATTTGAAAATGTACATGTGTAAATCGTGTGTAATTTTTGTGTTAACTTTTTGCAGTAACATCAACTTCAAATAAACCGCCCTTGAGAGGCGCAGCAACGCGCACCGGGTATTAGCTAGTAGCTTATATAAATTTATTTTCTAAAAATTTTTCATATAAATTTCAGCAACTGTCAGTTTTAAATTTAATATTAGCTTCCCCATACAATTTTTATGAAATGCATATTATCAGTTAAGATGATTATGGGTTTTTTAACCACCAATAATCTCGATTAATATCTATTTATATCTTTCTAGCATAGGTTTTAAATTTTAACAGCGAGTAATTTAAGTTTCTTTGATTAAAAGCAATGATACGTAATCGAAAATCACTAAATTTCTCATAACAAAATCCCAAATTACAGAACCCCAAAAAATTTTTAACTTCAAAATTCCAAAATGCGAAATTTTATTCAGGTTGGGTACAAGTTTTAAAAACAATTCCAAAAAAAAACTTCTACTTGAAAAAAAAACCAAAAATTCAATTGCAAACTATTTTTTAAAAAAGTAGAAATAAATTGAAGAATAATTGTATAAGCTTTTCTGCATAATGTGGTTTGTATTCTAAAGTCTCATCCGCTAGTCCAATTTGCCTCATCTGCGAAGCAGTTCTTTATATAGGCAAAAACTTTAAAGCGTTTTCGTGCCCAATTGGATTAACCGAACAAAACAAAAATTTCTTTCTGCCATTCTTTTCGGCAAGTCAAACCGTCTTTGTTCCAAATTTTCTGATTTTGTAATCCATTTGAAATCGTCTGTAAACCATATATACATATATATTCCAAGAAAATCATAATAATCTCGATACTGTAACCAACGTAATTTAGAATCTTGCATATACATATATATAAGATTATATATACATAGATATTTTATTAAAGACAAAGACTCTGATTTTAAATCCAACTCTATAGTGCGATGAATCCTGTATTTAAACAATTCAATTGATTGTCAATAAATATCTTATTTCATAAATTTTTAAAATTTCACTAATAGATTTGTAATTAATAATATGGCTATGAGCAAACACATAAAGAATATTCGGGATAATGTTCCGAGTGGTTATGATCGAATGGCTGCAAAAGATCTTAAAGCATTTTCAGATGATAAGATCAGCCTGCTCACAAAAATTTTTTAACGATTCGGTTGTTAAATGCTCTTTTCCAGATGAATTAAAAATAGCTAAGGTTAGACCTTTACATAAGTCCGGACCTAAGGGAGATCTTAATAATTACAAAGCCATATCTGTCCTTCTGGTAATTTCAAAACCATTTGAACGAATTATATTTGATCAAATGTGGACACACTTTGCAAAGACCAATTTCGTCAATAAGAACCAGTTTGGATTTATTCCATTATCAAGTACGACTTCAGCCTGCATTGAAGTTATTAACATGATTCAGGGGTCAATGTCACGAAACAAAATAACTTCATTAATAAGTTTTGATCTCCAAAAGGCATTCGATTCAATTGATCATGACATTCTGCTAATGAAACTTAAAGCAGCTAATTTTTCAAATGACGCCGTACAATATATAAATTCGTACCTTACCAATAGGAAACAATATGTTCAAATTGGTGAAATTAGCAGTGATTTTAATTTGGTAAACAAAAGGTGTACCACAGGGCTCCATATTGGGTGCCTTACTATTAGTAGTATACATAAATGACATTTTTAAAGGAACTTGTAAAGGAACTATAATCTTATATGCTGATGATGCCTTGCTGGTTTACAGTGAAGATTCTATTGCAGCAGTGTATGAAAACATGCAAACCGATTTAAATACATTAGATGAATATTTTAGCAATAACAAATTAAAAGTTGAAAAAACCTGTGCCAAATAATTTCAAAATAATTGTGAATGCTGAAATCCTTCAGGGAACTGATCTTATTAAGTATCTCGGTCTATATATAGACAAAAATTTGAAATGGAATTATCACATTGACCATGTTAAAAATAAAACTATTCCGTATGTAGCAGCTTTATATAGACAACGCTACATTTTTCCAAAATCGACTCTACACAATATATATTTCGCACATATATATTTCCAGTTTATTTATCTTCTCCCGCATATAAATTACATGAAATACAAGTTTTGCAAAATAAGGCATTAAAGGCAATAAACCGTTTACCTCTTTTAACCCCATCCAACACACTTTACAGTGAAAAGTTGTTATCTGTTGATAAATTAAAGGTCTACGAATTATGTATATTATGTTATAAATTGGTTCGAGATCAAATTAAATCTGGGGTACAACTTTCTAAGGTTTGTGAGGTTCATAACTATAATACCAGGGGAAGAAACAATTTGTCAATTTTAAATTTCGCTCCGAACACAATAATTTTTTTAGCTATTACTAATTACAACAATTTGCCTCTATATTTGAGATCTACCGATTCCATGGTCGTATATAAACGCTTATTAAGAAAATTTCCTTTGACTATCTAATCCTTTAAATTGTGTATTTCATAACTTAAAAAAAAAAATATTTTACCTAATTAAAATTTTTATACAATAATATAAGAACTTATTGTTATTAATATAATTTTGTTGCCTAGTGTTAACTGTTAACTATTGTAATAAAAATAAAGGGGTTCGCCACAAGTGCTAAGCACTTTTTTTAACCTGTGAATAATAAAAAAAAAAAAAAAAAAAAAAATTTCAACCTAAGTTCTTATAACAAAGCACTTATGAAATTATGATTTTAGTATTAGCACTACATTTTTTTTTTTGTGACTGTACCATACCCAAAACTTATTTATTATTATTTTAATACTTATGTGTGTTTCAATTTTTGTTTTTAGTTTTTTTATTTATTTTGTATTTTAGCATATTATATAGCTACAAATATTGTTTGTTTTTTGTTTTTTAAACTTATTTTATGAACTTCATTTTCTTTTTACATACAAAAAAAGAATCAAAAATAAAAAAAAAAAAAAAACAACAAAAAAAAAATATAAAAGGATGTGATAATCTTTAGATAAATAAATGACGGGATGGTTTACGTGATGGCACGTCCTTTTTTTTCCTCTATAAAAATCCAAAGCTAATGCTTCGAACAAAAAAATTAACAAAAAAAATTACAAATAAAAAAATGTAACTGACAAATTATTTATCTATATATATATAAATGAAATATTTAAGAGTACATAATACATATTATGATATCATGTTGATACACACATTATACATTTTTTCTCTGAGTATTTTAAAGTAAACTACTATCATTACCATTGAATTGTTATTATTATTATTATGTTGACATGTACAGTAATGGAAAATTCAGTTTATATTTTTTAACATATATTTACTACTATTAAAAAAATATATATATATACGAGAGTAACATTGACATTTAATGGCAGACCTTTAACTTTTTGAGTTTCTGAACTTTTTCTACATTAATAAAAAACGTCTTTAGATATGTATTTTAATATTAATCTACAAAAGGGGGTGGTTTTTTTAATTTATAGATCAGAAGTATTTTAAAATATTTCACTATTCTTAATTAAAATTTATTTTTAATTTATATTCAGTATTCTGACCATACTTGTATTTTTGCATAATTTTCTTAAAAAATGGGAAAGAAAAAAGTTTGAAAAAATAAATGTAAAGATCAGAATGCAATGAGATGAAGTTTTTCCTCTGTTGTTTACAAAACAGTGTATCGAATTTTATTATTTAAAATTCATCTTAACCGAGTAACACAGGAAATATGTACACAAATATATGCACGTACTTATAATATGTAAATTTTAAGATTAAAATAAAATTGGATTAAATTGATTTTTTCTTTCTCAGAATTCTGAAATATAATTTTGAAATTTTCTTTCTCATTATAATTTAAAAATATTGAAAAAAATATATATGTATATATTTAAAAAAAACAAGTTAATTAAATATTAAATTAGTTATTTAATAATACAAAGTACTGATATAATCCCTCTTAATACATTATATCCTTATATATACATGGTTTTCTTTAAATAAATTAAAATTATAGAAAATTTTCTGAAAAATTGTACTATAGTATTGTAATATTGTACTATTGTATTAGTTGTAGTATTTCCTTTATTTAAAAAGGGGACTAATTATTGGTCTAATTATTATTTTTTTATATAATTATAAGTAATGTTGCCAAGAGGGGCCTTGGTGGTGTAGTGAGTAAGCATTTGGAACGGTGTGGTTCCCGTATAAGTCATTAAATAGTAAGTTATTTATTATTATTATTATTAAAAAAACATTTTTTCTTTACAAATCTCCTTGGTAACCAAATATGGGATGACACATGCTATCCCTCATAACAGACAACAACAATATTTACAATATTCAAGAAATATTTATTATTTTTTCTTTGTTTAAAAGTATAAAAAATTAATTAATTATTAAAATAAAAACTTTTCTGAAAAAACTCTTAGCTATCCTCATTTATAATTTAAAAGTGCTTAAAATATTAAAGTTTAATATTCTAAAAAAATCTAAAAACCTTAATTTTAAAACTTAATAGTATAATCTAATGTAAAGTCAAAATAGGAAAATGTTTAGAATAGCATACGAGCTGATAAATTTGCAATTTTACACAATAAAAACTCAATAAAAATAATGAACTCTTATGAGAATTTTAATTAGTGCAAATGACATTAAAGGACCCTAACAGTTCTTCAAAATTTTAGTTACATGTTAAACAACGGTAAATATCTCAAAAAACTGTTAGACTGTTCTAAACCCTTATGATCCCAATAGTTTCAAATGTTCTACTGTTAGTAAAAAAAGTGTTTCAAAAATATTTAAGAAGAGTCTTAAAATTTTGTTCAAAACCAAGCAATTTCAATTATTTTTTAATGTGAGGCATTAGAAATTAATTTTTCTTAATGATGAAGTCATTGTGTAAATTTTCATAACAAATCTCCGTCAAAAAAAAAATATTTTGTATCACTGATTTATTTATACTAGTATATTATTGAAAATTTCAATTTTCATTAATTTTTTATACATCGTAAAAAATTGAATACAAACTAGGTTCTAGACCTTGGTCTTTTTAACAGAAAATAAAGAAAATAAATTAAACAAAAATTTAAGGTGTTTGATCAAACATTTTATGAATCAGATAACTTAAACAGAAAATACAAACGTACTTAATTTAAGAAATAATTACATTTTGTAATCAATTACACCACAAATTACATTTAAAAATAATTATAGTTGAATTTTTAACAATTATAATTCCATGTAATTTGTAATTCTATTTTCCACAATTACAATCGCATGTAATTTTTAATTGTAGTTTTTTTACATGTAATATGTAATCAATCACAATCACAATCTTAAATTCTACTAGTAATTGTAATTAAAATTTTTGTAATTGTAATATACCCAAGTCTGTGAATTATTAAAACAAAGTAATAGTAAGTAGTTTTTTTTAAATTTTAATATTTGTTTCTTTGTTCCAATCTTACAAGTTTAACTTATAACTTAATTATTATATAGTGGTCGGTTTTGACCTTACAGCTAAAATATAAAATTTATTATTGTTTATTTGATACATTAATTGATACAACGTTATTTTTATTCAAATTTAATAAGAGCAAAGGAACTGAAAGCCCCTTATGATCCTTATTAAATTATAACTAATAATAAATACTTAAATATTATGCCGTAGAAATTATTGTATAAAAATTTTATATCTGTTCATTTAAAAAATCGTTAGAAAATATACCATATATTTTCACAATTAAACACCCTTCCTTCATATAAATATATTCATAAGCACCTTTAAAAATAAATTACATACTCATAAACATTTTATTTCAATTTATTAAATTATCAACAAATAGAACATGCAATAAATTTTTGAAGTATAAATATAATCTTTTTAGTACATACTTATATTATATACAAGTCTACAAATTTTAAATTGATATAATAAAATGACAAGTACACATAGGTACTACAAGGTAGGTACTACTACAAATGATTTATATCAAGTATAATAAAATACAAACAAATATAAAATTCGAAAAAAAACTCTTGTCTTCTTTTATTTTATTTCAAATATAAAAAATTAAATTAAAACACCTTTATTAAAATGAAATATATTGTCACCATATGCACCTTATATACAACAAATAAAAATAACAACAACAAAATACCCATTTAAACTTAAATAATTTAATATTTGAAAAAAATAAAAAGTAAAAAAAAAAAAAATAAAACAAAGTTAAATCACACCTCAAATGTTTATCCTTAATTCCACAATAATTCTCAATGGTATCAAAATATTATGCTTTTTTTTCTCATTTTATAGTTGTTGTTTTTGTTATTTTTTTATTATTAGGAAAAAAAACAAAAAAAAAAACAAGAAAAATCGAATTAAATTGAAATAATAAAATTCCAATAAAGATTTACAATACATCAATGGTTGTTTTTTTTTTTTTATTATTACGTTTACTTTGGTTTCATTTTGGTTTTTCGATTTCTATCTAATAGATAAAATATATCTACAATTATAGGTACATATAGATTAATTATACATATAAATATATATATATGTATTATATAAAAATATTATAAATATAATAAGTACATAATATATGTTTAATATTTTTATAATATGTAATCTATGAAAATCCTCATAAAATTTTATATGAAAAATATGTTTGAATTTCATTCCACTAAAATGAATTTTTTCGTTTATAAATATTTTATACACAATTTTTTTTTTTTAAACCATAAGGGAATCTGCATTTGGCATAATCGATATATTAAAATTCATTTCTTTTATAGAATATCTATTTAAGCGATTAATACAGTGATGGTTAAAAAACAAAATTGTTTGAAATGAGAAATTTAGGAATATTAATATGTAGGAACATTTTTAAGGTAAATGTCAGATATTGGGAACTCCTTTAATTATTGAATACAATAATCAAAAACTGTTATCACTTAGGGAGCATTTATGTTGGAGCTGTGATAAGTAATAAGTGCGTCGATAAGAGCATAAAAAAACCAATCGAGTATCGATAAGAGCTTGTCGCTATACTCTTATGTAGTGTTTATATTGAAGCTTCTATTATAGCTGTAAACTGAATTTAATTTTTAATTTAATCGGAAAATGCTAAAAATTTCTGTATTTAATGTTAAATACAATCATTTCATCCTATAACTTATTCAGAATGAACCTGTTTTGGTACTTTCAATCACTCTGGTCTGGAATGGTCTGATCAATATTTTACTGATCAGAAGTTTCACGACCATAGTCATTTGATTTAATTTTAAATTTAAAATTAAACTAATTTTATTTTACAGTACAAAATTATAAAAAAACAAAAATACTTCTTTATTAATTAAAAAAAAATTTATTATTATATTAAATATATATTATTAAATATATACCTAAGAGAAATTATTTATAAAAAAACGTAGCATACAAAAAATATTTAGTTTAAAATTTTTACCATCGAAAACTGAATAAA
>OY720441.1:58785208-58899306 GCA_963082915.1 Dolichopus griseipennis
GAGTTTTCTATGCTCTTATCGTTTATCGATGATCAAAGCGCTGCTTCAATATAAACAATTCTGTTTAACTCATGTATATATTATTTACTATGCTCTTATCACTTATAGCAATTCCAACATAAATACCTTTCATTAAAGATTTATTTTATTGAAATATTAAAATAAAAATTCGAAATTTTGTTCATTTTGTTGTCATAGTAACAGTAGAACCTAAAAGAGCGGACGACGTATAACGTCAAAATGATGCGTTAAGTAATCAAATTTCTGATATAACGTGTTATTATTTTTTTATCAAGTGAGTTTATTTTATTAATTTTTCTATTAAAATTTTTTTTTAGAAAATATTTTTGATTTTTATCTTGATTTACTCTAAAAACATATTTACCCTGAATTTGACAGGTAGAAAAGAGCAAGGAAATGACTTACAATGGTTAATAAAATGCCGTCTTATAAAACAAACTTCAAAAAATGACGAAAAGTTAAGCAATTGATCCAAAATATTACCACATGTACCATTGCTCCCCAGTGAAAAAATATTTAAAAAGAATACTAAATCTAGTACTTTAATATGATTTATTTAATTATTTGTTTATATATTTATTTGTAGTACCAGGCAATGATAAATATTGCCTAATATTATAATAGTCCTTTGCCTATATGTCATTTGGACTTCTTATTAAACTTTCATGATATACAACATATTTTTTATTAGATATGATCTGACCAGGCTTTAAACTCGAATCTTTTAGATTGATTAGAAAGCTGCCAATTTAACCACTGAGCTATCGGTCAAAACTTTAATATGAATTTAGTTTCATTATCAAAGTATACTTTCTTTTATATATTATCGTTAAGCGATATTGACACTTTAATCAAAAAATAAGTTTTTCAATATTACGCGTACATTGTTGTGTGTTTATTACAATTAACAAGTAACTAGTTCTTTGTTAGCAAGCATGGCTAGAATAATCAAATTAGGATAGCTATGAATATAACGATCGCAAGCGATAAAGCTTTAAAATAACCTGTAGAAATTTTAAGGTTTCTGAATACAACAGAATAGATTTAAAATAAAACCCTATATACCTTTGACATAAGTCTTGGCCTTTGCGGTACCAAAATGGTTCTTAGTTATGATCGCTCTGATGAACGCCACTCATTTACACAGACGCAATTAAAGATTTAATACAGATTTCTTACCTATCTTGATTTCTATCTAAAGTAAGTTACTATTTATCTTTTAATTTTTGTCATTCACTTTTTTTTTTTTGATTGCTATTTTTTTTTTTAATTTTATTTTTTTTATCAAATAAAATCTCGTTATGTAGCGTAAAAGAAAAAAATTACGCTCTAGAGACTACAAACGATATCAATATTCATGGTATAAATTTTTTTATTATTATTATTAATTTTTTTTTTTTTTTTTTTTATTTTATGCGAAATATCAAATCGATTATTGGTATCAAATTTAAAAAAAAATTTTTTTTTTCATAACCAATATTGGAAAGTGGTGGAATTGATTGCTATCAACGGTAGGATAAGCTTAAATGCTATATAACAATACTATTATATTACTGTATTTTTTTTTTTACTTCTTTTATGTTTTGTATAAAAAAAAAAAAAAAAAAAATGTGAATTTACATTAAACATAATAAAAAGAACCAAAAAATTATATTATAATACTTTAAAAAATCAACTAAAATAAATGAGCAAAACTACATATCTGCATATCTACCAATACTATAAAGTGTAAAAATATACAGGTACGTCATGAGTAGAAGAAATTTAACAACAACATAATCAAACAAAATGCATATAAACAACAAAAACAACAACAACAACTTTTCATGATAATCCTCTATTGAAAAATCATCTCATTTCACCTCCTCCTCTCACTTTGCTCTCTCTAATAAATACGTTTTATTGAATTTTATACTTACCTTAATTGTAGGTTCCAGTGTTAACACTTCACTAAGAGTTTTGCGTACCAGAATTTATCAAAAAAATGTACTATTTAAAAAAAAATGTAGTAAATATAAAGAAAGGCCTTTTTTTTAATAACACACTTTTTTATTTAAATTTAAATTTTTATTGTAACTAAATTAAAAAAATAAAAAACATAAATAAAAATAAAACAGCCTTCATAAATATTTTAAAATAAAAAAATTAAATAAAATAAACAATTTTATGACTTTAATGATTAAACAATTTTATGAATGAATAATATTTTAAGCTTTTTGAAATTTACCATCAACGAATTTGAAATTCATGGCAAATTTTACGAGTTTGTCTGATTCTTCTGATTGGGATGGTTCCCAGCATTTTTCTGTCGTTTTTATTATTTCTTTTGCAAACATTATGCTTTCAACAGTGTTAACTGTGAGTCTATTTCTTAATTCAGTCTTTATTAATTTTAATTGTGAAAATTGGCGTTCTGCAGCAGCACTGCTGTGGGGAAGGCCACATAAAATGAGCATATATTCGGCTAGTTCAAACATAAAATGCTCATTTACCGAATTTTTGCTACTTTTTATTTTCACCCAAAAGTCTACCACATCTCGAACTTCATCTAATATCTTAATTAGATCTTTATTACCAATTAAATGACGCCACTGATCATTTAAAACTTCTTTACTATATTTATAAAAGGGAAAATTTTTTAAGAGTGGTAATATTGTAGAATATTGCCCACCAAATATTTCCCGAGGATTTATTAGTTGTAGTAGTTTGAATTTTTCATCATTAAAATCGAATCTTTTTTTTATTTGTTTACATAATTCTATGTAAAAGTTTAAAATGTTGGTTTTTATATCAAATAGATCCTTTTCTTCAAAATTTTCTGATATTGCAAATTCTTGAAAATTAACTCCAAAATACATAGTAGAATATGGGAGAAACAAAGATTCGTTTTCAAAATTAATATCAGTGGAAATAAATTCAAGTTTTACAAAATTCTTTAATACATCTTCGTATAGCTGAAAAGTTTCTTTATATAAAAGGTGAATTTGGCATTTTGAAGATTGGAAAAGCTTATTGATAATATTGATTTTTTGTAAAATAAATGACAAAAATAATAAACAAAGCTTATTTTTAGGATCAAACAAAAATGTTTTGACATCATTCGCATTTGAATAATGTAAGTCCTCAAAAGTATATAAATTAAAATAATATTGTAGAGGCTCCCATTGCTCTAACAATCTTTTAACTACGGCCTCATATGAAAGCCATCGTGTTGAGCTTATTGATAAAATTTTATGGCTTTCAACATTAAAATATTCCTGAAACTCTTTGTAGGAACCAATTCTTTTTGGACTATGAGCAAAATGATTGAATATGTTCCGTACATTTGATTCTAATAACCTCGGTAATTTTTTACTTGCAGCTGAACTACACAAATGTAAGGAATGACATGTACATTTAACAAAAATAATATCTTTTTTAATTTCTAGAAATCGAGCCTTTACTCCTGTTAAATGCCCAGTCATAACCGATGCATTATCAGAAGCTATTGCCATCACATTTTCAAGGGGAATTTCATGTTCTTCTAAAATTTCATTAATTTTCTTAAAAATTTCTTCTGCTGTTGAATCTTTTAATTCGGGAAGTCCAAAAAATTTTTCTAAAATTTCATTTGTTTCTTTATTATAAAATCGCACAATAAGTACGAGACATTTAGCAGAAGAAACATCGGTTGTTTCGTCTATGATTAAGGAAAAATAATTATTCTTTAGTTGTGCGCCTATTACTTTTTGAGAATAAGGACCAATTACTTGTTTCAACATTTGCATTGCTTTAGTCTTCCCACATTTAATATTTTTTACCAAAACAGAATCACTACAAGTGGTTTGCATCAAAGTAGGTAAGGAATCCATTAAAGCAAAAGGTAAGTTATATTGTAAAATATACATAACTGAAGTAATTTCTGCTGCAGTTTTAGTATAATTTTTCGAAACACTTTTAGATTCAGAAAAAAGTTTTTCTATACTGTAAAAATTGTTAGTTTTATTATTGGCATTTTTTTGATGAGTCTTACTAAATTGTTCATGGCGTTGTAAATGACTTTTCTTGTTGGTTAATATTTTGAAACAAATAGAACAAAATGCATTTTCTCCAACCTTTTTCAACCATTTAAATGAACTCTCCCATTCTAATTTGTAATTTTGACTATATTTCTTTCTTTTCGTCGGCTGTATATCTAATTCACATTCACTTTCATCTGATATATTTTCTACTTGATTACTATTGCTACTACAACTAGTAGAAGGAAAACTATTTTCAGGTAAACTTTCTTCATTTAAAACTAACCTATGAAAACCAAGATGTATTCATAAATCATATGTTATTAAATATAGATAATAATTTTTTATCAACCGATACATATTATGTATTAAATAACTTACGAATCAGTAGTTTTATTTATTACTGTAAAAAATTTCTTCATATCTTCTTCAAAATTAATAATTTTAGTATGTACTTAAAAAATATGTATTCCTTTTTAACCAGAACCTTCGCCATACAATAAATGACAATTAATGACAATTGACAAATGGAATTTAAGTTAAAAAAAAAAAAAAAACAAATTTGACATTACACAAATTTTAATTTTAGTCTTGCCGTTCTAGTTACTTGGTAGTTTTATGCAAAGTGTGTATGAAAAAATATTACCGAAAATAAAATCGAATCTTTTTGTAATCTTTTTGTGAAATGTACTAAATAGAAAAAGTACGTACTGAATTCTGTAATGGCAAAAATGTAGTAGAATTCAGTACAATTGTAGTAAAGTGTTATCCCTGGTAGGTTCCTATTATTTGATTTGTTGTTATTTTTATTTGTTTTAAATTTTCTCAGTATGTTTCGATTTTTCACTTCTCTAATGTTATTAAACATATTAATATATATATATATATATAAAATTTTAGAGCTGTATATGTATGCATATATAAATAGGTGTGTTTACTGTGTATGTTCCTTTCCTTTCATATTATATAAAATGAATAACAGTTAAAATTTTAGACAAAATATGTTTCACAGCATGTTGTTATGGCTACATAATTATAATCCGTTATGATATCCCGTTATTCAATTCAAAATGTACAAAGAACAAAATAAAAAAATGAATATTAAAAAAGAAATAAAATATATATTTAAAAACGATAAAAAAACGCTTTTATTTTTTTTTTTAATATTTTGTTGAATAACTTTTTATAACTTATTTAGTTTTTTAATTTCACGCATTGCGGCAGATTTTGTCGTTCTGTTATTCATTTTATATATATATATTAATCTATATATATTATATACCTTATATATATAATATTGTATTTTAAGGCTTTAATAATAAAGTCCTTAAAACTTATTACGGGAATATTTCAAAAATCAAATAAGTGTTAAAAATTAATTTAATGTAAAAAAAAAATGTATATCGTATTTAACAATAAAATGTAATGGGATATTTTTTTTCAGATAAATTTTTTAAAAGGTGGTCCTGGGTATATGAAATGATGTTTGGAACATTAATTTTTAAACTTATTATTAAGTGTAAATTAATCGAAAACATAACTAAAAGATAAAAAATAAAAACTACAATAGGATATTTCATGTTTATTATAAAAATTTTTATATTTTTATTCATTTCATTTATTTATAAAAATATTCAATATAGATAATAATATTTTAATAAAAACTTTAAAATAAATTTTGAAACTTATATTGTAGTTTAGGTCTGCGTTGGTGTAGGGGGTCTGAACATGGATGGCCAAATATTATAAATATATATAATAAAAATAAAATTTGTAATATTACTCATTATTAATTAGTGAACAGGATTTCTGTCGTGTCATGCCTGAACGGAAAATTACGGCATGCTTTAATACTTTGTCATATTGTACGTTAATAGGGATTGTAGTTTTTGATTAAATTTTTAAAATTTATTTATTTATTAATTACGTACAATTTTAAATACTTGCACACAATTTTTGTGTGCAAAAATGTCTACTTGGACCCTTTGCCAAATAGGCATTTGGGCTATCTGATAGATATTTAATTATAAGTAATTTTTATATAATTTTATATTGTTATATCCAATTTATTGAGTTTACCAGCCAGGGATCGAACTCGGGACCTTTCGCATGAAAGACCGGCGAAACAGCCACTGCGCCATCGGCTGGATATTTTTATAATCGTTTTTTTACTAAAATTTAATTTAATTTATTTTTATTTTTATAGCAGTGTCTAAGCATTCTGCCACCAGAGCTTATTATCGGCGGAAATTTGGATTAGGATTCAGACCAGATGCTACAGGATGTTTATGCACTAATTATATTCATTTAAAAATTTAATTAATAATTAATTAAATCATTAACTTTAATAAATATATATATATTTTTTAAAAACAATTATTTATTTACGTTTTTATTTAATTAATATTAGAAATATGAAATAATAATGTTTTGTATATCAAGATGCATAGACAATTCCTTTCTGATGATATTTTGTTTGTGAATTGATTTAAATTGATAAACCTTGGAACCTATTTATCTAAAACAATCAAAAATACCCTTTTCTGGTGGCATAGTGGTTAGGTCAGCGACCTTTCATTTAAAGGATCTTGGGTTCAAATCTTGGCGGTGTCATATCAAAATAATAGCTTTAATAGCTTTATTTTATTTTTTTTTTACTTTATTTTACAGGCCAAACAAGGTCGTTACAAAGAAAGTTACTTAAAATTGCTACTTATATTAGAATTATACAATTCAAAGACTTATATCATAATATAAAAATAAAATATGTACCTGCCGCACCTGAAAACAAAAGGCTGAATCACTCGCTTATCACATTGTAGGTGGTAGAGGACTGTTTATAAATAAATAAATAAAAAAAATAACGAAATTAAAGCAATTATTTGCAAATTAAAAGGTCTATTAGTAGGTTTCTCCTTTGATATTAATTTTTTTAATCTTTCAACCTTAAACAATTAATACAATGAGCCTCCTACTAATTTAATTACAAATTACAAATTAAATGTATCGTTAACACAATAGGGGATCAAACATTTAATTCAAAAAAAATAAACATATATGCAATTTTGTAATCTATTTAATCCTTCAAATATTTTTTATAAATTTTCATAACACATTTTTCCTCCATTTTTATATTGCATAACTTTATTTTCTTTTAAGTTTTGTTTTTTATATAAAGCTTAATTAACTTTTTTTTTTAATTTATATCGTTAAATAAAAAAAAAAACAAATATTGTCAACATATGCCATTACATTCAACTATAATAATTACTTTTTATTTTTCACATTTATTATATTTTTTTTTTGTTTCTTGTTTTTTATTAAATTAATTAAACTAAAATTAAGTTAAAATTGAAATAATATTAATTTACCTTTGATTACCTCGAAATATTTCAACATCAGTACTTACGACAAATAAAAAAATCGAATAAAAGGAAATTGAATAAAAAGTACTGTAAATACTTAAAATATAATAATAAATAGATTACAAATTGTATAGCAATGTGTAAATGATTGGCTTAATGTGGTCTTTATGATTTTCATATAAAACATTTCGGATTAATGAGTAAAAAATTAAAGTTATTTATTTATTATAAGCTCTTGTATATTTTAAATTGAAATATTTTTCATCTGAACAATTTAATTGTTATAATATCATTTATCAACAACAACATAAATATTAAAGATATTAATTTTTAACTCATATACTTTACCTGTTCTTATTTTATTTTGGATATGCTTTGAAAAGTATTGTCGTATTTTTTTTTTTAAATAATTTAATAACATGGATAATTTTTATAGTATATATTTAAATTTTTACATTCAACACAATTGGTCTAATACCTTATTCACACTACAGCTCTATAACATGTTATAGAGGTCGTATAACATGTTATAGAAATTGCTATTCACACTACTTTTCATTTGACAGTTCAAAAAAATGGATTCAAACAAAAAAAAAATAATGTTATTTATAAATAAAAACAATAATATGAATTATTTAATTCATCAAATTGAAAATATTAATACTGCATTGACTAAAATTAAAATGGAAAGAAAAAGGTTATTAAAAAAAAGACAAACACTAAAATTTCTGTTTTCGAACCATTGTCGAAAATGGTTATATTTGGCATTGAATATAACTAAAAATACGAATAGAATGATATGGACAAAGGTACGTTTTTTTTCCATTTCAAAAAGTTAAATCGTTTAGTGATTACTCCACTATTTTAGGACAGATTAAGTTGTTTTAAGTTGCATGCTATGATTATTAAAGCATGCTGTGTATTAAACAATTATCTGAATTCTAAAAAAGATGAAGTTCGCCAAATTTGGATACAACAACAATTGGAAGAAGAAAGCATATCAAACAGAAGACAACCAAATTCAGTTGTTAATTTAAATGCAAGAAATGGTATTTTGATAAGAAACGCTATTAGTTTACATTTCAGTAAGTATATATATTTTGAATTTAAATTTTTTGTTTTAAGAGTTACATTAACTTTTCTAATAGGAGTTTATTAAATTTAATATTTTCCTCTAATAGCTTTTCTAAAATATCAGCCTTTCTTTCTTCCATCGTTAATAATTTCTCTTCATTATCTATTAATCTTTTTTCATTTTCTTCAGAATTTTGAATAAATTTATTAATTCCTTCATTTCCCTCTTCAATACATCGTAATATCTCATCATTACTATATCTTTTTAATTTTTTTCTTACAGTGGATGATGATGATGGTAATGGCGATGATGATGGTAATGGTGCTGATGTTGGTAATGGTGCTGATGTTGGTAATGGTGCTGATATTTCACTACATTCAGAAAATGAACTTTCCATTGAATAATCTAGAAAACAATATTGAAAAATAAAATAAAATAAAAACACACAAGACTAAATAAATTTTATTACCTTCGAAACTTTCTTCCATTATTTCTGTGGCGTTTATAAATTTGCTATTGCCAAGAATGTCCTTCATGTCATCATAAAATGACCAATCAGAAGGAGTTCCCCCTGATGGACCAACATCTTTTTTCTCTTTTCTAAAAATAAAAATGTAGGTATATACACTCTTTCTCAAAAAAAAAGTTTTTGGCAAAAATTTTGTAGATATTTACCTATATTTCGTTTTGAAGTTGTGCATTCTGGATTTAATTTCTGCCACAGTGGTTTTTATACCATTCAACTCCAGCTCCCTTTGAATTTCTAAAATTATGTGGCTATTTCTTTTTGCTTTATTTAAGTCATCTTTTTTTTCCTTCCAAATAGCCACAAATGTTTTTAATTCCTCCTCACTCCAAATTACTCGTTTTTTATTTTTGTCCGCCATCTAAATTTTAAAACAGATCAAATGACAACAGATCAAATGACAACAGATCATTCAAGGATATGAAAATCCAAAAAGACTTTGATTAATCGAAAAAAAATCGATTATGTCAAAATTTTTTTAAATACATCCCTTTAGCTTAACATGTTTTTCTGAATAACATGTTTTACTTGACATATTTTTTGCATACATTATTTCTAGTTATAACACTTTGCATAACATGTTAACGCTTAAAACATGTTATAGCACATAGTCTGAATAGGGTATAAAATATATCTGAGTTGTCAAACTTGAATGACATTTGTAAAATGACATTTTTCAATTAATACCGTTTGTATGATATAAAATGACATTTTGAATTTTCTTTTAGAAAAGGGGTTACTCTAGTTTAATAAGTTTCAAACTTTTATTAATTATAACTCAATCCCACTTAAAAGGAATTTGCCGATTATGAATATACCTGAATAATTATTAAAAATATTATAAAACAATTAAAGAAAATAAAAGTAATCAAATTTTTAAGGATAAGATTTTACGAGTACTTAGATTGCGTTGAATTACATTGATGTTATTATGATATTTCCAAAATTCAAAAGTTACAAGTTTTATAATATTTATTTATTTATATTTATTTGTAGTACCAGAAAATAGTAAATATGTCCTGAAAATATTAATCCTTTGCCGATTTCACTTTTGGACTTAATATTAATATATTGTAATATACATTATATTTTTTTATTAGATATGATCCTACCACGGTTTCAACCCGAGAGTTTTCAACTGAAAAGCCGCCACTTTACCCCTGAGCTATCGGTCAGATAGGTTTTATATTATTTAGGCTACCTTTAATTAAATTTGTACAATTATAGAATTTTCAAAATTGTATTTAGCACCTTAACCTTAGCTGTCCGGCTCTATATTTTACTTTGTATTGTCAAATCAATGAGAACATAATATCATTTATATATTTAACTTAGAAATTACAATTCTAATTTAAAAATTTAGCAAATAAAAATAGAACCACGACAGAAACCATTCTTCAGGCAGTAGGACTTCTCAGTGGGACTAACTGAAGATTTAACCCAGATAACTTCTAAAAATTCTCAACCTTTATTATTCAAGAAATTGCAAAACTGGTCTGTGAGTTAAAAGAACATTGAACATGGGTTAAAACGATTTCAATTTTTTATAAACTCAAAAATCGTTAAAAGTCTCATGACTTATTAATGCGCTGTACTTAATATACTTTATTTATGGTTTTTTTAAATATATATCGTCCTACTCGCACATACCCACAGTGAAATGCAAGCGAAAATAAGAAGTCTCGAGGAAAATGCCTTAGAAGTTGGTCTCCGAATAAACGCAAACAAAACGAAAAGCCTAAGAATAAACACAAAAAATAACACACCGCTCAGCATCAACAACAAAAATATAGACAAGATAATAGAATTCAACTACCTTGGTAGTATAGTTACTACAGATGGAGGTACTGAAAAAGACATAGAAAACCGTCTAAAGCTAGCGAGAATGGCATTCGGAAGATTATGGGGCATATGGAAACAACCTCATATAGCCAGGGGTACAAAACTAAGAGTATTTGATGCCTGCGTAAAATCGGTACTCTTATATGGCAGTGAAACATGGCTGGTTAAGAAATCATACATAAACAAAATTCAGGTCTTCATAAATAACTGCCTACGAATAATATGCAGGATATTCTGGTCCAGAAGAATTAGAAACACAGAACTCTAGGAAATAACGAAACAAGAACCCATAAATAAACAAATAAAGGAAAGAAAGTGGAAATGGGTAGGGCACACTCTTAGAAGGCCTATAAACAACATAGCACGGCAAGCTCTGGAGTGGAACCCGCAGGGTAAAAGAAAAATAGGTAGACCGCGTGAAACATGGCGTAGATCAGTCCAAAAAGAGCTAAAAAGCAGTGGAAAAACATGGTCAGAGATTAAACAACTGGCCCAAAATAGAGTCAGATTCAGAAGCTTTGTGAAAGCCCTATGCTCCCAAGGGGAGTAGAATAAGGAAAAAAAAAAAAAAAAATGGTTTTTTTACAACTATTCTTACAACTCATAGATCATTTCTGTAATAGTCAAAATTAGATATTCGACACTGAAGTATAGATGTTCCGGTGCCTCTTTCTAAAATCTATTATATTAAAACGCAAGGTACTGGTGGCTAATTCGCGTGCCCTAATAATTAAAGTAATATTTGGTAAACAATGTTCAAGTAACCAAGAGGTTCAGGGGTTGGAACGGTGTCTACTAAATATATTATACAAAAATTGTTAATCCTTATATTTTAAAATTAAAATAAGTTGAAAGGAAGACACTTCCGATTTGTTTAATTGTTATATATTGTTATATAGTCAATACAAATTTCATATTATATGGATATACTTTATATGATGCCAAGAGGTTTTTTTTTAAATCTGAATATTATTGGTTTATTTTTTAAATCATTTAGATTGAAATCGATGATTTTATTTATTATTTTTTAATTTATTTACTTTTTCCACTATATTTATAACAAATTGCTAATTGCAAATAAATTATATTTACCTCATATTTGCTGATTTATGCTAAAAAATGTTTTTAATGCTAATTGTTTATTATTCAAAAAAAAAATAAATCAAACAAGTAAAACAAATAATTATAATATTTAAATAACAATTAAAAAGTATTTTTAACTAAATTAAATAATATTTTTTTTTTAAATAAATAAACATGAACTATGAACATATTTAATAAAATATACTTATAAACACATACTTAATTCAAAAAAACTAAATAATAATGAGAAAAATTGACTGAAAAGTGGTATGTCCCGTTTATCAAATCAATGAATTCTAATTTCAATTTTAAGTTTTCAAATTACTTTGTTTCATAATCTTTAGATTTTTTCTGAAAATTATTACTTTCCATACCTAAAATACATTTCTACACCACTTTTACTTTAAGAAGAAAGTTTATCCACTTTAAGTGAAAGTATATTTAGTTTTTTTTTTTACTACTCTTGTACTTGTAGAGTATTTCAATTTCTTATTAGTGCATTTTGCATTCATTGAAATAAAAATTAATAAATTAAGGTAAGATTGCAAGGACTCAATATTTGTTAGATATCGATAAGTCTTAAATTTTTAATTAAATAAACCGTAATTATAATTATAGTACCAACAGGAAGTTAGTTCCACAATAGAACATAATATGGAACTGAAACACTCCTAAAATGTTATCAGTAAAACATTTTATAATTCGCTGTAAAATTATTACATACGTATATAAAATATATTTTTTAGGCAGGCAATCTAAATGATGAGCCTGGTTTTTTTTCTTATCTAACTTTCGACTGTTCTATTTTAAGTAGTTTTAACTAAGGCGTCACCCTGACAACGTACGGCGTATATTTTCTTTCAAAATTATTTAAAATACATACAATTATACGAGAGCTCCCGAAATACACGACGTATTATACGTTGGGTTTTTAAAATGTGAAAATTGACAAGTGTATAAACATTTTATTATTAACTTCTCTTATGTTGCTAGGGTAATGTTTTTCAAAATAAAATATTTTTATAAATATTTTTCAAAAAACTACCAAATATTCAAAAAAATTAAAAACAGTATGAAAAAAAATGTTTTCGTATAAAAATTTAAATTTTTGGACAAAAAATTGTACGCGCGTATCGATTTCGGGATACGTCAAAGTATCGACGTAATGCGTATTGTATGTCGTAGGTTTTTAATTAGGTTGGGATGTTATGTTATGTTTCTTATTCTCTTCAAGTAAGAAGACGTTGATGTTTTAGCCATTTGTTAAATATTTTAAGACCATGACCAGCCACATCTCTTGATTCTTACTCTTACTTATCTGGTGCTAATCTACACTATTCTAATTTTTCAACGCATACTTTCTGTTTTAATTTTAATTTCTAAATAATTTTTAGTTCATCGGATCTGATTTGTTAATTAAGTAGTTATAAACAAATATATACAATTTAATAAAAATCAGGTGACTAAGCGAGTTTCCGCTAGAAATTAGCTTCAGGTATAAATACATTCAAATAATAAACATATATAAAAAATTAATACAATAGTTACAATTATATAATATTCCCTTTTTAATTTCTAATAGGTAAAGCAATTTCGAAAATTTCCATATAAAAAAGAATAAAACTTTTAGGAACTTAAGCTTATCTATCATATTACAGTCACAGATCATAACTGTATTTTTTAATTCTATTCAAAAACTTAATTAATGAATGACTGTTAATCTTATTCCAAAACAAAAAAAAACCAAATTAAAATTGGGACATTTAAAAAAAAATACATATTCATATTTGATTGGCAAGGTAATATTAAATATAAAATTTCTAAATAAATATTTAATTTAAAAAATATATATATATATATATCTATATTATAATATCAAAAATGTTCATTTATTCTTATATCTGCAGGATACATACCACATACTACAGATATATTATTAGATAAAATGAAACATATTATAAAATTCATTTTTATATTTTTTAATATTTATATTTTTAACATATTTTTTTTTTTTTTTAGTGTTTATACATACACATACAAATATATTTTTTTTTTCGGTGCAATAAATTTTAGATTAGAAATGAAGGATAACAATAGTAGCAGCAGTGGCAGCGATTGAAGACAGTATAAATGCTTAGCAAATAAAAAATAATAATGAAAATGTTATAAAACGTTTCCAAAAAGTTTAGTTAATAAAGCCAAAAAATTTCATCCAGACATTTTAATCTGTGTCATTAAAGTTATAAAAACCAAAAAAATTAAATAAAAATCTAAAAAAAAATTTAACAAAATATTAAAAATATGACGGCAATAATAAGTAAAAATATATACAGGTAAAAAAAAAAACCGTTATGATTTGCACATATTTTTTATATCATTTTTCAGTTTGTTAAATAATATCCAAAATTTACACAGGTAATTTTTGGTAATTTTTTGAAAAATATATAGAAATAGAGTTGCCAGGTGTCTTTAAAAAAATGGTTTAATTTAAAAACGAGGAAGAATGTAGTAGAGTAGACGGTGTCAACTCTGGGATACCCGTATGACCGTAATATAAACATTATATCATCCGGTTAATTGCTTTTAGCAAAATTTCAGAAACCCAGCTTCATTAGGTGTAGTGTGATGCGCATATAAAAGAAAAAATTGTATGGCAGCTGCTCGAACCCTCTCCAGTAGGGCAACCAAATTTTACAGTAACTTTGGCCATTACACTAAACTATTTTTGGTAAAATTTCAGACACGCAGCTTCAATAGGTATAGAATAATGCTCATATAAAATAAGAAGTTGTATGGCAGGTACTCGAACCCAAGGACCAAAATTGCTGGATTTCAATAGCGATGACGGCTATTTCATAAAAATGAATTTGTGAATTCGTGGTGACGGAGAGATCGTGGTGACGGACGGATATACATAGCTAAATCGATTTATTTTTCGATTCTTATCCGATCCATACACTTGAGTCTATATCTACCCCTGCTCCTTCTCTGCGTCACAAACGTAATGACAAATTTATTATGCCCTTTGACCTATAGTCATACGGGTATAATTACGTAGTTCGGTGAATAGAACTGTTAATGTTGTTTAGGACTTCCGGAAATTAGAAATCATCTATTTAAAATATCTATGATTCAAATTTAAAATTCAATTCTGTTTTTCTGAATCCTTCTTAATGATTCGTCAAATTTTGATTTATAGAGTGACGTCATGGATTTTTTATTTTATTATATTTAAGTGTAATATTTCGATTCCTTTTGCTATTTTAAAATTAATTACACTCAACAAGCTAATTCAGATTGGATTTTATACTTTAATACATGCTATTTTATTATAATTTAATCTCAATAACGACATGTTATTGAATAGTAAATAATTTTAATGAAAGTTTTTTAAGCTGCAACAATTTTCAAAAAAAGGTAGAGAAAAGTTAATATAATTCAAGTATTAAAAAAATGGTTTTCTATAATAAATTGTTTACTTTTATTTAAAAGAGTTTTACGCAAGAATAGTTTTGTTTGATTTTTATAACTCACAGAAAATTTTCGTAAAATTTCAAGTTTAATTAGGGGTGTTTGTCAATGTAAGGCAATGATGAGGCCAGTAATAAATAAATACAATAAGTAAAGATTTTTAATCACCAAATAAATATAGAATGTAATATTATCTTGCATAATCTTATATATAAACGGATTAACGGATGATTTTCTTTTGGCTAAAGGAAGTTCTCTGCAAAATTGATCACAATTAATTACTCTACTCATAATACAGTTTTTTATCAAACGTCGTTCTGAAATTAATTAAAAAATTTAGAATTCTTTTACTGCAGTTAAGCCTACTTGTCAAGAAAAAACACATATACAATATATAAGACAACCGAAGAACCATATATTATTGAGCGAAGCAGGTTACAAAAATCATATTAAAATAACGGTAAACCTATTCCGGACTCATATTCTGAGAATTTTAGTGTAAATTTAATATACCATGTAGACAACCATTGCGCATAAAAGAACTACCTACAGCATAAGAAAACTGCATACAGCCTCAAGCATTTTTATAATTTATTATATATGTTAATTTAGTTTTCAGAAAGATTAACCATAGAACACATCTGGCAAGCCTAAAAAATAAACTATAAAAAATGATACATTAAAATAAATAAAAAAAAAAAATAAATTAAAAATAAAAAGGCAAAATCATAAAATTGAAAATTCAAATTCATTTGGATGACACAACCATACATGAATCAGTATAATCAGACAAACAAATATCATTAATAAAAAACCACTACAGCTATACTATCAAAAATACAGAACATATATAATATTAAAACATATCATACCAAATAGCTTAAAGTAGGACATCAGAGGAAAGGTCTAAAATAATCTTCTTATAATTCAACTTATATATATATGTATATTCAACGAGAATTAATATAAGTTTAAAAATACTTAAAAGAATGCATACGTCAGGTTTATAACAATTGTACCTAAAACATTATACCTAAAAATATTAAAAAGTTAATAAAGAATATTTTTTTATGAGTTTTTTTTTTATATTTAGCAGAAGACAAAATGAAATTTGATACAGGAGCAAAAAAAAAAGCAAATAACACAAAAATTAATAGTAATTTTGGTAAGGTGAGATGCACAGAGTTATTTTGCAAAGGATTACATTTTTTTTTTTTTTATTCTGGATGCAGTTAATAACATTTTGACAAAAATAATGATTCGACTAATGATTGTCTAAGAATAAAACAAAAAATAATATGGGTACATGACAAATTCATGAAACTTAAAATCTCGCAATAGTATATACATGCAAGTTTTTAAATTGGCCTTCTCTATGTTAAAATGATTTTTTGTTGAAATATATATGTGTTTCAGCATAAGAAAGCCTCTGAATTGGAAGAGTTGTGCCATATATATATGGTTTATGTTGATGTACCGCCACTGAGAGCAGTGCGGGAGTTATCCGAACTTTTCACTCTTAATAAGTTCAAGTTTCGAAAACTCAAAAGAAATATAAAAGATTACATCAGAATTAAATTTGAGATTTTATAATTTATGATAAAGATGATAAAATATTATATGACTTTAGGACTTTGGGCGTAAAAGTAGGTATAACTTTAAAAATAAAATTAAAATTACAATGCAATTAATAATTAATGTGCAATAATTGCAATTGCATTTTTTTAATTTAAGTTATTAATCTTAAATATTATGTATGTCAAAAACTGTTCTGAAAGACGTTTATTGTTTGCTTTTAAAATTCAAATACATGTATTTATTTTTAGCACCAGACAATAATAAATATTGCCATAATATTAATCGTTTGCCGATTTGGCTTTTGAACTTATTAAAAAATTATTGTAATATACATTATATTTTTTTTGTTAGATATGATCCGACCAGAGTTTGAATCCGAGACTTTTCGATTGAAAAGCCGCCACTTTACCATTGAGCTATCGGTCAGATTGTAGAAAAATTTGGTGCGTTCAATAACCAAGAACAACATATCTGTCATTTGATACTTTGAAAAATTTGAGTAGTTTTTAATATGAATTTGCTTTCGATATTTATGCTATAAATCGATAATATCAATTTTATCGATATCCATATTTATCAATTTACTATCGAAAATTAAAAATATCATCGATATATTTGATTATCAATTAATATCTCCGTTCACTAAGAGTCGTATAGGAGTTACCTGAACTACAATTCCAATTCATCTCACACAAAACAAACTTGTCAAAAACCCTTAACCCAAACTAAAGATTCTGTCTTTATTAATTTTAAAGGAGTTATAAATATGTAATATATTTATATCATGTAATATATTGCTTGTTTATTATTTCGTACTATTGTCAGTTACTAAGATACCTTTAGCAAGCTAATTTTTAGTATCAAAGTAGTACTCCTAAGCATACGCTAAATTTGGAGTTCTGTTCATGTCAAGTTTTAAATAAAAAGATTTAATATTTTTTTTTGGTTCTTGACTGTTGGTAGTCAAGATATGAGTCTGAACTGTTTTTATTTTAAAAATGTAAGGCTATTTATACAAAATTTATTTACAATTATTTATTGGATATTGACTTATTAACTAATAAAATGCCAGATGGGCAATTTACTAAAAAACAATAAAATCTAAAAAAGGTTAACATAATATTTTAATTTACAATAGTATTTGGTGACAATATATGACACACATTAGTTTCATATAAATTTCTTTAGTCTTATAAATAAAAGAGTGCAATGCACAGGAATTCCCTTCCGTATGCATTTTTATGTATAATATAAATTAAATGTACAATACTTATTTTCAAACATATGTACGGTATGTATATTCATTGTTGCTATGGTTTATTTTTGCTGAATTTAGAATTTTTAAGTTAAAATTAAAAAGTAAAAGTTATGTTATTGTTTTAATAATATCATATGTAAAAAGTGCTGTGTCAACTTTTATGACGGTATATATTTATTTATGTTTTTTTTTTTAAAAGTAATTAAAGGTATATGTTTTATTTCTAATGAAATATAGTTAAGTATTGTAATCAAATAAATGAGTGAAATTCTGATCAATGAGTGAAATAGTGAATGCACTACACCCTTACCGTAAAAAGAAAAAAAAGAATTTTGTACAAAAGAAAATTCTTTTTTTGTTTTAAACTTATTATGAAATTTGTTTTTATTTTATTAAAAGGAAATTTTATTATTTTTATAATTAGTACCTATATAAAAAATTTTGGCTTGTAATTATCTATGCTTTTACAATTTCTTATTTTTAAAAAGTTTAATTTTTTTTTTTTTTTGTTTTTGGTTTATACATTATTTGTTCTATACATATAAAATGTCTATATTTAAAAAGTTTTTTAAAAAAATGTTTTCTATATACTTATATATAATTTTTATTTATGATTTACATGTAAATTTTATATTTATTTTATAGTTTATAGTAGTAAAAAAAAAATTTTATTTTTAAACTGATGTGTATAATATATACATTATGTCTAATAGTTAAATATTTTTAATTTGTTGTTGTGAATTTCTTTTTCTTTATCTTTAATTTTCACAACAGAATTCACATTATTTGTTTTTGTTATTTTATAAGGTCCTATATATGGACTACATAATTTATTTTTCTTTTCATTTTGAATTAGAACTAAATCACCAATTTTGAATATTATCGGTTTGACTTTTATAGCATGTGTAGTTTTTCTTTTTACTTTAGCTATTTCTAACATATTTTTTGCTTGGTTAGCCGCGAATTTCAGTCTAGTTTTTAGTTCAAGTACGTAATCATTTATATCCTGTATAGGTATGTGTGTATTTGTACTAAAATTTGTCGGTAGGTTTGATATCTTTCCGTAAAGCAATTCAAATGGAGAATAGTTTGTATCTGTGTGTGGTGTTGTGTTGTAACAGAACGTGAAATACGGTATCCATTCTTCCCATTCGTAGTCTTGTGTAAATGATAAAAGATATTCATTTAGAACTCTATGGTTCCGTTCGATTGAACCTAAGGTTTCATGATGATACGGAGTTGACTTTAAATGTTCTATGTTAAATGTTTTACAGATATTAGTGAAAATATCGTTAATAAATTCAGTACCAAGATCTGTTTTTATGCTTTTAAAGTTACCATACCTCAAAATAATGTTTGTAACTAGAGCTTTAGCTATCGTTTTTGCTTCTTTTGTTTTAATTGAGATAGCCTCGATGTATTTTGTTAATTCGCATTGTATTGTTAATATGTATCTGTTGTCGTTACATATCCTCAACGGACCTACGGTGTCTATACTTATGGACTCAAAAGCAGATGATGGTGTATTAGTAATTGTGAATTTCTCTTTATTGTGTTTGTAAATTTTATTTTTCGCACATGTTTTACATTTATTAATGTATTCTTTTACCATTTTATTCAAATTTTTCCATATATAACGTTGCTTTATTTTATTAATGGTTCTTTTTATTCCCGTGTGACCTCCTTGTTGAGTGTCACGATATTCTTTTATTATTTTATGCATTGATTCTTTTTCTGTGATAATTTTTGGTGGGGTATATATTAAAATTTTTATTTTATTTAATTTCATTTTATTCATTATCTCGTTGTACAACGTTTTAAATTTATTCATTTCTATATTTTTAAATATTATATCATCATCACCTAGCGCTAGTTTATTTATTCTTTTGTTTTTCAAAAATAGGATAAGTTTCTCCAAGATCCGACCTAAGTCCTGATATGGATTATCGCTTATCTTTACCGGTATAGTAATTTCCCCTTTTTCATTTATATTTATATTTTTATTCATATCGTTAACGATTTCAAATTTCATTTTCTTAATATTTCTTGTCTCAGACAGAGAAGTGCATTGCCACGTATAAAGTTGATCAGACTTCTGTGTCAATGTACTGCTGTTGTTATTATTGTCTGGTTTCTGTTTTAAGTTTTGTTTGCTTCTCGTAATTACGTTAATTTTATTACTAGGAATCATTTGTTTTAATATTTCTGAATCAATCTGTATTCGGGATAGTGCGTCAGCATTTGTGTTAATTTTTCCTTGTTTATATATTATTTTAAAATTATAATCTGCTAATTCCAGTCTAATTCTCGTCATTTTGGATGAAGGATTGTTGTGAGAAAACAGACTGACTAAAGGTCTGTGATCTGTAACTACTGTGAACGTTGTGCCATATACATAGGGTCTGAAGTATGTTATTGCCCAGTGTATACTTAATAATTCTTTCTCTATTATCGGCTTGTTTAACTCATGTTTGTTCAAAGATCTGCTAGCGTAAGCGATTGGCCGGTCGCTACCTATTTCTCCTTGTGACAAAACAGCGCCTAGAGCAAAGTTGGATGCGTCAGTTGTTATTATGAATTCTTCATCAAAATTTGGAAATTTTAATATTGGTGGATGAATCAGTTTTTCTTTCAAAGTTATGAATGCTTTTTCACATTCTGGAGTCCATTTAAAAATTGTGTTCTTTCTAGATAAGTTGTTTAATGGTTTTGCTATATCGGCAAAATCTTGTATAAATCTGCGGTAGTAATTGCAGAAAGCTACAAATCTTCTGGTGTCGTCGGCGTTTGTAGGTGTTGGGTATTTGTTTATTATATCATATTTGGAAGGGTCAGGTTTTATTCCTTGTTGTGTAATTAAATGTCCTAGGTACGTGACTTCTGTTTGTAAAAATGTACATTTAGCTGGATTTAACTTTAAATTGGATTCTCTCAATCTTGTAAAAACATTTATTAAATTTGTGTTGTGATGTTTTAAACTACATCCGTGTATTATTATGTCGTCAACGTAAATAAATGCGCCTGAATCTAGTCCGGATAATGCTATTGATAGCATTCTTTGGAAACTGTTTGATGAAATTTTTAAACCAAAAGGTAATCTTGTGAATTGATAGTGACCTTTGTTGGTCGAGAAAGCTGTCAATGGTTTAGATTCCTCATTTAACTTAATTTGATGAAAAGAATTACTGAGATCTAAAGTTGAGAAGTATTTCGCCCTTCCTAGATTGTCCAAAATATCGTCTAAGCGAGTTAGTGGAAATTTATCGTCTGTTATTTTTTTGTTCAATTGTCTGTAATCCACTACCAGTCTCCATTTCTTTTCGTCGTTTGAAGATTTCTTTGGAACAATTAATAACGGAGAATTGTATGGGCTGATTGATGGTTCTACAAGTTTATCTCTGATCAATTCTTTTACTTTGTTGTTTATTTCATTTATTTGAGTTTGTGGAAGCCTGTAATTTTTGATATAAACTGGGGTTTTATCTTGAAGATCTATGTGTTGTTCGTAAAAGTTGTTATATGAGAGTTTGTCATCTTTTAGATGGAAAATGTCTGAAAAGTTTTTGCAAATGTTGATGACTGAATTCTTGGCTTCATTATCTAGATTTTTTATATTTAATTCGTTCAGCAATTTTGTTTCTCTGTGAGTTTTGTTTTGTTTAAGATTGAAGATCGTGTAGTTTTTGAGTGGTTCGATTTGTGGTTTAAAGTTAGATATTGTTATTTTGTGATTTGATGTGTTTAAGATTTTCACGTGTGCTACACCTTTTGCTGGTACTATTGTGTTTGCAATAAATATGTTGTTTCCTAATTGTTGATTTAGTATTATACTGTCTTCTGTGATATCGATTTTTATTGGATGTATCATCTCAGTTCTTGCGGGTATTACTAAATTATGATGGTTTGGGATGTGAGTTTCTATTGGTAAAGTTGATTCTTCATTGTCTATTTTTAAAGTGATTGTAAATGTTTCAAAATCTATTAAGCTGTAGTATCGGTGTAGAAAATCTGTACCTAATATACCATTAGTCGGTATAGGAAAATCTGAGTTGACTACTTGAAAATTTTGTTTTAAATCAAAGTTCTGTATTTTTAAAGTTGTCTGTACACTACCTAGTGATAATACGGCAAGTTCGTTTACTCCAGTTATTTTGCATTTATTATTTGAGTTTATTAAGTCCTGATCATTTATAATTTTTTCTTTAATTATTGAAATTTCTGCGCCAGTATCTAATAAGAAAGTTAAGGGTCTATTGGTGAGATTTGTTTGTAAGGTTATGTAATTTATTTTCTTATTGTTTATGTAATATATTTTTAGTTCATTTATAAATTGGTTTCCTCGGCATGGTGTTAAACTTCGAGGTTGTCTTCGTTTCCCTGTTCTGTGGTTATATGGTTTATATGTCTGTTATTTCTATTTTGGTTTCTATTTCTATTAAAATTATTTCTGTTAGGATTATTTGTATTGTTATGTCTGTTATTATTATTGTTGTTTCTTTCGAAATTGTTGTTATTATAATTGTTTCTGTTGAAGTTGTTAATTCTATTAGAGTTGTTATAGTTGTTTCTGTTAAAGTTGTTATTTCTATTAAAGTTGTTGTTGTTGTTGTTTCTGTTGAAGTTATTTCTATTTAAGTTACCGTTATAATTAATTCTGTTAAAGTTATTTTTATTGCTATTATAATTTGTTTTTCTCTTAATAAACATTATTTTGTTGGTGGAGTTTCTTGATTGGTCTACTTCTGTTGCTATTTTGATCGCAGAAGATAGACTTTTTGGTTGAGCGGCGTGTATCACTGATGCTAAATTTTCGTTTAATCCGTTTTTAAATATGTTCATTGCGTATTTGTCATTTAGTGAAGTTATTGTTGCTCTCGCTTGTTCTCCTTGTTCAGTTATTTGCACGTTGTTTAGTTCCGCAATTAATCTTTCTATTCTCTCGGCGTATTTATATAAAGGTTTGTTTGTTTGTACACTCGAAATAAGTTCTGTTTGGATTATGGCTTGGGAACGCGTGTATAAGTACGCATCATTGAATGCTTTTGTGAACTCAACTAGTGTTTTTGGTGCACTAATGCCTATCAACCTGTTTTTCGGTTTGTCTGTCAGTCTTGTATTATAAATAAATTTTATTAATTTTTCCTGGTCGTCAGTCTTTGTCGCTTCATATAGGTATTTTGTCAAATTTAGGAAATTAGAAAGTTTACTTGTTTCACCATCAAATAATGGTATTATTTTTAACGTCTTATCCATTTCAAAGTCCATTTTTGTATCTTTATTTAGTTTTGAATTTAAAAGGTCTATTATTTCAAAAAATATTTTTAAAAAGCTTGATTTTATTTGATTATGTGTTTTCTCAGCTAAAACACTAATTTCTAATTTTTCTAAGAATTTGGCTTTTATGTTTTCAGCCAAATCTTTCTTTTCTGTTATAAATTTTTCAGTAATTTTATTATTATTTTTATTTATTGAATTTTTTAGAATATGAATTCTTTCTATATATTTTTTTAGGATTACAATGTCTTCTACTCTTGACATTAAAATATGTGTATAATTAGTATATTTTTATATGTTATTTATTTTTAGCAAAATAAAAAATTTTCATATTTACATTGAAATTTGAGAAAAAAAAAAATTTTTGTTATTTATACTGTTTGGGTTTTATCTAATTCTTTTTTTTATGGTTTTTATTATTAGTTTTTTAAATACCATTATAGAAGTTTTTATAATTAGTTAAATTTAAATTATTATTGTAATAATTTCTATATTGGTAAGTATTCTTTCTTCTTTATTGTTGGTTGATGTTATAGGAGCTGTTTGAGCTGCATTATTAAAAATGACTTCTTCTTGCTTTGCTTGGTGATTCCCCATTTTAGTGTTCAGTGAATTAATAGAAAGATGCAGGATTGCCTATAGTTGCAGGATCGTCTATCGTTGCAGGATCGTCTATCGTTGCAGGATCGTCTATCGTTGCAGGATCGTCTATCGTTGCAGGATCGTCTATCGTTGCAGGATCGCGTATCGTTGCAGGATCGTCTATAGTTGCAGGATCGTCTATAGTTGCAGGATCGTCTATCGTTGCAGGATCGTCTATAGTTGCAGGATCGCCATGTAATATATTTATATCATGTAATATATTGCTTGTTTATTATTTCGTACTATTGTCAGTTACTAAGATACCTTTAGCAAGCTAATTTTTAGTATCAAAGTAGTACTCCTAAGCATACGCTAAATTTGGAGTTCTGTTCATGTCAAGTTTTAAATAAAAAGATTTAATATTTTTTTTTGGTTCTTGACTGTTGGTAGTCAAGATATGAGTCTGAACTGTTTTTATTATAAAAATGTAAGGCTATTTATACAAAATTTATTTACAATTATTTATTGGATATTGACTTATTAACTAATAAAATGCCAGATGGGCAATTTACTAAAAAACAATAAAATCTAAAAAAGGTTAACATAATATTTTAATTTACAATAGTATTTGGTGACAATATATGACACACATTAGTTTCATATAAATTTCTTTAGTCTTATAAATAAAAGAGTGCAATGCACAGGAATTCCCTTCCGTATGCATTTTTATGTATAATATAAATTAAATGTACAATACTTATTTTCAAACATATGTACGGTATGTATATTCATTGTTGCTATGGTTTATTTTTGCTGAATTTAGAATTTTTAAGTTAAAATTAAAAAGTAAAAGTTATGTTATTGTTTTAATAATATCATATGTAAAAAGTGCTGTGTCAACTTTTATGACGGTATATATTTATTTATGTTTTTTTTTAAAAGTAATTAAAGGTATATGTTTTATTTCTAATGAAATATAGTTAAGTATTGTAATCAAATAAATGAGTGAAATTCTGATCAATGAGTGAAATAGTGAATGCACTACAAATAATATTATACTGATTTTCCCTTGGGTTAGAAAGTTTTCAAAATCGCAACCCCAAATATATAGTTTGATTATATACAATCTTCTTCTAGAATTAATAGATAGCTTCCTTCCATGTCTAACCTAACTATTTCCTTTTGGTAACTATAAAAACCATATCCAAATTAATACTTTGTTAATTCAAAATTATTTTTTTCAGGATTTTGATAGGACCCACAAAAAAATACAGCATATTCTTCATAAAAATTTTGGTATGTGCTCAAAAATTAAAAAGAAATACAAAAAGATGAAAATAAATTTATGTTGTGTGGTAAAAAATTAAAATGATGTGTCGTTTATGTTTTTTTAAGGTATTAAATAGGTAATTAAAGTCATAAAGATGTTTATTTCTTTTTATTATTTTGGCATTGTATTTTTTTTATTTTTTTTTTATTTTTGAAAGATTTATACATGTTAAAAAATGTATATACAGATATGTGACTGTTGTTCATTCAAATTTTTTGAATTTAATTATTTAAAGATTATGTTGAATAAAGTTTAAAAGAGTATTAAATATAAAATAATATTTTATACAACATGAATTTTAGATTAGCAATCATATAATTTTAGTTTTATGTTTTCTTTTGTTTTTTTTTTTTAATTACTTATAAATAGAACATAAATTTAATGGATTATCACAATGAATGAGGATGGTTTAAATGTTATATTAATTTATTACCTTGTTTTTTTTTCATAAAGTATTCAAACTTCTTCATTAAGAAGAGAAAGATTATTAGATTGAAAACTGACATTTAACATTCTTATAAAAAAATCATTTTTTGACGTTTCTTATTTTTCTAATTAGATTTTTGCTCAGTTTTATCACAAGCTTGTGATCTTATAGTTAAAAAAAAGAAACACTTAGAATTCAGATTGTCTATCACCTTACTATCATTTGTCAATACTGTCAACTTAAGTTACATATTTTTCTAAATAAGAACCAAAGAATAACTTGTCAAATATTTTTACTTAAATTTATTTCTAAAATCTATTTTTTTATTGTGTCAAAATTCGAAATTGAAAATAATGTAAATCGTATAATCGTATACATCATACTAGCTGTTGGCCCGTCATAGAATGACGGAAGGTCTATTAAAAGAAGAAATTTTTCTAATTAAGATTTATTTCTAATTTAATTACATACATATATGTATATATATTGTATATCAATACCATTTTCTTAAATAAAATCTTAACCATTACATTTTGTATTGCGTAGGCTATGCTATAACAAATAACTTATATATTGTTGTATCTCAAAAATTTGAAGATGAATTATTTAGTCTACCTTTTGTATGTTTTGAATTTGATAAAATTTGAGGTCGTTATTTCAAATCCCTTCTTGGTGAAATGTTTTTTTAATTTCAATTAATATTTCTTTTATATTTAATTACGTACTTTTTAAAATTAAATTCGATAAATTTCTGTGTTAATAAAAGATGTGAAATTTTTCTATCGATTTATTTTGTTTCAATCGTATTGAATGTAATAATTCATAAAATTGTATTGAATGTTGAGTTTTGAACTGAGTTTTGTATTATCAAATGCAAATTATAAATTTTATTTTTAGATTTATTTGATTATACCTAATTAAGTTAAACTTTGAAATTGCTTTGATTACATTGCTTGGTTTATTTAAAGCAAAGCAAGTAATGCAACAAATCATACATTGGTCTTTCGCAGTTATTTCAGATTTCATTTCAGGGATGAGGGAAACTTTGAATTGCTTTGGTTACTTTGTTTAGTTTATTTGCTTTTCATTTTTTTTTAATTGAACACATCCAACAAAATACATTTAATTGAATGCGGTTATAACACCTTATTTTCTAGACAAATATATTACTAATGATAATAAAATTAATAATGATAATAATAATAATAATTTGTAATTATTTTATTGAATTTGATGTTTTATTTTTTCATAAAGAGATCTTAAAAAGTTTTGCAGACAATGCTCTTAGAATAATCCCAGGAAAAACCAAAACAGCTCTTTGTCAACTCCGACAACCCTCTGACAGCTATGGACAGAAAAAAAAGTCATTTAAGTCGTTAAAAATTCAGAACAGTAACAAGATTATGCCCGTTGGTTGAATATAAAATACGGTTTAAATTCTTAAAACGCCATCTTTTATTTGATAGAACCGTTATATGATATAATTTATTATCATATCATAATCGTGATGTCATATTAGATATTTAAAAATTAAATATTAACTTATAATATTTTTTTTTTCCCATTAATTATTGATATTTTTAGAAAATGTGAAATGGGAAAGTATCTTGTGGTTTTGTTTACCACAATTCATTTTAATAAAATGTAGTAATGTATTAAATAATAACAAAATTATATTTGATTAAATTATAATAAAATTAAAAAGTACTTAGGTTTTTAATTTAATATCGCCACCTACCAAATTAAATTTTTTTATTCTAAATTAAAATAAATTTAATTAAATTGCTGGATTACTTAAAATCAGGGTTATTTGTTAATTAATTTTGCATTAAGTTTTGATTTCACTATAAAAAATTAGTAACTTTTTTTTTTAGAGACTGCGAGGTCAAAATATTTCAACCATATCAAAAAAGTTCTTTCAAGAATATCAATTAGAGCAAGGGCAACATTTATCTGACCGATGGACTAGTGGTAAAGACGCCGCCTTTCAAAATATCGTAAAATTGTATAATTATATCGTAATAGTTAATAACGTAATATAAGATTAGATTTAATATAAATACATAAATAACTCTTGTGTTGGATAATAGATGGCGCACACAATTAAAATTTGTGAATTCATAATATTATACAATAACTACAGCTGAGTAATCAACGGCTTAGTGAATATAACGATTAAAGAAACTGAAACCTAATCAAAATAGACTTGGTAAATGCCTATACTCCTTAAAGAAGTGGAAAAAGAATAAAAAAAAATATTTAGAAGAATTAAATCTATATATCCAACATAAAATAAATATAAAAATCTACAAAATTAAAATATTTAATTTTTATATTGTATTATCGTTCACATATGGCAACGAACCGATTTAGCTGCGAATCCAGGACCAAGGACCAAATTTTTTTAAATAAACACCAAAGAATAATTTGTCAAATATTCCTATCAAACTTCTAGTAGCAAGAATTTGAGGCAACTAATCCTCTGTTAGCAAGCTGGTATCTCTATTAAGACTTCGTTTTAAGTATTTTTCTACTTCAACAAAATTAAGATATGTATTGAAGTTACATAGATGGAAACGAATTTTTTTTTTTGATCTAATCCAGCTATACGGGCAACACGACAAATTTTTTACATGACTTATATTTTAAAAGATCTAACTCTATCCAAAATTTCAACTGCCTAGCTTAAACCGTTAAGAAGATATAAGGGATCAAAAATTTTTTTTAAAATTGAGTTTCGCATATTGGTAAATTTTAGTGCGAAATGACAAATTTTAATTTTTTAATTTTATTAAACTTCTATTGTCTTAAATAAAATATTTTTTTTAATTCATATAAGAATTTTCTAACTTAATATTATATTTAATATTATTATCTAATCTATATCTAACTTAATACTATTATATTTTATATTTCATGGCATCGAATTATTCGTGTAAAGACTCACTTCAATATCTGTCAAACTATAAAAAATCAAATATAAACTTTGAATACCTAATTAATATCTACTTAAATAGAATTTATTTATATTCAATTTTACATCTTTTTTTTAAAACTATCAAAATTATCCGGTCAACTTAACTATTTGTTATTCTGCTAGTTTTGAACAAAACATACAAATTAACATAAATTGTATTTGAACTTTTGACAATTGCAATCTCAGTTTTTTATTAAAACAATAAATAATTTAAAAAAAATTCCTTACAAAAATTAGTTAACGTTTATAATACATAATAAATGTAACTCAAATTTTTCAAAGAAAACCTACCAGTTCATCATAGGTATTGTTTGTAAAAGTTATATATAAGTTAAAACTCAGTTTTATGAATTTAAACCAATATAACGGCTTTCTCAAGTTTCTAGAACTAATCGATTAAAAAAATCAAACTTAATTTTAATTTTAATTAAATAATATATTTAAATTTTAATATGTAGATTTTAATATTGCCTTATTTATTTATATTTTACATTTAAAATCATATTGGATTTTTACAGTATTACTAACACCAATAAGACTTTGCTAAATACATTTTAAGTTCAAAATGATTACTTATTTATTTATAAGTAATGGGTGGATTTATTTAGAAAAATTACTTCTTCACTTGTATATAGAGATCAAATCCGCTCTACCCCCTCGCCTAATAAACTTTGAAACTACTACACCCCAAATTCTGACCAAAAACTCCAAACTTTTGTCAAATGTATGAATTCAAAACCAACTAAATTAATTTTTAATACAATTGGCACCTTAAAGTATGCAATAATCACGTTTTATATAATTATTTTTTAACATTATATTTATTGAAGAATGAAATCATTGAAATTCAATGGTACTGTTACAAAATTGGTTCTAACCTATACATTGTAATTCTAAAACCCTTCTTTACCACAGAATTTATAATAACAAAAAAAAAACAAATAACAATCAAAAGAATTTTCTACAAACATTTAAAAACCAACTAAAAAATTGGAAATATGAAAAGAACTAAAAAACAAAAAAAAATTAACATTAAACCAAAGGGCTATTGATATATTTTAGCTATTAAAATTTTTGTTCTCTAGGTTTTACTACACCTTTTTATTCAATATATATACATATATAAATTTTTCTACATCGAATAAAGGAAATATACTTACTTATAAAATATTCGTTCACTTGATAAATCTACTTTTCTCTCTGTTATCCTGATTTAAATACAAACGTATACATGTGTGATACTTACCTTTTTTAACATGTATCTTTATATGCTTTATATACTAATATAAAATATATATATATACATACACAGAAAATATTGTAAAATATATTTGTAATATACAATTTTATTGGAAGCGCAGCAAAACAAAGTAATGTTCTGCATGCATAATTCATTGTCATGTCAGTTTGCAAAACCAACCAATTTGCCTGAACCACAATAACCAAGCCAAATGCTGGAACATAGTTTTTTTTCATTCAACCCAGTTCTTTTTCTTGTTTTTACATAAATATATATTATAATATATACATACATATATTGAGAATAAAAATATATGCATATTCTATGACTCTAAGCATACTAGATTTTTTATATACATACACATATATAGTTTTTATATAGATATATAAAAACAGTAGCTAAAATAAAAAATTAGTCACAAAATTGTTATTATAAACGAATTCAAAAATATATTTATTATTAGGAATACCAATCCTTAGAAATTTTTTGATCAAAAATTTTCAAAATAATTTTTATATAAAATTATTAAATTAAATTAATGAAGTTCATCTATTTACCTTATTAGATTTACAAAACTCAAATTAAGATACTAAAGCTAATTGTTTCAACTACTGAATATGTTTAAATAATATTCGTAATTCTAATTATATAATTATTTCTTACACTTCTAAACTAATATTAGTTATAATTATCATCTGAAGTTGTCCACTGCATTACCATAAATTTTATAATTTCAGATTACGCTACACCACTGTTCAACTTAGCCTATTTTTCTTTTTTTTCGAACATTTAAGGAATCAAAGTAATAGCAAATTGTAAATTTATAAACTAAATCTAAAACGAGTAGATGAAGAGTAGCTTCAAACTCATATCCAATACCAAAGTTTACAACCACAGCATGTGAAATTTTGCCGTTTTTCACAAAGATTGTTCGCTTTATGGATTCTAAAGAGTAAAAGGGGCACAACTATATTTGCCTAAAACTTCAACAAATTATCGGTTCATATAAAAAATATGTGTACATTCAACAGTTAAAAAACTCGTACAAAAACAAATGAACTATCATTATTCGCTTATAACATAAATTGTGATTCATCTACCAGTTGTGAATATGCAAGTGACATTATGTCAAAGAAGAACTTTATTTGTACAAGTCTACTCTATTTATTAATTTATTTTACATTATATTACATTTTCAATACCAAACTTTCACCGCATAAAGTAAAGATTATAGAAGGAAGGATAAATTCATATAAATTTTTTTAGTATGAAATATTTTTGAGTAAAAATAAAAGTTGTTCCAGGTTTTGAATGTATTAGTGCACACTTATTCTGTTTAGATAAAATTTTGTTAATTTAATAAATAAAAGTATTTATTTACCCTTTTTGTAATAATATTATATAGGCACTCGCTCTCATATATATTTCTTACAAAATAAAATTTTAAATTACGAGTGTACATGCAACGCACACAGCAGTTAATACATATATACACTGTCCTATAAAAATAAAATTTAAAAAATAAATATACGCGATGCATGACTTATGAGATAAGGCGATCTCAAATTTCATATTATTTTAAGATTCATATGATAAAAATGAATATATTTATGTGTAGAGGCAAAAGAACGTACATCTATATATATAAAAGCGAAAGTTTGTTTGTTTATTTGTATGTGTCGAATAGACTCCTAAACTGCTCAACCTCAAACTCCTAAACTGGTAAAAATTTGTATATAGGGGTTTTTGGGTACGGAAAGAAATCGTGGGCTAAAAATTTTGACCTAACGAACCGCAAAGTTGGGGCTGTGGTGCAAGTATTTAAACTTTTTTATTCTAAATTGAAAACGGTTTGACTTCAAATTTTGTATAAGTGATGCTTCTTGAGAATTCAGTTGACACTATTAGCAAATTTGGAATTTGTTAACCCATGTCGGCCCGAAGGTTAGTCAAAAAAAATTTTGGGTCCAAATTTTGTACGATTTCACGAAATACTACCCAAAAAAATTTTGTTGCGTTCTATTAACTCATTACGGCCAAACATAGGTTTTTTCAATTCTTTACTCTAAATTAAAAGTATATATCACATATATATTGATTTTGTTTATTAAAAAAGCAAAATTTTTATACAAGTATAAATTAAAAAAAATTTATTAATTTATGTGTGCTCCATCTTTTGCAATTTTATGTACATTTTTTTTATATATAAATATATAGGTTATGTTGTTATTTTAATGTGTTATTACTTAATTAACAATTACAGTTAATATTTTCTAAAAAGTTTTTATACTTATGTACTTTATTATAATTATAAATTATAATGTAAATTAAAAACTTTTTTATTAAAAAATAAATAATTAAAAAAAAAAATAGAATTAAAATAAATTAAATTAATAATATTTTATTAACAAAACTTTGCTATACTTCAAAAAACTGTGAAAAAAGTGCTAATACTAAATGATACAATAAAGTAAAGCTTATCACATGTGCGATTCTCTAATTCTATTTGAATTATTAAACTACGAGTACATTATATAAAATATTGTTTTTTTCATTTTCAAACAATATGGCAACCTTATTAACAATGACTTTACATAAAAAAGAACTAATATTAAACATAAAACCAAAATAAAAAAAGAACAATTTAAAGCATTCTCTTTTTTTTTCAAAAAATATGTAGATAAGGTATGTTAAAATGGCTTAGTAAATGGGTAAGATTCTGGTATAATTTTGGTATTTTTTATTTATTCCATTTGTCCATTTTTCCACTTATATACCTTAATATAAATGTACTTATATATATACTGCATATAAGAACATTTATATACGTACATAAATATCGTCCAATTCAAAAGCTATATATAAGTTAAAAAATATATGGACATAAATTTAAGTTATGTACATACATATATATATACATATATATATATATATATATATATATACATTTTTACATAAATTATAGAAAAACATGTACAACGTTTTGTTTCAATTTTTTTTTTTGGAAGTCGGAACAAAAGGAATTCTAACGAGGCAGCATTAGGATGCATAAAATTACAAAAAAAAAACCTAAAAAATACTTAAGAAAGAAAAGGACAAAATACACTCTTATTAGACTTTTATGAGTGCCTTAATTCATTCATTGGAATTTTTTTTTTTTTTTAATAATACATGTAGTTATTTTAATGATGATTTTTGAGGAAATTTTTTTCAACTTCTTGGACATTGGACATTTTTATATATATGTAAATATGTATATATGAATTTTGAATAATTTTTATTGTTTATTTGTTGGTTTCATAAAAAAATATAAAACTTAATAAAATTTGAAATAATATAGAATTGGACTTAGAAAAAAAATGCAAATACCTAAATTAAGGAACACATAATTGAAGGGCTTTATTATTAGACTTAAAGAATTTTTTTTTTTCAATAGATCTTATTTGTAATCAAAATGTGAATTCAATATACATATGAATATGCTTAAATTTATAATATATATAAAAAGAAATTTATATGTAGAAATGAATGACCTTTCTTTCTTTTAAAATTTTTTAACATAAAACGTGATTCTATAATAAATTGTATATGAGTCTTATAAAGAATATTTATTTATAGATTATTATTTTTTTCTATTTTTATTTTTAATCAAATTATGGAATTCATATTAATTTTTTATTGAACTTATAAAGAAGCTTAAATATACATATAAATATATTATACTCGTATATAAAAGGATAACAAATACTTAAAGTTTAATGAGGGAAATGAAACGTGTATATATATATAAGATTGATTATGTGGAAGATTTTGATGGTTAATTTGGTTGATTTTTCAATTTTATTAATGACAATAAAAATATATTAATATAGTTACTTTTAAAGTATTATTATTATAGTTTTAAAGAAATTTGTATAATTTTAAACATTTTAAAAATCTATTATTTGAAAATTAATGATAACTACCTAAAAGTATGCAATTGATTTTGATAATTCGTGTTCAAATCTTAACCGGTCTTAATGGTTTTTTCTAATTATTTTTGTTTTTATAAATTAGTTTTAAAGAAGAGTAGAGTAGATGTGTCAAAAATTTTATTATTCAGTTAATGACTTGAGGCATAACATCAAATGCAGAACTAATTAGACTTGACTATGTATAAAAAAATAATATAAATTGTATGGCAGTTATAATGCACTATTATTCAAATAAATTTATATATGATAAGACGAACATAATTAGAATCGACAATTTAATCATTCGTCTCATACGTAACCATATACAAAGGAGTAGTGAATCATGCGAGAACTCATTAATCTGCCATCCATGGTACGAAAATTTTAAGTATATTAAAAACTGCCTAGATACAGGTTTTTTGCCTCCAGAAGGATTCGTGTTTTTGGACAAACATAATTATATCGAAAATAATCAAAACATTCCAATTTTATACCACTATAAAAGAAACGCGAAAATAAAACAAATACCTTCAAATTTATATATAATAAATATTAATGACAATGAGTTGTTTAAATATGATAAGTATATTCCTGCTAAAAATAAATTCGAAATTAAAAAACCATACTTTTGGAAAAGGTATAGGTATAAGTATTAGGTTAGTTTAGTTTTAAGATTTTACAAAACATATAAATAAAAAAAATTGGTTTTTATTTAAAAAAATATTTCCAATAAATTCAATTATATTAATATTAAATTAAAACTAAAATTATATCATGTTGAAATCAAAATATCAATATTAAAACATGAAAAGAGATATATATTAATATGGTTCTAAATAAATTGTGAGAGCTGACATATTGGTTAGCCACGTACAAATTGCATTTTAGCATATAAAAATTCTTTTTAAGTTTTTGTTTTTGAATTGTAAAAAATAACATAATGAATAGAAAAATAAAACACTAAAAAAAAAAAAAAATATGGCAGTTATGAGAACCCCTTGAACTAGACCAACTATATTTATGCAGACTTTGGTCATAGACACTTAACTATTTTTGACAAAATTTCAGATACTCAGCTTCGTTAGATATTAAGTTATGCTCATATCTAAAAATAGCTTTAGTGGCTCTTGTACAAAAATGAATTTGTGAAAATTTCTAAATCAAACCTGCTTATGTAATTCTCCAACCTCTTTTAAACTTTGTGTTATTGTATGGGCTTACAGACAGACAAACCGACTAAATACATAGACTAAACATAGCGGACAGGCAAACGGACTAATACGGACTAAACATAGCTAAATCAACTTTTACTTTCGATTGATTCTCACAGATTCACTTGAGTGATCAATCCTTCCTCCTTTCCAACATCACAAACGTATTGATAATTTTATTATACCCTTGGGCCTACGTTCGTCTAGATATATAAAGTTTTAATTAGAAAGAAAATTATTTAAAATTTTTCGTAGATCGTAGTAGTAGATCCTTGTAATTAATACACATACTAAAAATTAAAATAACTTATAATGTCCTAAATAAATAATGATTTAATAAGTAATTTAGTAATATTTCATTAAATTTACCAAAAAGTATATATAGAATATTAGTTGTTCATAAAAATTTGGCTAATAGTGTTTATAATTAATACTTAAACACTTAATTTGGTATTTAATCTAAGAAAAAATTTTAAAAACTATTAACTAATAAATAATAAGACATAGATACATTTAAATATTATTAATATTTAGTCATTATATAATATTTTTTAATATAATCTTAATATTAAACAAGCATACATAATATTACTTGCACTCTAAAGTTTTTAATTTATATGCTTTGATATACTCTTAATACTTTAATTATAATTATACATTTACAAAATATAATGATATCTTTATAAACTAAAGGTTATGCAATTTATATTTTTACTTCGTACATACATTTAAATAAATATATTTCTTCCTTTTTTTTACTTGTATATTAGTTAACGTAGTATAGTCACAAAGACTTTATTAAATACATACGAAAATCCTTTTATAAAAAAAACTTTTAAAAGTCTGCTATTGAAACATTTTTTTTTTTTTGAATTTTATTTTCGATTTTACTTAAAACATATTAAAATCACGTAGTTTTTAATTAACAAGCTTAAGGCTTGTTAATTTATTTTACTGATTTTATTTCGTAAAGTGATGTCGAATTATTTATATAAAATTAATTCCAGATATGTACTAAAGGAAGTTTTTTAATTGAAAATCAAATAAATATGAGTCTATATATAAGTCTATAGCTTATAGACTGAGAAAATATTAAGAGAGCCATGAACATACTTGATACAAATGATGTGATGGGTCTATGAGAATCAATTTTTTGAGTAAACGAGGAAGAGTGTAGTAGAGTAGACTGTGTCAACTCTGGGATACCCGTATGACCGTAACATATACATTATATCATCCATTTAATTACTTTTGGCAAAATTTCAAACATTCAGCTTTATTTGGTGTAGAGTAATGCTCATATAAAAGAAGGAGTTGTATGGCAGCTACTCGAACCCTTTGCAGTAGACCAACCAAATTTTGCAGTAACCTTGGCCATTACACTAAACTATTTTTGGCAAAATTTCAGACGCCCAACTTCATTTGGTGTAGTGTAATCCTCATATAAAAGAAGGAGTTGTATGGCAGCTACTCGAAGCCTTTGCAGTAGACCAACTATATTTTGCAGTAACTTTGGCAATTACACTAAACTATTTTTTGCAAAATTTCAGACACCCAGCTTCATCAGGTGTAGTGTAAAGCTCATATAAAAGAAGGAGTTGTATGGCAGCTACTCGAACCCTCTGCAGTAGACCAACCTAATTTTGCAGTAACTTTGGCCATTATACTAAACTACTTTTGGCAAAATTTCAGACACGCAGCTTCCATAGGTATAGAGTAATGCTCATATAAAATTAGAAGTTGTATGGCAGGTACTCGAACCCGTGGACCAAAATGGCTGAATTTCAAACTCGATTCCGTTTTTTGCATAAAAACGAATTTGTGAAAATTTCATAATCGTAGCTCCGTTACTTTTTGAGTTATCGTGATGACGGACGGACGGACGGACGGACACACGGACGGACGGACGGACGGACATACATAGCTAAATCGATTTATTTTTCGATTCTGATCCGATCCATACACTTGAGTCTATATCTATCCCCCCTCCTTCTCTGCGTCACAAACGTAATGGCAAATTTATTATACCCTTGGACTATATAGTCATACGGGTATAAAAACAGGAGCCAGTGAATAAAGATTTGGCAGAAAAATTTTTTTTGTGCAGTGGATAAAGATTTGGCAGAAAAAGTTCCCAAAAGCTTAAACACACGATTGTCTTGTAACTTTTAGGACTAAAACTAAACGAAAAGTAAATAAATTCTGTACGGGTCCCATTTGGAGATAGATCCGAAGATATTTAATATATATATATCATCTTAAAGGCAATTTTATTGACTATGTAACGGTTATATAATGGAATTGATGTATCCAATAGTTTAGCAGATAGCTATATTGCGCTGAATAAATAAAAATAAAAAAATTGTGGACTAAATGGTACCCTTAGGGGCTCCATCTCCAAATGGGACCCGTACAGAAGTAATTTATTATACTCGTATGACTCTATAGTCAAAGGGTATAATAAATTTGCCATTACGTTTGTGACGCAGAGAGGAAGAGGGGGTAGATATAGACTCGAGTGTATGGATCGGATCAGAATCGAAAAATAAATCGATTTAGCTATGTATGTCCGTCCGTCCGTCCGTCCGCACGAAAAACTAAAGGAGCTAGGATCTTGAAATTTTCGCAAATTCGTTTTTTTTGTAATAATCGTCATCGCTATTTAAATCCAGCCATTTTGGTTCATGGGTTCGGGTAGCTGTCATACAACTTCTTATTTTATATGAGCATTACTCTATACCTATTGAAGCTGGTATAGAAATTTTGCTAAACATAGTTTAGTGTAATGACTAAAGTTTCTGCAAAACTTGGTTGGTCTACTGCAGAGAGTTCGAGTAGCTGCCATACAACTCCGTCTTTTATATGACCATCACACTTCACCTAATAAAGCTGTATATTTGAAATTTTGCCAAAAGTAATTAACCGGATGATATAATGTATATGTTATGGTCGTACGGGTATCCCAGAGTTGACAAAATCTACTCTACTACACTCTTCCTCGTTTTTCGTCTAGTTTTAACCTTAAAAATTACAAGGCAATCGCGCGGTTGACCTTTTCGGAACTTGAGTCCATTTGGCTAATTAACAGAGCGGGTGCCGGTTTGAATCCCGTACAGACCCTACAATATTTAATTAAAACATACCCTTGGTGATCAAATATAATTTAAATATAAAATATATAACATAAACAAAATAAATAATAGATAGTGTGATGTACAACAAACTGCAAGGCTTTAATTATAAATATATTTTACAAATATTTTACAATTAATTCCAAAACAATTTAAATACACACCTGTTCAATTCATTGAAAAAGATTAAATTCTATTGCAATTCTTTCATACTATAGTTTTGACTTTAGTTTTACTTGTTTTGGTTTTTTTTTTTAATTTTGTGTTGAATGTTTTGTGTTTAAATGTTCATCTTACAGTATATGTTGATATAACTTAGTTTTTAATATTGTGAATATACCCTAAACACTATACACAACTATGAAATAAATAGAAATACAAAATAAAACAAATAAAATATATATGAAAATAAAAATAAAAATTACAATACATCACCTGAGACCCTTTTGGCCACATTGAACATTTCAATTTCTAAAGAAATTACAAACTTATCAACCTAGAATTCAATAAACCCTTGCAATTTTTTTCGTTGTATTTTTGTTTTTAGATTTTTTCAACCCTCCCTCTGTTTTATATAAACAACCAATATGTTGCAATTTATATAGTGAAGAGATTTTTCAATTACTTTTGTAAGTGTTTTATTTTTATGTTGGTTTCTCTTTCTTGTCTTATTTTTTTTCTCTTTCTATTTAATTTGTTTGGTTTTTGTGAAAAAAAACTTAAATTTTTATAAAATTGTATCTATTGAAAGCAATTCAACTTAAAAAATCCTTCTATTTAGTAAAATCTGTATAGAAAAGAAGGTTGTTGTTATACTAACATAGTATTGCATTATTGCATTGGTGTACAGTTAATAAGTATTGGTGGGGGGAAAAAAAGTCTATTAACTTTTATTTCCAATTAGTAAGGTATTAAATTTGCAATCTTTCGAAAATTAATGTAGTGTTTTTGTAAACTATTTAGAAAAATAGAATACCCGTATTTTGATATCAAATCTAAACCCTTGATTTAAACTTACAATAATTAGAGCTGCCAATCACGAATTCCGGCTAAAAAATTTATTGGAACCGTGATTTTGTAAGCAGTCATGAAATCGTTTTAATAATGTTTTTTTAAAAAATATATATATTTATGTAACAAAGTATTTAAAATAATAGAAACTCCCGCCAAAATTGAGAATTATATTCTGATTTTGAATGAAACTCTTAAATCCCTTCCAATTCATAATCTCACTCACAAAATTAGCGAGTGTGTGTTCCTATTAGGGAAACAATTATATATTCCAAAAAAAATTAGGAATCGAACTGTAAAACCCAATCATATTTTTAAAAATCCATGCTAATACAGTATAGTAAATTAAAATATTTACGTAAAGTATAAATTCGGGATATTTTAGAACCGATCAGCTGATCAAAAACATATTATTACCTTTTTCCAGACTACTTTTATATTAATATAAAAATATGTGATATTCATAATTAGTGACATAAGAGTTTAATACAAAATACCTGGGATCGCATTTAAATATAATTTTTTTACATTTTTTAAAAATAAGATGGAATGCGCGTTTTGAGTTTATTTCGTTTGATTTTACTTCACTCCACCCTATGGTAATTGTAAATTAAATACACGAATCTTGAAAAATAAATTTTGTTATATATACAGTAGGTTGCAAATGAATTAAATATGAGAGGATTTTATATATATATATATAAAAAAAAATTTATTGTAATTTAACACTTTATAAGCGTATTATGTTTTGAAGGTATTACTATTATATTATATTTGTTTAAATATATAAAAGTAATAAATTACCTAATATACATCATATATACACTTACATAAATAAGAAGTAATTAAAATTTTATATAAATGTATTTTTGTATTTAAATATAACTTACATTTAAATGTAACTCACATATAGACAAGTGGATCAAATTTATCAAAACTTAAAAATAAATGATCTAAAATGTAAATATATATATATATATATATATATATATCACATATATATATATATATATATTGGTACTAAAAAATGTCGTCTGCATCTTTTCAAAGATTTATTATAATTTTGAAATATGCATACTTTTTTATTTTCTATTTGTATTTAAATACAAAGAGGTATTTATTTAATTATTTGTAAGTTCTTATATAAAATACCATTTTTAATTATACTTTATACTTCAATAATTTATTTAAGGTTTTATTTCGATTTAAATTATAATTGGCCTAATTTAAAAAACAATAAAAAAAAATTTTACAAATAAGTTACATATGGCAACTATAGGAAATATATATTAGGTGTGAATTGTAGATAAAAAATTAAAAAAAAATTGAGCAAAACTAATTGCGAGGGAGTGAATATTTCTAAAATTGCGTTTTATAAAATTTTTTATTTAATTTAACTTATATTTAAGCACTTTGAACAATTTCTAAATAGTAGGAAAAACAGGGTGATTAAAATTATATTCTAATTATTTTTCAACATCATTTTACTTAAAACTTTGTTAAAACCATTCGATAACCACTATTTTTTTTTTTTAACGCTGGTCAAACTCTAGGAACAAATTCCTTTATACGTAGCTAAAAAATAGATATGAAGGCTTGGCTATGGGGCTAAGGAGTTAGAATGAAAATAGGATAGAAGAGGAGAGTCGGGTGGTAGATTAGAAACGAACTTATTTAAGTACTTTTTAAAACGTTGCAAAATGTATAAAGGTCTAATTCTATCAGAGGGGAACACATGGATGGAAGCATTTTCCATATTCCAGCAGTTCTCATAATAAATGAGTTTCTCATAATAAATAACCAGTTTTGAGCCATCTAGGGGTTTCCATTATGGAGAAGTGAGCACTTGTCAATACCTACAAGATATCTATAAAAGAGAGTTAAAGCTCCAATATTACGACAAGTGCTAAGAGGAGTTAAAGTAACCATTGAATATGATCTGTTAAGAATGTACTGAAAAATTATAGATTTAAATTTGTATATTAAAACTTGAGTAACACTTGTTTAAAAAGAACCTATTTGAATTCTAAGTGGAAGTTTACACAAAAAGATTTCCCAAATGGTACATACTTATTTTAGGGTTTCCAAGGGTCAAAAATTTTGCAAAAACTGAGCTTTCGATAAAATACTAATATTCCCATTAGGCCTGAGTACATATTATTTATCATATTATAGGACATCATCATACAGTAGTTTAATTAATACACAACACCTTATGGAAGCAACTGAAAATTGTTTGGCATTTCCAGATTATTGTACATAATTCGACAAACAAAACACGAACCTGCAAGTAATACAACCTTTTTTTATGTATTAATAATACTTTAAATTAAATTTTAAAGTTTTCATGATTTTGGCGAGTTGGCTCCTAAACTGCCCAGCCGATTTTCATGAAAATTTGTATATAGAGGTTTTTGGGTACGGAAAGAAATCGTGGCCCAAAAATTTTGCTCTGACGGACCGCCAAGTTGGGGCTGTGGTGCAAGTATTTAAACTTCTTTGTTCTAAAATGAAAACGGTTTGACCGATTGACTTCAAATTTTGTATACGTCATGCTCTTTGAGAATTGAGTTGACACTATTAACAGTTTTGGAATTTGTTAACCCATGTCGGGCCGACGGGTGGTCAAAAAAAATTTTGGGTCCAAATTTTGTCCGATTTTATGAAATTCTGTTTTAACTAAAAAGAAAGCCCCAAAAAAAATTTTGTTGAGTTCCATTAACCCATTGCGGCCCAACAGCTTTTTATAGGTTTTTTCAATACTTTACTCTAAATTAGAAACGATTTGACCGATTTTTTTTTGTGTGAAGCAACTTGAAAATGGAGTTGAGTCTGTTAATAGTCGGTCCTACGTTTGGCCAAAAAAATTTTTTTGGAAGTAAATTACGTCAAATTTTGGAAAGTAGTTTGTACTGCTTTGAATTACAGAAAGTTTCAAAAATTACTAGAATAATCCTAGAAAATCGTTTTAAAAGATTGCTTTCATATATTACAAATTTACATGTGATAACCGTGTGTAATTTTTGTGTTAACTTTTTGCAGTAACATCAACTTCAATTAAACCTCCATTGAGAGGCGCAGCAACGCGCACCGTGTATTAGCTAGTTTAATATATAATATCATATACATTATATTATAGCATATTATTATCTAAATGTTATTATATCTTATAATTAAATTAAAATTTATTTTATTATATTATACATATATCTATAAAAATTTTTTCATATATTGAATAAGGATTTTTATTCAATTATTAAGAGTAAATACTAAAAATTGAAAACTTAAGAATTTTCTAATTGAACAATAAAATGTACAACAAAAAAATATTAATTATTTTTGAATATACTTAATTAATACTTAATATTTAACTATATTCTAAAGAATTATCTAATCTTTTACAAAATTTTCTAAAAATTTATATTTAATTAAATAATATATGCGTATATATAAACAAATTCTCAAAAGAATAGTTTTAAGTACTCCTTAAGGAATGAAACATTATAAGTATTTGAATATGTTATTAACAATGGCTTTAAATATCTTTTAAATACTTTTGGAAAATTGATTAAAAAAAAAAAATAATTTTAATTTTTGAAATTTTTATTTAAGAAAAACGTGCTACAAAAATTAAAGTTTTGAACCAAAATATCTCTACAATCTATCTGTTTCACCAGATAAATTATTACATTAGATAGTATTAGGTTAATAATGGCTTTAAAACCAAGAATTGGGTTAACCTTTCAAGTCCTTTCAATATCAAAGTAGAGGCTTTTCGACTTATAAAAAGCTAATTCAAAAGTTGAAAGGGTCGTCAAGAGCTACCTTACCACTTGACTCGATCCAGCTCAAAAACAGTAAGATTTTTTCTATTAGTATTGCAAAATAGTAGACTTTGACAGAATATTAGTTTCCTAAATTGATCTGAAAATCGGTTGATCTGATTTAACCGCTGTTTAGTGGAAAAATAGAAACAGACAGGTAAATTTTTAAGAATTTTTTAAAAGTTGTATCTCCATTGAAAGGCTGCAACTGCAAAGACGAAAGTTATACTTAAATTTCGTTCAAAGCCTTGGCTATATTCCCTGTAAATATTTTTATATGTCTAAAACCTATCTATTGAATGATAAAATTAATCATTAATGAAATATAAGTTCGAACATTTAAAAGATACCTATACCTATTCTGCCGTGTAAAGGAAAAAAGTCCTAAGCGCCAAAACCGAATTTTTAGGATAATGGAATATTTGACATCAGATAAATGTCTCACAATTTTGTACTAAGAAAAAATGTCACATATCTTGTTGCAAATTCATTTAAAAGTATTAATTAATATGTCTCATCTACCTCTAAGTCGCATCTATGTCTAAGCTTTAATAATTTAATAAATCTAGTATTGCTTAGCAAAAAAGTCGTATGTCCAAATTAACTATTAACGCCTAATATTTATCTCTAGTAACTTCAAAAAAATTGTTTTTCTTATTTTAACATATTTGTTTTTCATAAATTCAAAAATAATTCAACAAAGCGATGCGCGAATATAAAACACTAAAAGTTAAATTACCTAAAACCGAGAATATATAGAAACGACTTTCTTTCTTAGGGCGGCAGTAATAACCTATCACATCCCTCCCAAAACCTTATTTATTTCGAAATTCATAAAGATAAAATAAAAATGTGTTCTCTCCTGTTTCTTTTACAATTCATCATGTAGCAGTTAGTTCCATTCGTTTCTCTTAATATTCTTGAAATATGAAATGATTTGAAGTAGTGGCCCTTGTAATTATCAAATGCCTCCCAAAATTAAACAAAGATTTTTCCTAAATTACACAATTATAAGTTATAATATAAAAATTCCTATTTTAAAAAAACATTTCGGATTTAAACTGAATTTTCTAAATCTAAAGCGTATAAAATAAATCAGTGACATCGTCTTACTGTTGTTTCATTACTTGTTTTTCTCGTGTTTTTTATTTTCATTAAAAACTTTCATTTCCAAAATTAATATAAAAAAAAAAAAAAATTATGAAAAAAAAACCAAAATTTCTATTATAAAATTCGACCTATTTTCAAAAAAAAAAAAATTCCATTTTTTAATATTACCACCTGTAGACTCATCTTTATATGTATATAAGTACATTTAAAGTTTAAAATAATAAATACGATCCGTTTTTAAGAATAGATTTTCAAAGAACAAATCCTTTTTACATTAAAAAGAAAAACAAGAAAATTTTTTTAAATACGAAAAAAAAATAAGAATGAAAATTATTCACAATGTGTATTCATATTCCTGTTCTATTATCCTGTTTTGGAAGAAAAACACACAAAACAGAATTCCTTTAATACATACAATATAATAAAATAATACAAACAACAACAACAACAAAAAAAAAAACAAGTTGTGATGGGCTTGTTTCTTTTCTTGTAATTTTTCTTTACTATACTTGTAAATTTTCATTCAATTTTATTCTAATTTTTTCTTCCTTTTTCTTTATAATTTTTTCATATTATATTGTGAATTTTTTTTTATTATTGTTGTTGTATTTGTTTGTCATTATTAATATAATATTTTTTTTTTTATTTTTATTTTACTTGCTGTTAATATCATTGTTTGTTTTTGTATTCCGTCTTGCGACTTTTTTTTTTCTAACAACGAATTCTTAAAATTGACTTTCTGACTCTATTCTTTAATATTCTATTTTTTAGTTTTTTTTTTGTTTTTGTTTTTTATTTTTTTATTAAAATGTAATATAAAAAACTAGACACTATTGTGAATGGAAAATTATTTTCTATGAATTGCAGAAATCTTAAAAAAAAAACAAAAAATTAAAAAAAAACAAAAACAAAAAAGAATTAAGAGAAAATGGATTTTATAAATGGCATGTATATACAAGTTAAAATTTAATCCTTTTTTTTTCTTGGCTTATGTTTAGTTGTTGTTGTTTTTGATTTTCTTGTTTTTGTTTTTGTTGTTTTGTTAATTCTAACATGCTGTTAACAAAAACACTTATAATTGTAGCTCAGTTTTAGTATTACTTCAATACTTTGACACATTCTTTACACTACATCTTCACTTTTGTAAAATACTAAAAAAAAAATACATATATATATATATATATAATATATATATACAAAAATAAAATAAAAAAATAACATTAAAACGGTTTAAAATAAAGAGCAAAACAATTATTGAAAATATTATTATAAGAAACGTTTTTTACCTTACTATAAGATATATAGTGCATGTTCTTTTTTGTGATGACAAATATATAATTCCTGGTTTATATAAGTTTGAAAATTGTAACTACAAGTAGAATTTGCTTTTAATAATTAATTGTAAAAATATTTTATTCCATGATGAGTAATTGTAAAAATATGTTATGTTAATTGTTGTAAACTTGTAAATTTTACAAATGCACTGATAAAAACAATAATAAAATCTATAATTTACAAAACTTAATTTAATGAAAAAATACACTTGTAAATAACTCTATTCAACCCTATCTTGTAGAATATTTCATTTTTTTCCAAGTAGAATTAGAATTGTGAAGTTCCATTAACTTGTCTACTTGTAAAACAAATATTTACAAGTTTAAAAAACGGGTTACAAGTTGCGAGCAATTTGTCATGAAATTTAATATTGTATTGCAACATTTGTAATTATACTGTTTTACAGCAATATACAACAATTTTTGATAAACATTCAACATTTTTTCATCCAAATTAAACACTTTTTGATATAATAAATACTTATGATGAAATGTTTAATTTGGATAAAAAAATGTTGAATGTTTATGAAAAATTGTTGTATATTGCTGTAAAAGAGTATATATAGGTATTATAAAATTGTGAATTTTGAGTTCATGTTGAACTTTTCTAGTAAATCTATTTTTCCATGAAATGAAATATTTTAAAATTTTACAACTATTTTTAAAAATATATATACACTTGTAAACTTTAATGATCAGGAAAAAAGTCCTAGATCTATATGCGGCTCGGACATTTAGACCAAAGTTTTAATTGCAGAATGACACCTAGAAATTTTAAACTCTCTAATATCAAATCCAAATTATTTTGTGTAAAACATCTACTTTTTTCCTTTATTATTTATTATTATATTGAATTTAAGTATGTAGTTGAAATATTGTATAGTAATTATTATTATTATTATTATTATTATTATATTGAAAATAAATATATAATCAAATTGATACTAATAAATTTTTTGTATATTAAGGCATTTATTCCTTTCTGTAATAATTTTTTTCCAGTTTAACATTTTCTTTTAAATTTTCAAATATGAAAAGATTTTATAGAACTCACAGATTGCATTTTGAGTGAACTTCGAGATCAAAAGTAAGCACTATCAGTACGAATAATCAGATTAATCTAAATACAAAAATAAATACAGATTGTTCTTTAACAGGTCTGAATCTGCTCTGATAAGAAAAACCCTTAATTTGTATTGATAGATATTTAATTAAAAAATATGTTTAATTTCAAGCGTTCATATGTATTTTATTTATTTTTTAATAATATAAATAAGGGCTTTATAAATACCACTGTGGTTCTGATAAAGGACCAAATCACAAAGACTTGATTTATTTACATAACTAGAAAAGCTTATTATTCTAAAGTAATAATTTTTTTTTTAAATATTTACTTTAGATTTCGTCGCAAAGAGGTTTTTTAAGAAAGAGATTTGTTTTATGGATTCAGTAATATGAAGATGCCAACGAGGCTTCCATAATTATTAATCAATATATTTAGAAAGAAATTTTGCATACTTTTAGGGAGTTTGAATTATATAAATTAAATCTGGTTTTCTTTATTTATACTTACAATATTAAAAAAGATTTTTCAAGTTAAAATTAATAAATGAGTTACAATTTATGTAAAGATATAAAACTTGTAAGCAAAATAAATATTAAACTCACTAGTTGGTAGTTTGTTGAATTCGTTAACAAAATATGGTAATGTCAAAGTAATTTTTGACATACCTTCTGTGAATTTGGTTGGAATTCCACTTCAATTTTTTAGTGCTGGGACCTTTTTATTTTATCAAATATCCAAAAAAAAAAAACGATTAATTCTTTTCTATATTTATTTTCGAATTCAAAATATTATAAACTTTATTTCAATTTTGTAATAAGTATTAGTTTGAAAACAACTTCGTTCATTGAATTTTTAATATTTATAATTATAAAAATTACAAAATACAGAGAGATTCTTATGGAATTGTGACTCTTTTTACAATTGCATTCACATGTATTTAATAATAAACCGTTGTTATTTTTGACGATAGGTCTCACAGGAACATAAAACGGATGCAATATAATATATAAAGTATGACTATAAGTCAAAAGGATATAATAAATTTATCATTACGTTTGTGACGCAGAAAAAGATAGGGGCTAGATATAATTTAATCGGATCAGAATCGAAAGTAAATCAATCTAGCTATGTGTGTCCGTCCATCGGTCCGTCTGCACGATAATCCAAAAAGGTGCTACGATTCTGAAATTTTCAATATGCATGTCTATCTGTCATCACTATTGAAATTCAGCCAGTTTGCTCCACGGGTTCGAGTAGCTTTAATACAATTTCTTTTTTTATATGAAAATAACTTAATACTTGGTAAAGCTGAATATTTGAAATATTTTCAATAGTAGTTAACTTTAATGGCAAACCTCTGTTTAAAATATAGTCGGTGTACTGGAAGAGGTTTAAAGAGCTGCCTTTCAACTTATATTTTCTTTTGTACATAGCTGAAAGTCTAATAAGTTGTGTATTTAAAATTTTGTCAAGAGTAATTAACCGAATGAAATAATGTCTATATTACGGTCATACGAGTATCCCAGAGTTGACAGAGTATACCCTACTATACTCTTTCTTGTTTTATATTTTTTTTATCTTTTATATCTTTCAGCTTACTTTTATTCCCCAAGTTTTTAATTTCTGAAGAGTGAATTTGTTCCTTTCTGATTATTCTCTGGATTGCTTTCTTATATAACTTCGAAATACAGTTTTTTTTTTAATTTAATACAATAGCTTAATAATTATACCAGCCAGGACAATTAGATTTTTTTGTTTTATTTTATTTTTTTTTTTAATTCTTCTTAATTTGTATTATGTACTAACAAAAACAATTAAAATAGAACGGAATGGAAATTTTTAATATAAATATATTTATAGAAATATATATTTTTAAAGCCAATGACACCGGAACTCAATTTCTATGAGAAAAGAATAACAAAGATTTTTAAAAGTTAAACAAGAGTTAGACAAAAAAAATTAGTTAATATTAAAATTTATTTAACTGAGGAAAATTTGCTTTTTAATAGTGTTCTCTAGTATTCGAAGAATGTTACTTATAACATTTATTTTTTTTTTATATTTAAAAGTTTATTAATCAAAGATTTTGAAATAAATTTAAAGCCATATTTTAAAAATAATTCCATCCCGCTTTTTAATAAGTATCAAACCAATATTGTTAAATAAATTATATTTTTAAAAATTAAATTAATTTATTTATTTCAAACTTAATCTTTATAAAGTACCCAATATAATTTTATCTTCGATAAAAAAAATTATGGAATAATGTCTTTAAGTTTCTGTAGAACCTTTCTAAAAATATGTTCTAAGAATTTGTATGGCCAATTTTATATTTTGCTTCTCTTCTGCTTTGTATCACAGAACAGAGACTATATAAACAATATTTTATATATATCATACTTACAATGCTAATTATAATACATATACTTACCTTCTAGTTTTTAGCACATTTTCAAAAAATTTTGTAAAAATGTGCCTATATAGCTTCACTCTGTCCGTCCGTCCGTCCGTATGTTTACAAAAACTTTTACACCGTTTGAAATTGAGTAAAGAAATTTTAACCATGGGTAATTTTTGCAAAAAAAATAATTTCGTAGAAGAATTTTTTTTTGTAGCTCCCCGTAACAGGTGGGGCTTATATATAAACAGAAACAGAAAATTTTATTGAAATTTTGCTATTTTTAAACACCTGTAACTTGAATACCTGTCCAAATTTTTTTTTAGTGAAATACAAAATTCAAAGCTCTATAATTATATTTAAACATGTGTCAAAGATTTTTCTTAATTTTGAAGGGTGACGAAGCTACAGCCCCTGCAAATTCCAAAAAAGCCCTATATTTAAATTGATATAACAAGAGTTCTGTTAAGTTTATTTTCAACCAAAGCTGCTTTTATAGGCTTTAAAAAAATATGTCGCTTAAATGTATAGGGTTGCCATACGGTACTAAAATTTACCATTATATAAAACTCAATTTTTGCAAAATTTTTGATCCCATATATCTTCTTAACGGTTTAAGATAGGGTCCTGAAATTTTGGGAGAACATTTTGTTAACCGACTCCTTAAATATTAATAGGAGGAGATGAAGTTAGATCCTTGAGAAACTTGGAAACCTTCCCCATTGAAGGGCTATAACAACTTTAAAATAAAAACTTTACTGTTAGCAGTAAATTTTATAAGTAAGCAGTAACTCAGTATGTAATACAATATAAATTTGAAAATGTGCTTTTTTAAAAACCCTTGATTTTTTTTCATCACTTGTTGTATTTACTTTTTAAATCAACATATCTTCCGAAAGTTATATGAAACGAGGGTGATAGTCCCTAGAAGAGGGAAACTAGAAGAGGTCAAAGAAAACGGAGGCTCGATAGGGCAAGTAGACGGATGGATAGGTGATAGACCATGGATCAAACGTTTACGGAGGTGTCTAACGTTTTATGAAAAATTAATATTTTCAATCAAATAATTAGTTTATAGAAGGTTATTAATGAATTATCTTGAAAAAAATTAATCATAAAATTTGGAATAATATAAATTAGGGTTTGGAATAATATAAATTATAAATATATAATAATTTTAAAAATAAAAACAATATAAATTTGTTTTAGATTTTTCATATAAAGGACAAAAAGTGTTAAATGAGTTTTCAAAGAAAGTGTATAAACATTTATCTAAAAAGCTTCGAAACTTTTCTAAAACATCAACAATTTAACAATTATCAAAACTAAGCATATAAAATCAGTAATAACAAATTATTTGCGCAAATTCCAAAAAATTAATCGTTAAACACTTTACGAATTTATGATTGACGATGAATAAAGTTTTTCAATCGACTTTAGTTCATTTTAAATACTTTTGTTTTTAATTCATGAATTAATATAGAATGTTTTCAACTTTAATTCATTTTCATAAATAAAAAAATTTTTAAATAATAAGCATAAACGCAAACTGATTACATTATCAAAATACTATTCAAGATCTTACACAAAATAAGAATATAAAACAAATTAACGTTTTGAATACACCTTTTCGAAACAGTTATTTTCTGAAATTAGAAGGGAAGGAATTGTAGAGCTTTCCAAAGTATTTATTAGATACTGGAAGAAGAGGCAACCTAATTTGAGAAAATATATTTATATATTTATTCTGGACAAAGGGAATACTTTATTTCGCATCTAACTCTAGAATCCCTTCTAATCGCGTTCTTTGAGTTAAACTTTTAAAGTTTTAATTAAAAAATGTCGACTTTGGTTTATTTTTAATATTTTGGGTTTTACTTCACATGAATTAAAATAGAAAATTTTGAGCATTACATTTCTCAATAAAAAAAAATTTTCGATTTTATTTCATTTTTATTTTTTATTGTTTTCAACTTTAGATCATTTAATCCGATAGTAGTTCATATGTACTGAGGTATAAATTCTTTGTAGACTTTAATTCATAGAATCTTTAAGAAAAGTGCCTTCGAAAAAATTTCTAACAATAAAATATTAATTGAAATGGGAATTTAAAAATTTTAGCAGATTCGCAAAAATATCTTTAACAATCTTATGAAAATTCAATAAAAGAATATAAATAACCCTCGACCTAAAAAAAAAATTAAAATGCAAGAGTATCTAAAAGACACTAATAAAAAACACGACAAGCAAATTAAGTTTTATGTGAGTTTTGTATTTTTTTTCTGTTTTTATTTTTAAAAATGACAAGAATTTAAAATTAAATTTAAAACAAAAATGTTATTTCTATTTAATTATATTTAATTATAATCTTTGCGTTTTTTTGATTAGGAGAATTTAAAATATAAAACAATCCAAACATTCTCTTTTCAAAGAGATCACAATAGGGGTGATTAATTTTTTTTTAGGTTTTTTTTAATTGATTTTAATTATATTTAAAATATTTAGAATTAAATTTTTTACAATATGCTACAAAGTGTTAAAGTAATTTTAATGAATATTTAAAGACGTTTTTAAATTGTTGACAAAAGATAATGAAAATATGGTAAACATTTAAATTAGTAATGTGAATAATACAAATTTTTATTTTTTTAATTTTGCCTAGTTCATATCTATAGAATTTACTAATTAAAATAATAGTTTTTATTTTGTTTTTTGAATTAAATAATAATAAATAATGTAAAAGTAAATATGTAATAATAAATAAGTAACATTTTTCAAATTTTTTAAGAGCTATCACACCGTATATTTTTCCACATTCAATTTTAGCAATTGAGTTTTTGCATCACATTTTCTTGATAAATATTTGCACTTAACTGTAGCATAATGTAATTTTGTTTGACTTTATTATACAATAATCATTTTTTAATATTATATTTTTGTTCAATAATTTCAAAGTAGGATTTTCTAAAGTTTTTTGCCATAATTTTGGTAATGCATTTATTTAATAATAACATTAATTAACAAATAATAGATTTTATTAATTTATTTTTTAAAATGAAAAAATAAAATAAATTTAAAACATAAATAAATTATGTTCATATAATTAGATATTTATATACATATATTTATTTATCTATATTTTTGTTTAATAATATAATTAATTTTAGTAAGGTAACTTTCTTATTATTCTTTTACATTATTCTTATTACACATTATTTTAATCGTTTCTTGTAATTTATTTTTCATTCAATTATTGATCCTGTTTCATGTTTTTGTATTTTATGCAAATTATGAATATTTTGTTGTGATTATATAAATATTCATACTTTTATTAAATTCTATTTACAATTATCATAATTTTGTAAATTTTTATTTTTCTTTTTCCGATTTTTAACACTTTTAAATATATTTCTGAAACTATTACGTACTGATTCAAAATTAACACAGTATAGATAATTATAATAGTAATGTTTTTGTATTTGATAATTATTTATATTGGCCTTATGCTACAATTCAAAGAATTCATCCTGTTGTTTTTCAAGACGTTGTAATGAATTTTGTACACGTTTGCCCTGATTTAAATTAAGTAAATGGGCCGTATCAGATGTACTACCAGATGAACTATGCCGTGTATGATGATTTGATGATGAACAACTAGTTGACGCAGATGAAGATTGTTGATAATGATAACGTTTTGTTCCAATATTTGAATTACTACCTCCTTGATAATTTGATGAAAATATATCATCATCACTTTGACTTGTTAACATGCTAAAATTAAATACAAAAAGTGTTTGTGTAAGTCAATTATTTGTAAATATATAATTGTATTAAAATATGTAATTAACATACTCATTACTACTATGCTGAGATTTTGCTACATATTTTTTTGATTCTGCTATTGTTGTATCAATTTTACCCAAAAATTCATCTATTGAACGCTTATTTTCTTCTTCGGGACTCATTACTATTGATTCAATTGATCTACAACTACTATTCGTACTATTATTATTATAGTTCTGATTATTTTGATTATTATTAAAACTTTGCGCTGGGTTTACTGGCGCTGATGTTGAATTTTGTAATTGCATAAATAAATTTTGATTTGATGATTCAAATTCAGTCCCAGCCACGGAAAATGCTCTGGCCGGCAGAGATTGTGGTCTATCATCTTTTGGATAATATGGTGATGATTTTTCAACTGGTATTAATAAATACTGTCTTAAAAACAAGCTATCTGATGCAAAAAGACGGTTAGCTCGACGGATTTGTTCCATCTAAAAAGCAAAAAAAAATGAAAGCATTATTAAAAATTTTCGTACATTTTATTTGTGCCTATAATTCTTGCAATATAGTTTGACAATATTATTTAAAATTGAGTAACATTAAGTTATTAACATATTCATTAATACGAATTATAAAATAATTATTTTTAATGTTAGTTCAGAAAAAAAGAAGAATTGAACTTTTCAATTTTAAAATAAAATTAAAAATAGAAGTATTGTTTCATGAAATAAAAATTAAAAGCAAATTTAAAATAGTTCATAAAACTTCATATATAAGCTTAGGACAGAAATTACTAATCTGTTGAAGAAATACAAATTAAAAATCATATTTACAAAATGTTGCCAATAAAAATTTAAACTGTTATTCTTTTTTTCAACAAAAAAAATCTCTTCTAAAAAAAACAAGTAGGTATGAGTCATTTTAAAGTTTTATTGATTTAACAAAACAAAATATACGTTAATTTTATATATAATAATACTGTAATAAAATTGTGATGCAATATTATTATAAAAGCTAAGACTAAGTAAATGAAATAAATATTGTATTTGTATGGAAAATACATAAACTTATACTAACTAATGTACCAATTTACATATCATTATACAAAAAATATTAACATTGCTATTTATCATATTTATTTTAATATTTATTTAAATTTACATAAAATAAATTTCAGCCAATTAATGGAAACTTTTAGTTAAAATTAGAACATAATTAGATATGTATTATCTTATTATACCTCTTATCTATCTATCTTTCTTCACCCATGTCCCCATACATAAATCAAGATAAGAAAATCTCTAGTTCAACAATAACTGAATAAATGTAAATAAAATAGAAACATTTTGACGCAGTTTTCCTTCTATATAGTAAGACTTAAAAAATAATAAGCATTTGGTTTAAATCTACTTATGTTATTTCAATTGTAACGCATCAACAAACTTTCTTAGGTTTTTATAAAATAAAATTTACTTTGTGAAGAATATCTAAGTACATATTGTTCTAATAAAAAAGTTATGCTATTATTTAAAATTTAATTTTCATAATAAACGTCAATGAAACATCGTTGTAAAGGTTTCTTGTACTCACAATTATTAGCGTGTGAAATGTTTTTCATGTCATAATTACACATGCAAAACTAAAACAACAAAACCAAGGATCTAAAAATAGACTAGCAATCGTACAAAGCCTCTGTAATATTTTTTAATCCAAAGTTCAGATTCTTTGTGTATGATGTAAATTAAATATGCAAATTAAAAGAAAATTAAAAAGATAATGAAATGTTATACAAATTTAAGGTTACTAACTTCTTTCACTTATCTCAATAATTTTATTTGCATTTGCATAATTGCACAGAGATACACAATACAATGAATCTATTTTTCACTTAATTTATTTCATTAAAAACAACAGAATATCATAATAACAAAACAAATATATATATTTATTATGTACTTATCTCAGAAGTATAAAAAAAAAAACAGAAAAGATCACATGATTAAAAACCTACTGATAAAGTTTTGTTTCATCTTTATCTTGGATTTCTTAATGAAACCAAAAAAAAAAAATTAGGATATATATCCATAGGTACTTATATAAATTAATAAAAAATCAAATTTTGATTATCTACAATGAGTCCTTATTTTTTTTATTTCTTAGTTTTAATGCTTTGGATATAATTAAGGAAATATTCTGTTAGGAATTAAAATTTTATTTTTCTTTTTGTAAAAAATATAAGTAATGTTTATAACAGGGTAGAATAAGTAAACAAATGTAAACAGAGGTTGAAATCACAAAACAAAATGTCAATACTAATCAATTTTTCATTATCCATTCGACTAACAAATGACTCATTTTGATTAAATACTTTTTTAAAATTTAAGTGGTAATAAAACAGAATTGTTGACTAAAGAGTGTTGTATCTGTTGTATATTTAATATGACAAGCAATAAAAAAAGGACATAACTTTTAATTTAAGGATTCTTTTTTATTTCAAGGGTTAAAAGTTACGAATTTGTTAACATCATCTATTCAATCAAAAAAAAAAAACTTAAACAATTCTAATACATATGTACGTTACGTACAATATATAAATTCTGTTTTCCTCCCACGTATGCTTATTGATATTTACGTTACATACACTTTTTTTCAGAAAAAATTTAAAAATAAAATGGACTGAAACCTAATATAAAACATGTGAATTCAATTTTAATTGATACTGATGTAATAGTTGTGGTTTTTAAAAAAGTTTAAGTTTAGTTGCATCAGATGCATTTATTTTTATATATACCTATGTATGCATTTGCACAATTTTTGATTGATGAAAAATAATTTCATTTTTATTTAAATTTCTTTGTATAGCTGTGTTCGTGTGTAACTAACATGTATTATCATTTAATTTTTCACTTTTCGATAATTTTCTCCTCTTCAAATATTAATTTTTATATGCTGTTGTGTTATAGTTTATTGTTTAAAAGGTATCAAATGCTAAAATTTTTATAAATAATGTATTAGATCATATGAAAAGAGTATATTTTATAGTTGTTTTCATCTTTTACCACCATAACACCCCCAAACAAATTATTATAAAGAGAATTAGTTTAAAAAAATATAAAAAGAAAACGAAAATGAATAAACAAAAAAATATAATATTTAACAAATAACTAGTTGTCACGAAATTTAATAAGCTAACATATATACATAGTATATAGTATTGTGATTGTTTTATTGTATGTACATATAACTATAATTTACGGTCGTCCTACCCTTTAAATTTATGCAAATAAATATATAATAACGAAATCTATACATATACGCAATTAACTATGAAAAAATAAGCTAATATTAATTAAAATATTTTCAAATTTAAATAATATTACTTACAGTGCAGCCATACTTTAATGATATTCCTTGAAGTGTATCAGTTTTTTCAATTTCATGTCTTATTAATACTTCACTACTGCTATTTCTGATATGATTACAGGTACTTCCATATTTTTTTAATGACCTAGCTGAATCTCTTATTGATTGTTTTTCATTGAACATATCCATGTCATCCATATCAGGTATAATTTCTGTAAACTAATGAAGAATATTATTTAGTAAATGATTTTTTTTTTTTAAGTTACTTTTTATCACTTGTTTTAATTTAATAATTTTTTAATTTAAAATTTGTATAATTTTTTATTTAATAGATAAACAGGTAAAGATGTAACCGACAAGGAAATAAAATTATATATTTTAATTTATACTCCAAGTTGGAATTGAAATATAAAAATTAAATTATTTTGTATTTTTTATTTTTAGGTAATATATTGTATTTTATACATTTTTTTTAAACTTTTTTAAATTATTAACTTTCCAAGTTATGTTAACATTTTGAATAAATAATTTTTTTTTAATATTAATATGTATATTAAGCGTTATTATTAGATTTAATGAAAGTTGAAACTCTGGAGTCTGAAGGAACTAGAATATTTTTAACTTTAGAAAAATAAAAACTTTCTTTTCATCATATTTAATCTGACATTTTCTTGTGACTACTGAAATGAAAATTTTTTTTAATTTTTTTCTTTAACTAATGTGAAATGTCAAAAAAATAATATATGAACATTTGACATTTTTGTATTTTTATATTCATAAAAAAATGTCAAAAAGCTCCAAATGTCAAGAAATTTATTGCCAACAAAACAAAGGAAATTTTTTTTAAAAAGTTGTTAAAAATTCAAATTTTTTGCTTCATTTATTTAAACCAAAATAAAACAAATGAAATATTATGTTTATAACTAAAATTATTATTACACAAACTTATTTAGATATATAAATATTATAGACTACAATCTTTGTTTACTTCTAAATTACCAAAATAAAGTAATATTAATTATTACTAATTTTTAATATAGTACAATAAAAGAATAACATTTTAAATGACAAAAACTAAAAACCTTGTTATTATCCATTATTTTTAAAGACATATTAGAATATAATTAGAGTAATATAATTGCTTTACGCCTCACATGCAAAGTTTATACCTTAACATTTGTAATAAAAATTAAACAAAAAGAGATCTGGGTTCCAAAATATGTTGTCTTCTAAATTTATCATTTTTAGTGCAATGTTCTTCTAGTGGTGGAACATTTCCAATTAATTTTAAAAAATTTGGTTTAGTTGGGCAATGTTTTCTTACACAACGACTTTTAAACATTTCTGCTAGCTTATTACTTATATTTCTTTGCTTACACATATTGGTTAATAGTTCATAAGGTCTATTATTTATACCATTAATAAATTCTTTTTTAAATTTTGGTAAATATAAATTTGGTTTTAAATTAACTGAATTTTTTAATTGACTTTTAAAAGATTTTGTACTTATATTTATTTTAGAATCTTGAATTATCTTTTTCTTTCTTATAATTAATATTGCATCTCCATCTATTCCCGTTGTTGGATTTCTTATATAATCCGGTAATGAAATTTTTTCAATTGGAACTATACGTGGAGTTGCCGGTTGTTTGCCTTTTGTTAAACTTCTTGTTTGTCCATTTGTTTTTCTTGAATATGTTCTTATTGGAGTTAAACATTTTCTCCACTTTGTTATACTTTTGGGTGGAGATTTAACCAACTTTTCTTTTCTAATATAAGTTTTCACTATATGTTTCTTGAAAACTGGTATTGAATGATTTACTTTTGAAGGTATCGTGGAACAAATATTATCGGATTCTTTTAGATTTGAAACTTTTGGAAACGCTTTTAATTTTGCAGTTTTTTTGGGACTATTCTCAGTTTGATTTCGATACAAATGAACAAGTTTAAAATTTTCATTTTTCATATTTAAGTATTTTTTGTTGATTGGATTTTTGTGCAATTCCTTTTGACTGTATGTTTTATCAGTTTTTGTATTTGGCATTGACAATGAAAAATCTTCTTCTGGAAATGATACAAAACAAGCACTAAGATCTAACTTTGGCAACTCACAAAATTTGGGTATTTCTATTAAATTTTCGATTTGTTTCAAGTGTGTTCTATTTTGATGCAATACTGATTTTCTGGATATCTTACAATTTTCTTCTTTCTGAATTCCTGGAAAAATTTCATTATCCTTTTTCTGAACTCCATGCAAATTCATTTTTCTGATGGGAGAATAAATTTGATTTTTAATTCCAATTACAGGACTAATTTTTCGTGCTTCAATACATCGTCTAGGTATGTCAATTGGTGAAAACTGAAAATTGTTAAGGGTTGGCGACTTTATTTTATTATTTGATATGATAGATGTAACCTACAATAATTAATTTGTGTTTTAATCACTCTACTAGAAATACAATTTTAAACAAATATTTTAATTAAATGTAAAATTACTTTAGCTATATTAGTTGATTCAGCGTTTTCCAAGCAACATCTCCTACTTTCTACTACATTTTCCAAAACAATGCGATTATTTTTTATCAAAGGAACAAATATTTCCGAATCGTATCCATCTAATTCAACTAAAACTATTTTATTACCAGAAAGTAGTTTGATATTAAAATTAAAAACCATATTTTTAATATTTAATAAAACTCAGAAAAAACAATAAAAACAAATGAACTACTTATGTACACTTATGTACTTTTTAAATTAAATTTAAATAAATTTACCAGTTTAAATGTCAAATGCGTTTCAGAAATCAGAAGTCATAATAATGACAGAAACTGAGTTGCCATTGCAGTTAATAATATAAATATAACAATTAATCATTTTTTATAACAGATAAAGCCTCATAATATAATTTGATAATACTAAGTAGCAACTACAATTTTTTGATTTTCAGTTTTAAGTTTAAATTTTTTTTTTAAATTCAATTTTAAAAATTCGCCAAAAAGTTTGTCAAAGCGAGTAAGATAATATATATAAGAAAATCAAAAGTAAGAAATTTTTTCAAATCACTTCTTTCGAAAACCAAAAAAAAATATGAAATTCACCATTCACAAAATACTTCATATATGGTAAAAAGTTTAAGTCACCACTCACTGTATAAAATATTATTATGTATGTATTCAGTATTATGCATACTAAAAAAGTATATTAATGTTTGTTGAATTTAAATAAAGCTTTGGAATTGTTCTTTTCTTTATTTTGATCTATTTTGATATAAATTTGAAATTGTATGGTTATGAAAACGTTAAATTGAACGTTAATTTAAAAATAATTTCATCTTATTAAAAATCATTTAAATTTCTTAATTCTATTTATAAATTAAGAATAATAAAAAGTATAGTAGGTACATTTGAACTTTTTTCTTTTTTACAGTTAAGTCCCCTTCTTTTTAATCTTTTATCCATTTTATATAAAATATTAACATAATATACAAATATTGAGGTTTGAATACCGTTATTCTGTACAAATGGGATTCGAATTCGTAAAAAGGTATAAATGGCGGCTTTTTACATACATAATTTATTATTTTTTTTTGTTTATAAAATGCAAAAATACAAATAAATGTAAAAGTAAATTGTTCACTTTTAAAAAAAAAGTAATGTCAAGTGAAGTTTAAAAAAATTTATGAAAAAATTAAAACTAAGAATGTTTTTATATTGCAGCTGCGATAAGTGATAAGAGAATCGATAAGAGCATATAGCGTAGAAAATTGTATATATACTTGATTATAATAGAGGTGTTTATATTGGAGCATCGCTTTGATCAACGAAAAAAACGTTTTACTCTTATCGCCACTCTTATCACTTATCTCAGCTCGAATATATACGCCCCCTAAGTTTAAAAGGTGTGTTGTTAATTATTGCAATGCTACAGGAAAAAAAAATGATAATTACGCTTTTCCAAGTAAGTTGACAACAATTTAAAGCTAAAACAGAATAAAGCAAACCTAATATAATGAACAGTTAAGTAAGTAAATAGTAAATACTAATGTTTTTTTTTTTGTCCTTAAACGAAAATTCTGAAATGAAATGTAAATGGTTGGAAGCTCTACAAATTGGAGATATATTTTTTGAGTGTTTATCATGTTTGTGCTTAGCATTTTAAAAAAGATTTTGTGTTCACATTTTATTTTGTGCTACGTTATTTAACTAAAGGGACTGTACCGTCACTTTTCTTACATGATAACTTTAATATGACTTATAGAAAATCGACAAATTGTTTTGAAGAAAAAAGTAAATACATAAATCGTTTTCTAAGGCATTTCTTCAAAGTATTCAAAGTATAATACTGAATCCATAGATAGTAACAATATTGAAATTGAAATACATTTGGATTGGAAAGTTTGATTTAATTTACTTTTAATTTTAAATATTTAATTTTTAATAAATAATTGAACAAAACATCAAGAAACTAATTTGAATAATATTAGAAGAAATTGAAGTCAATTATTATTAAAAATAATGGAATCTCCATCAAGTATATTTTTAGGTGAATTTTAATGAACTTATATATTTTGATTTATCTTCGGGTACTTATTCATCGTGGAAATGAAAATAAGTAAATCAAAAACAAATTATAATGTTTTGAACAAAACAAAAAGTATTTATAGTCTTTCGTGAATATATAAACATTTTACGCCATTTTTAAATATGAACGAACCTTTTGCAGATATGAAATATAAATTTATGTTATCCGTAAGCAGATTTTTGATTTCTTTTTCAGATAACTTAACGTTTCCGAATAAAAAAATTTTTCTTTACCCTTTTTTTATTCAATTAAAATTTTATTTATTATTTAAAAATTTTAGCATTATAGATTTTAAAATTTGTTCTATTTAAATAAAGATAATTTTTTGGTAAATTTACAGAACGGTCACTTAATAATAATGAAAAATGAATAGCAGAAACCAAAACGAAAATACCTCTAAAATAATTTAAAAAAAAAATCAGTTTCTTTTATATTTCACTTTTAAAAAGCAATTACTCAAGAAGAAACTAGTGAATACATACAAACGGTACACGTACTTATTTTTGAAATTTGTCTGAAAAATTTTTGTCCAACTGCTATTTAAGTACTAGTAATTCTATGAATTTAATGAAATTAAATTATTATAAATATTAATTAATAAAAATTTCATTATAATATTAATTAATATTAATTTAATGAAATTTTGCATATATTTAGGATGTTCGCTTATGATTCCTGATTCACTAATGATTCATCTACATATTATGATTCATTTTTTAAATTTTGATTCATTTAAACTTAACCCAAAATAAATGATTTTTTTTTTAACTCTGCGATTAATGAACAAGTACACTTGAGATAAAATTTTTCAATATTTAATAATATGTATTAAAAAAAATAAAACAGATTTTTTTCTTTTATATAGACCGAACTGATTTGGAGAATGAATAATTCTAGATTGAGTTTTGATTAGTTTTGATAATTGATTACAAAAATTTGTAATTTGTTTTGCTAAATCAACAATGAATGCTTCGATAAAGTGTTATCAGAATTGGGATTATTTATTTTTAGTAGAAAAAATGTACATAGTTTCAAATACTGCACCAAAATAAATAAATATATATAGATATATATATATATATAAATAGATATATATATATATATATTTAATTATAAATAAACAAACATTGAATTTTGCACAATTTATTAATTCTTATGTTAACATTATTATAAGAAAAACATATAAACAATATAATTTATTATTTTGTTATGATTCTGATAAGTATAGTAGAGTTGATAAAAAGCTTAATTTTGTTTAAAATAATCATATTTTTTTTTGATATTTTAGAAGTTTAAGAAGAAGTTAAGTTATATAAATTTGACATACTAATTGCAACATAAATTGAAAGAAAGTTTGGTAGAAATTTATATGTATAAATATTTATAAATTCTTAATATGATTTTAAGTTTTCATACTGAACATATTTAATCAATTTTCAGAACACTGTGGGTTTAAAAGGGTTCAACAATGAAATTGTGATCAAAAATTAAGTTAGTTTAACCTTTTGATTCTTTGTGCTTAATTTTTTTTAAATCAAAAATGAATTACTCCTATACTCAAAATAGTATTAAAATTGGTTACTTGAACTTTAGCTTTTCATAACTGATTGAGATGTTAGAATATTATTTACTTAAAAGTTCTTTTTTGATAATCAAAAACCTTTTAATAGGTTTGTTTATTAGTTTTTGGGACAGGACAGGGCAGTACCGCTTACAATTAAATGTCAAACACTTTAGGAATACCTAGAACATAAAAACTAATGAACACATTTTTGTACTTTTCGGTTCTACATTTACAGTTTTCAAAATTGACATTTATACTAAACCAAACTTGACAAAAAATTGTTTATTTATTTTATTGTTAAAAAAAAAACAACCACAAAAAAAATTGTTCAAAAAGGATCTGAAAAAAATTAGAACAAATAAGTAAAGTAAAACTTAGAACAGTTTTGAAAAACTAATGAATACAAAAGTTGAACACTTTCGGACAGAAATATGCATGTTCTAAAACTATAATGAAGACAAAAACCTGTATTTTTCTGTTCTAAGTGGTTCTCTATGTAGTGCTAGATCTCACTAATAAAAACAGACCTATTTTTTTTGGGTTGACTTAACATATTTGTCATAGGTTGATGAATAACATATTTATGTATAAATCTATTGTATAAAATAGTATTTTACTAAATAAATGACTAAATAATAATAAAAAAAATTGTCTAATAGCATTAGTCAAAATAAAACAATAAAATGTTTAGCACTACAAGAGTAGACTAGACTAGACTATGATTAGTCAAAGACACTCAAGACAGTGCAGACAGCAGGAAGTCTAATCAAAACATTTTATGAAAAATTAAACATTTGTTTTTAGGGAAATAAGTTCAGTAAAGTGAGTTCAAGTAATGTGCACACTTAATTGAAAAATTAAGTTAATAATAATAACAAAGTTAACTTAGTTTATTTTAGCGTCAGTAAAAAAAAGCAATTTACTTAATCTTTTTATTTTAATGTTTACTTTATAATATTAACTACAATCATTTTAATTTACTCTTAAATGTGTCAGCTTATATTACTTAAGTTTATTATTATTGTATTTAATTTCATCAAAATAATCAGAATAATTAATTTCCTTTAAAAAATCCCTTCATTTTATAAACATAAATAAAAAAACAAAAATTAAGAATGTCGTATTTAAAAAATATAGTGTGATTATAAAATTCTAATACGTTTTAAATTATTAAAAAAAAAAAACTAAAAACAATCACCCGGAACTTATCAATAAAAATTGAAAATAAGAAGCTTTTAAATTCTAATTAGAAGCTAAACACTTTCAAGTAATTTGAAATTAAACAAGTGAATAATAAAAGAAATGAAAAACAATAACCAGAGGTAATCAATTATCATTATATATTAAATTAAACACAACATCTTTTTTAAATACATAATATGAAACTATTAAAATTTAGTTGGGAATTATGAATTATGAAGAGGGGAAAGAAGTTTTAAATTGACATAGATCAACTGAATGCAGTTTATCTGCAGCCCTGCAATGTCAGATTTTTAACTAATTTTATAAAATCAATTTAAAACATAAGGATTTGGAATAAGGGCCTGAGAGAGTTCCGGATATGATGATAATTAAATAAAACTTATATTGTTATAAACTCAAACTTACGAATCGGAATCCCGCTCTTTTTTTAAATGAATGTTCCAAAATTGTTAAAATATACCGAATTAAAAATATCAGATGTAAACATCAAAAAAAATTTTTCAATACTAAAGATTAAATTTAAAATCACATCTTAATCACTGAATTTAAAAAAAAAATATTAATACTATTATATATACTTATTAATAATTATTTTTTTCTCAATTGACAATAACAATAATTAAAACAATTAAAATTAATGATCTTGTAATTAAAATAATAATTTTAAATTTTAAATTAAGAAGCTTATAATAAAAACACTTTACTTTCATTAATCCTATACCATGTCTAACTGTCTAAATATAAAAAAAAATTATAATTAATTTTAACAACTAACTTTCGTAATTAATCTGACCATACATATATTACAATTTTAAATTAATTAATATTACTAAATTATAAGGGGTGATCTAGTGATCTCTACTCAAAATAGCACTGGAATAAATATTATTTTAAATTGATAAAATTTGGATAAAAATTAGTGCTTTATTTAAAATTAGTAATGTTTTAATTAAATAAAGAGTGGAGAAGAAATTAACATCAAATATCATTTAAATAAGAATCTTAAGATATTCTTAGACAAGATTTTAAATTTGATTATTAGCCAAATCTAAGCCATTTCTAAGTCCAACTGTATATTCCTAACCAAATTGTATTAGGAATATTTACGGTGACCTGAATTAAAGCCCTGGGAAATAAATTCCCGCGGGGTATTATTTCCCGCTTAATGAAAAATAACGCGCTGGGGTCTTTTTTCTCATAGTAAATGAGTTATTACTGGGGGATTTATTTTAACCCTGGGATTTTATTTGTTTTTTTAGTTGAACTACGACTTCTGTAAGAAATAAAGCCTCGGGATGTTGTTTCTCTTTCAATTGAATCTTCGACTTCTTGAGCAATAAAGCCCCGAATTATTATTTTTCATTAAATACCTGAACCCGAATAACTTATATATAAGTAAAATATTAGATATAAAACAATATGTATTTAATATTTATAGGTTAAAAAATTCGAGATTCTATATTAGGAAGCATATTTAGGTAGGTTCAAAAATTTAAGTTGACCATTTTTCCAGAGTATTAATGGATTAATGTATGCAATACTTTGGTTACAATATCTGGTTTATAAGTGTAGTTTATAGTATAAATGTAGTTTATATGTAAAATTATTGTTCGTTTTTTAATATCTGAAAAAGGGAATACTCCTGATTTCGATTTCAGCTCCAAAATGTGTGCTAATCATTTTTGATATTATAGTTCAAGAAAATCTGTATATATATGCGTACCCATCACTGATATTATATAATGAAAATTAACTTTTTACTAAAAAATATGTGAAACAATTGTGGTTTTTTCAAAACAACTTTACTTATTTTTTCAAATCTTCTATACCAATTCAACTAAATTCAATTAACAGATTCTTTTAAATATTCCATTTATAATTTATAAATTCTTTCATACAGTTATAAATATATTTTTTTTCTAATTTTATATAAATTGTAAATGAAAAGTTTGTTAAAATTGATTAAAACTTTTTACGACTGCAATCGTATACATTAAGCCTTGACCGAAGGTTCATTTATTTAATGAAAGATTACTTAAGACTATTCTATAGTTGTCCATTTGTCTAGATTCATACAAAATCTTAAATTGTATTTAAATATCTTTAAACAATTATGATTAAAGCTATTTAAGTGATTTCTAAAAGTATTACCGTATCATCTAATTATTTAAAATTTTTTAATTAAGTCTTATAATAATTTAAATATAAAACGAGGAAGACTGTAGTAGACTGTGTGAACTCTGAGATACCCGTATGACCGTTACATATACATTATATCATCCGGTTAATTACTTTTGGCAAAATTTCAAGCATACACCTTTATAAAGTGTAGTGGAATACTCATATAAAAGAAGAAGTTGTATGGCAGTTACTCGAACCCTCTGCAGTAGACCAACCAAATTTTGCAGAAACTTTGGTCATTACACTTAACTATTTTTAGCAAAATTTCAGACACCCAGCTTTATCATACAGAATGAACATATGGTATGAAAATATTTTTAAGACTTTAATTTAAAAAATTTTTTATTTTTTAATATAATGTAAACCTTCATTAAATTTCTTACTAGCTTGTCAATTTTTTTAATTAAATTTGTCATTTAAATCACTCAAATTTATTTTTATTTATTTAAATTTTTGTTTTTTTTTTCATTAAATAATTTATAATTAAATTGTCAAGTGAGTTTTTAAATTAGTTTAAATTAAATTAGTTCCAATTAAATTAAAAATGTCACGAAATTATAATTTATAATTATTATTTATGTATATATGTATATGCAATTTTATTAATAAAAATTTTATTCACAATAATAGGATGTTAAATTTAGTTTCTTAATTTTATTCTTTTAAGCATTAGTAATTGATGGATACTCATACTCCCGGAATTACTGATATGTATATTTGTATTATATTGTTTTTTTTTAAATAATATTATGCCTTAACTGCAGACTTTTTCATTAAATTGAAAGTTTTTTACCTTAAGTGAAAACATTTTTATTTAAAATGAATATTACTTTTAAGAGAGTCAAAGTTATATGCATGTTCACCAATATATTTTAAATGATTAGTAATTCACTAGTCTTAGAATTGTCATCAGTAATAAAGTGCTTAAAATAAAATTTAATGTAATTAATATTATATGTTTTCACTTTCCCAAAAAAAGTGCTCACTTAAAGCAAAAATAACTTCAAAAACTATATGCTTTGTTTGAGTAAGTTATATTTTGATCTCAAGCTTAGTCTTATTTTTCTAATATTTAAATTTAATTAGATCCGATCGGTGGCGTAGTGTTTAGAACACCGGCCTTTCAATCGAAGGGTCTTGGGTTCAAACTCGGGTAGGGTCATATCAAATAAAAAAAAATAATTTATATCATAATAGCTTTACATCATACAAATAAGATACCTTTTTTAAGAAACTCTTACTTATTTTTTAAAGTCGTAACTTTTCTCAAGTTTCTAGAAAAAACCCTTTGGAAGATATAAATGGTCAACCCTATATACATTTTTGTTGCATAAATTTTGAAAGATTAAGATACAGCTATCGTTTCATGTTTCCTTTGAGGGAACTTTAGTTCTTTTTGTCATAATATAAATATTGAGATTTTCCGGACTTTTGGCGGCCTGTAGCCTCTATAATGGGCCTTCACTAACTGGCCTGCGACTTTGGCGGCCTGCGGCCTCTCTATAACGGGTTTAGTTATAAAAAAAAGTTCCCAAATGAAATTTTTTGTTTTTGCAATATGTTAGTTAAAATTTCTTTTCTATATTTCAAACGTTGTAAAAGTTTTTTATACACACGGACAATCGGACGGACGAATAGAACCATGTATATAAAAGCACATCTTTTCAAAATTTTTATAAAAAGGCGCTAAAAAGTAAAAAATAAATATCTTAATAAAGATTTTAAGTATGATTCGTTATTTCTGTAATAAATCTAATTCAGTTCAAATTATTTATTATAATTATTTCAAATTATATCAATTTTACCAAGTAAAATTTTTTGTATCTGATGCTATATTTTATCATATATGACAGTTTAATTAGTTATTTGAAGTCTACTTTAAGTTTAACTTTTTTAAACAGAATGTAATAAATAATAATTTAAATTGTCAATCTATAATGATTTATAATAATTTATATACTTTTTACTTGTCAATCTTATATGAAAATCTAAATTAATGTACGAATTAGGCTTTTAATAATTTCTTATTTATAATCAATTAATTCAAATTAAAATTACAATAAACAAGATTCAGGTTTAAAATATATACAGACATTAACATATACACTACTTGGAAATTGTGTAATATACATTTATTTGAAAAATTTAGTTTCAAGTGACACAGAATTGATACCCAATTGACACACAAGCACAGCACTGTAAAATATGCTGAAGTGCTTGTGCTCCAGTGTTCTAAAAACTTGTCAATCCTATATGATATAATATATAGGAGCTCTCTAATCGTGTACATATTTTATACATAATATACTTATACGTAAAAGTAAATCCCAATTATTTTGTGATGCATCATGCAGTGATTTTGATAATTTGCAAAAAATTTTGATAGAAAATATTATTATTAATTAAAAAATTATTAAAAAATTTTTCGTAATTCTGAGCACATTTATTATATTTAGAACTCTACTCTATAATATTAAGTAGGTTATTGTGCTTAAGCCGCAAAATAACTGAAGATTTAATGAATGAATTAATTTATTTTTTAATTATACTTTTGTACAATCAGATAAGCTTGAGTTACTTTTGAAAATTTTATAAATAGTTTCTTAAGATTCTGAGTGATACAAGTGTCATCCCATATAGTCGACTTTTAAAAGTAAAATATATATGTATTTCTTCCACGGTTCTTAACACTTCAATGCTCGATTATTCAATGCATATGTCGCTTTTAATTAATATGATAATTCGGCCGAAGCAAAGAGTTTCAATTAGCTTCTTGTGTCAGAATTACTTTAAAAATAAATATTTTTTTAAAAAATTAAAGTAGGTATCTGCAAGAATAAGCAGTCTATTTATTTGGTACTTGATCAAACCAAATTAGATTCTTTAAGTTGAGCTTCTGAGTAAGAGTGTGGCCGCTCTATTTGATCAAAAATAGAAAGTTTCTCCACTAAAGTGTCAAATCCCACTGTCCAGTCACAATGTTTAAATTAAAGTACTCTATTAAAAGCGCCGCAATTGAAGACGCGGGCATTGGGTCATCCCCTTTAGAATTCGAATAAACGGAATATACATAATATTATGGTATTTCACCATTTTTTAAGTAAATAAGCTCGCCGTTAGTTACTAAAAAATTTCTAGAGTTTATTTAACTTTTTATTAACATATTTTTTTTTAAGCTTAACAAGTAGAAAATTTTTTTTCACAGATTCATGATTGATTTGTACATATTGTATTCAGTATTTTATTTACTATATATACATATATATATACAATTTACTCGAAACCTACAAATTTAAAATTGAGTTTTAATTCATGTAATATGGCTTTTACGTACTATATCTATAATTAGATAGAAAAGTAAAACTTTTTAAATAAAGTTTAGCAATGAGTATACATTAAATGTGAGAGGAAGTTATTGCAGGTCAATGCCACTTTTATGACGAAAATTTTTCATAGCGAATAAAAAAAAAAATAATTGTGTGTAAGATGACGATTCCAAAGTTCAAAACTTAACTTTGCTTTGATATAATATAAAATATGTATAATGAACGCGAATATTTGAATGTGTTAAATAATATTAATAATAAAATATAAAATACTAATACTAACTAAATTATAATTTGTATATTCGTTCAGTATTTTCTTATTAATATTTATATAGCTACCATGTGATTTATTATAAACTTATTATAAACTATATAATAATCAGTTGGGTTTTTAATCTAGCCATGATCTATATACATGATCAATAATCAATAATAGTGTATACAAATCAAATCAGATGTTTAGGTAAAATTAAACTACATATATAGAAAAAACTATGAAAATAAAGAAAGTTAATTAATTTAGTAAAAATAATTGAAAACTTTTTAATCAGGATAATATGTGTTTATTAGAGAAATTTAACGCTGATTTATAAATGAGTCTTGACATCATACTTAAATTAAACTTAACAATGGACTAGCAGATCACAAATTAACTTTCGATGAGATAATAACATTCTATTGTTAAATTAAAAAATTCATTGAATGTTAAAAACAAAACAACAGTAAGTCGATGCAACCGACTTATTAATACCATACCCAAGTAACATTTGCCAAGAGTAATACTCTAGAAAATTTGGAAAAGATCTCATAAGACTCTCATAACACACTTGGAAGCTCTCATAACATATTACATGTTAAATTAACTCTTAAAGTGTTCTTGTTATGAGATATCAACACTTCTAGTGTTAAAAATTCTTTTACTCTCATACTAAAACTATTTTCATATACACATGTCTAATTCACTGATACACAAATTCCCACATACACTCATCTCAGATTTCAGGTATACTAAGCAAACGGCGCAGAACTTTCTTAAAGGAAATTTCATTTTCTAACTTCATTAATTCAAGTTATGCTTCTTAGATCTAAGGAGGCGTGTGGAAGCTATCCGAACCACTACTTTCATTCCTCTCATATTTCAAACCGTACCATAGTTAATATAATCCTAGATCTATTTTAAGTGTACGATATAATAAGTCAAATAAATATATTTTAACATAAAGGAGGTGTGACTTTCAATCAGTTAAAATCTAATGGGCATTGGGAGACAATATGTCCAATTTTAAGTAACTGCTGACTGAAGTTAAATATAGGTTAATTAGGATTTTCGTACATATATAAGAGTGCGTTTCAAGTGTTTTTTTCAAAGATTATTCTCACTATTTTAATCCCTGTGTTTCTGGGATTCCGAACTTCTCTAAATCAATTTAATTTCTTTTGAAATCTGGAATTATATCTTCTACTATCGAGTTGAAGTAATTGGGAATCAAGTTTCATTAAGTTAGAAAAAATGCAAAAAGCTGCATTTTTAGGATTTATGCACCTTTCTATTTTTATGATGTAAAAATTTCTTAATAATTTATTAGTATAAAACTGACTAAACCGGTTTAATTGCATTCTATAATTAATTTATTTTTCAATTAAGTACTTCTTCTATTCTTTGTTTTTCTTAAATATTTTTTTCTTATATTGATAATTTATTAATTATTATACAAATTATATAAATTACAATTGATTCGAATTACGTTCTTTTTAGTATTAATAAGAATAAAATATATGAATAATAGCATTTCAATTCTCAATAACAAATGGGATTTTCTGAGGTTATTTTTGCACGTTTTAAAAAAATAAAAATTTTATAACATTAATTTAAAGTTACTAACAAATATAATTAAGTAAATCATGACATCATTTTACATTTTAATATTAAATTGCTGTTTAAAAACTATATTTTATGGGAAAATTGCAATTAAATTTATACAATAAATATTATTTAATTAATATTAAAATTAGTTAATTTTTTTAATTAAAATAGAATATTTAATAAAAAAATAATTTTGTATAATAAAAACTTCAGAACATCACTAGTCACCACTATTCACAATTGAAAAATTAAAAATAAAATTATTTATACATTATGTATTTTTAATTAAATTTTAATTTCAATTTTTGTGGTTTAGAATGCAATTATTATTTCTTATTCCTAATATCGATTTAAGACTATTATTCTACTAGAAGTACTATCCAAAACTTTAAGTAATTTTTTTAACTTTAAATTATAATTATAGATTAAATAATGTAATATAATTTCTTTTTTAAATACAATTTCTAATTATTAAATTAAAAATTGAAGTCTTAATATAGAAATATCTCCAATTGATAGCCTTTTGAATTTTACAAGCCTATTCTGAGATACTGTCTATATTGTAATATATAAATCACATTCTCTGTGAGTCGGGTAATCAATTTCTAATGTCAGATAAACTTCATAAACCAAAATTAATTTTGCAGAAAGCTTATACTTAGAACTTTAAATAATTAAATAGAATATAATCTTTAAATATATCTTTATATCTTTATATATACTGCTCAAGAGTTTATATATTAAAACTTAAGTATTATAGGAATTTCATATATTTTATATTTCAAGTGTGTTGGATATGAAATCCCATTTTTTAAAATCACACTTTCAAACTTCCAAATGCAAAATCCTAAATTACAATATCCCAAGTATATGTAATTTTAAATTTATATAACAAATTCCTAAATCACAAGATTCAAAAAAAAAAAATTTAATTTGTCATTTAATTATTCAAATATGAAGAAAAGCCGCCTTAAATTTAGTTGTAAATATATCGAATTTGTGATTAGTTAACTAAAATTAGTTTATTTTAATTTCGTTTTAGTTTTATATTTATATATTATAATTCGTTAAACATTAACATACATATTTTATTTTTGAACTTTTAGTTCTAGAGTTTATTGAAATGGTAAGTAGACCTTATTAAGAATAAACTTTACACTAGGCACTAATATGTCAATTGATTTTCATCTTTTAGGATTTTCAAAATCGAAAAGTTGTTAAAACAATTAAAACCCGAGTGTTTTATAAATTTTATTTTTTTTGATAGAACATAGCATACAACTTTTTTTTCATTATAGGTACTCTACCTTTATTACATATACATACATAAATATTTAATGAAACCCAACTTTTTGATTAAAAACGAGGAAGACACCCAGTTTCATTAGTTGGAGAGTAATGCTCATATAAAAGAAGAAGTTGTATGGCAGCTACTCGAACCCACTGCAGTAGACCAACCACATTTTGCAGGAACTTTGACGGACAGACGGACATATATAGCTAAATCGATTTATTTTTTGATTCTGATCCGATCCATACACTTGAGTCTATATCTATCCCCTCCTTCTCTGCGTCCCAACGTAATGGCAAATTTATTATACCCTTTGGCTATATAGTCATACAAGTATAAAAAGTATATATACAACTTTTGTTGCAAAAAAAACATTTAAAAATTATTTTAATGTTCCATAATAAACGAATTAAATATTAATTTTGAATGCTAGTTGTATATTATTTTGAAATTATTGCATAATTTTTCTTTAAAAACACCAACTATAGCAACTTATTTAGTATTTGCCAATTATATTCAGAGCGAATATTGACTGAAATCTTTAATTTATGTATATATCTAATATACCTTTAGCATAATGATCATATTAAAAATTAAACTTAAGTCTTAATTTTCTTTTTTAATTTTTATCAATCGTCATTCAAGTTACGTACGATACGACAGAGTTACCATTATTACCACCTATAAGTTGTATATAACCATTTGCAAAATAGAGATTTAATTTTAATTTAATTTTTATTGTGTTTCTTTCTTCTTTATGTTTTAATCCAAACATAAAATAAAAATTAAACTTTAAATTCAATAGTTTTTTCAAATACATTTTATCTGATTTACGAAGTCAATAGTTAAATGTGTTATGGAATTCATTTTACACCTTTGACCATCTAATATTTTTAATAATTTCTTATTATGTAGAACTTATTTTAATAACTTTAATATTAAACCCATAAAACTTTTGTTTCATATTTGATAATAATATTTCTCCCACTCCCGAAAAAATCCTCCATGTTTTTCAAAAACTAAATTTAACCCAAGCCCGAAGTAATTTAATCTTTAAATTGCCAAAAGTTGAAATGTTCTCACATTTTTTTTCCTTTTACATTTGACATTTGTTTAACCTTTTTTTTTCAATCGATTCACTGGATGAAAAATCGATTATATCAAATATAAATATTAAATTGATTGATTTCTTCAAAAATTTAGCTTTAATGATAACTCATGTCAAATTTTTTTTTTGCTTGTCAAAATTTAAGACAAATTAAACCAATACATATAAAAAATTTTAATAATTACAATTTTTAATAAAAAAAACTTGAATGATGGTTTAAGAAGTTAGTTGAAATAAGTACCTATGAATATTTCAAGTTCATTGTACGAATAATTTTTTTTTTTTTTAAACTGTATTGCAAAAAAAGATAATTGTTATTGTTTTAAATACCTATTGTGGCAATTAAAAAAAAAAAAAAAAAACTTTTCTAGAGGCCATTATGAAAATGTTTTAATAAGAAAAATAAAATAAAATAAAAAATATCTTTTTTTCAATATATACTTTTATTAAAGTAGTACTAGCCCCCTAAAATGCAGAAAATAAAAAATTGAAGGTAGATCTTGGGAATTTGTTCCTGTGTTAATATAAAAGTAAAATGCTAGTATAAAAAACAGTTCTTTTAATTTTTGAAAACTTTTAAGCTATAAATGTTATAAATTTTCATTAACCAAAAATTGAAGGCAGATCTTTTGCATTTAAAAGTGTTTTAATATAAAAGTAAATTGCTGAAATGGTGACAGTTCTTCTTTCAGATAGTCTTAATGCAGCAATTTATTAACCATAAGCCACTTCGCTAACCACTGAACCATACAATTCTTATAAATTTATGGTCAGATTTCTAATATAAATGTATCACTAACTGACAGAATGAAAAATAAAGCCATAGACACAGGCAAGTTCGATTAAAAGTATATAATAAGTATAAAAACGAAAACTTTTTTTAATGTTCAAAATAATTTTGATTTTGTTTTTCAGGTTTATCGTTTTATAGTAATTTAGTTTTTATTTTCTATTCTAGTTCAATGATCTACTTAAATTACAATACATCTTAAAAGTTCATAAGATAAAACAAATTTTAATACTTTATATTTTACTTTATTAGATTTTTAAAAATTTTATAAAATTTATATAATAATAAAATAACATTATATATTAACTATTGACACGTATATAATTTAAAAAAAAAAGCCGTCAATCTAATAAGTTAATACATGATTGTTTAAATATAATTTTAGTAATTGGGTTTTTTTATCTGAATTAGATAATACTAACCTTACCACATATAGAACGTATTAGATTGCCCTTAGGTTTTTTTATTTATTTCTTATTAACAGGCTCTAAGAAGTGCTTAGCCCTTATGGCGAACCTCTTTGTTTATATTGTTATATTAATGTATTTTTTACTAAAGATATATAATTATTAATTATTGACTAAGCCATTAATTTGAACCCAATGACGAATGGTAGCTGAGTCTAGTCGAAAACCAGAAAAGTATTTTCACTTTCACTGGAACTCGAACCCGGGCGTTTTGCATGAAAGTCGGCACTCTAACCACTGTGCCACCCAGCCATATATGTTGTACATATGTTATGATCTGCTCGACACTAACTGTTACAGTTATTTCTGTGTTTTTATTGATAAAGAAATTGCTAATTATTAGTTATGCCATTAGTTTGAACTGAATAGCAAAAACAATACTCTAAGCTGAATCTGTTCGAAAACTTGGTAAAAAAATTTTATCACTTATACCGAGATTCGAGTAAGAGGTTAGTATACTCTACTCTAACCATTGTGCCATAGTTTTTTAACTATAAACTTTTTTCATAGTCAAATTTTTAATTTTGGAATTTTGACAATAATTCAGTATGTACTTAATTATGACCTCACATAAACAATATAAATTATGCCGTTTAGCTTATGAATATTTTGAATGTTAATCATTATGGTCATTATTGCTATTTTCTTAAGGTATATTATTTTGAGTTGGAGTGGGTTAAGAGTAAGTACTAAGTGTTACTCAATCTTAATATTTTTTTATTATTTAGCGACCTTGAAATATTTTGTATATATATACCATAGTAATTTTTTAATTAAACTTGTTTATTTCATTATTTTTAATACTTTGATATTACAATTTATAAATTCTATAATTAAAAAAAAAAAATCATGTAACATTTTAATAATAACAATTATAAATTAGGCAAGCATTTTAAATATTTCGTAATAATTAATGGTAAATTTTTTTGGCTCATTTTAATAAATATAAAACCGACGTATGCAGTTTATTTATACACATTTTAACTTTTATTTTATCTTATTAATAAATGAATTAGTTACATTACCAACCGGTATTTTTCTAAGGATTAGCAACAATTAAATACCAATTATACTTTCTTTTATAAGTCAATCGCCAATAGACCTAGTATATTTACGATCCTTTATTGCAGCTCTACAATATTTTTTATATAATTTAATTTTCATAGATTTTAGATTAGTTCCGAAATTTTAGATTGAAGTGAGGAACTAATAAGTTTATCTATACCTTGATCTTAATTGATCCTAATGAATTCCGCACATACAATTTAAACATAAAATAGTAGTCGGCTTTAGAACATGTAAAAACGCCTTAGATTTTCAAAAGATAAAATTCTATTTTGCTTATATTGTAATAATTTTGTATTTTAGTTATGTGGTATTCTCTATCTGTGAGTTATATTATTCAAATGAACTATTTGTTTATATTATTATATTAATGTATTTTTTAATTAAAGATATATAATTATAATTATTGATTAAGTAATTAATTTCAACACAATGATGAATGGTAGCTAAACCGAGTCGAAAATCAGACAAAAGTTTTTTCACTTTCACTGGTCGGCGCTCTAATTACTGTGACACTCAGCTCTTACGTTTTCCTAATTACAATTTACAGAATAAATTGCAATACAATATTTTATTCCTCAAATTTTTATTGACAATCAAGATAATAATATGACACCCTTGTTTATCAATTTAATCATCTTTTTATTAGTTTAAAAAGTTATTTTATTTTTTTCCGCGAATTTCGATCTTTAACGGAATTAAATATACTGATAAATAGTGTTCATCATTTGACTTTATGGTTCAGAGATATATTCAACAATCAATTTTTTTAAATGTGTAATGTATATACTATATAGTGAGTAATAATGTGCATTAACTCTTGCTGGTTTGTAATAATGTTACAAACCTGGCACTATAACTGAATGTTTTTTACCATAGTGGAAGTGAAACTTGGATTTGTTGGTAGAGCTGGATTAACTTTAAAAACTTCAGATACATTTTTAGGAAGTCATCTAAATAATAGTCACATGCAGTACAGTTTTAAGAATTACAATAATTACGTTAAGTATCCAATGGAAGTTCAAAACCAAGAGATTGAAGAGTTGTAGGACGAATAAGTAACAAATTCATCAAACATTTCATTCTTTTGTTAAAATTTGTCATTAATTGAAAGTTATCCTTGTAAAAGCCGCTGACTAATCGCAAAACCTTAATTCTTTAACATTAAAACTTATTATCAACGAACAATTAAAATAATTATTAAAAAAAAAAATTTAAAAGTAAACATGTAAAATAATACAATACTTTCCTTTTATCGCAAATATTAAAAAATTATAAAAAAAAAGTAATCGACGTCGACACTACTCGTATATTTTATTATTAAGATATTATTATATTTTTAATTGTTTGCCGGTAACAATTAACAAATTAGTTAAAGGTGTTGACTAGTGTTCATTAAATAGTTTATAAATATATTTATATATATATCAACATGTTATACTTTTAAACAAAATAATTAATAAGTCAAATAAATATAATAAACATAAAAAAAATTAAATTAAATAATAAAATAAATTTTTAAAAATAATAAAAAATTTTTATTTACTTCGCAAACTTAAAATAACAGAAATAGTAATTAATAATTTTTATTAAAGTAAAATATCTTTAAAAATTTATATTTATTCAATTTTTTATTTTATTGAAATATAATTTTATAATATTTAAACAATTGATATCAAAAATGGTTTGTATGATCAAATGTTATTATAGTTTTGATATACAAAATATATATTATCTAATATTTTAATTCTTCTTTCTTAATGTATATACAGATAGAATAAATATTTTGGCATCTGTCATAAAAATATTAAATAATTAATTAATATATTTGTTTAACATTTCATTATTAAACTTTTATTCCAATTATTCCAATTTCGGATATAATTACCTCACTTTTCTATCAAAAATTTTCAAATTCTCTAAAATATTGTTAACTAATTATTTGTTATTAATATATTGATAATATATAATTGTTTATTTAAATTTAATTTAAAAAATAATTGTTTAAATTTTGCAAGTTTAAATTAATTTCAAAATATCAAGAAATTTCAAATAATTGTCAAATATGTTCGGAACTTGTTCGAAAATTTTTCAATTTTCTAAAAACAGAATTTGTATCGTGTTTATAAGTCTCGAAAAAAAATACTAACATTGAACATTATTGATGTCGTTTGTAAAATGCGTTCTGAAAATTATTATAGACTTGTTATTCCATATATCAAATTCGAAACTAATTTGAAGAAATTTTTATTTCATTTGAGTTATTTGAATTTATAATTTAATATAATAATTTAAAAGATATAAACAAATCAAAATATTATTATTTTTTATTATTAATAGTTTAACTTTGAGGAAATCCCATTACTCAAATAAAATGTACCTATATTATAAAAACAAACTTTAACGTCAGTGATTGGAAAATCCCACCCATGTTATACGGGTACATCAATTTAAAAAAAGATTTGAAAACTGGTTTAAGTTTTAAGACATTATACCTACGTGATTAAAAAAATGTATTTAGAGAAAATTTGTTAAAGAATTAATTTGTTAATTTATCTTCTACGTTTAAATTTACTCATGAAAAAACCCCAAACTAAAAATAAAACTTTATAACCAATATGGTATTTTATAATTAGTAAGTTTTTAATATATTTATATAGTAATTCAAATGAAATGTCGAAAAGTAGAAAATAATCTTCTGTTCAATATTATGATTGTCTATTCATTTAATTTAAATTTAAAACAATTGCATTGTTATTTTTTTTTTGTATTTAAACGTGTTTAAGTAAAACTTTAATTTTGTATTGAATTAGTTTTTAAAATTTACTTGACTCAAGTAAAAAGACTAAAGGGAGTAGTAGACAATTCTAAAAATAAAATTAAAATATATACAATTATCAAGAGTTATATCATGTTCACAGCCTAGTTTTAAAATCAACCGTTCAGACTATCGTTTTGCATGAACCTAGTATTGTTTGACGTTTCCATTACAGCAGTATTTTTGACTGTAAATAAACAAAATTGACTGTAAATAAAATAAATTAAAAATGAACATGGAAAAATTATTTTTTTTAATTATAATTTATGACGACATCGAATTTTAATCAAAAACCTAGTTATAATCCTTAAACTAAACTAGGACTTTCAAAATTCTGATTCATTTTGACCGCAATTTTAAATATGAAAAACCTTATCACAAACCACGCATTAACCTGGTTCTAGTTCATAGTGTAAACATTGTATTAGGTACTATAGTTTTTTTTTATTTAAGTACCTAGAACATATAAATAATCGTTGAGTAGAGTATAGTATTTAAATCGATTAATACTTATTTTTCGAAAGTAACTGTATTCGAAAAAGAATACAAATAATTGGGAAAAACTTTTATCTAGTTTTCGAACTCGACTCAGCTACCTTTATATATCTACATTATATATCTTTAATAACAAATACATAAATTAAAAGAATAATATACAAATACAAAATAAGTACAAGGAAATAATTTAATTTATTAACTTAACTCAAAAATATAGAAATACTTTATAATTCAAATATAAAATTATTACAATATATAGGGTGTTCAAAATTGACGTATCATTTTAATTTTAATAAAAAAAGACTTTTTTTTTTTGAAATATTAAATATATTTTTATTTTAATTTATTACAAATAGATTCCGGTTAATAATGAAAAATTATGTCGACCGAGTGGTCCCCCCCATATATTAAATATATTTTTATTTTAATTTATTACAAATAGGTTCCGGTTAATAATGAACAAGTGAGGGGAAAAAACCAAGGGTTTTTAAAAAGCACATTTTTAAAATTATATACGGTTTCTTACTGAGTATTTTATCATTTATTTTTATAAAAATATATATTATGATAATATTATAATTTTGTTATTTCATTAATAATTAATTATATGACTAATAGTGAAATACTTAGAATACAACCCCAATGCATTCAAGAAAACCTGTTAATAAGTGCAAAATATAATGTTGGAGCTTCAATGTTAACGTTTAATTTTGGAAAAACTTACACTGGTGAATAAGTTACTGTTTTATAAGAACATAAAAGGTTTAATTTTGAAGACCTAGTAGCCCTTCAATGGGGAAGGTTCCCAAATTTTTGCTTAGCAAACTTATGATGGATCTGCTCACCCCCCTCCTGTGTTCACCCTTCCATTTTTTTCCGGTTCTAGGAAATCAATTTGGAACTCCAACAAAATTTGGAATTTTACCTAGAATATTATAATCTAACCAAAAATGGTTAAGACTAAGAAACAATTTCTTCAATTTAAAGAGACCCTTTCAAATTTAAGAAAAACCTTTAACATATGTTGAAATATAATGCTGCAGCTGTAAATTTTGCATATTTGTAAAAAAAAATTTGAACAGGTGTTAAAGTTACAGGTGGTTGAAAATAGCAAAATTTCAATTTTCGAGCCCTTATAGCTCCTAAACAGAGGGCGTGACAAAAAAATTTTGTTAACCGACTCCTATTAATTTTGGAGGATCTAACTTCTCCCAAAATATCAAAAGCCTAGGTTGAACCGTTTAGAAGATATATGGGGCCAAAAATTTTGCAAAAGTTGAGTTTAGCTTAATGGTAAATTTTAGTACCGTATGGTAACCCTATACATTTTAGCCTTATATTTTTGTGAAGCTTATAAAACCAGATATCTTTTGCCGTTTTCAGATTGAAAATACATTTAACAAAACTCTTGTTATAATAATTTAAAAATAGGGCTTTTCCCAACTTTGGGGGGCTGTAGCTCCGTAACGGGTGGGGTTACAGAAAAAAATTCTTCTACGAAATTAATATTTTTGTAATATCTACCCGTGGTTAAAATTTTTTTACTCTATTTCAAACGGTGTAAAAGTTTTTGTAAACATACGGACGGACGGACAAAGTCAAAATTAAGAAAAACCTTTGACACTAATTGAAACTTTCGTTTTTGAGCTTTCAATTTTGTATTAAATAAAAAAAAAATTTTGCCAGGTATTCAAGTTATAGGTGTTTAAAAGCTAAATTTTTAGCAAAATTTCAATTTTCGACCCCTTACAGCTCCTAAAGGGGGGGCGTGACAAAAAAATTTTGTTAACTGACTTTTACTTATTTCTAAGGATCTAACTTCTCCCAAAATTTCAAGTTTCTAGATTTAGCCGTTCCGAAGTTATGAGGGACCAAAAATTTTGTAAAACTTAGTTTTGAATAACGGTAAATTTTAGTACCGTATGGTAACCCTATACAATTGGCTTTTAAAAACTTGTAAAGCTTATAAAAGCAGCTGTCTGTTACCGTTTTTAGGTTGGAGATATACCTTATAGAACTCTAATTATAACTATTTAAATATGGGGCTTTTTTCAACTTTGTGGGGCTGTAGCTCCGTAACGGGGGGGGGCTACAAAAAAAAGTTTTAACATTAAATAATTTTTATTGCAATACCTATCCATTTCTGATATTTTTTTGTCAATCGTAGGTAAAAAGGGACGGACGGACGGACGGACAGAGTGAAGCTATATAGGCACATTTTTACAAAATTTTTTTGAAAATGTGCTAAAAATGATGTCGACCAAGTGGCCTCCCTTACTCAGGGTAGCAGGCTTCCAATCTTTTACCAAAATTCTGAATCAAGTTGTTCAATAAACTATTCTCAATGGTTGAAATCTGCTCGATGTTGTTTTTAAGCTCTTGAATTTTTGTGGGATTATTGCTGTACCCTTTCGATTTCACAAAATCCCACAAAAAAAAATCGAATTTAAAAAAAAATTATCAACCATCATGGCATGATGGCACAATTTATTGGAGCATTTTCTCTACCAAATTTTGTTCGAAATTTCCTAATTACATCTTGAAAACTTTTACCATGTAATAACAAAAACACGTTGTTTCTTCGTGTAACGTTCCATATTAACTAACCTGAATGTATTTAGAATATACCTAAAGAAACCTCGTATAAAAATTTCAGGTAGAAACGAGGAAGAGTGTAGTAGAGTAGACTGTGTCAACTCTGGGATACCCGTATGACCGTTATATAAACATTATATCATTATTATTATAAACATTAATTACTTTTGGCAAAATTTCAAACATATCAGATTTATTAGGTGTAGTGTAATGCTCTTATAAAAGAAGGAGTTGTATGGCAGCTACCCGAACTCTTGGCAGTAGAGCAACCAAATTTTGCAGTAACTTTGGCCATTACACTAAACTATTTTTGACAAAATTTCAGACACCCAACTTCAATAGGTATAGAGTAATGCTCATATAAAATAAGAAGTTGTATGGCAGCTACTCGAACCCTTTGCAGTAGACCAACCAAATTTTGCAGAAACTTTGGCCATAAAACTAAACTACTTTTGCCAAAATTTCAGACACGTAGCTGTAATAGGTACAGAGAAATACTCATATAAAAAAGGAAGTTGTATGGCAGCTACCCGAACCCATGGACCAAAATGGCTGGATTTAAATAGCGATGACGGCTATTGCAAAAAAACGAATTTGCGAAAATTTCAAGATCCTAGCTCCTTTAGTTTTTGAGTTATCGTGCGGACGGACGGACAGACGGACGGACATACATAGCTAAATCGATTTTTTTTTTCGATTCTGATCCGATCCATACACTTGAGTCTATATCTACCCCCCCTCCTTCTCTGCGTCACAAACGTAATGGCAAATTTATTATACCCTTTGACTATATAGTCATACGGGTATAAAAACATGGCGGCAAAATCAAAATGATACCTCAATTTCTAAGAAAATCTAAGGCGTTTCTACATGTTATAAAAACTAGTATACTATATCACGTTTAAATTGTATATGGAATATATGAAGATTAATTCTAATAATAAGAATATAATTTGTCCCGCCTGACTTTGTCCTGACACACTTATTAACCAAACTGTTGACAGTTACCATTCAAAAAAAAAATATGGTAATTTAATTTTGATATTTTATGTATGCACAAATTCCTATACGATAAATGAATATCTGCTAAATTAAATTTATATAGAATTTGATATCAAATTTTTCTTTGTAATTTACTTAAGCAACGCATGCTTATTGACCAATAGTTTAATTAGTTCCCCATTACTTTTTCTTTTTTATAAATTATTTTTATAGCATCTGTATGCAATAAAATATAAATTTTCCATACATCCGTTTATTTATTGAATTAAATTCGAATCACATGATTTTATGTCTAGTAAAACTTAGAAAATGAAAAGAAAAAATGTAATTATAAAAAACAAATAATTTTAAATAATTGTGGTAAAAACAATCTATTATAATCGATTGAGTTAAATTGAATAATTAAAAAAAATTTAGTCTTAAAACAATAAAACTAAATAATACTAGGTAATAACTAAAATGAACATATGTTTTGTTTTTGTTTTGTATTAATTTATTGCAAAAAAAAAAAAAAAATCTACTTAATTTAAATAAAATTAAATTTGAATTTTTATTTTTCAAAATAATTTTATGGTTAATAATTACAATTTTCTTTTATTTTTATTTCAAAAGCTGATTATCTTACTACTAATGATTTAACCGACTGTTACTAAATATAATTAATAAGTACATACTAGTAGCAATATAGTTGATGTAGTTTATTAAAAAATTATATAATAAGTTATAGAAACTTGTATTACGCTAATAATCACATGATTTTATATTATTCATTGTAATAAAATTAAAAGGGTAATACCTCGCAATACCTACTATTAATACAGTATGTTCCGTTAGGGTATTTCCAAATGAAAATAAGTGAATAGATAGTTCAAAACAAACAAAAATGGTTGAGTAGGGTAGTCCATTTCTAACGATTTCCTAGATTAAATAAACCTTCTTCAAAGTAATTTTGTAAACTTTTTAAAGAAAAAATCACATCAACACCCCTGCATACGACTTAGAACATTTATTTCAGTGTCAGTAGCTAGCTGCAGTTATGGGATTTCAAAATAATGTAATCCAAAATGAAGAGTCACAAGGACTTAAATTCGAAAAATATTAAAATTTAGTAATTATTTGTTTGTTTGGAACTCCCCTTTTACTCATTTAGAAATACGGTAATGTGATACTCTTTATATTTTTTACATCTTATTTGTTCATTTTCATGGCTTCTGAATCTTTAAAAATTAAACTACAAATGATTAAAGAATAAATAATTTGATTTCAGTTTTATAATTTGGAAAATGTGTTTCGAAATTTGACCGCATATAAAAAGTGTGAAACTTATCTATACGTTTTTAAAAGAATTTAACATTTTTGAAAACATCTTCTTTTTACGATTTTCGACTTATATTATTTTAATATTAACCGTTTCAGAATCGATGGAAGAACAAATTTAATTGGATTCAGAAAATTAAGTGTAAAAATGTAATTGGTTTTCTATTAAACCTTTTCATCAGAGCAAAAGTAGCCCAATTTTAATTGTAAGATTTGTAACTGAACTAATTAAATACACTACATACTAATTTAAGACCTACTATTTTATTGCACTCTTAATTACACATTATGTTCTTAGCATGTTTTTTTGAAACATTTAACTTAATATATCATTAGAAATTATTAACAGTTTCTATTTCATTTGAATTTTAGAACTGAAATTTAATTAGAATATTATTTAAAACAAAAATTAATGATAGTTTACCATATATATTTACTCGCCACGTCCCTGATTTTGTAGCAAAACCATGATGTGTGTTTTTGCAGTTTTTTTTTTATCAACATTATACATGATGCAATTAAAAAGTATTATTAGAAATTCTTTTAGAAATTAATATGTATTTTTAATAATATATTAAATTAGAATTATAAAATATGTATATTACATACAGACATATGTCAAAATGGCAAATTTATAAAAACATTGTACCTATTATTAACAGCAATTTCAGACGAAATAAATCTAATGACATTTAAAAGACTTTTTTAACATTTAAAAGATTTATTTACAGGAAATATTTATAAATAAAAAAAAAAACTGTACCAGAAACATACAAACATACATACATATCATATCTCAAATTCTTGACAAAACACAAGTCAACCTTGAAAATTTCTTTATTATTATTTAACTATTTTAAATGCAACAATTTATTATGGTATAATTTTATGTTCATATTTTACAATAGTAATAAAATTGACAAGTAACTAGTTATGCAAATTACAATTGACATTTCCTTAAATAAATTTACTGCAAAAATACTAACTTATACAGTATTAAAAAATATTTAGAGTTAAGACTAAAAGCTTATTTATTTATGAGATAAAACTTATTATTATCTAATGTGCTTATTTTAATTAGTTTAATTTATAAAATACGAGTTTTAAATGAATAGTACAAGTGTATATGTAAAGTAATTTATGTTGTTTTAGGTTTAAATTTTTTTTCTATTTTATTTTTTTGAAATTTTTATTTTATTTTAACTTTATCATGTTTTTAGTGTAATTGTAATTTTTTGAATTAAACTATGAATAAGTAAAAGTCTCTTTGTCCCCTGGTGATCAAACATGTACCACAGAATATTTAATCTATTATTGAGCGTTTGTGTGTATATGAAATAAATAAAAAAGTTAGGAAAAAAAAGGGTTTTTAAAAAAACAAATTTTCAAAATTAATAAGTGTTTCATACTGAGCACTTTACCGAAATATAATGTTGGAGCTTCAATGTTAACGTTTAATTTAGGAAATATATACAGTAGTGACTAAGTTACTACTTATTTATAAAAACAGTAAATTTTTAATTTTTAAGTCCTAGTAGCCCCACAATGTGGAAGGTTGCCAAATTTCTCAAGGATACGAATTAAAATTGTGAATTCCACCAAAATAAAGAGCCGTTTTTAAATTTAAGAAAAACTTTTGACATATGTTAAAAAATAATGTTGGACCTTTAAAATTTGTATATTGATAAAAAAAAAAATTTGACAGGTATTCAAGTTACAGGTGTTTAAAAATAGCAAAATTCAATTTTCGAGCCTTTATAGCTCGTAAGCTATAAAAATTTTGTTAACCGACTCATTTCTAAGATCCTAACTTCTCCCAAAATTTCAAGTCTCTAGCTTGAACCGTTTACAAGATATGTCAGTCCAAAAATTTTGCAAAAATTTAGTTTTGCACAATGGTAAATTTTAGTACCGTATGGCAATCCTATACATTTGACTTTTAAAATTTAAAAAGCTTATAAAATCAGCTGTCTTTTACCGTTTTCAAATTTAAAATATATGTAACTGTTGTTATAACAATCTAAATATAGGTCTTTTTCTGAACTTGGAGTTGTAGCTCCCTAATGGGTGGGGCTACAGATAAAACTTCTTCTACGAAATTATTTTTTTTGGAACATCTATCCGTGGTTAAAATTTCTTAACTCTATTTCAAACGGTGTAAAAGTTTTGTAAACATACGGACGGACAGAATGAAGCTATTATAGGTAAATTTTTACAAAAATTTTTGAAAATGTGCTTCAAACGAGTGGAGTTTCTTTTTAATTTCATTAAAATTGCTTATTTTTACAAATACCAGTATTTCGTTTACGACATGCAGACTTCTTTAGCTCCAGTACTCAATAAAGGATTAAAAGGAAATCACTCCACTATAAAGAGTGGTATAGACAGACTAAATAGTCAAATAGTAGAACACTCAATCCGCCTCATCACTGTGAAGTTTCCGCAATTTCTTCCTGTTAAAAATCTTTAAATTACAGATGTAAAGTAACGCTTTGTAAACAACACTTTCACCTTCTGGAAGCTGCTCTGACTGTTGTTTTTGCATTAACTGACATTATTATGTAGCCCATATACTACAATCTATTATTAAAGTACATATTTTACAAACTTCGTCTTATTGTTACTGTCCATTGTATCAAAGGAGCCTGTGTAATTGTAGTCAATATTCTTTTCTATAGTACTTACTTAAGTTTTATGTTTTAGAACTTTAAAAAACCAAGTAAGCATAACCATTTTAATATATATTTATTCTTTGACTTGTTTGACCTTTTCTCATATATCGTTCAAACACGCCTAATGTCATTTTATTTGAAACTTGTTAACTTGATTTGCTTTACTTTTGAAATATAATGATAACTGATAAGAAATTTAAAACAGTTGGAATACAAACACGTATGTATTGTACTTACATATGTTATAATTACGTCAATTTAAATAACAATTAATTATTTAAGAAAATAGTATATAACACCTGGATATTTGATATAAGTAAAGAATTCAATATCTATAATATATAGAATAAATGTTTTAATATAAAAAGTTTAATACCTATATAGTGATTATTTAAAAAATACACAATTTACATAATCTATTATGTACTTTTGTATGTACTTATATCTTTTATATATTAAACAAAATGTAATTTCTTAATAAAAATAATTACTACATTTAAAAATATTTAAATAAAAGTTTTTTTTGTTTTTATTTTTATTTTCATAAAAAAGTGATATGAATGAAGATGTAGAGCATGTCAACTTTTTTATTTTTATTTTTTAACAATGCGCAACTCGCGCAAAGTGATAAAGATAAGCGGAATGGAAAATAAAACAAAATAAAATAATTATATTACGCGGTGTATGATTAATTCTTGAATGTACAATATAAGTAAGAAGGTACATACGAAAAGTTTACTTGATCAAGTAATTTTTCAAACTCAATAAAACTAAAACTTTGTTGCATACCTATATGTTTAAAACATACCGTAATTTAGGATTTTAAATAAAGTGCATACAAAGTATTAATCACAATTCTTGAAATTTAGGGTGGAATGTTTTAATAAAGTGCTTTAAACCAGCTAAAGGTTTTTTAAAAGAAACGAAGAGGAATAAAGCCCAACAAACATTGAAATTTATCAATGAAACTTATAAAATCGAAACCATTGTGGAAAATCCAAAAGATAATCAAAACTTATCCTGCACATGGATAAAACAAGAACTTAGACCTTATTGGAAGACTCTTCTACCACTTTAGATAAATCGCAAAAAATTATCACACCACAGAATGTATGAAAGTCATAAAACAAAATATAAGAATTGTACTTAACTTCAACAAAAGAATATTCGGGTATTTTGTAGGTCTTATGCTCTCATAACAGACCACAGCCAAGTAAAATATACTGTTTTGAATATAATGGAACTAGCTGGAAATGTAGGCTGTTGTCATCTTAAGTTTTTCAAAAGCTCTTAAACATATTTTAAAACATCTTCATTTATTATAAAGTTTTTAAATTGTTGCAAAGAAGTATCTTAAAAGTATCTTATAGATCTGAAGGTCGCAGTGATCTTAAGTGTTTTTCTTTTTACGAAAAAAAAATAAATAGGTTGTTGGATATAACAGTAAAAGACGGCTGTAAAAAAAAATCCCCAAACATGCATATGTATGTAAAGAGTCGCCAAACATAATTATTAGGGTCTTTCTTAAGTGCAATCTCTAGCTTAAAAAAAAACAACTACATAATTCTTTTATTTAAGCTATACATTAATTACGTTAAACTTCATTTAAATTTTTTCGAATGACCTTTCATCTACTTAATAAAATAACTACATAAAGTTTAAGAAAATACAATGCTATATTTAATATTAAGTTATTATTCATTATTATATTATTTACAAATACATTATTATATTCATTATCCATGAAATTTAATAAATTATTATAAATAAATTACGTTACAAAAAATTAAAATATAGTTCTAAACGCTTTATTGTTACTTTGTAATGGGTTAAAATGTTGAACTAATGGGTTGAAATGTTGAACTAATGTTAAATTTTTTTTTAACATGCATAACAGAAACATCTGTTAAATTACTAATTTAAAACAATGGGTACAAAAAAAAAAGCGCCGAACAGTTAATGATTAAACAATTATATTAAGTAAAAAATAATTATCACAAATAATAATTTACAACATTTAGTGAATATTAATATATATAATAATTTTTTTTTTAATTTTAGGTTCAAAAACCCAGTTAACAATACAATAATTTAAAATATTTATTTACTGCTTAGTGCTTAACCATTTTTGGAGGTGTTTAATAATTTTATTACATAAATTCGTTTAATTTTTAAACAAACGGCTTCTTTTACATAAATCATATAAATAAACAAGGCAAATATTTAAAAACATTTATATAATAAAATTAAATAAAAAAAAATATTTTTTTCAATAAATACTTTTATTAAAGTACTACTAACCCCTAAAAATGTAGAAAATAAAAAATTGAAGGTAGATCTTGGGAATTTGTTACTGTTTTAATATAAAAGTAAAATGCTAGTATAAGAAACAGTTCTTTTAATGTTTGAAAACTTTTAAGCTTAAAATGTTGAAAATTTTCATTAACCAAAAATTGATGGTAGATCTTTTGCATTTAAAAGTGTTTTAATATAAAAGTAAATTTCTGAAATGGGAGACAGTTCTTCTTTCAGTTAGTCTTAATCCAGCAATTTACTTTTATATTAAAACACTTTTAAATGCAAAATATCTACCATCCTAAAGTAGATTATCTAACATCTTATCATGAATAGATACCCGAATTTTATCATGAAGAGGTATAACAAAAAAAAAATTTATCCCTTTTTGAGTTTAACAGCATTTATAAGTTCTTATTATGATATATCCCGTGATGTTGGGTTTCGCTGAAATGATTTTGGCATGCTCTCCAACTTTTGTTCAAGGATTGTTAATCTATATAGCTTTTATGCTGAGGGAGTATTTAAAAGCCAATAAAAGTTAACAATAATCAATGCTTTTTAAAATGTCATACAATTTTATAAACTTCAGATTGAACGTCTGCAATACAAGTACACATTACTTAATTTATACAAAACTACATCTCAACTCCAGTATTTATATTATTTGTAAAATCTAATTTAGTATTTAATCATTAAATGTTACAAAATAGTTTTTAACTTTATATATATATATATATATATATATATAGCCTTTTATAACGCCTCCAATTATTTAAATAATCTATATATATAAAAGCGAAAGTTTGTTTATTTGTTTGTTTCTTTGTTTGTTTGTATGTTTGTTTGTTTGTTTGTTTGTAGCGAATAGACTCCTAAACTGCCCAGCCGATTTTCATGAAAATTTGTATATAGGGGTTTTTGGGTACGGAAAGAAATCGTGGCCCAAAAATTTTGCTCTAACGGACCGCCAAGTTGGGGCTGTGGTGCAAGTATTTAAACTTCTTTGTTCTAAAATGAAAACGGTTTGACCGATTGACTTCAAATTTTGACGTGTTCCTCTTTAAGAATTGATTAGACACTATTAACAGTTTTGGAATTTGTTAACCCATGTCGGGCCGACGGGTGGTCAAAAAAAATTTTGGGTCCAAATTTTGTCCGATTTTACGAAATTCTGCTTTGGCTTAAAAGAAAGCCCCAAAAAAATTTTTGTTGAGTTCCATTAACCCATTGCGGCCCAACAGCTTTTTATAGGTTTTTTCAATACTATTCTCTAAATTCGAAATGGTTTGACCGGTTGACTTCAAATTTTGTATACGTGATGCTCTTTGAGAATTGAGTAGACACTATTAATTGTTTTGGAATTTGTTAACCCATGTCGGACCGACGGGTGGTTAAAAAAAATTTTGAGCCCAAATTTTGTCCGATTTTACGAAATTCTGCTTTGGGTTAAAAGAAAGCCCCAAAAAAAATTTTGTTGAGTTCCATTAACCCATTGGGGCCCAACAGCTTTTTATAGGTTTTTTCAATACTTAACTCTAAATTAAAAACGGTTTGACCGATTTTCTTCAAATTTTGTATACGTGCTCCCCTATGAGAATTGAGTTGACACTATTAACAGATTTGGAATTTGTTAACCCATGTCGGCCCGACGGTTGGTCAAAATAATTTTGGAAGCTAATATTGTCAAAATTTGCGAAGTACTGCTTTGGCTAAAAACAAAGCCTCAAAAAAATTTTGTTGAGTGATTTGGAAGCAAATTACGTCCAATTTTGCGCAATACTGCTTTGCCCAAAGAGAAAGTGTAGTTCCGTTAACCCAGTGGGGCACAGTGGCTTTTAATAGATTTTTGCGTTACTCAAATTTTATATATGTGAAGCAACTTGAAAATGGAGTTGAGACTGTTAACAGTCGGTCCTACGATTGGTCAAAAAAAATTTTTTGGAAGTAAATTACGTCAAATTTTTGGAAAGTAGTTTGTACTGCTTTGAATTACAAAAGTTTCAAAAAATCCTAGGGTAATCCTAGAAAAATCGTTTTAAAAAGATTGCTTTCATGCATTTTAAAATTTACATGTGTAAACCGTGTGTAATTTTTGTGTTAACTTTTTGCAGTAACATCAACTTTAATTAAACCTCCATTGAGAGGCGCAGCAACGCGCACCGGGTACTAGCTAGTATTCAATAAAATTTTATAAATTATTTTAAAAAATGTTTGCTTTATATTATATTAATAATAAGATTAAATATAAAGATACTTAAATTTTAATAAGATAAATTTTGTGATAAAATGATGGCGGTCACACTAAGATTATCATTTTAATTATAAATATTAAAAACAAATTTAATTTAAGTACCTGTGAATGAAATTTCCAATCTCTATACACCTTTATAACGTAATCCATTGTTGTTTTGTGTTTTTTCTTAATGTAATTTTTTTTTTTAATTAATTGTGCAATAAACTTAAATGAATGTTTATTTTTATTTGGCTTTTATTAAAGGTTCAAATTAAAATTGCAATATACACTGAAGGTTAAATTAAAACAATTATATATAATTTTTTTTTTTTTTAATTTATTTTTTAAATTTTTTTTTAGTTTAACTAAACTGAATTTATTCAACTGTAATTAACTTTATAACATATACATTACATTATATATTTAAATTTTGTAAATGTACAAATATGTCAATATTATAATTCTATTGTTTTAAAAATATTAAAATCTTTAATGATTAGTTTTATCAAATACATATTATTATACTTATTTACATGAATGAATATTATTTAAAACAAAAGAAACTTTTTTATTTTATATCATAAGTTTATCATTTTTAACTAAATAATATTTGAATAAAATGATAACTACTATAAATAATAAAAAAAAAAAAAAAAGTATAATGACAGTGATAATAATAATAATAAATTAATTATAGTAAATATTACAGATAGGTCTCATTAACTGATATATAAGTATTGCTAGTATAAAACTGTAAGTGTTAAGACAGTATATAAAGTTGAAATTTGACTCAACTAAGAAGGGATTTTTAAATTTCAGAATAAAACTCTAGAATCTAGAATTAATAGAAAGTTAATATCTTTTTTTAAAATTAATTAAATATAGAGGTACATATTTTTTAAAGAATATGGTAAGTTATTTTAATTAAAAAATAACTCTCAAGTTTTTTCTAAACTTTACTATAATTTTTAATACACTTTTTTAAACCACGTTAACTAACTTTTATTTTAAATCTAATTACTAAACATATTGTATACTAATTGAAAAAAAAAGGATTTTAATTTTTTTTTTATATTATTATAAACTTGTATACAATATTCATATTTAAAAAGTGTAATATTTTAGTACATATTTTATATTGTTCAATTTCGTTTTAGTATTATGTAATTTATTTTAAAAACGAGGAAAAGTGTAGTAGAGTAGACTGTGTCAACTCTGGGATACCCGTATGACCGTTATATAAACATTATATCATTATTATTATAAACATTAATTACTTTTGGCAAAATTTCAAACATACGAGCTTTATTAGGTGTAGTGTGATGCTCATATAAAAGTAGGAGTTGTATGGCAGCTACTCGAACCCTCTGCAGTAGACCAACCTAATTTTGCAGTAACTTTGGCCATTACACCAAACTATTTTTGGCAAAATTTCAGACACCTTACTTCAATAGGTATAGAGTAATGCTCATATAAAATAAGAAGTTGTATGGCAGCTACTCGAACCCTTTGCAGTAGACCAATAAAATTGCAGTAACTTTGGCCATTACACTAAACTATTTTTGGCAAAATTTCAGACACCCAGCTTTAATAGGTATAGAGTAATGCTCATTTAAAAGAAGGAGTTGCATGGCAGCTACTCGAACTCACTGCAACAGACCAACCAAATTTTGCAGAAATTTTGGCCATGAAACTAAACTACTTTTGCCAAAATTTAAGACACGTAGCTGTAATAGGTACAGAGAAATACTTATATAAAAAAAGAAGTTGTATGGCAGCCACCCGAACCCATGGACCAAAATGGCTGGATTTAAATAGTGATGACGGCTATTGCAAAAAAAACGAATTTGCGAAAATTTGAAGATCCTAGCTCCTTTAGTTTTTGAGTTATTGTGCGGACGGACGGACGGACGGACATACTTACATAGCTAAATCGATTTTTTTTCGATTCTGATCCGATCCATACACTTGAGTCTATATCTACCCCCCCCCCTCCTTCTCTGCGTCACAAACGTAATGGCAAATTTATTATACCCTTTGACTATATAGTCATACGGGTATAATTAAAATAAGTATTATATTTAAATACAAGTAGGTATGTAAAATAATTAATATTAATGAATAAGTGTGACTGTAACCAAAAATCTAAAATAACTATTTGGAAAGTTGAAAATAATAAAAATAAAATTTATAACTTCAAAAATTCAATATTTAAATAGTCCGGTTCAAGATAAATATTATATGTTAAATTTTATGACTAAGTATATTCTAGTAGTAAGTACTTATATATGAATCAAATAGTGTAACACTTAAAGTAAGAAATCAGATTACAAATAATTTAAAATGATTTTAACAATTTCTGACGTAATTGTATTTTAACAGTAATTCTTTGGTATTCGTATAAAAGTGTTAAAATCTTTTATTAGTTTAATAACTGCAAAAATTTTTAAATTTATTTCAGAATTATAGTGTTTAATAAAAAAAAAAATTCAAAAAATTTCTCCAATCCAGACTTGTAAAATTTTTAACTAATTCACTTCTTCCATTAGTAGACCAAGGGGTATAATATGATTACAGTGTGCAATTATATTTTACAAAAGAATGATTGCATCAGCAATTAAAATGATACTTTATAAGTATAAGAAACTTTTCAAAAAGTGTTTTGAAGCAAATGAAATATGAGATGACCATTATATATATACTACTTATGTGTTTTAGTCAGTACATTTTGTACATAAACCACTTAGAACAATTAATAATAAAAAATATATAAGTATTTCAAAATTATTTATTAGGAACTACAATCAGATAATTTATGCTTAGTTTACAAATCTTAGGACAAATTGAATGTATTTGAAATAGAATTAAATAAGTGAATTAGTGTTAAGTATAATAATTTATAATTAAAAATCTTGTCTTAAACATTTAGTACTGTTATTCTTTAATACAAGCAATTGTAGCCAGTTTAAAACTGCAAATTAAGCTCAAATTATAAAATTCAATTATTGAATCCCATAAAAATCCAAGTGTATAATATTCTTTAAAAAATACACTTCTAAAATGATTTGCATCTATAATATTTACTAAACTGTGTTTTTGTATGTATATCTGTAATAATAATTCACAATTACCATTCACAATATTGACTAACAACTATAAACTATAATTGTATATTTTATTAATTTATTAATTAATTTATTTGAAAAAAAACACTAATATTTTAAATTATATTTTCAAAAATTTTCACTTTTTAAAAAATTAAATTCAATATTTTTTTTTTTTTTATTTATCAAATATTTTAATTTATTAACAATTTTTTTTTATTAAAATTTAAAAAAAAAAAAACCTTTTATTAATCAAATTAATACAAGTATTCTATTTTTTTAATAATTCGAATTTCACAAAAATTTCACTAACTTAACATGTGTTACATTTAAATGCCAACACAATGCGGATTAAAAACGAAAATAAAATAAAAAAAAAAAATTTAAGGCGAAAATAAAAAAAAAATTAAAATAATTTATTATGTCTACTGGTTTTTTTAGCTAGTGACTAGTTTGCCGGATTGATTGTGACTGTTTTTGAATTTACAGATAAAATAACAAACTGGAAAAAAAAAATAAGACAAAAAAAAAAATGTCTAAAGCTTTAATTTTTTTTAAGAAAAGAAAACTAAAAAATGTAAATAATAATAATAAATAAGTTATTTAGTCACTGCTAAGCAAAAGAAAAACCCTGTATTCTTAATTTAACAACAGATCAGATTGGATCTGTTTGCGTAGTCGTTTTCGTAACGAGGCGTAATGAAACAAATTTTAATTCGATTTTGATTTTAAATATATGGAATAGATAAAAAAGGCGATAAATTGACGGCTGGGTGGCACAGTGATTAGAGTGCAGACCTTTTATGCGAAAGGTCCGTGTTCGAATCCCATTTAAAGTGAAAAAAAAACAAAAAGCTTTAATTTGGTTTTCGATTCGATTCAGCTCCCATTTGCCTTTGGTTCAAATTAAAGGCTTAATCAATAATTAATAATTATATATCTTTAATAAAAAATACGCAAATAATTCAACTAAATAATATAACTCACATAGATACAGAATACTATACAACTCAAATACAAAATTATTACAATATAAACAAAATACAACTGTATCTATTGAAAATCTAAGACATTTCTACATGTTATAGGGCGTAGTACTATCTCATCTCATGTTTAAATTGTATGTGAAATTCATTTGATTAGTTCTGAAAACATGAATACATTTCACTCTATTCCGGCATGCATATATTTAGCCAGGCTGTTTAGTCTTTAATAGTCTATAAAAGTTAGCCCGTAGAGGTGCCAACAAAAAAAAAATTAAGGTTAAGGTATTAAATATCTAATGAGACTGGGTAAGAGAAACTGGGAAATCGTTGCTAGCTGTAACTGATTATTATTATTTTTTATTTTTACAAGAGTTGGTGGAAAGCATCCAAAAGCCTCCAGAATCACTATACGAGATTCATTTGAGAACTGCTCGACTTTAATCAACTAAAACCACACCATTTTTAAAAAACAAACTTAGACTAAACCCTAAATACAAATGTATTGTTTAATTTTTATGATCGATATTAGGAGAGGAAATTGGGTTTAGAAATTGCGAATTATGGATTAATTGGGATAAAGGTTAAAGATCGATGCTAATGTTCTTCTTAAACATTTTAGAATCGAACATATGAATTACCAGCTCTATAGAAAATAAATTATTACACAGTAACTTATTCCTTAATCGCGACATACGCAAATAAAAGAGAGAGAAGAGAAGACCAAAATTGTTTGACTTCTTTGGAATAGTTGTTCATCCCTATACAAGCAAATTAATGACCAAACGTTGCGCCGATGGTTAAGTGGAGTACGCATCGAGGTAACGCTGCAACCGTTCTTCAGTCCCTAAGTTATTTTCCCAAGTATACGTTTACGTGTCGAAATGGAAAGCATTCTAGGTCGAGTTTAATATGATCATTTGATAAATATATATATATATATATATATATATATATATGTTCTTTCGTTATTATTTATTTTTATATTAACTCTTCTATAGTATCGTTCATATTATATTTTCTTTCAATTTATTTCCTTTATTCTTAATAATTTTTATTTTAATGTTAGCTGTGAATATATATAAACTTCTATTAGATTTTATTTTAATAAAACGTCGTCGCGTATCACTTAATTTTTCTTATCTTAATTTCATACAAATACACACAATTTTAGTTTTCTATAAAAGTAATTTGAATGTCATTCAAAGAAATTATATAGTTATATTTTTATTTTTCAAACTAAAATTCCTTAGACTAAATGGCGTCATACACAATATAATAATACCATATTTAAAATTTGAATTTATTATAATTTATTTGAACTAATTTTGTTTAAAACTTTTGTTGAAAACTGGCCCTTAAAATAAGTTATTTTTTGTACCTAGGTTTATTTAAAAAATTTATTTCTGTTATGACCAGTCTTCTGCAATAAAATTATAGACCGTTTCATTTGGTTTGAATTTCGGAGTAAATTTTTATATTTTTAATAAAAAGTAAATAAATTTTGAGTACATACTTTAAAATTTTAACAGTATTTTAGAGGCTATAACGCTTCCCATACACGATGGACCGGGTTTTCAATTTGGTACGCGTACTTGCGAAGTTGAATCATGTATGGGCAAGTTGAAAGATCATTTTGAAGGTTGAAAAGTTGGTTGGAAGAAAATCAAAAAATTTTGATTTTTTTTGGCGGCGTCTTTGGTTTGCATTTTAGTTTCACCGTGTATGGGCAAGTTGAACAACTTAAATGTCATTTTGTTTTCTTTTTTTTTCTTTCGTTTCTTTCAGTTTTTGACACGAAAGAACGTTGAGATATTCCGATTTGTAAAAATAAGAAAACTGTAATGTATAAAATAACAAATAATTAAGTGAATTATTTAAAATAATTATAAAATTAAGTTAGAAAAATATTTTAACATATAAATATCAAATCAAATTAAACAATTAAATATCATAATTTTAAAAGAAAAAACCTAAATAGGCAGAACAACATATTTAAATAAAAACTGTTAAAAATCCAATTTTGAATTTTGTCAGATACTTTTGACATTTAACAATTGAACAAAACAAAAATAAAAATTAAATGATGGTTCGAAGATAGGTTGGATAAGTGTGTGGAATAGTTTGTAAACATGTCCGCGTACCAAGTTGAAACCTGGTCCATCGTGTATGGGAAGCATAAAAGACTGAAATCGTAACGGATGAAGTTCGACTATACCGTTATACCAATACATTTTAATTATTATTAATTATATATATAATTAAAATTATTATTTATATATATTTTTAATTATAAAATTTTGTTTTAAATATATGGTCTTTAAATGAATAAAAACAATTGGAAAATTTATAAATTATTTTGAGATTTGAATATTTTATTGCATGTATATTAATTCCATGTGGATTTGTTCACCTTAAAAAATGGTGTCTAATTTTTAATTTAACTATTTTTTAGTCTTTTTTACCAATATAAATACTACAAAGTAGAATTTTATTTATTTTTTCTTCCATTTTTAGCTCTTTGGTTTCAATGGGATATATATTTCACGCACAGTTTAAAATATTATATATATATACATATATATATAATTAAAACTTGAAATGTTTAAAGAAATATTTTTATTTAATTTACTAGTTTTTACATTTAATTGTGTATTATACCTTTTTATTATAGGTATAGTATATATACTGATATACAAAAAAAATTAATAAAATGTAATTTGTATTAAATTTCATACTATTTCATTTGTTAGGTTAGGTTTATTAACCTTTTTTTTTAATTAAACCTTTATGCGGTTATTTTAATAATAAAAGCAATGTGTGATACAAATTCTTTGGATTTTTTCTTTTCCTATAATGTTGTTGAAAAAAATTGTAAAATTTCTATAATTCATATTTGTGGGAAATATTTGGTCACCAAATAAATCATTATTAGACTTACATTAAAAAAATTTAATTAATTCATGTGGAAGATTAACATGTGAGTTGTAATATTTAATTTCACAGCTGACTTTGTCTCTTGAATTTCCTTTCCATATCCATAGTAAATAATCTTCATTAAAAAAAAAAATATTTTCAGTTAAAAGAAAAAATATTCTCTTAAAATAAAAATTTTAAAATAAAAATATTCTCTCATAGTAAAAAAAAACTTCACTTAAAATAAAAATGTTTCCAGTTTAAAAAAAAAAATATATACAAGTATATCCCTCTTGGGTGGCTTTCTAACAATGCACTAATTCTTAAAGCTTTCGTAACCGAGAAAAGCACTTAAAAAGTGCGTACACTTACCAAATTTTGTGCCTACTTAACTACTAATTCATACTTCATTATAGGTCCCTTATAGAAATTGTAACCATACCAGTTATGAGTTATTATAAATAATGGGAACTGTCAAAAACGAAAGCATCTAAATTCATTTTTCTTTTTAAATTAATTAAAATGCTAGATGGCATTTAAACGAGTTGAGTATAAATGCGATAATTATTATAAGTTCTTAACCGACATAGTCATTCAAGCGAGAGACACTGTGATGCGATTTAATGTATTATTAAATAAAATACTCATCAATTATAATAATATAATATAAAATGTTTAAATAAAATTTATTTTAGAATATTAATAAATAATAATAATACAATTACATACTTAAAATGGTTCAAACAGATTAAATTTCAAGATTAACCCGTCAAGATCATTCAAATTACTTTGTAATACAATATTAAAAATTAAATTAAAATATCTTTGCTTTCAGTAAAAATTATACAGGGTGGGTCAATTTGGACTCACTGATTTATTTATTTTTAATATTTTTTTTTGTTTTGCTAAATGTGAGAAATGACATTTTTTAAATGGCTCTAATTTCTTGTTGAAATTTATTGCCTCTTTAAGACATTTTGCATTACGTTGCGCAACTATTCTAACTCAAATTTTTATGCCAATATTCAGCTTTAGTTTCTAAAAGTTGTGTGTTTTGTTGTTAACGAAAACCGTTCTTTCGAGAAACCCCTTTCTTATTTTCGATCATCGAATAATTTCTAAAAATAATTTAACATCATTGAATAATTTCTTGGTGGAACCAGAATATGTCACGATTATTGAACTACCAAATGTTAAAAGTTTTGCAGCGTTGTACTCCATAACGCCCTAAAGACGGTTTCTGTTTCATTTTCAAAAAAATATGAACCGATAAATCTATGAGTTATAATTTCATATTAAACTAGTGCATCTGTGAGGATATTTTTATTGCTGGTACACTGATCATAAATTCTCCGTTACTCAAATTAAACGGTTCTGTTCATTGACATATCAAATTAAATTGAAATGCGCTTCATCACTCACAATGAGATTGTTCAGAACTTTGACATTTTTAATTGCAAGGAAAATTCAATAATTTATACACGTTCCTGCAATGGGGTATGATGTTATTAAAAAATTTTATAAAATTCTACATTAGGTATGCAACATATACTTTATATATCAGAAAAATTAGATACTTGTTACTCCAGTTGAAGCAATGCTAAAAATTTAACGTAACGTGCAAAACAGTTTTGTGAATCACAGATTTCATCTTTTATTAACTTTCACGAATTTTTTTTTCAGTGTACGTTATCCATATGGAAGCACGTGATTCTAATAATTAGATACTACAGTAAAGTTTGATTAAAGAATAATCACTTTAAAAAATGAATTAAATAAGAAAAAAAAAAAAAAAACAGAAATAAATAAATAAACTTTTTTTTGTATAATTTTGTCGCAACTGTTTAGTACAAGTATCTATATAATACAATACTGTACATTCTATATAGTATATAAATAAAAGTATTTTATATAAATTTGTATAAAATGATAAAAAAATAATAATATATTAAATCAATATTACGGTATTATTAAGAGTGTATGCTACTAGTATATAAAGGTGTATACTAAGATAAAAAAAAATTAAATTCTAGATGATTATTCATATGGTTTCAAGACGTACAATTTTATCATCTGCATATTAACAATTCAATTTAATTTGATTAGCAAGTTTTGAGTCATTTCTATATGGCACATTATCTTAACAAATTGTTAACCGATTCTTAAATTTTTGTGAACATGAAGTGATTAAATAAACGATGGAAGGGAGAAGTGAAGAAGTACAATTTAAAAGTAATTTTGATTTATTTTAGAATTTATATTAAACTAGAATAATATTTTATGAAGAATTATTCTTCTAGAGCTTAATTTTTTCGAAGTTATTTTTAAATGTGAGTTTGTTGTTTTTTATCAAAAACTTACTAATTAATTTTGATGAAGAAAAAAGACACTTTTTTTTTTGGATTTTTAATAAAAAAAAAAAAAAATTTCAAAATTCCGTAACGAAAATAAATTTAAAATAAATATTTTTATATAAAATTTGTATTAATTTATTTTTTTTAGTTAAAAGATTTTCTCTTATAAAAAAGAAAACACTAGCTATGTGCGCTTAAAGTTATTTAAGAAAAGTGTTAAAAACACAAATTGGAAAAATAAAAAAATTAAATAATTATTTTAACAGAGTCAACCTTTTTTTTTTAATTCATTTTTTATTTATTTATTTTTCCTGAAAAAAAATAAATTTTGGGTAGAGAAAGTTTAAATAATATTTATTTAAAATTAAATTTAGGTTATGTATTACTTTTTTTTAATATGTCCTTGTTATTTAATTTAATTTCGAAATTATTATTGGTCTGCTAAATCTGCAATATTGAAAAAGTTGTGTTATTAGTCTTTAAAATAGAAAATTAAAAATATGTGTATTAAAATTTTTATTTTTTTTGTACTTTACACTCAAATGAAACAACCTGTACTGATTTTATTTAAATCTTTTTCGTCATATATACCGTTATTTAAAAATGTTAGTAACAATTTTTAAATACCATTAGAGTCCTTTAATGTCAAAAGGGCATCCAGGATAAGGCATCTCACAAATATTCATAATTTGGTATATATTCAAAATAAAATTTAAATGATTGAGTGGCACAGTGGTTGGAGTGCCGATCTTGGAAGCCTGAGTTTGAATCCCAGTAAAAATTAAAAAAAAAAAAACTTTTTTCTGATTTTTTACTCGACTCCAAATTAATGGAATAACTAATCTAAATATAATAAAAGACAAACTGGTGCTGCTGCTGCTGATTAGCGTGCCTTATGTTATGTTAAGTGTTATTCATATATAACATTCATATAACATACTATTTCTTTCCTTTTAATTTTTTAGTTTTTGAAAAAATAGAAAAAAAAAGAAATCAAAATGTTTAAAAGTGATTTCTAACATTAATGTTTTTCTAATGTTACATATGTCCATAAAATTTACCAAAAAAAAAGAATTATTTAAATGTTAATTTAAATGTTCACGTATAACCAATTTCTTTTCCTTCTAATCTGATATATAATAAAAAGTTAGAAACTGATAATAATTCATGTGCCCTTTTTATCAAAATTAACAGTTAGCAAGTAAAGTATAAGTAATGAAGACATTTCTACACGTTATATGGTCTAGTGCTATTCATATAACACAAACTTACAGACGATTTAACAAAGTTAAGTTGCGTGGTTCTGTCTAATAAATTCGTCTGAATTCATTTTTAAAATGGATAAGTTTAAAAAATTTTAAATATTTTTATATTCATTTCAATATTTTTATATTACGTACTATACGAGTATTTATCAAATAATAATTTCTAATACCTGCTAAGTTTTTCTAATTTTGGAATCTTGCGGATCTTGAGTCTCTTAACCAAAATATTTTGATGTCCGTATCTGAAAAGGGTAAAGAAAACTTATTTTAATAATTATTCTTACATTCGAAGCTGCTCTAGATTCATAGTGTTATTACTCATGCCTAAGTTACTGATATAGAAAAGGACTAAATATTCATTGTTATATTCAGTAACAATATTTTTTTTTCGTTATTATTCCCCTAGGGAACATAGGGCTTCCACATAGCCTCTCCAACTGTCTCTGTTTAGCGCTAACCTCTTTAATTTGGACCATGCTTTTCCCGATAGGTCACATTCTCTCTGGACTGATCTACTCCAGGTTGTTCTTACTTCTTGGTCTTCCCACATTTCTCCTACTCTGCGGGTTCCAATATAAGGTTTGGTGTGCTACTGATGTTGTTGGCCGCCTTAGAATGTGACCAATCCACTTCCACTTCTCTTTTCTAATTTGGACCCATATCGGCTCTTGCCTCGTCATTACCCAGATTTCTTCATTCATTATTCGAATAGGCCAGAATATGCGACATATTATACGCAGACATTTATTCACAAAGACTTGTATTTTCTGTATGTTATTTCTGGATACAAGCCATGTTTCGCTTCCATAAAACTGTATGGATTTGACACATGCCTCGAAGATTCTTATTTTAGTTCAACGTGCTATGTGTGTTGATTTCCATAGTGCCCATAGCCTATGGTAACAATATTAATGTATATAAGTAACTATTAGAATTGGATTATAAATTAAAAATAAATTTTTTTTCCTAATGTTTCAATTGATCTAAAGAAATCCGTCTCTGCAAATCTTTTCACTTAAAAATATTAGTAATCTGTTATTGTGGCTAATTTGCGTAATATATTTTATTTATATTTTGAATTGAGACATATCAAATCAATTCAATGAATGCTAATTGATTGTTGTACCTAAAATTTTGTTCTTATTTTATTTTGTTTTTTTGAAATAAATAATGGAATATTTTACCAAAATATATCTTCTGTTAGATCAAGTAATTATTATACAATTGTAGTAGTTGTTTTCTTTTTTTTCATCGAAGAAAACTAAATAAATAAAAAGTTTACTACATATACCTACATATATAAATCACCATTCAATCAGCACATATTGTGTGCCCTATTTTTCATAACAATTATCACGTACAATAATTTTTATATAGTTTTCAAAATCTAAAATAACTCTTCTAAAAAAAACAATGTTTGAAATCTAAAGCTCTCTATTTAGCACTATCAATGCTCACCGCATGTTCAATTTATGACAGACACAGGAAGTATCCTCTAAACTTTCTGATACTGAATTTTGTGCAACTTACGCTAGAATGAAAAAAGTTTAAGAATCACTATTATAATAACTCAATTATTTAAAATTATGGATACATATTTAGCTTTTACAGGAGGTGTTTTATAATGGCCTATTATACTAACGGGTATAGTCACATCACCACAACAAACATGTATATCCCTATCCTACCATTTTTGAAAATGTAATGCATGCCCTCACACCCGTATGACATTCATTGTATTTGCTGGGACACTGCATACTTATTATAGTGTTTACAGATCTTTAAAACATGGAGGATATGCTATATCGCCCCTTAATCTTAAGTTCTTATTTTATTCTTATGTTAATCACTTGTAAAAAAAGAAAAGTCAAATTGAAACCCTCCCCTTTCTGGATATAACTTTAGGATTGTGGTTTGTTACAAATGTACAGTTTAATTTTGAGAATAAGGACATTTAAAAGATGTGGGGAATAAGGGATGAGAAAAAGAGGACTAGTAGGTATTACAATAGGTATTATCAATTTTACTGAATAGAATTTCCAAACACGGTGCTCACTCAGTTTACATTGACTACTTTTACTCCAACTTAATAGTTACAAATTAGACAGTATTAGTATTTGTTGTATTCTTCGTATAGCTCTAGAAAACTTTCAATAAAGGCATTCATTGTTTTCTATCATTAAAAAAAAAGATTTATTTTTGACTTGAATTTTTATTTAAAAACGAACACTATATTTGATACATACAAATAAAATTAACGAAAGGTTTTTAAAAAGCAACTTCACGAAAATTCTCGATTAGAACAGGATATTTTTTAAAAGCATTTTACTTTAAAATTTTTTATTATCTATTTTATATTTTTCGATTTTCTTACAAATTATCCTCTAATTTCGCAGATTTTTTTAGCACATTGTCAAAAAATTTTGTAAAAATTTGCCTATATAGTTCCAATCTGTCCGTCCGTCCATTCGTATGTTTACAAAAACTTTTACATCTTTTACTTTTACGTTTGAAATAAAGAAAAGAAATTTTAGCCACGGGTAGGTATTGCAAAAAAAATAATTTCATAGAAGAACTTTTTTCTGTAGCCCCACCCGTTAGGAAGCTACAGCCCCCCCAAAGTTGGAGAAAGCCCTATTTAAATTGTTATAAAAAGAGTTCTGTTAGGTGTATTTTCAATCTGAAAACGGCACAAAATAGCTGGTTTCATAAAATTTATAAATTTTTAAAAGACAAATGTTTAGGGTTACCATACGGTACTAAAATTTACCATTATGTAAAACTCAATTTTTGCAAACGTTTTGGCCACACATATCTTCTAAACGGTTCAAGCTAGGGTTTTGAAATTTTGGGAGGAGATAAATCCTTAGAACTTAGTAGGATTCGGTTAACAAAATTTTTTTTTCAAGCCCCCAGTTTAGGAGCTATACAGGCTCGAAAATTGAAATTTTCTATTTTAAAACATCTGTAACTTTAATACCTGTTCAACTTTTTATTTACAAATATACAAAATTTGAAGCTTCAGCATTATATTTCAGCATATGTAAAAGGTTTTTCTTAAATTTCAAAGGGTTTCTTTAAATTGAAGAAATTGTCTCTTAGTTTTAGCCATTTTTGCTTAGATAACAAAATTCTAATTGATTTCCTAGAACCTAAAAAAATGGAAAGGTAAGGAAAGAAAGGGGTGGGCAGATCCATCATATGTTTGCTAAGCTAAAATTTGGGAACCTTCCCCTTTGAAGAACTACTAGGTCTTCAAAATTAAAACTTTTATGTTTTTATAAAACAGTAACTTATTCACCAGGGTATGTTTTTCCAAAATTAAACGTTAACATTGAAGCTCCAACATTACATTTCGCACTTGTTAACAGGTTTTCTTGAGATTATGTTCTAAGTATTGATTTCACTATTAGTCATAATTAATAAATTGATTAAATAACAAAACTATAATATTATCATTTATTTTTATATATGATGATAAAATACTCAGTAAAACCCTATATAACTTTGAAAATGTGCTTTTTAAAAACCCTTGGTTTTTTTTATCACTTGTTTTAATTTCTGTTCGTACAAATTTTCAATTATTGCTTGCTTACTAATTTTACTAATAATTATAAATTTATTTTATATAAACAATTAATTTATTAGTATTATAAAAATGTATGTCACGAAAACTTGATTTTATAAACCGGATTTTCAATTTGAAAGTTTTCTTAAAACAAAATTAATTTACTTGTTTATAATTTTTAAAATAGAAGGGATAAAATCTATTGGAATAAACTTTTATTAATAAAGTTTTATTAGTTTAATTAAAATAATTTTAGACGGATCTAAAAAAAAATGGATTCATATCTAGGCCCAGGTTTTCACCTTGTTACGCGGATATGTTTACGAATCACTCCACAAGGCAGTCACTTATTCTACCTATCACCGAACCATCAACTAATTAATTTTTTTTATTGTGAAAAATATGTTAAATGTTAAAAGTATCTGATAATTTTGAATTTGAATTTCTGAAAAAAAGTAATTTTGAATTTTTAACAGTTTTTATTTAACTATATATCTTGTTCTGCCAATTTAATTTTATTTTTGCTTCTTATCATTTTCTGTATGACCACTTGTTTCAAAAACAATATGTTTGAATTATTTTTAATAAATAATAAATTATACGTAAAAAAATCGCAATAAGAAGTTTACAAAAAATTGTTTAGTAAAATATTAGAAAATAACGTAAAAATATTAATACATTTTAGTATTTAGAAAAGATTTTTGGCTGTCATTACATATTTTTTTTAAAACATAAAAGTTTGTCATTTGAAATTTGTCTTGTGAAAATTAATCTTCTTGTAAAAATTGATTAATTTTACTACTACTTACATATTTTGCTTTTAAAATCTTTAAAGCAATTAATATTATACTTATGTTGAATTCTTTGTTTTTTATTTATTTTCTAAAAAAAAGGAACAGCATCGTTTTCCAACCTTTTTCCTTTTAAATGAAGTTTTTTTTTTCTTCCTTTACATTTATTTCAAAACACGAATAATAATTAGAGATTACAATTACAAGTAAAAGTAAAATTACAGACACAACTATAAACTCTACAATACACGTATTTTCAATAAATGCCACTCCTGTCGGAGCATAGGGAGGAATTTAAATGAAGTTGGGCTTTCATAATTAGTCATTTGATTTGCAAAATTAGTTTTGTATTTGAAGATTTGATAGATCATTTTCCGTAAATGTTTCCATCCATTTTTTATCCTTTGGAAAGTGGCTACTCGTACTGGCAAAGAATGGTACATTACAGCTCTCAACCACACACTTAAATGGCATTCTTAATTTCAAATATTACGTACATTCAATCAAAATTTCCTCGAATAGAATTTTTTAAATAAGCAGGACAATTTTTATATTTTACCTTATTGTACGTTTTTTAATTAAAAAAAAAAAAATAAAAATAAAAACAACGAATATTTTAACTCCTTGTGAGTCTTGTACTCGTGTGACTGATTAAAATAAAAACGTGACATTTATACTGTTTATTAATTTCACAAATGATAAAAACAAAACAAATGTTTTGGTTTAATTTAATTAAAAAAAAATAATATGGATTTTAAGATTTAATTATGATAATTTTTTAATAATTTTTTAATAGGTATTTTTTATTTAACTAATTATTTTTTTTTAAATCAATCACAGAAAAACAGATTTTTAAAATTATTATTTTCCAAAAAAAAAAAAACAAATAATAATTAATAAAACTCCTAAAATAAAAATGTTATTACATATTAAATTCATTATGAATTGTTCGATTATGCAAATAAAGAAAAACATTGCTAAAATTGTTTAATAATATTTATACCGTTTCCAAACTAAAATTTGTAATATTCGAAAACTCACGTACACGAAAATCGCAATATAATACCCATTGACAAGGTTCCATTGTCTATCTATACTCCATATGGTTACATGGACCAATAATATTTGTTAAATTATAAACAAAGATTATCTATTAGAACTTAATAGAATCAATAGTTAACCAAAAAATTGTTTTGCTTAATTCATATTAGAAATAATATTTTATAATAATTTAATTTGATTTAAAAAAAGTTAACCAAAAATTTAATCGAAAGAATAAAATATTTCTTTAATGTAAAAACTACATATTAATAAAACAATCATAACAATGTTAATTTTTATTTTTGACAAAAATAATAAATTGTCTATCAAAAACTATAGGTAGTATTTTTTACTAAAATAAACATTAGGTAGGTACGTGATATTTTCGAAAAAAACTGAATTAAGATAGTTCTACTAGGTGAGATTTTTAACATTTTTCATTTATTAATATTAATTTAGGATTAATGTATGTTTATTTATTTAAATATAGTTGGCAAAATTATTAATTAACACTTGGTTAAATTAAGTATCCATGTGGAAGCCTGCAAGTATATAATTAAATTTTTCTTAATATTCTTTAAGTACAAAAATGTAGGTAAAGAAAAGTATATACATGTGTTGACTTAAAGCCTCACTTACATAGATATAATATATTTATTATAATATATTATCTGTATATATCATAGAATTACTAGTCCTAGAATGGCAATAGAGAAAAAATTTTCAGACAAATTTCGAAATTTGGTACGTGTACCGTTTGTATGTATTTACTAGTTTCTCCGCGATTCATTTCATTTTGAAAGTGAAATATAAAAGAAACTTTTAGGTACGATTCAAGTAAGATTTCAAAGTTAAAAGTAAATGAAAACAAATTAGAAAATATTATTTTCAAAAATTTGTGTGTTGTTGTGCTTTTTGAAGTTTTTTAAAAAAAAATTAAATTAAATAAATGGCTATTAAGATGGGAAGTAAGTGTTGATTAAAGAATTTTATTTTTATTTCTTGAGGTTTTACAAATTTCAGCCGATTTTTTTAAATTATTTTAAAGGTATTTTCCATTTGGTTTTTGCTTTCCATTTTTCATTATTATTAAGTTACCGTTCTGTAAATTTACCAAAACATTGTCTATTTTTGAATAGAATAAATTTGAAAATCATATTGTAATACTAAAATTTTTAAATAATAATTTGTAAAAAATTTTGTTTGAATAAAAAAAGGGTAAAGAAAAAACCTTTTAATTCTTTATTCGGAAACGTTAAGTTATTTGAAACAGAAATCAAAACCCTCACGGTTAACATAAATGTAGATTTCATATTTGCAAAAGGTTCGTTAATATTTAAAAATGGCTAAAAATGTTTATATATTCACAAGACTATAAATACTTTTTGTTTTGTTCAAAAAATTATGATTTGTTTTTGATTTACTTATTTTCATTTCCACCATGAATAAATACCTTAAGATAAATCAAAATAGATATGTAAGTTAATTAAAATTAAACTAAAAATATACTTGTTGGGGACTCCATTATTTTAAAAAAAAATTGACTGTAATTTCTTCTAATATTATTAAAATTTTTTTCTTGATGCTTTGTTCAATTATATATTTAATATTAAAAAGGAAAAATTTAAAATAAAAGTAAATTAATTCAAATAGTAAATATCTTTATTCGAAATAACTTACAATATACAAACTGCCCAATCCAAATATATTTTTATGTAAAAATGTAAACAAAAAAACTAATGAGAAACTGCCTAATAAACATTCTCATTTACTCAAATATAAGCAATGACAGATGAAGTAGCCGTACCATTTGTATACGCATACGAAATTGCATATAAATTTTTTTGTCTGAATACCTCAGGATAGGAAATCACATTAGAAGAAAAGAGTCGGGAACATTCTTTTGCCATTCTAGAACTAGTAATTCTATGGTATATATCTAGTAACAGCTGATTTTGCATTACTTAATTTCCGACGTAAGTGTCCTCGCGAAAAAAGAGAAGAGTGTTAACGTTGATAAAGTTAGTTTTACTAAAAAAAAAATACAAATTCAGATGTTTATTTTATTTCAGTTTCACTTTTAATATAACAATTTCTTTTAAAGTTTTTATTACGAAGCTGATTTGAATATAACTACAGCGATGGATACCGCTCTTTGACTTTACATGACAGGCAATTGGCTAAACAAACAAAGCCACACGGACACAAAGATATCATAAACGTTTAAATAACCGATAATAACCGATTCAAAAAAAAAAATAAATGGTGATGTTAAATTTAACATTTTCATTTCAACTAAAGTAGCAAAGGTTTAAGTTCAGGTAGCAAAGAATAAATACTATACATTACCACTAATATGAAATTATTTTTAAAATGGATGAAGATTTAAAAATGGTATGGTTTCTTGGTCGCCACCAATTCATGCACCTAATATCTTCTTCTTTGACTCTTCTGCTTATATTTTGTTAATAATAAATATAGTTTGAAAAGTTTTAAAATTTTAACTTTGTTTGTGACCATTTTGATCCTTTTTTAAATGTCAAATATATGCTTGTCGTTGCCATTGTGCGTCGACAGTTACTCTTATACATAGAATTACTAGTTCTAGAATGGCAAAAGAATGTTCCCGACTCTTTTCTTGTAATGTGATTTCCTATCCTGAGGTATTCAGACAAAAAAATACATATGCAATTTCGTATGCGTATACAAATGGTACGGCTACTTCATCTGTCATTGCTTAAATTTGAGTAAATGAGAATGTTTATTAGGCAGTTTCTCATTAGGATTGGGCAGTTTGTATATTGTAAGTTATTTCGAATAAAGATTTTAACTATTTAATTTAATTTACTTTTATTTTAAATATTTACTTTTTAATATTGAATATATAATTGAACAAAACATCAAGAAAAAAATTTGAATAATATTAGAAGAAATTGCAGTAAATTATTTTTAAAAATAATGGAATCTCTATAAGTATATTTTTAGTTTAATTTTAATTAACTTACATATCTATTTTGATTTATCTTAAGGTATTTATTCATCGTGGAAATGAAAATAAGTAAATCAAAAACAAATCATAATTTTTTGAACAAAACAAAAAGTATTTATAGTCTTGTTAATATATAAACATTTTTAGCCATTTTTAAATATGAACGAACCTTTTGCAAATATGAAATCTACATTTATGTTAACCGTAAGGAGAGTTTGATTTCTGTTTCAAATAACTTAACGTTTCCGAATAAAAAATTAAACGGTTTTTTATTTACCCTTTTTTTATTCAATCAAAATTTTACTTATTATTTAAAAATTTTAGCATTGCAATATGATTTTCAAATTGATTCTATTCGAAAATATACTATGTTTTCGTAAATTTACAGAACGGTCACTTAATAATAATAAAAAATGGAAAGCAAAAACCAAAAGGAAAATACCTTTAAAATAATTTTAAAAAAATTGGCTGATATTTGTATCGTATATTATCGGCTCAAGAAATAAAAATAAAATTCTTTAAGCAACACTTTCTTCCCATCTTAATAATCCTTTATTTAATTTAATGTTTTTTAAAAAAACTTCAAAAAGCACAACGACACACAAATTTTTTGAATATAATATTTTCTAATTTGTTTTCATTTACTTTTAACTTTGAAATCTTACTTAAATCGTACTTAAATGTTTCTTTTATATATCACTTCCAAAATGAAATGAATCGCGGAGAAACTAGTAAATACATACAAACGGTACACGTACCAAATTTTGAAATTTGTCTGAAGATTTGTTATCTACTGCCATTCTAGTACTAGTAATTCTATGTATAAAACAAATAGTTATAAATAGATGGGCAGCTTCTCTTTCACTCTAGTGTATTTTTCTGTACAAGAAAATTCAGTCAAAAATTAAACATCTGGCTTCCAAATAATGTCGTTTATTTGACGTAAATTGCAAATCAGAAGTTTTCTAATGATGAATTTCAAATAATTATTTGTGGGAAATGGAAATGGTATATAGTTTCTTCTCTTTAAAATGAGATGAAAAAGCCGATGATGAAAAAATTACTTACAAATAACTTTTAAAATTTGCAAGAACACTTTTGTAAAAAATTAACTTTAAAATAATATCCTTTCTTTTTCAAAAATTTTTATACATAAATCATAATATTTGATAAAATATTAAATATTTTATAAAAATTAACAAAAAAACTTTTTATAATATGCTATTAAATTTTATTTGTACAACCCTTTCAAAAAATTAGTTTTAAATTTCAAAATGTTACTTCTTTTCATATAATATGAACGTCAAAATGTAATTTTTCTATTATTGTCATAACTAAAATGTCGATATTTGTATGAAAAAAGGTTAAAAATTTAATTTGCAGCTTGAGCAGACAAGTAATGGTAAAAAATTATCGTTATTGCGGCCTTTTAGGGATTTCCGGATATTAGGCCTTTAACCTAATATCCGGAAATCCTTAAAAGTATTGATTGATACCATAATACTATAATGGCAAAAGAATGATCCCGACTCTTTTCTTCTAATGGGACTTCCTATCCTGAGGTATTTCAGACAATAAAATACATATGCATTATCTTTTGTCATTGTTTATATTTAAATAAATGAGAATGTTTAACAAGCAGTTTCTCATTAGTTTTTTAGTTAACATTTTTACATTGAAATACATTTGAATTGGAAAGTTTGTGTATTGTAAGTTATTTCGTATAAACATATTTAGTATTTCATTTAACTTGCTATTAATTTTAAATATTTACTTTTTAATATAATATATATAATTGAACAAAATATCAAAAAACACAATATCAATAATGGAATCTCCATCACGTATATTTTTAGGTGAATTTAATGAACTGATATTTCTTGATATATCTTCAGGTTCTTATTCATCGTGGAAATGAAAATAAGTTAATCAAAAAAAAATTATAATTTTTTGTACAAAACAATGAGTATTTATAGTTTTTTGTGAATATATAAACATTTTTCGCCATTTTTAGATATGAACGAACCTTTTGCAGATATGAAATCTAAATTTATGTTATCCGTAAGCAGGTTTTTGATTTCTATATCAGATAACTTAACGTTTGCGAACAAAATATTAAAAGTTTTTTCTTTACCCTTCATTCAATTAAAATTTTATTTAATTAAAAATTTTTTGCATTATAGATTTTCAAATTTGTTCTATATAAATAAAGACAATTTTTTGGGAAATTTACAGAACGGTAACTTAATAATAATGAAAATTGGAAAGCAGAAACCAAAACAAAAATAACTCTAAAATAATTTAAAATAATATCAGATTCTTTTATATTTCACTTTCAAAAAGAAATTATTCGCGAAGAAACTAGTTAGTTATACATTTAAACGGTACACGTACTTATTTTTGAAATTTGTTTGAAAATTTTTTCTCTATTGCATAGAATTACTAGTTCTAGAATGGCGAAAGGATGTTCCAGACTTTTTTTTGTAATGTGATTTCCTATCCTGAGGTATTCAGACAAAAAAATTTATATGCAATTTCGTATGCGTATACAAATGGTACGGCTACTTCATCTGTCATTGCTTACATTTAAGTAAATGAGAATGTTTATTAGGCAGTTTCTTATTAGTTTTTTTGTTTATATTTTACATAGAAATACATTTGGATTGGGCAGTTTGTATATTGTAAGTTATTTCGAATAAAGATATTTACTATTTTATTTAATTTACTTTTATTTTAAATATTTACTTTTTAATATTAAATATATAATTGAACAAAACATTAAGAAAAAAATTTGAATAATATTTGAACAAATTGCAGTCAATTATTTTTAAAATAATGGAATCTCCAACAAGTATATTTTTAGTTTAATTTTAGTTAACTTACATATCTATTTTGATTTATCTTAAGGTTTATCGTAGGTTTATTTATTCATCGTGGAAATGAAAATAAGTAAATCAAAAACAAATCATAATTTTTTGAACAAAACAAATAGTATTTATAGTCTTGTGAATATATAAACATTTTTAGCCATTTTTAAATATGAACGAACCTTTTGCAAATATGAAATCTACATTTATGTTAACCGTAAGGAGGGTTTTGATTTCTGTTTCAAATAACTTAACGTTTCCGAATAAAGAATTAAAAGGTTTTTTCTTTACCCTTTTTTTATTCAATAAAAATTTTACTTATTATTTAAAAATTTTAGCATTACAATATGATTTTCAAATTGATTCTATTCAAAAATAGACAATGTTTTGGTAAATTTACAGAACGGTCACTTTATAATAATGAAAAATGAAGAGCAAAAACCAAAAGGAAAATACCTTTAAAATAATTTAAAAAAAATTGGCTGAAATTTGTAAAACCTCAAGAAATAACAAAAATTCTTTAAGCAACACTTTTTTCCCCATCTTAATAATCCTTTATTTAATTTAATGTTTTTTTTAAAAAACTTCAAAAAGCATAACAACAGACAAATTTTTTGAATATAATATTTTCTAATTTGTTATCATTTACTTTTAACTTTGAAATCTTACTTGAATCGTACTTAAAAGTTTCTTTTATATTTCACTTTCAAAATGAAATGAATCGCGGAGAAACTAGTAAATACATACAAACGGTACACGTACCAAATTTTGAAATTTGTCTGAAAATTTTTTCTCTATTTCCATTCTAGTACTAGTAATTCTATGCTCTTATACATAGAATTACTAGTACTAGAATGGCAAAAGGATGTTCCCGACTCTTTTCTTCAAATGTGATTCCCTATCCTGAGGTATTCAGACAAAAAAAAACATATGCAATTTCGTATGCGTCATAGAATTACTAGTACTAGAATGGCAATAGAGAAAAAATTTTCAGACAAATTTCAAAATTTGGTACGTGTACCGTTTGTATGTATTTACTAGTTTCTCCGCGATTCATTTCATTTTGAAAGTGAAATATAAAAGAAACTTTTAAGTACGATTCAAGTAAGATTT
>OY720441.1:59499506-59772064 GCA_963082915.1 Dolichopus griseipennis
CCATCTACCCCATAAAATACTCCATGAAATTGTGGATGAAAAAAAAGCAACAATAAAAATTAAAACAAATATAATAGAGACCCCTTAAAGGACGAAAGGACTTTTACATCAATTTGAAATTTATGCATTGCGGTTACCAATGCCATTTTTAATAAAAAAAAAAAAAAAATAGAAAAGAAGAATAATAAAAAAAAAAATAAAAGTAACGGTAAAAGGAAAAGAAAAAGAAATAATAATTAAGATAAATATCTTAAGAAGCTTAAGATATTTTTATAATTTTTTTTATATTATGTTTTGTTTTTCTATTTTGTTTGGTTTTAGATTTAATTTTGGTTTTTCGTTTTTTTTTTTTTATTTTTATGTATTTTAATGCTTTTGTGTATTTTTAGAAGCCGTGTTATGTTAAACAAAAGGTTTATGGTTGACAAAATATTAAAAAAAGTTAAGCCAAAGTTTTTATATTTTATTCTTTGTATTTTTATAATGAACCATTGGATCTCATTAAAAAATTGTTTGCGTAACCTTCTAATGGTGTCAATAGATAAGAAATTTTAATAAAGTTGAACTTTTAGTCATTCAGTCATAAAGGTTACCAAAATTATGGAAGTTCGTATAACTTCTTACATTAGAACGAGAGTCGAAAATGGTTTCGAGAATTTTTCAGTCCTAATAGGAAGTGTTGGTTGTCCATAATGGAGCAGATGGCCTTATGTGGAAGACAAGGTTATGGAGCAGATCTCCTTACATAATAGGATTGAAACTAAATTTTATAAAATAGGGAATCACAAAATATTGAGAACTTAAAGAGTCAAATGTAAAGCCGTTTTTGGTCCAGTAGCTCTTTTTTACATGAGTTTAGAAAATGCTTTCAATTAGAGACCCTAAATTACAATAAAAAAGTTGAGTAGCTGTAATTATCGCAAATATTTAAGATATTTTACTTAAATATATGTATTGAACTTTTATATATATATATAAATTATAAATTTTGTATTTATGTATAAGTTTATAAATACAACATATACAGATACAAAATCAGAAGATAAAGTTCAGACCACTAATGAGATATAAAATCAACATGTTGACAGTAAACACTATGACAATAATGTTTAAATGTTATTTTTAATATATGCAAATATTATTATGTAGTTTGTAATTCAATTACTGTGGTCAACAACAACAACAACAATAATTATCCAATATACAAAGAAAATTTACAACTAATAACTGTCAATTTTTATTTTCTTTATTTTATCTGAAACTATTAGGTAATATAATCAATTTTAAATTAGGTGGGTAGGTACCTAAAATAAACGTTGAAAATCTGTAACTATCATTTTCTTGTCTCCCAAAGGTATGCAAGATAGAAGACAAGGGAATAAAATGCTTTTTTACAATTTGTAAGGTAATTTTATTTGTTGTTTATTTTAGTTTTCAAGTGTTAAACTTATATTTTAGTTGTAATAAGGATGGAATATATTCAAATTGGTATTAGGGATTCTTTACAAAAAATAAAGTATGTATTAAAATTACTAGCAAATTTTTTCTAAAAATGTATATAGGGTGTGACTTGATTTTATAATTATGAATCAAAATCTTGCAAATATTAGAAAATATACTTAATAAAGTAATGTAGTCTTTATTACAGAAACATTTATTGTCAAATCACAATTGCATAGTTTTAGGCGATAACATAACATTTTTCAAAAAGATAATATTCAAATAAAAATATATTATACTAAGCTTTAAAATTGTACTTGTATTCCAAATTAAATAACTTATAGAAAAAATATTTATTTATTTATTTATTTAAATTCTATATTACAAAAAAGGTACTTAAAGAAAAAATAAAAAAGGCAGAACTGTTTTTGCTCAATTAGTATTGCATAGTTCCAGGCGCCAAGTTTTTAAACAAAGTAAAATTGAAAAAAAATTTATATTCTTTTGTACCAATTACTTAAATTATTTTTAGTAATACATTATGTTAACAACTTATAACTTATCCGAAACTTCTAGATCTGAAATTCTGTTGCATTAACAACATTGCATACTTCAAGGAGCTAGATTCTTCAAAAGAAAACCGCTATCTTGTAGAATAGAAATTTAGAATACAAAACATGTAAATTAGTTATTTTTATACCAAGCTATTTGTTTGGAATTTTTTTAGCCGAAACCTAGAGTGTAAACACTTGTATTCATAAAATATACATACACACATTAATTATTTAGATTACTTGAATATTATGAAAAAATTTATTTTAGAATATAATATAAAAATCTAAAAGAAGCTTAAAATAGTATAAAAGACTTTTTGCCTCCTTTGGTCATTAAGCGCATAATCAGTCCAGACAAGACAAAAATATTATTAATTTTTTTTTTTTTTTGGAATTTTGATTCCCAATTATAATTTTCCTTTTAGTTTTTCTTTCCTGCTTTTCTTTTGATTTTCCTTATAAATAATCTTGTATATATGTATATATCCTTTTGTTGTTGTTTTCAATTTTGTTATTTTTGTTGTTGTTGTGGTTTATGGTTTTTTATAAACTGTAAAATATAATGGTCAAAAAAGATTATGAATATAAAAAAAAAAAAGAAAGAGACAGATATAAATGAGAAAGAGAAAAGAAACAATAAATTAGAAAGTAACAGAATTATGCTAATAATGAAGTTGCGAAGTTATAGTGTACTGGATATTCGTACCCAAAATGAGTGGTTCAGACCTTTTATATAATATCATATAATAATATAAAAAAAATTCTGGGTAAAAAAAGTGGGAGCGGTTATTATAGTATTGGAGGATGAAGCTTAAAAATTATTTTGTTCTTTTCTTACTTTAAATTAAGAAGTTTTTCTTTAGAAAATTTTTATTTTTTATTTTAAGTAATAAATATTTAAATTATTTTTTTTTTTTATTTCTGTTGAATTTTACAGTTTAATATTGTTATTGTTATATGCTGTTATTATTTTATATTCTTAAAATATCCTTTAAAAAAATAAAATAAATACATATATATATATATATATATATACTTATAAAAATACTTAGTATTGAGTATAAACGGTAAGAATAGAAAAAAAAAAAAATTTTTCCAAAGAAAAATTTTGTATACAAAGGAATAGAAATAAATTGACAGGATCAAATGGTAATATCCTTAAAAATAATTTTTTTTATTTTTTTTTTGCAGTTATAATTTATCTTAAAATACAAAAACAACAAAAAAAAACTTTTAAGAAAATAAAGAATAGTAAATGATACCCCAAACTCCGTACGTTAAGAATTAGACTAATGAAAATGTTTGGAAAAATTATGATATTTTTATTATTTTGTTGTTGTTGTTGTTGCTTTTGTTTTTAGTTTGGTTTTTTTGGAAAAATTTATTTGAAAACAAGGAATGAAATTATTAGAATATATATTATTAGTGTATAACTGAAAAGGAAGTTCAAAATAGAATTTTATATTTTTTTTTTTAGAAAAATCAGGGTTGTCATATGGCATGTAGTAAAGAAGCTATTAAGAAATTAGACTTAAAAGATGATATGCGTAGAGCAATCAATGCGTACTAAAAACGTACTCGTACTAAAAAATTTTCAAGGTAAATATCTCACATTGTAATGTAGGAATTTTGAGTCTTTCTGAATGACTCTTTGGGATAAAGCCTGCGACTATTAATCTAAAAATTGGAAGTTTAAAAATCGAATTGGCGAACAATTTGCACATTAAAGATTAAGTCCTTTAGAATACTGTGTCGCATATTGTACCCAAGTTACAACATAAATGAACACCTATTGATATTGACCATTTTGAAACTCAATTCAAGAAGATTAATTAGATTCTAAACAAACCATAGAACTCAAAAGTAAAGAAAATAATATTTAGTAACTAAATGTTAATGGGCCGTTTTTTCAAAAGGTTCAATAGTGTAAAAACGCAAAATGTTTAATTTTTCAAAAATACTTGGAATTCTTCTGATAATTTAGTAATACATAATTATCAAAAGTAATTAATTATCAAAAATAATTACAAAATTAATTTATTAAGTATCGGAAGTTATTACAAAAGCAATTAGTTTTTAAAAATAATTAAAAAAGTAATTAAATGTCAAAAATAATTACGAAAGTAATTGAAATTCAAGTTTCATTACTTTCGAGGAATTATCAAGTAAATTCTTAGTTCTTTTTACTGGTAATTGAATCCTCAAAGTATAATTACAATATTTTTTCAATTGTTATTAGCAAGTAATGATTACCAAGTAATTATTCTGACTTCTGGTAATTGCACTGGTACTTGAATTTTACAGGTCTAGTTATAATGTAAAAATTTCTGACGCATATATTCCGAAAATTTTTGAAATAACAATCAAAATTAAGAGTTGTCGTTTGCCCATTTTAATAGTTATTGTCCATCTGGCAACTCTAAGTTCTAAAAATTCAATATATGTGTAAAGATTAAAATTTGAGCATTTAACTTCTTAAAAAGGATAATATATATATATTTATATTATATATATTATATATATATTACAGTTTATAATGATGAAGAGATGATGATAAATTTAGTAGCGATTTGAATGAATATTTATCGTTTTGTTTTGCGGTTTTATTATTTCACTTTTTATTTTTTTGTTTTTTATTTATTTTTTTATTTCTTAACTTAAAAAAATTTCCTTTGCTTTTCCTTTACATTTTTTTTATTCTTGTTTTTTTTTATTACAATTTGACACTATGGAATGGTCAATAATTTAATAATATCGCATTTATTAGAAGCCGCAAAACATTTTTATAAGACGCAAACAATATTTTGTTATTTATGTGAAAAATTAAAATGGCAAACGGGTCAGGGATGAGGGTGGGAGGGTTGCAGGGCAAAAAACAAAACATTTAAATATTTTTTTTAAGTAACGGAAAAATAAATAATTAAATAATAAATTGCAGGACTAAAAATAAACAAAAAAAAAAAAAATTAGAAAAGAAATAATAAAGTGTTGGATTGGTAGATTGGTAGATATATTGTTTTTATTTTATTTTTTGATTTTTTTTTTTTTTTTGAATATTAAAGAAATTTTAAATTTTGTTTTGTGGTTGAAACTTTAATTGAATAACTTTTTGGTTTTTTTTTCCCTGGAATATTACTTAATGTAATTGAATAATGTTAGGTTTGAAAAAAGATTAAGAAAATGGTAATTTAGATTCGAAATTGTTGGATTTATAGTAAGTAGAAAATTGATTATTAAGAAAAACTTTTTTTTTATTTCTTCAAAGGAAGGAAGAATTTTTAAAAGACACCTGAAATACTAAGCGCCGGTAGTGTGAAACTCTAAATTACCAAAAGGAAACCTCCCAAAGTAGCCAAACTATTCGCATAAATAATTAACCTCCTGCACCAGTAAATTGGCAGAAGGGTGAACATGAGACATAATTGAACACCACGTGTGGAATGGGAAATCATAAGTATTAATAAATACATATGGGGGTAATGAGGTGCGACTCATAAGATAGTTCTCACATTTGTTATATTAAAGAAACTACAAAATTTATAAAAAAAGATTGAGAAATGACGGTAGAAGGCTTACATTTTTGGTATAATATTTTTGATTTCTTCTCGAGAAGAATATCTATTACCTAATAGATATTTATAGAATAAACAAGCAGCTTCTTTATTTTAGCGTTGATAATGAACACAGCTCTTTTTAGCACATTTTCAAAAAATTTTGTAAAAATGTGCCTATATAGCTTCACTCTGTCCGTCCGTCCGTCTGTCCGTATGTTTACAAAAACTTTTACACCGTTTGAAATAGAGTAAAGAAATTTTAACCATGGGTAGTTTTTGCAAAAAAAATAATTTCGTAGAAGAATTTTTTTCTGTAGCCCCACCTGTTACGGGACTACAGCCCTCCAAAGTTGGAAAAAGCCCTATATTTAAATTGTTATAACAAGAGTTCTGTTGGAGATATTTTCAATCTGAAAACTTCAAATGATAGCTGGTTTCATAAACTTTATAAATTTTTGCCAGGCAAATGTTTAGGGTTGCCATACGGTACTAAAATTTAACATTACACAAAACTCAATTTTTGCAAAATTTTTGACCACACATATCTTTTGAACGGTTCAAGCTAGGGTCTTGAAATTTTGGGAGAAGTTAGATCCCTAGAAATTAGTAGAAGTTGGTTTACATAATTTTTTCGTCACGTCCCCTCTTTAGCAGCTATAAGGGCTCGAAAATTGAAATTTTGCTATTTTTAAACACCTGTAGGTACTTTGAATACCTGTCCAAATTTTTTTTTAGTAATATACAAAATTCAAAGCTCTATAATTATATTTCAACATGTGTCAAAGGTTTTTCTTAATTTTGAAGGGTGACGAAGCTACAGCCCCAGCAAATTCCAAAAAAGCCCTATATTTAAATTGATATAACAAGAGTTGTGTTAGGTTTATTTTCAATCGAAAAACGGTAGAAGAGAGCTACTTTTATAGGCTTTTGAAAAATATGTCGCTTAAATGTATAGGGTTACCATGCGGTACTAAAATTTACCATTATATAAAACTCAATTTTTGGAAAATTTTTGGTCCCATATATCTCCTAAACGGTTTAAGATAGGGTCCTAAAATTTTGGGAGAAGTTAGATCCTCAAATATTAGTAGGATTCGGTTAACAAAATTTTTTTGTCGAGCCCCCTGTTTAGGAGCTATAATGGGCTCGAAAATTTAAATTTTGCTATTTTTAAGCACCTGTAACTTGAATACCTGTCCAATTTTTTTTTTATTAATATACAAAATTTAAAGGCCCAATATTATATTTTAACATATGTTAAAAGTTTTGCTTAAATTTAAAAGGGGTTTTTAAAATTGAAGAAAGTGTCTCTCAGTCTAAACCTATTTCGCTTAGATAGTACAATTCTAAGTAAAATTCCAAATTTTTGTGGAATTCGCAATTTAATTCCAAGAACCTAAAAACATTAGTTAGATGAAGTTAGATCCTTGAGAAACTTGGCAACCTTCCCCATTGAAGGGCTATAACAACTTTAAAATAAAAACTTTACTGTTAGCATTAAATTTTATAAGTAAGCAGTAACTATTTCCAAGTAAATATTTCCAAAGTTAAACTCAGTATGTAATACAATATAATTTTGAAAATGTGCTTTTTTAAAAACCCTTGGTTTTTTTTCATCACTTGTTTTAAAACTGTATTTAGTCCATATAGTAAAAAGTAGGAGTGCAACCTGGCTATTCAGAGCACAAGTTACAAATCCTTTTTAATGAACACATTTGAATGTCGAATATTCTGTCGAAATAGAATCAATGACAAAGTTTTGTCATAACTAACAAAATAGAAGACAATTGAAAAATTTACGTCCCGATTATGCTATCTTTTCTTAGGTATTATGAAAAAATATAACTAAGTTTGAATCGGTTGTTTGTATAAATGTCACCAAGCTTGAATCGATAAGAATAAATCTAAGCAAGAGGAAGTAAGACGAGGTAGGGGCAAGATAACATATACAAACATAATGCATTATAAGGGCTGAATATACTAAAATTTTTCTAGACATAATTTTTTAGAAAATGGAAATGACACAAAATAATTAACAAGCCCTCTGCATTATCCAAGAATTTTGAATTTTCTATAATATCATAAAAATATGTCAATATAATATTGAAATCTTTTGTTCTTTGTGCTATTCAGCATTAGACATTTTTATATAAACTTTTAATGCATATTTACTTTATCTAAAACATTTACATATAGTTACTCAAAATTAAATCAATATACTATATATATATACAAATTTCAAACAATTTTCTAAATTTTTTTTAATATATTCTATACAGAACTATCAAAAGAATATTTTATCTCATCATAAAACTTATCATTCCTGCCTTTCAAAAACCAAAACTCTAGAAAATCCCTTGCATTTTTACAAATCCAAAATCCAAAAAAAAGGTTCAAAATAAAGCAATTTGGTTTTTTAGAATGCTGACATTAAAAAATAAAATTTTTTAAAGAATTTTCATCCTAAGGATAACAAAATTGAGTACACAAAGGAATGTCAGTAAATTTTGATTTTATTAACAAATCAAAATATACTTTATATCTTTTTCATATTCTTAGTATTGAGGTTTTAGTCTAATGAAAATCTTTTATAATATTAGAATATCAAATTTTTTTTTGGGATACAAATATTTTTATTAAAATATCATCAATTTTAATAAAAAGATATATGTATTATATATATATATGGTAATATTTAGATTATATAATAATTTCAATTAAAAAAGTTTATTATAACTTAAGGGTATAAAAATTTAATACCGCCCAAAAGTAACTATTAACAAATTAATATTTTCTATTTTTGTATAATTAATAGACATTCATAATTAAATTGATGTATGATGGTTTTAAACTTTTTTATAAAGTTTGATTTTATATTTAATTATACGTAAGATATATAATATATACAAACAAGTGATGAAAAAAACCAATGGTTTTTAAAAAAGCATATTTTCAAAATAATATAGCATTTCATACTGATCTAATCCTTACTAATCCGCTTCCCCCAACTTTTTTAGGTTCTAGGAATTAAGTTGTGAATTCCACCAAAAATTGGCATTTTACTTAGAATTTTACTATTTAAGCAAAAATGGTTGAAAATGAGAGATACTTTCTTCAATTTAAAGAACCGCTTTTAAATTTAAGAAAATCTTTTAACATTTGTTTGTACATTTAACATGTTGGACCTTAAAATTTTGTATATTAAGAAAAAAAAATTTGAACAGGTATTCAAGTTCCAGGTGTTTAATAATAGCAAAATTTCAATTTTCGAGCCCTTATAGCTGCTAAAGAGGGGACGTGACGAAAAAATTATGTAAACCAACTTCTACTAATTTCTAGGGATCTAACTTTTCCCAAAATTTCAAGACCCTAGCTTAAACCGTTTAGAAGATATGTGTGGCCAAAAATTTTGCAAAAATTGAGTTTTGCATACTGGTTAATTTTAGTATCGTATGGCAACCCTTTACACTTAAGCGACCTTTTTTGGAAAGCCTATAAAAGCAGCTCTCTTCTACCGTTTTTCGATTGAAAATAAACCTAACAGAACTCTTGTTATATCAATTTAAATATAGGGTTTTTTTGGAATTTGCTGGGGCTGTAGCTTCGTCACCCTTCAAAATTAAGAAAAAACTTTGACACATGTTGAAACATAATTATAGAGCTTTAAATTTTGTATATCACTAACAAAAAAATTTGGACAGGTATTCAAGTTACAGGTGTTTAAAAATAGCAAAATTTCAATTTTCGAGCCCTTATAGCTCGTAAACATGGGGCTGGACAAACAAATTTTGTTGGCCGATTCCTACTAATTTCTGAGTATCTAACTTCTCCCAAAATTTCAAGATCCTAGCTTGAACCGTTCAGAAGATATGTGTGGCCAAAAATTTTGCAAAAATTGAGTTTTGTGTAATGTTAAATTTTAGTACCGTATGGCAACCCTTAACATTTCCTTTTAAAGATTTATAAAGTTTGTGAAATCAGCTATCATTTGCCGTCTTCAGATTGAAAATATATCTAACAGAACTCTTGTTATAACAATTTAAATACAGGGCTTTTTCCAACTTTGGAGCGCTGTAGCCCCGTAACAGGTGGGGCTACAGAAAAAATTCTTCTACGAAATTATTTTTTTTGCAAAAACTACCCATGGTTAAAATTTCTTTACTCTATTTCAAACGGTGTAAAAGTTTTTGTAAACATAAGGACGGACAGAGTGAAGCTATATAGGCACATTTTTACAAAATTTTTTGAAAATGTGCTAATTAGGGATATGACTTTGATGGGATCGGGATTTTTAAATCTTGTTAATTAGCGTCCTTGTATTCATCTGTATCTAAAATTGGCTGCGGTATCTTACGGTGAACCAAATACAGGACTTAAATTACATGACTTTGATTGGATCTACATGTTTGCTGGGCCTAAATCTTTTGTACATTATTCGCATATCTCATTAGTATATGAACATAAATCAATTCTATTTTTCCAATATTCAACATCATGCTGTGCTTAAGAACCACCAAATAATACGGAATTATAAGATTACAATTATAGAATAAAAACGAGGAAGAGTGTAGTAGAGTAGACTGTGTCAACTCTGGGATACCCGTATGACCGTAACATATACATTATATCATCCGGTTAATTACTTTTGGCTTTATTAAGTGTAGTGGAACACTCATATAAAATAATGAGTTGTATGGCAGCTACTCGAACCCTCTGTCGTAGACCAACCAAATTTTGCAGAAATTTTTGCCATTACACTAAACAATTTTTGGCAAAAATTCAGACACCCAGCTTCATTAGGTGGAGAGTAATGCTCATATAAAATAAGGAGTTGTATGGCAGCTACTCGAACCCTCTGCAGCAGACCAACTAAATTTTGCAGAAACTTTGGCCATTACACTAAACAATTTTTAGCAAAAATTCAGACACCCAGCTTCATTAGGTGGAAAGTAATGATCATATAAAGTAAGAAGTTGTATGGCAGCTACTCGAACTCACTTCACTAGACCAATCAAATTTTGCACAAACTTTGGCCATAAAACTAAACTACTTTTGGCAAAATTTCAGACACCCAGCTGTAATAGGTACAGAGTAATGCTCATATAAAAAAAGAAGTTGTATGGCAGCTACCCGAACCCATGGACCAAAATGGCTGGATTTAAATAGCGATGACGGCTATTGCAAAAAAACGAATTTTCGAAAATTGCAAGATCTTAGCTCCTTTAGTTTTTGAGTTATCGTGCGGACGGACAGACGGACGGACAGACGGATGGACAGACGGACGGACGGACATACATAGCTAAATCGATTTATTTTTCGATTCTGATCCGATCCATACACTTGAGTCTATATCTACCCCCCTCCTTCTCTGCGTCACAAACGTAATGGCAAATTTATTATACCCTTTGACTATATAGTCATACGGGTATAAAAATACACCAAATGCTAATTGCGAAATTTAATTTGTCATCTGTAGGTATATATTTAGGCTAAAAATTCTGAATATTTTAACCTTTTTATTTATTTATTCTAAATTAGGGTTATCAATTAAATTTAATTAAAATTAATTGTGACATTCAAAAAGATATTTTGTGGTTTTTATACCCGTATGACTATATAGTCAAAGGGTATAATAAATTTGCCATTACGTTTGTGACGCAGAGAAGGAGGGGAGGTAGATATAGACTCAAGTGTATGGATCGGATCAGAATCGAAAAATAAATCGATTTAGCGATGTATGTCCGTCCGTCTGTCCGTCCGTCTGTCCGTCCGTCTGTCCGTCCGTCCGTCCGTCTGTCCGTCCGTCTGTCCGTCCGCACGATAACTCAAAAACTAAAGGAGCTAGGGTCTTGAAATTTTCGGAAATTCGTTTTTTTGCAATAGCCGTCATCGCTATTTAAATCCAGCCATTTTGGTCCATGGGTTCGGGTAGCTGCCATACAACTTCTTTTTTTATATGAGTATTACTCAGTACTTATTACAGCTACGTATCTGAAATTTTGCCAAAAGTAGTTTAGTTTTATGGCCAAAGTTTTTGCAAAATTTGGTTGGTCTACTGCAGAGGGTTCGAGTAGCTGCCATACAACTTCTTATTTTATATGAGCATTACTCTATACCTATTGAAGCTGGGTGTCTGAAATTTTGGCAAAAATAGTTTAGTGTAATGGCCAAAGTTTCTGCAAAATTTCGTTGGTGTACTGCAGAGGGTTCGAGTAGCTGCCATACAACTCCTTCTTTTATATGAGCATTACACTACACCTAATAAAGCTGGGTGTCTGAAATTTTGGCAAAAATAGTTTAGTGTAATGGCCAAAATTACAGCAAAATTTGGATGGTCTACTGCAGAGTGTTCGAGTAGCTGCCATACAATCCCTTTTTTTATATGAGCATTACCCTACACTTAATAAAGCTGTATGTTTTAAATTTTGCCAAAAGTAATTAACCAGATGATATAATGTATATGTTACGGTCATACGGGTATCCCAGAGTTGACACAGTCTACTCTACCACACTCTTCCTCGTTCTTATTAAAAAATTAGTTCAAAAATTTTCCAATGTCGTTATTTTCTTATTAAATTTTTTTATTCTTATTTTTCTTTAATTAATTTTACATTACAATTCAAACAGTCAACAGTAGAAAATCCATTTATCACAGTTTCTTTATATTTTCTTTTTTGTTGTTCTTGTTTTTGTTGTTATTGTTTTTTTGTACTTTGGTTTATTTCTAAAAATAGCCCCATATAATTTTCTGGGGTATCTTAAAATTTATTGTGGTCAGTCATACTCTGGTTTTTTTTTTTTTTTTTGAATACTTAATTTTCTATTTAAGTTACTTTTATTATAATTATTTTATCTATGTCCTAGAAAATTCCATTCACTTCGTGTATATCTCTCTTTTTTTCTCTCAGTCATTCTAAATTCCATTTTAATATACTTTCTCTCATTATTCATTTAAACTCAATTTTGTTTTTTTTTTGTTTTCTTTATCTATTCTATATAGATATTCGTTGTCTCTTTTACTCCTTATCGTTTTATAATAATAATAATAATAATAAAAAAATTCAGCCTTCAAAATAATAAGCTTAAACATCTTTCATAAAATTTATAACTAAAAAATAAAAAAGATAACAACAACAATAACAACAAATGAACATAATAATAACAATAAAACAACAACAACAACACTCATAATTTTTGTTTTTCTCCTTGTCATTATTTTAAGGGGGATTTTACTTGAATATATTCACCACAGATATGTATATATATACAGTAAATGGAGGGGCGTTAAATAGGACACCAAAAACAACAAAAACAACAAAATATTATTAAAATAATATGAAAAATCTATATAAAGATTTTTATACTATGGTCTTCATTAAAGCAAAGAAAATTATTATTTGTTTTTTTTTTTTTTTTTTTTTTTTTTGTTTTTTTTTTATTATTGAACTTTATTTTATATACAAAAAAACCAATGGTGAAAAAGGACCCTTCATTTAAGTTTTCCCCCAAAGCAATTCATTGCATTTGCAAAAAAAATTTACTTCCGTTGCAAAGACGCGATCCGCGTTAAATTAAAAAACAAAAAAAAATAATATAAAAAATTTACAAAATTTTTTTTTTTTTTAAACGGAACATAACAAAATGTACTCTCATTTCCTTGAGAATGAATTAGCTGTATTTAAAATGTTATATACATAATATGTATAACAGTATAATATATAATATTATCTTTACTGTTATACTATAGGAAATTTTTTTATTTTTACTGTATAATTTTTATATTTTTGATATAACTTAATACTTTTCATTTACAGTTAGTATTTATATATATATATATGTAGTATATATATATATATAGTGTAATATGTATGAGTATTATTTATATGTGTTGATAGGCAATTTTAATAGAATTATATATATGGCCAGGACGATGATTACGTGCCAAGGATCCATTATTTAAGAAACGTATATAAAATTGAGAATCAAAAGGAAAAAAAAAAATAAAAAGAAGAAAATAAAAAATAAAAAATAAAATATTAACGGGAAAAAATGTGTTCTACTAATAACCGACATCAGGAAATGCTTTAGTAAAAGTTCCCAGAGGTGAAAATCACACAATCATGTTGTCTAATAAAAAATATTGAATGGGTTTTGTTTTTTTTTGATTTGTAATATAGTTGTTTTTGTTGTTCTTGATATTGTTGTTGTTGTTATTGTTGTTTGTTTTTTTTTTATTTTTTTATCAATTGAGTAGGTGTAGAAAATGACTACAAAATGATTTTCAAATGGAATCGTATAATTTGATAAAGATATTTAAATATATAGTTAGACTATGGGTGACGTTTATGTAAATTGATATTATATTGTTCTATTTTTAAATGAATCGAATTTGCTTGGGTTTAAAGAATTTATTTCAGGTTATGTTGTTTTTGATTGTATTAAAGTTTAATTTATAATATGAATCTTAAGATATCTTTTGATTTGAAATTCTGAAAAACAGACTTTGCTTAATTTCTTGTTGAAAAATACAGGACTTTGATTCTGCACTTAGTAGTAGTTCTTCCGTAGCTAGTAGAAGTTCATTGATATTTTAATGTTTCAAAATAAATTTATTTTACTAAGACTGTTAAATTCGAAGTAGGAGGTGATGAATTTACAAAAAGTTTGATTTTAATTAATTATATCGTATATTTACATGACAATTATTTTTCTTGCCCTTCAAATTATATCTTTATTAGAATATAGCTTATGTGTTTATTTTTTCTTCCTTTAAGGAGTAAAACGCATTCACCAAGTATATTCAGGCAAGGCTTCAGTTCTTTAATCGTTATATTTATTAAGCCATTGATTATTCGGCTGTAGCTATTGTATAAAAGATTGCAAATACACATTTGATATTTTTGTGCGCCATCTATTATTTTGATACAAGAGAGTTTAATGTCAATATTAATTAGTTCTTATTTAATTTTACGATATAAACTATTACGATATAATTATACAATTTTACGATATATTTTTTGTTATACTGTATATGATCCGACTGGGGTTTAAATCTGAGATCTTTCCCAATGAAAGGTTGACATCTTAACCACTATGCCATTGGTCAGATCATGCCCTTATTTAATTTTCATAAATTTACCGTTAGGTTAAAAAAAAGTATAAAACTTTGATTTATTTAAGTTACTTAATACTCCTTCGAGAACATTTATTAAATAATAATCACTTAATTTTTTAAATTTCCATTTGTATATGTAAACCACAATAGAAAACTAAATAGGCAAGTGAGAAAAAAAATGAATAAATAGTAAGTTCCGTTAACTGTCATCAGGTAACATATATTTATTTTAAATTAAGTTGATTTAAACAGGTCTTTTTAGGTTCTATACATTAAACTATTTTCCTTATAGAACTTGTATTTAATAATGACATTAATATTTCAAAAGAAAAAACTCCTAATGTGGGAGTGGGATTCAAATATTTTCTCATAACGGTTTAATGGACTAATAAGCAGTGCAATAATTTAGTGACATAGTCTTAGAACAATATTAAAAAACAAAAAAAAACAAATAATCAGCCAAATGTACTAAATTCGAAAATATGTTTTAAAAATTGAAAGCATGCAGTCAATCGTTCTACAATGAAAGATTGAGAACTACTGTACATTGAGAAGCGACCTTAAATATTAAGTTACGATTTTTTTTTAAATGCTAGTGACAAAGGAGCTGGGGACTTTGAAAATTACGACTTGAAAAATCTGAAATATGGGTGTATAATATTATTACAGAAGATATGAGTTAGACAAGTGAGAAATGTAGTAAATAAAGAGCGTGAGTCATTATTAACAGCCAAGCTTGAAAAGTCATAAAGTGTAGAATGTCTATTATGCAAACAACTTATCATGCAAAATAAAATTTAGAGGTAAAAAATGTATTGAAGTAATATAAAATATTTAGTCCAAGAAACATCAAGTTATTAATGAATTTTTAAAGAGAAAGCAACCTAATTGGTTGTTTGTTTGTTTATATGTAGTGCATATATTCCTTAAATACTCAGCCGATTACTTATTATAAAAATTTGTATATAAAGGTTTTTGAGAACGGAGAGTGTTTCTGGGCTGACAATTTTGTTTAACATTTTTGTATAGCGATTGACAAAAAATTTTGTAAACATGGTGATTAACACATTTTGGAATTTGTTGAGGAATTTCGGTACAACGATCTGTCAAATAAAATTTTGAAAGCGAATTAAGGCGACTTTTTCAAAGTATCTACTGCTTTGACCCCTAAGAAAGTTTCAAAAATTTGTTGGATTCCGTTAACCCAACTTCAATTACAATAACTTATTGACAAGAGCAGCAATGTATGTATCCCACAAAGTTTCAAATATTTTGAAAAAAAATTTAAAACCTTGAGCATGCAACTAATCCTTGTAAATGTCTTTTAAGTTCTGGAAACTATTACATTTCCATTCAACACTCACAAATTTATTAACTGTATAATAATATCCATATTGCAAAATATATCTCTAGGATTTATAATTTTTGAATAAATTTCAACTTTGTATCCAAACAATCAAATTTAAATGTAGTTTTGCAAGACTTTACAAAATTTTGAAAAAGTTTTAAGGAACATTACAGTAAAAATTTTAAAATAACAGTTTTAACCCTTAGCAAAATAGTCAAGTAAAAGTTATTAAAAAAGTGTTAAAGGTGTCGACACTTTAAACTTTTATCAAAAAAAAAAAACAAACAAAAAGACAAAATAACAATTAAAAATATAAACAAGAAAACAAAAACACCTTTTATACTTTATTACCGTTATATTTATGCTATTTTATATTTTGTTTGTTTTTCAATAGTGAATTAACAGTTTAGACAGAGACAACAACATAAATAAGAAACTGAACGAAAAAAAGTATTTAACTATTTATGAGAATTTTTATTTTTTTGTGTATTTGTGTTTTTATTTTTCTTTGTAATATTTAACGGGATTTTTGTATTTTGTTTTTGTTGCTTTCTTAAAAAAAAAATAAAGAAATGAAAAACAACGGTTTTTTTTTTGTTATTGTTATTGTTTTTATTTTGAATTAGTCTTTCACACGAAATAATTAATGTTTAGTGATTAGAAAATTACGGTTATAATCAAAATAAATGTACAAATTAACAAATAAACAAACACACATACACTAAACACTTTAAAATAAAATAAATAACGATAGAAAAATTATGGAATATTAAGAATATGGTGTTGTTGTCATTTTTTTCAAAAATTGGTTTTTGTGTTTAAAAATTGAAAAGCAAAATTTAAAACAGAAAAAGAAAGAGAGAGAAGACATTTTGATGACATTTGATGGGAACAAATTGATAACAAGATTGAATGAAATTATTATTATTTACGTTGGGTTTGTTTTTTTTTTGTGTTTGTTATTTTTAATGATAAATGAAGGTAAAAAATAATAAATAAGTTTTATTTTTGTTTTTTTTTACCGTTTTCTTTTAATTTTATTAAATTTTGTGTGTTGAAAAACAAAATCTTTAGATATAGGGTGTAGTCATCAATATTACTTGAAAGTTATGATTTTATAAAATTTTTTTTTTGTATATATCCTGGCGATGGTGCAGTGGTTGTGGCGCTGAAACGTTCGGGTTTCGATCCCTGGCTGCGTAAACTCAATAAATAGTGTTTGGAAATATAATATTATATAAAAATAGCTTATAATTAAATATGTAATAGTCTAAAAATAGAAAAATTATAATTAATAAACAAATAAAATATAAAATATTACCTATAATCGTGTTCCCGAAAAAACTTATCGCTTAATAGTAAATAAAAAATTTACTTTATCTATATAATAAGGGGTATGCATCGTAGTATCTCCTTGATAGGAAATCTAGGAAATCGTAGTGCCATCTTGGGGAGACATTTGGCTTCGTCTTTTCCAAAGGGCGTGAAATTGAAAATCTTGTGGAATAACTACAGCAGAGCAATAATCTACCTTAATGAACTAAACGATTAGTGAAATTCGGAGAGAAGCTTTGTGGAAGACCTATGCTACTCCAGGGTGTTAAACAGAAGAACAAAAAAAATATATACAGATTTTTCCGCTTAAAGAAGCACATATTCAGGAGTTGATTCCTTACATCAAAAACAGAAAAATATCGTTTAGTATAAATCGAGAGGAAGCGGGTCTATTTTCCAGTAGTTTTCGATATATGAGAACTTATATTATTTTAGTTCGAAATTAGAAATTTGCGCATAACTTTGACATCACAAGATTAACAGAAACTAAGTTGGGATTATTTGAAAGCCGAAATGTCTCTTATGTAAAAAAGACTTATTAGTCTAATTACATTTTAAATTGGTGAAAAATTTATGAAAATATTTATATAATTTCGAAAATAACGGTTTTTCTTTACAAAATGTCATATTAAAGTACCGTTATTATTTCAAATTTAAAAACTTTTAGAGCCTAATATAATTTTTTATTAAATAAATTAATTAAATAATAAGTATTACCATTTCCTATTAAAAATAGAACCACCACCTTTCATTCGACTTTTTTTTCTCGTTTTACTGTCAATATTCACCTCGTGGAATATGTGTGCTCTTGGATAAAACACCCTGTACTATATAATATACTTAAAGTAATTATAATAAATATTTTTTGATTTTTAATAGAATTGGACAAGATAAAAATTAGAAAATTTATACCGATTTTATTTAATAAATGGTAGTTAATCAGTGAAAATATTTTTTTAAGGATTGTCATAATGATGATTCGCCTTCGAGTAAAATTCCGAAATTTTGATTTAATAATGGTTTTTCTTGTTTAAAAAAAAAAGAAATTATAAATATTGTTTTTGATAATAGAATTAGATTTATTTAAGATAAGATAATTATATAAAGTTTTCTATCATTCATATTTTACTATATTGTAAGGGGGTTTATCCAATGTTTTTGTTGTTCTTTTTTAATGTTTCTTTGTTAATTTGATAATAATTATTTTGATTTGTAAATATTAATGGACGATTACTTTTTGTCCTTTGTTTTAGTTAAATTTAATTAATTTAAATGTTTGATGATTGGAATTATTTATGAGTTTTTTTGTAATAACATTAATACAATTAATAATTTGGGGTTATATATTTGATGACATTTAAGTTCAAAGGAAAGGTGTGTTGCTTTTTTAAGGTTTTGTAAAATGGTTGGTTTGTTGAATAATTTAATTTTTTTTATTAAAAATAAAAAGTTGGTAAGAGAAGACGTTGCTCACCTAATTTAATTCAATATTAATGATAAATTACATATTTCAAATTAACTTTTTTTATATGAGACACATTGGAAGGCTCGACAGCCACCCATTAAAACTGTATTCTCGATGGTATTTCGACTAATTCTCGATGGTCATTTGGGTAGTGTGTGACTTTAACACTCCTAAACCACGGTTCTTTTTGAACTAAACTGTGGGTTGGGACCTATGAAACAAATATACAGTTTGGTTATGGGGATGGGGATATAGAAGGATATTTGAATTTTGGTTGAAGATATTTGGGATTGTTGAATTGGAAGGGAAATGGCGAGAAAATTTGATTGGATAAACAGAAGAAAAAACCATTTCCGAGCCGAAGACATTGCTAATTCTAGGTAAATCCAGAGTAATCAAAACTTACATTATAAGATGTTTTGAAATATTAATTTCGAAAAAAGGGTTTGCCACGTTTCAGTGCAAGATCTCAGATTTAAATCAGTTCATCTTACTAAAAAATTTAAAACCTTGGTATAAATTGTCTTTGTTATATTTGAACTCAACATTTCCGATTTATGATAGATCATACTATCAACTAGAAAATAAATGTATAGCTTACCAATAAAAACTTCTATGCACTCCAATACCATATTTTGGAAAACACTAAGGACCATAGTTTTTTGAGTTTCTGAACTAATGTTAAAATTTAATTTAAGCTGTTTGACTGACAAGTAAATCTATATTGCAATGTGCCAAGTTTAACCCCCTCTTAAGTTTTTTCTATGTTCTCCGAATTTATATATATTATGTAAAGTTATCTTAGTATACATTTTATTTACACTTTTTACATTTTAATTTTTTTTACACTTTATATTTCCCAACAAAATGATAAGATTGAAGAATATGTATATATATATATAGTCTCTCTTAAACAATATTTTAAAATACACTTTATTTTAAATATCGTATATTCCCATATTCCCATATTTATCCACGTATCACTGCATATCATTCATTTATTTTTTATTTTCAAAATCTATACTTAAAATTTACATTTACATCTTAAAGTCATCTTATTAACATGGATTTTATTTCAACAATAAGTAAAAATAAATTTAAATTTTACATCTTAAGTAAAAAAAAAAAAAAAAAAAAAACTTTTATTATTGCGTTTTTATCTTTCACTCTATTTAAGTAATACACACACAATTTTGCTCTACATCTAGTACTCAATTTCAGATTTTTATTTTATTTTATTTTTTTAAATTTCAAACCATTTGAATGGAAAATAAAATTCTTATTATTATGTTACAATTTTATGATAATATCTATAGATACATATAATAATATAAAAATGAAATTGAATCTATAGATATATAATACTGTTTTTTTTTTATTTTAAAATAATTCTCTTAAAATGTATATATATCCCACTTGTACCTTATAGGTATATAAATTTTACATTTATTTTTACTATTTTTAATAGCAAAAATAAAGGTTGGCATTTAAAGTTGAAAACTGCAGTTTAAAACGAATAAATTACTAAGGTGACCATATACTTTGTTTTTTTTTGGAATTGAAAATAAAAAGGTACTATTACACAGAGTGGAAATAGTACAATAATTCAACACAATGTGAAGGAGTGAATTTAAAACTGGTTGCTTATTAAAACGGCTCTTTGAGATGAGTCCTAAGTACTCAAAATGGAATGAAGTCTCATTTGTACGAATTTTTGGGGACTTTATACGTAGGTAAAAATTTCAAAAAAACACTTAAACACACTTCAACCTAATAAAAGCTATAAACGTATTCAAAAATATTTTTCTGACATATGGCACCTTCAGTTGATCCTTGAAAAATCATTATGTTCTAAAACAAGCTTAATTTTCCAAATCAATCTTTCGAAATTATTTCGAATAGGTATGCAAGCATACAACAATTTAAAAAAACATATAAATACAGATTTAAATTGACGACAGAACTTTAGAAATATTAAACGATGGAAGATATAGCTATTAAAAAAATCAATTATATGTTACAATATTCCTATTATACGCAACATTTCGAAATTTTTTACAATCTCGGGCATTCTTCATATTTTTTAGGAAATTTTAAGAAATCTTTTTATATGTTTTGCATTTGCAAGTACCAAAAATAATTACAAAAATAATTGAAATCCAAATTTAATTATATTCTAATTAATTATCAAGTAAATACTTAATTCTTTTACCTGATAATTGAATTCCCAAAATACCATTACAAACATTTTTTAATAGTAACTAGCAAATAATAATTACTGTAATTGTATACTGGTACTTGAATATTGTAGGTCCAATACATAGTACTACTATAACTTGATTTACTGTCGGAATAGATTGTATAAGAAACTCGTCAGTTATTAAATAAGAATAATTCTACATAAGGATAAGAGTGAAGAAATTCTTTTACTTATTTTTTTAGGGTTTTAGGGTTTTTGGCATTAAAAAAAATGCACCAAATAATTTTAATTCGAAATTGTACTATTATTAATAAAAACTTAAGTTTTATACATATATGTGTAAGTATAAAAATCAATAGCGTTCAACTTACGTATAGAGTAATATGGTCACTTTAAATTACAAAAAAAAAAATTAATATTTTCAAGTTACATTTATACTTGTGTTCACTCAGAGTAAAACGTACTTTTATTTCAGTCTTAAAGGATTCGATTTTTTTTTTTAACCCTTTTTGTTGTTGTTTTTTTTTCTACCTTTGGAAGGATATTGATAGAAGAACCAAAAAATAATTTTTTAAGGTAAGTTTTGTTTTAAATCATAATTTACTGAAAGGAAGAAAATTGTAAAGAAAAATGAATTATGAAATGAATTATACAAAAATAAGGAACAGATATATAAAGGACACACAAAAAAAAATAATAAGAGACTCTAAGAGAAAGAAATAAAATAAAATCAAAAAGAAAAAAAAAAATCAATAAAAAAAATAATTGAAGGGTTATAAAAGAAAAAGAAAGTAAAATCAAAGTTACCTAGATTTTATCGACTTAGAAAGAATTATAGTTATGGTTTTTGTTTTTCTTTTTAAAATAAAAGAAACTTTTCTTCGGATTTTCCCATTTTCTTTTATTTTATATTAATTTTGTTTGTTTTGTTTTTATTTTATTTTTTTTTTTTTTTGGATTTGTAGCTAAAAATTATATTTTGAATAAAACTGAAATGTTTTTTGAGTGTTTTATAGTCCCTTTTTATACCCTACACCTATAGAATAGGTAAAGGGGTATATTAACTTTGGTATGGTGTTTGTAACCACCTAAAGGAGCGAGCTAGATATGGAAAAGTATATATATTTGTGATCAGCGTGACCGCCTTAGTCGATATAACCATGTCCGTCCGTCCGTCCGTCCGTCCGTAGGCACGATAACTGAAAAAATAATGGAGCTATCTTGATGAAATTTTAACTGTAGGTTACTAGGACTGAAAGTACGGCGGGGATTGCATATGGGCGAAATCGGCCCATGGGTTCGGATTCTGGACCTTTTAATCGGTTTCAGGGCTAACGAACAAATATAAAAAATCACGATAACTCAACAACTAATGACGCTATCTTCATCAAATTTGTGCCGTAGGTTACTAGTAATGAAACTACTTCGGGAATTGCGTAAGGTCGGAATTGGACCATGGGTTCGGAACCTAGAACTTTTTGATCGAATTTATGCCAAACGAGCATAATTCCGAAACCAATGAAGATAGAACCTCCAAATTTAGTATCAGGGTGTCCCTTCCTATTTCCTAAGTGTCTTGTGAATTTGGGTCCCATTGGAGTAGTGGGTCGGGGACCAGCCACACATTTCCGAAGACCTTAAAGCATATCTTTAAAATTAATAAAGATCACAACTTGAAAAAATGTAGAAGCTTCCAATTTGCCACAAGGGTGTTCTTTACTATCTCTTGCGTGTTCCCCTAATTTGGGATCAATTGGAGTGGTGGTTCAGTACCCCTCTCAGACCTCCCAAGTTTTAAAAGCTTATAATCGAAATTACCAAAAATAGTTACTTAAAATTAAGATAGACCGTTCAAATTGTGTACAAGGGTTAACTAGTGCTATAAGTAAAGCGCGGGCTGTATAAGGGCGAAATCAGCCCAGCGGTTCGGATTCCGGACCTTTTAATCGATGTCAGGGCTAAGGAACATATATAAAAAATCACGATAACTCAACAACTAATGAGGCTATCTTCATGAAATTTGTGCTGTAGGTTATTGGCAGCGAAGCTACGGCGGTGATTACGTACGGTGAGGATTGGACAATGGGTTCGGAACTTAGAACTTTTTGATCGAATTTAGGCCAAACGGGCATAATTCCGAAACCAATGAAGATAGAACCTTCAAATTCAGTATCAGGGTGTCCCTTCCTATTTCCTAAGTGTCTTGTGAATTTGGGTCCCATTGGAGTAGTGGGTCGGGGACCAGCCACACATTTCCGAAGACCTTAAAGCATATCTTTAAAATTAATAAAGATCACAACTTGAAAAAATGTAGAAGCTTCCAATTTGCCACAAGGGTGTTCTTTACTATCTCTTGCGTGTTCCCCTAATTTGGGATCAATTGGAGTGGTGGTTCAGTACCCCTCTCAGACCTCCCAAGTTTTAAAAGCTTATAATCGAAATTACCAAAAATAGTTACTTAAAATTAGGATAGACCGTTCAAATTGTGTACAAGGGTTAACTAGTACTATAAGTACAGCGCGGACTATATAAGGGCGAAATCAGCCCAGCGGTTCGGATTCCGGACCTTTTAATCGATGTCAGGGCTAAGGAACATATATAAAAAATCACGATAACTCAACAACTAATGAGGCTATCTTCATGAAATTTGTGCTGTAGGTTATTGGCAGCGAAGCTACGGCGGTGATTACGTACGGTGAGGATTGGACAATGGGTTCGGAACTTAGAACTTTTTGATCGAATTTAGGCCAAACGGGCATAATTCCGAAACCAATGAAGATAGAACCTCCAAATTTAGTATCAGGGTGTCCCTTCCTATTTCGTAAGTGTCTTTGAAATTTGGGCCCCATTGGAGTAGTGGATCGGGGACCAGCCACTCAGTTCTTAGGCCCTTAAAGCATATTTTCGAAATTAATAAAGATAGTAACTTGAAACAAATGTAGAAGCTTCCAATTTGCCACAAGGGTGTTCTTTACTATTTCTTGCGTTCCCCCATAATTTGGGATCAATTGGAGTGGTGGTTCAGAACCTCTCTTAGACCCCCCAATGTGTAAAAGCTTATCATCGAAATTAATAAAACTAGTAACTTAAAATTAAGATAGAGCGTTCCAATTGTGTACAAGGGTTAACTAGTATTGAAAGTATGACGGGACTGCATATGGGCGAAATCGTGCCATAATTTCGGGTCCTGGAACCCTTGAAAAGTTCAAGGACTAACAAACATATATCTTACAAACACCATAACTCAAAAAATAATGCCGGTATTTTGATGAAATTTAACAGTAGTTTACTAGTAATGAAAGTACCATGGGAATTGGTTGTGGTCGAGTTTAATTTCGACGCCAAAGAATATATTTCCTATGTCCTATGTGTCTCCGAAATCTAGACTTAATTTTAGTGGTTCAGCTATGTTCAAAGGTACTTGGTGCATTTATGTAAAATTTATTTTTATATTTAAATGAATTATATGAAAAGGTGTAAATTTTTAATTGTATTTTAGAAATACATTTATTGCATATTTTGCGTTTATAAGCTTTTTCTATTAGGTATATAAACTAACCATTTAAAATAATTGCAATTTTTAAAAATTTGGATTATTAAATATATTATGCTTTGATTATCTTTTTATCACAAAATTTAATAATTAGAATTTTTTCATTTTGTAATTGAATTGGAATAAATATATTTTCATTTATTTCAAGTTTGTTTGTTTTTTAATATTTTTAAATAGATAAATTAGTAAGAATTTGTAGTATTTTTTAATAGATAGGGTAATTAGAAAATGTTTTTAGTATTATACAGTTAATTTGGTTAGCTATGTCTTACGATCAAATTAATAACAGCTTCTATGGTGTTAAAATGACTTATGGATATGTCCTTAAATTTGAACCAAATAGGTGTAGGGTATTTCTAAGTCGGTTGCACCGACTGACTGTTTCTTTACTTGTTTTATAGTTTTTCTTGCATTCTTTTCTTAAGTTTTTATTTTACTGTTGTTGTTTTTTGTATTTAAGTGCTTAGAGGTAAAAGCATTTTTTACTTAAAATAATCAGGGACGTATACGATAAAAATTTTGAATTGAAATTTTGGTTTTTTAGTTTGAAGTTTTAAATTGATAAAAATTTGATTTATTTTTTTTACTACATAGATAGGTAAATATTGAAAAATAAACCTTCATATATTGATTCCGAATTATGCTAATAGACATTTTGATCACCTAAATCCGTGAGAATTTTAAATTTTTAAATTCGTAACACTAAATGTTAATAGTCTTTTAAAAATAAGGTTTAGATGTATTTGAATTTTAAAATCATAAACTGACACTTTTAATGAAAAATACCTAATAACTACCTAATACAAATGAATGTATGTGTGATGGAAGCTCACATAATGTCAAATCATTGAGCTTAGTTTTATTTATCATATAAAAGTGAAAATATATAAAAATTTATTAATAGAATCGATTTACCAATCATTCGTCATTTGACTCTAATTAATAGTATAATAACAGGATTGTAAAAAGCTCAAATTTCGACTCAAATCATCGCTCTACTCAAATTTTGAGTCCGCTCAACCTTTGAGTAAGCTCAATATTTGAGTCCGCTCAACTTGTGAGCGCATATGAATCGATCATAGTATGACCAGACTCATCATTTGAGTTGAGCTATGAATTGAGTTTGGAATTTGAGTCCGCTTATTTACAACTCTGTATAATAAAATATTAATGAATAATAAAATATAAATAAATTGTTTTGTTTATAATTAACTCACAGACACTTGAGTGAATCAACTTTTAATTATTTTAGTAAATTAGAGTATTTTTCAGTTGAACCTATGCAATATTTTTATAAAAATAATTGACTCATTTTGTATTTAAAATTTTCACTTGAAAAGTGATTAGAGTTTAGAGTTTCCCATGTAACAATTTTGTGCCAAATTAAGTATATTTTACTGCATATTTCTACTTAAGAGATCATTATCATTTTTCAATACCATTCATTTTATAAACTCATTAAAATTCAATAATATGTTTTATAAGGTAAAATTTAAATGCTTAATAATCCCCTGATGAAACGTGTATATCTACAGTACCATGGTACAGACCAATTTATTGAAACTTCTTTTTAATATAAACCGTCTTATTTACTAACTTAGATTGTGTTAGTCAATCTAATAATTTTCTAGTTAAATAATATAAAAAAAAACACAACAACATCCCTGATTTAATTGATTGAACACTATTCGAAAAACTTTTTTTCATTTTCTTTTCATTATATTAAAATTCATCTTACTTACTTACATATATTTTACTACCATTTACCAATTCCTTCAAGAATATTTAACAACAACAACAACTACAACAAAAACTACAACACAACAACAATTCTTTAACAATATAAAAATGTAAAACAAAACTTAAAATATCTTTTAGCAAAATCTAACTATATAAATAAAAGAAAACAAGAATTTAAAAAAATAATAAAGTATATAAATCTATTTTTATATTATATATGTATGTATTTTTATATACTTCAATTTTTACATGTTCAATGTATAAATCCTTCAAAATAGAAAAATATTAAAATCAGACCAAAATCTGTTATAAAATAAAAATCTCAAAAAAAAAATCAAAATTATTATTATTATTTTGTGTATATGTGGTATATGATAATATGCATTGCATATGCAAATCCTTTTTCGAAAAAAAAAATTATTTAGAACAACACAATATAAAAATAAGGATTTTTTAAAAGGATTATATTATATATATATATTTTATAAAATAAAAACTTTCTACAACTATATGGTATTCTTTTTGATATTTATTCATATAATATTATAAAAAAAATTTCAGAATAAATTTTACAGCTTAAATTATACATTTTTATTGCTCTTATTTACTTATACATATATTATTATATACATATATTTATTTATATAATATATTTTATATACATATTAGTTAAAAAATTCTTTTTTTTGATATTCATTTATGCACACATATTTTAATGTAAAGATTCAATTCATAGTTTTTTTTTTTTACATATACATAGTCTGAATATATACCAACACATATACATAGACAGTACACGTATGTGGATCTATATAGGAAGATATTAGAGAAAAAAAAAATTGATGCAAAAAATATATTTACAACAAAACTTTTATTTTAAAAAACAGGAAGAAAGTATAAAAACGGTATATTTTACAAATGATTTTTCACGTAACTTTAAAATTGCATACTTTTAGGTGTACATATGCATTATGTACTACGAACATTCAGGATATTATATATTATGAATTAACTTTGAATAATATATAAGAATGAAGATTTATTATTATATTTTATCCAATGTTCTATTAATTTTTAAGAAGAGACTTTATATATGAAAAATAATTATCATAAAAATGGTTTCCAAAAATAACTTTTCATAATTTAATATAGTTAGGAAAACTTTCATTAAATGGATTTGGGGTTGCTATAAACTATAAAAATAAAAAAAAAAGGTAGAAAAAAATTGACTAATATTCATTAGGTTAAAATTAGTTTAATTATCCTAAGAATTATACTTTTTTTTTTTTTTTTTAATTTATTACTTTGTATCTTTAAATAGATTATGGAATTTTAGAAGTTTTTCAGATGTCTGATCTTTAAAAAAAATTTTATTAGAACTATAATTAAAGAATTATGCTTCGGGATTGATTATTTTTCATATTTTTAAAATTATTATAAAGTAACTTCCAGAACGTGATTTAAAGCTGTTGGTTTTATTTGGATATTCAGAATTGTTAGTTGTTGAAGAAGTTTTTGTAATTTATATTGCAAAAGAGATCATATAACTCCTATTCTGAGATTCCAGGAATAAATCATACAGCGGTCTGAAAGTTTAAATATCCTAGGTATGCAGCTTAATCAAAAAATGTTATGAAATGAATATAATTTTGATGTTGCTAATAACGCTGTCAAATGTTTGGGTTTTTTCTCTCGCTGTAAAGCGTATTTTTCTCCCAGAGATCTGTCTAATAACGTAACAAAGCGTAAATACGACATAAGAATTAGCGATCCTTCAGTCAAGGTTATTTGCACTCCTTTTAGCACTCGTCGTAATATTGGAGCTTGATTTCTCTTTTATAGATATCTTGTACGTATTGACACTTGCTCTATTGAATTGAAATCATTAAACAATAAACAATTCCAACGCAACATCAGGGAGGGCTTAAGTGCTTACTTCTACATAGTGGAAATTCCTAGGTGGCTCAAAACAGGTTATGGAAACTCATTTATTGTGAGAACTGCTAGAATATGGAACATGCTTCCATCCAATGTGTTCCTCTCTGATAGAAATAGACTTTTATGCAATTTGCAACGTTTTAAAAAGAACTTAAATAAATTCGTTTGTAACCTATCACCCAACTCTCCTCTTCTATTCTATTTGCCTTCTAGCTCCTTAGCCCCATAGCCAAGTCGACATATCTATATTCGTTTTTCTAGAGTTTGACTTGCGTGTAAAAAAAAAACAACAAAAAAATTATTTGATTATAGTTATAAGATTTTTCTTTATCTGTGAGTTATATTATTAAATTAAATTGTATGGCGGTTGAATGTATAATTGTTCAAATAATAATTTTTAAATTCTATATTAATATAAAGTTTAATAATTATTAGCTTACAATGTACTTAGCTTCATAATACTTAGTTATATTAAATATTATGCAAAAAGATTTTAATTAGTTCTTATAACTCGCGTATTAAAATAAAATTTAAACCTTTTTAAAATTTGAAATAGATCTTAAAAATCAAAAATAGTTCTTAAAACAAGAAAACGCTTAAAAAATGTACAAAATAATTTTTGGCGTATAAAACAATGGAAAATTCTCTAAAATATTCTGATTTTATACAAAGCCTTTAACAAAAGCTCAAGTTGTTTTTCAATCTAATGAACAAGTATATTGTTAATTATATTAAATATATGAAATTTATTATAATAAACTTAAGTTTTTGAATAGTTTTGTATAATAATTATGTGTAAAAAATAAAAGTATATTTAAAATCTCAAAAAAAACATATAAGTTTATAACAGAAATATGTATACAAATTTATGTAATTAAATTAAAAAAAAAGATGTATATATATATACACATTTAAAAGTTCATATGTACATTTATATAGTCTTAGGTAAAATTAAAATATTCTTATATATGCAAATAAAATATAAAAGTTCAAATGTTTTTCAACTCAAATCTTTGAGACTTAAAAAAAAAGTTTTATTATGAATATTGAAAAAAAAAAATCTGATAATAAAGTTTAAGTGTTTCTATAATATTATGTTTTTTTTCTATATTTATTTTATATTTTAATATTTCATCTATATATATTTAATTTTCATAATTGTATATAGCTATGTGTGTTTGTATCTATTATCTATTTATATGTAATATCTATAAATGCTTTTTCTGTGAAAACACTTAAAAAAATTTAAAAACTTATTCTTTGTGGAAAACTAGTTTTTATTTTATATTCTTTCTTTAAGTACTTACACACTTTTTACATATATTGTAGTAGAGTTATATGTACATATATAATGAAATTTAACAAATCTTTAAAAGAATATGCACATGAAATTATGAGTAATTTGTAAGATTCGGTAATTATATACTTTTACCAAATTGTGTAATGAAAAATATCTTTAGTTTAAGGTGACTGATAACTGGCGCAAATCATTTTTCTCAACTAATTGTAATACGTGATTAATATGTTGGGATTTTGAACATTGGGGTTTTGATATATCAGGATTTTGATATGTCGGGATTTTAATATGTCGGGATTTTGAACATCGGGATTTTAATATGTCGGGATTTTGACCGTCACTCAACTAATTTATGTTACAATTAAGATTATTTTACTTTAAGTGAGTGAAGCTGTTTTTTTTTAATAAATATTATTTTTCCAGTAAATTCATTACCAACATCCTTTAGGAAAAGTGGCACGTATTGTCTTCGCGCTAAAAATTGGTCCCAAAGATTTGTGCATAGTTAAATTACTCCGGTGTGCAGAAAACTAAAAAAATGTATGACTGTGCACATGTAGACAGTCTTAAAAACTGAGCGCATTGTTTTCAAGGTCTATACATAAAATTTTGATGTTAATATCTTGAATTGATGAGCTTTGGATGAGTTTTTGGAAAATCAGGTAACGACAAGTATCATTTCTCTGGGGTAATATTAAGGTTTCTTGGATTATATCGTAAGCCAAAAATGGTACAACAAAAATTATAGTATAAAAGTTGTTACACAAATAGAATGTTATAGCTACTTAGAAAGTTACATAGAAAGTTTTTTGATCCGAAGATATATAGTGGGATATATATAGCGGACACTACAAAACATTTTTTGAAAGTGGTAAAAGTTTTCAAGATGTAATTAGGAAATTTCGAACAAAATTTGGTAGAGAAAATGCTCCATTAAATCGTGCCATCAAGCTGATGGTTGATAAATTTTTTTTTAAATTGGATTTTTTTTTGTGGGGTTTTGTGAAATCGTAAGTGTACACATATAATCCCACAACAATTCAAGAGCTTAAAAACAACATTATCGAGCAGATTTCAACCATTGAGAACAGTTTATTGAACAACGTGATTCAGAATTTTGGTAAAAGATTTCAAGCCTGCCGAAGTACTAAAAAAGGCCACTTGGTCGACATAATTTTTCATTATTAACCGGAACCTATTTGTAATAAATTAAAATAAAAATACATTTAATATTTCAAAAAAAAAATATTTTTTTATTAAAATTAAAATGATACCTCAATTTTGAACACCTTATACTTATATTTTTAAGTATAGGTATGTGTTCAAATAATTAAATAAAACAGTTTTTAAAAATTCAAAATTCAGAATTTTTTGAACAAAGTCTATATTTAATATATGCATATATTCTATAACTATATTGAAAAAAAATATATATATATTCTATAACTATATTGAAAAAAAATATATATATATTCTACCTATATCTATAATACATAAGTATACATTTGTGTACCATATAATATAAATGTATACATGCACGTACAATTAGTTAAAAAAGTAATGGTTGTGCACGTTTAAATTGAATTTTATATGTTTTTTCTTAATTTAAAATCAAGTTTTAGGCAATTTTTTTAAGTTAATTTTTGAAAGATAAAATTAAAAATTCAAAAAAATTTTTTTGTTTTGATTATTTTTAATTGCTTTAAATTTAATTTTAAATTCTTATAATACTTACTTACACCAAAAGATAATATGATTATTAATTATTAAAACGTGCAGATGTTAAATTTTAGGATTACCCAAGTAACTTTTTTGATTTTAATTTTTACAAAGATCTTTACAACTTTACAACCGCCCAAAGTTAAGCGATCAATTAATTTAGGAAATCGCATGGAAATTAACTAAATATATTATCATATATTGTATTCTATTATTAAATAATTTACTTTCTATTATTATTATTAATTTTACAAGACTTTTGTATCTTTTTTTTCATATCAATAACTCCTTTGTAATCAATTCAAATTTTGTCCTATATGCTACTTCCACATGTCATTTTGCAAGCTCCCCTTCCTTAACCCTTCTAGTTAAAGTCTAATTGTACATTTTATTCTAATATTAAATTTTTACTTTAAAAAAGACCAACTTCTGATTCGTTTATGTTTCACTCTTTCATAGTTAAGTTTCACTCGGAACAATTTTGAGCAACTGTTGAGCAATTATTGAGCAACTGTTCTGGGTCTAATCTGATGTTTCATATACCGTAAAGTTCTGAATACAATACCCGGGTACTCTAATTGGAAAATGGCAATATTCTGAAAAAATAATAAATCCAATTAGTATACCCGGGTACACTAATTAGTTTTCTATACCCGGGTACACTATTCGGAACAACAAAAAATTATATATGATAGGGAATGTATTATGGAAAATAAAATTAAAGCAATTAGTATAATTCACAAAACAAAATAACTATATTACTTATTCAAAATAAAAAAATATATATACATAGCTTATTAATAATAAAAAAAATCTGCAAATATACATTAATTAATTAATAATAGAAAAACTAGATACATTTATTAAGATATAGTCTGATTAAATTTTTTAAATAATTTTTTAAACTATTACTTATTAGCCAGTTAAACCAATTCGAAAAGCTCCTGTGTATCAACTTCACTTGAAGTTTCGCTGATATATTCATCATCTTCAGAAGAAGTCTGATTATCAATTACACGTTCATCAATAGTTTCTATATCATCATCAAAATTCGCTAACTTTGCATTAGCTTCATCAACCCCGACCAGCTCATAAGTTGTATTATTTGGTTCAGTTTGGATTTCAGAAATATTTGATTCATGTACGTCCTCGCAAGATTTAAGAATATTTTGAAGGCGACAATTTAATTTTTCCAAACATATTTCTTTTCCAAACTCTCCAACTCCGCAACACTCAAATGACCTTTCAATGATTTCTGGCGAAATTTGTTTTAAAGCTGAAGATGTAAAATCAACAATATCTTGATAAGTCGGTTTTTCCTGTATCCTTTTTTTGTAAATTCCTCTTTACCATTTATAAGCCAATCATTCCAAGCAGCTCTCATAAAATTTTTAAATGGATAGTTAATTGAAACATCAAATGGTTGTAAAAATGATGTAGTTTTTGGAGGTATTATGATTGACTCTGCATTGCATAGCTTCTTTAGTTCTTTTGTCACTTCATCCATTAAATGGCAACTATAAGAATTAAAAGTAACTTTTCAATACCAAAAGAACTGTTCTCCTTATAGAAACACTTTTTCATCCAACGTAACATTAAATCTGTGGTCATCGAACCACCCAAACTAACACAAAGATCGATGTCTTTTTTTTTTATTTTTAAATTTATTTGCGAAAAAACAAATCCAATTAGTGTACCCGGGGTACTGTAATTGGAAAAATGTTCCAATTAGTGTACCCGGGGTACTTTATTCGGGGGGGTACTGTATTCAGAACTTTACGGTACATGTAATTTTGATTAAAAAAAAAACCATTTAAGAAATAATATCAAATAAAAATATTTAAACTTCTTTTTTAATATTATTGTAAAGGTTGGCAACCCTTAATTAAAATATTAAAAAATAGAATATTTAAAACAAATATTGTTCATTTTCATATGAGTTGCCTTTATTGAATAAAAATCACATTATTATTAATATTATTATTATGATTATTATTATTATCATATTATTATAATGTTAGTACATATATTATATATATATATATATATATATATATATATATATATATCTTAGATCTAATTTAATTTAAAATGGAAAAAAAAAAAATATTTAAAGTTTTTTCAGTTGGAAAAGATAAAATTAATGTTAACTTATGTATATATAGGTAAGGTATGTATATACGTGTAAATATTATAAAATAATATGTATAAACTAAACAGAACTAAAATTTTCTTATTTCCCTAATTTTCTATTTTTTTTAGTAGAAGAAGGAGTAAACAACTTACGTAACCAAATTATTAAAACCCATTTTCAATATAATAATATTTTCTTTACAAAGCACGTACTTTAAAAGGGTGAAAATTGTGTTTTTATTTTAATCTTTATATTTAAAATAAGTATGTATATAATATACGTATAAATATATATAAATATATGTAATATGTTTATATAAGAAAGAAAATGTATATTTTAGTAATAAAATATTCTACAATACTATTCTTTCCTTGAAATATATTTTTGAATGACTTTATTTTATTTTTTTTTTAATTATATACCATGAAGTAAATAACCCATGTAAATGTTATGTATAACTATTATAAATTATTAATTATAAAATTTATTATGTAGAAAATTTATACAAAGAATTTCCAAAAAAAAACAAAAGGGAAATAAAAGAACTTTAAAAGGACAACAATATAATATTTAATATTTATATTGAAATATTACTATATTTTATTTGATAATATAATATTTTACTATATGATATCTTTAAGATTCAGATAATAAGTATCTAAACTGTGTCTGGTTGTTGATTGTTTGGTTATAATTATTTTAATACTTTTATAAAGCAAACTATTTGTAACAATTGTAACCTAATTTTGCTGAATGAGTTTTATTAAGGAGCTAATTTTTTTAATTTAATGAAAATATTAGACCAATTTTAATTAATAATTAGTATTACTTTTTCGGGTGTAATATTTTATTATATTTTGCGATATTTCAGCTGAAAAGTTTCGGCTGCGGCTCAATTATTTCAGTCTTAAAGAAAATGAATGCTGATGAGTTTTGAGGAAAAAAATGAATGTGTAATTAATTTACAGTTGCGGCTCAGTTTTTTCTACCGACTACTTTAAATTAAAAGAATTTCTTTTCTAACAGATGCATTTTAACCCTTAAGTGCAAGTGTTTGATTTCTATTTACGCGGTTTTTTTTTTGAATATTGCCTTTCGAATATTAAGGCTTTATAATATAAAATATTGATTTTTGGGCTTATTTATTTATTTATTTGTAGGACCACACAATAGTAAATATTGCCTGATATTATTAATCCTTTGCTGTTTTGACATTTGGACTTATTATTAAATTATTGAAATATATCTACACTATTTTTATACCCGTATGACTATATAGTCCAAGGGTATAATAAATTTGCCATTACGTTTGTGACGCAGAAAAGGAGGGGGGGTAGATATAGACTCAAGTGTATGGATCGGATCAGAATCGAAAAATAAATCGATTTAGCTATGTATGTCCGTCCGTCCGTCCGTCATCACGATAACTCAAGAAGTAAAGGAGCTAGGATTATGAAATTTTCACAAATTCGTTTTTATGCAAAAAACGGAATCGAGTTTTCAATTCAGCCATTTTGGTCCACGGGTTCGAGTACCTGCCATACAACTTCTAATTTTATATGAGCATTACTCTATACCTATGGAAGCTGTGTGTCTGAAATTTTGCCAAAAGTAGTTTAGTATAATGGCCAAAATTACTGCAAAATTTGGTTGGTCTACTGCAGAGGATTCGAGTAGCTGCCATACAACTCCTTCTTTTATATGAGCTTTACAGTACACCTGATGAAGCTGGGTGTCCGAAATTTTGCAAAAAATAGTTTAGTGTAATGGCCAAAGTTACTGCAAAATTTAGTTAGTCTACTGCTGAGGGTTCGAGTAGCTGCATCAACTCCTTCTTTTATATGAGGATTACACTACACCAAATGAAGCTGGGTGTCTGAAATTTTGCCAAAAATAGTTTAGTGTAATGGCCAAAGTTACTGCAAAATTTGGTTGGTCTACTGCAAAGGGTTCGAGTAGCTGCCATACAACTCCTTCTTTTATATGAGCATTACTCTACACCCAATAAAGCTGAATGTTTGAAATTTTGCCAAAAGCAATTAACCGGATGTATATGTTACGGTCATACGGGTATCCCAGAGTTGACACAGTCTACTCTACTATACTCTTCCTCGTTTTTTTTAATATGATCCGACCAGGGTTTGAATGGAGGAATTTTCGATTGAAAAGCTGCCCATTTACCACTGAGCTATCGGTCAGATGATTTTGAACTTTTAAAGAATTAAAAAAAAAATATTTTAACTATTAAATGCTGATTTTTAAAATTTAAAAAAAATAATAATAAAAAAACTTAAACCATTGTTCTTGGATTGTTTCCAGTTGCCTTCCTTTTATGTTACGAAATTTTAAATTATTGAATGAAATAAGATAAATATTTATTTTTACTTATTCATAAAATTGAACATAAAGAAAGAGTTCCACAATAGCTACTGAAAACTGTACTTAAAATACATAGAATAAAAATTATTGGGCGCAATTTTGATTTCATAATCTATTTTGAGTAGAAAAATCTAATTTAATAATCTAATTTAGGCAATATCATATTTTATTTTATATTTTTATATTTTAAGGGCTTAAATATAATACATTCAAAATCATGCATCGGAACCTTCATGATATAAATTTGGCTCTAATGTCAAATACGCTGAGCATTCCGCTTTTATTTGACGATATTTTCTAAGTGTTTATTTTCTTACAAATGACTGTCTTTACGTGTTTAATAATAATTTTTTTACTTTCATTCAATTTTCCGTAATAAAATTTTATGATGATAAAAGGACTTATAGAGTTTGTTACAAAATTAGGATTGTACGCATTTTACAGAAAATTTATATATATGTAATACGTGAGATTCTCAATTAGGAAGCATCTTATAGTGGATTAAAAATCAGGATTGCCCTTTTTGCAAGAGTATTTATATATATGTATATGTGACATTCTCAATTAGAATCTCAAATTTTTGAGTTAGGATTCAAGATTGCCGCTTTATTCAGAATATTTATGTATATATATATATATATATATATATATATATATATATATATATATATATATATGTGAGATTCTCAATTAGGAGGAATTTTGGAGTTTGTTACAATATTAAAAATAGATCGCTTTTCAATTTTGATGTTTGGAATTTTTTTTTGAATTATGTAAAAGGAATTTTGGAAAAGGAATTTTTTTTTTGGAATTTCGTACCCAACCCATTAGATACAACTTATCTTCAGTTCTTAAAAGAAATTTTAATAGAAATTGTTACCAAACACGTTGATAATAAAAATATTTATTTAAAATCATTTTACTCATTTACTTTTAGGTTCATAATAAAAAAATTTTTAGTGATAATTTTAAATTTAAGGAAATGGTAATTTTTTAAGTTATTTTTTTTTTAAATAGATAAAAAAAAAACCATTTTAAATATTAAAGTATAATCTAATTTTGAAACGATTTTTATAAATGGTGACTAAAGAGATTTTAATTTAAAAATTATCATAGTACTTGAACAGGTAACACTACACAAGTATACTCATATATTATACATATATGAATATTTTTAGGAATTCCTCTTAAAAATTTTCCCGCTTTTATCATTTTAAAGTATCCCCTTAACGGTATCATGTTTTTAAGTGTATGTTTGTTTTTGATATAGAGTCTGCATATTTTATTCCAAATAAGTGGATTTAAACAAAAAGATTCTTATAATTTAAAAAATATATGTTTTCAATTATACATTAATAAATCTAAAAATTGTCTCAAGAATTAAATAAATGAGCATTGGAATGAAATAGATCCATTTGAATAAAAACATTGAAGTATTTCAACAAGGTTTCAGTGATCCAAAAATATTTTTTCTAAAATGTTAACACCTACGACGTTTTAAATGAAAATTTCTTAACGTTTAATGGAATATTTTGAGTTTAAAGTAAATTTTTTTATTAAAAAATATTATTGTTAAAACGTAAGTGGGCTGCAATTTAACTTTAAGTAAAACAACTTTTAGAAGTTAATAAAAACGACAGGATATGGAATATTTCTAAATAAACCTATGATGTTTTTTAAAATAACTTTAAAACATTTTTAAATTCATAAGAAATCAACAATTTAAAGTTAAAAACGACTATTAGAAAAATGAAAAATAAGAATTGACAAACATTAGTTTCAAGAAAAGTAATTGTCCTTTTAATATAAAATTTACTTTCATTTTATTATATTTATCAAGATTTTATTTCTTTTTGATTTCCCAGAAGAAAATGATCAGAACAAAAAATAAAATAAATATAGAACTGAAAACATGAAATCAGTATTTGTTGGATGTCGGTGACCAGATATTATTGTTATATTCTGTTTCAACTTTCATTTTGTAAAATAAATTTTTCACATTGACTTGTTTTCAAAACTTTACAACAGAACTAAAATTCTTAGTATTGAATGATTTTTATATTTTAAAATGTTTTTCTTTTTTAAATATAAAAACTTTAGAAAAATCAGAATTGAAAATCGATAAATAATAAATTGTTATCGTCATCCTAATAATATTATTTTATTTTATTTCGATAAATATTGAGTATGCCCTAAAAGTATGCAATTTTTAAACTAATTTTCTTATTAAAAGATAGTCTTATATATGAGATCTTTGGATGGATCAAAATTGAAAATCAGTACAAGAATTTTCCTTTATTAAGATAAATGTTGATTTTCCTTAAGAGTATGCTATTTTTAAATAATTTTATTAGAAGAGTGTCTCTAATATAAAAATTTTAAAAGAATCAGAATTAAAAGCTAATATAAGAGATAAAAATGCTTAAAAAATTAAATTAATATTTTCTGAACAATAGTATTTAGAATTATTTAGATTTAATTTACCCCTAAAAGTATGCAATTATATTAAGAATTATAGTTTTAATGAAATTTTAATGGTTCTTTAATATGGGGAGGCGAATTTTAAAAATAATGAATAAAAAAGAATTTTATAATCTACCTTTTAAGTGAACAAATGAATTTCTTGGAAGATAATTCACCTATTATTATCTCTAATTGTCTTATAATCTTGAAGAATTAAATTTATCATTTTCAAAGAAGTATATACGTCCTAATTAGAACTTCCGCGGCATTTTACAATTTCTTAAATACTCATAGTAAAATGAAAGACAATTAAATTAATATGTAAAACTTTTTTAGAGAAGATTTATATTTTTAAATTGAAGAATAAAATATAAAGCCTTAGAAACATTACATTTATCTCTATAGATAACATTTTTTTTCTATTTGTTTTTTTAAATTTGCCGAAGGATTTTTTAATGAAATTTGTTAGAAAAAAAAACACACGAACAAAAATAAGAAAAACGTCTAAATAAAGAATAAAATATTTTTAGAAAAACTTAAGCACAAAAAATATAAGAATTGTAACATAAAAATAATATCGCAACTAACCATTTCTATACTTCAACAAGTCAAATAGTAAGAAGATGTTATATCTGTTTTTGTTATATCACTAGTGTATATTTGAACAGATTTCAAATTTTTTTATTCTTTAGAATTTCGTTTCTAGCGATAAAGTGACATAAAACTTATGTACGTATACTTGTATCAAAAATGAAAATCGATTCTTATTTTATAAAGTTATTGTTAAAGTTGAGTTTTGCTGAAATCTTAGTTAGACTAGTACTATTAGATATAGAATTAAATAAAATAGTATTTATAACTTTATAAAAGAAAATGAATTGTAAAAATGTAAGTAGTAAAATAATATATTTTATCTTAAGATTTATTTTTGCTCATTTGATATTTCATTTAAATTTCCTTGAATTTTATTGACTTTGTATAGTTATTTTCTTTAATCAATGAAAAAGTTTTATATTTTTTTTACTGGTATTGTAGATTCCAGATCGGGTAACCTCCTGAGGACTTCTGAGGCGAATATAACTAGAACAGTAGAGGTGCGAATAGAACGCTGGTCGGTTGGGGAATATTTCAGGTACACCATGCGGTGTACAATGAAAAATAAACTGTTATATATTTTACCTTTAAATGCTTGTTGCTGACCACTGACGTCACTAAGGTCGGAACTGAGGTCGGAACTGAGGTCGCTTAGGTCGGAAGAGAAGTTCTAAGTAGCCATATGAATTCAGTGAAACACTGGAAAATACTGTAAAAAAACTTCAAAAAATAGTAAGATTTTTGAAGAATATGAAACGAATCTAAAATTGAACTTAAACAAAAGCTTTGTGATCATAGAAATGATAGCAGAACTGTACTTACGACCTACTTGGATTCACTATTCTAAATATTTCTAAAATTTATAGTCTTTAATTAATTCAAGATAATTAAAAATAAAGGGAAATCAAATTATAAAAATATAACATTGGGGTTTTTCTTCTACTCCTTCGGCAGGAGCTCGTGATCCAACTCGTATTCTGGGTACCCAAATTTAATATTCATATTGTCCTGGACATCTTGAAAGCTACATATTTGACCATAAATTAACTACTTAAAAGTAATTTTATGCAATATTCCTAATGTTGGAAGGATTAATGTTAGAAAACTGGCCTGATGTTAACAGAAAAGTACTGCCTTCAAATTCGAATCACATTTTTTTCATCATCTCATCTGTATCTAATTTTTTTCTTATACTTGAATATATTTGTTATATTTTTATTTTAAAACAATTTCTAATATATTATAAGAACTGTTGCCATAATTAAACACTCATTACTGAAAAAAATTCCTTAGATACTTAATGTTCCCTGATAAAACAAATATCTGAAGCTAATAAATTTTTTAATAAAATTTCAATCATTTCGCAACCCAAATAATGGAAAAATAATGAAAATAAAGCCTTGTTTAAATTTTATTTCCAGAACAAAATAATTATATAAATTTAGAATAATAAATTACATCTTTATTATAAAGTTATCTAACTAATTTATCCTCTATTTATAATAAAATACAATTGGTCTTGTTTCATTATGAGAAACTGGCTTTTAATGAGCAATTAAAAAAATAAAATTCCATGAACTAAATCATCCATTTTACAATAACAAATTACAACCAAACCAATATTGGAAATCTTTTTCCAGAAAAAAACATCTTATACTTTACTCTAATACAGTTTCATCATTGTGGTGATGGTTCTAAATGAGGAAATATACAATAAGTTTTCCAAACACCAGCAGGTGTAAGAACATCGATGCATTTATGTATACATGTACATTGTACATATATATTATATAAATATAAACCATGGACGATTCAGAAAGAGAAAAAATTGAAACTCATCAGGTAAATATATATTTCAATATATATATATATATATATATATATATATATATATATATATAGATATAAGTTCTAAGACATAGAGAAAAAATGCAATTTGAAAAAAAACAAATCCTGCACAAAAAGGTCAATAAATAAATCTTAACAAATTACAATTCTCCATCCTATGCATTTTCTTCTTAACAAATACATCTATGACTTGTATTTTTATGTTTAATAGTATAAAATAGCACATGAAATGTACATATACTTATAACTGTGGTTGTAAATTTAATTTAATGTGCCACAGAATCTTTAATATTAAAATAATAATTCTTTGCTTGTTTGTCATTTTCCTGGCTTAATTAATATTGTTCTTTTAAGTTTTAATTAATTTAAATTATTTAACATTTTTTGAAGCGTTTTTTAAAATCTATGCAATCTAATATAAAAAAGCAATTTTTTTCCAATTGAAACTTCTAAACTTTGGTCTCAATCGAATAAAAATTCGAATTGAAATCTTATTATAAAATATATATTAAAATTATTGCATATGTGTAGGCGTGTCAAATTTTTTGATTCTTTAAAAGCGCAAATTTTTTTAATATTCAATATTGTGGGCTTCGGTATGTGATGCGTATACACATGTCCTATTAATTATTAATAAAGAAATTAAATGTTACAAGTTTTTAATTGAAAACATTTTATTCTTATATTTCCACATTTGGAAGCAAAATAAGGAGTCTGTACTTCAATAAATAAATAGAAAAAGCTTAATATTAAGTAAATGCTTTATTATGTTTTGCATAACTTTATAATTTTCATAAATTTCTATAACTATTTATTTCGTCCTTTATCCTTTCGTCCTTTTGAACTACCTTTTTGTGAACCAATTTTTAAATTCTTTAAATTTCCTTTGATTAAAATCCGATGTTCCGATCAAATGAACTTTTTAAAATTATTTTAAAAACTTCATGTGTTTGTTTCTTTATAATTAAATTAATTATTTTGTAATAATAAAATATTATCTGCTCTATAATTTATTGATTTAAACAAGGACTTGTATACAATTTGCTGAACTGGATCCTATTGCACTAACAATTTATCACTAGGTACACAAAAATTCTAATTATAATTTTTTTGATAAATTTATATTGCACCACAATCATATTTAACATAAGACCAATGAATTTGTAAAAAACACTCATTCATCAAAAAAAGGATTATTTTAATTAGTGACTGATTAATGTTGGTCCAATATGTGGTCCTAGTTAAAAAACCACTAGTTATTATTCTGTTTAATTAATATTTTGTTTATACCACATCATAAGTAAAGTATTTATAAAACCTTATAGACTTAACATCCTTAAACAAGGATCGAAAAATCCTTGCACAAGGATACATGAAACGGGAACTTGATTTTAATTTGCAAAATTCTTTTGCGTAAAATAATTTTTAAAAGTCTTTAAAGTTCAACAATGCTAGAAAAATTTTTATGCACAAGTTGGATACAAGTTTAATCATAAAAATGTATATACGTACATACAATATAACATACTACATACTATATATTAAAATATAACCAATGTAATATGACAAGATGACCGACTTCTTAAATAAAGTTTTAAGATTTAGAAAAACATTTTTTATGTCTTCTTGTAATGTTTTTTTTTTTTTTTTATTTAAGAATAACATGAGAAAATGAAAAACTTTTTTTTTCTCATATTAAATTTATACAGGGTAAAAAAAAATTTGTCATCTTCTTCATGTTTTTTTTTTTTAATAAATTTTTCTGAAGAAACCATACAAAAAAAAAAAATGGCGGGAGGTAAATGGGTGTTTGAATGTAACAAGAATATTAGAAAAAATTATGAGTGCATTTGTCGTACATTAAATATCCAGTAGTGTTTAATTTAAGAGCAATCTTTAATCTTGACTCTTATGTTTATGTATACAGCTGTACAGGATTTCATTTGGTATCATAACTTATAAGGACGACTCTTAAGAAATGTGACATTACAAAAAAGAATACAAAATAAAAAAAATGAAAAATTATGAAAAATGATGAAAAAACGAAGAAGAGTGTAGTATAGTAGACCTTGTAAACTCTGCGATATACGTATGATCGTATTTTAGATATTATGTCATTCGTTTAATAACTTTTGGCAAAATTTTGAATATACAAATTATTAGAAGATATAAGTTAGTGAAAAGCATCTATCCGAAACTATTCCAAATGTTCAGACCTTTGCAAATAAATTTAGCTACTATTGACAAAATTTCAGATCTTAAAAGGTATAGAGTAATTAATGTTCTTATAAAAAAATAAGTTTTATGACAAGTCCTCGAACGCACCACACTACCCCAACTAAATTTACAAGCTTTGGTCAAATTATTTGGTTCAAATACAAGCTTTGCGCAAATCATTTGGTCCAAATACAAGCTTTGATCAAATAATTTGGTCCAAATACAAGCTTTGGTCAAATCATTTGGTCCAAATACAAGCTTTGATCAAATCATTTGGTCCAAATACAAGCTTTGGTCAAATCATTTGGTCCAAATACAAGCTTTGATCAAATCATTTGGTCCAAATACAAGCTTTGGTCATAAAACTGAACTATTTTTTGAAGAATTTCAGACATGCTCATATAAAATAAGATGTTGAATAGACGAAACTACTCGAATCTACTGCACTAACCCAACAAAATTTTGCACAAACTTAGGCTATAAAACTTTACTACTTTTGGCAAAATTTCAAACACCCAGATTAATCAGGTGTAGAGTAATGCTCAATACAAAAGAAGGAGTTGAAAAGACAGCTACTCGAACCCGTAGAGCAAACAAGCTGGGTTTTGATAGCGATAACGGCTATTGCATAAAAATATTATCTTATTAATTTGTGAAAATTTCATAATTCTAGCTCCTTTATTTTTTGAGTTTACGGGCGGACTGACAGACCTACATATATAACAAGATCGATTTACTTTTCGATTCTCATCCGATCCATACTTTTCAGTTTCCATGTACCCCACCTTCTTCCTTGCGTCACACATGTTACCTCATCTTCTTCCCTGCGCCACAAATGTAATGGCAAATTTAGTATACCCTTTATACCCCTTGTATACCCTTTTTCATAGTCTAACGGGTATAAACACAATACCAAATATTAACGATCCTTGGTATATGCAAAAGGTAAATGAAAGAAAATTTATTTGAACCGATTTAACCCAGTTTTTATTGTAACTAAAACAAAATGAAATAAAATATTGTATAAAAAGATCTAACATTAAATTTTGTATTTAAATTTTTATTTTAAACTTATATTTCTGTTTTCTTATTTTTGAAAAAAGAAAAATAAAAAAAAAAAAAATTAAAACAGGATGCATGATTCTTTTGTTTTATTTTTCCGGTTTCTTTAACAAATATAATGCATCTTTTAAGTGGAAAATTTTTTAGCAAAGAAATGGAAAAAACAATAGAAAATTTTCTTTTTTTATAATATCTTTAAAATAAAGTTTTAAAAACATGGCTTTCTTTATTAAACATTTTATAAAAATGTTTTTTATTCTAAATAAGTTATAGTTGAAGGATATCAACCGTACTGAAAGTATATTATAAACTTTTATTAATTTAAAATGGGTTATTGTTATATAAAATTCAGTAAAATTGTATATAAGGAATTATTTTGTTTATGTAATCTAATAATTTTAATATTATGTATATTTTTTAAGTTTTCATATATTTAAAACACTTATACACATATATTAGTATAATTTACTATATTAATTTGTAGTACCAGACAATAGTAAATATTAATCCTTTGCCGATTTGACATTTGGACTTACTGTTAAATTATTGTAATATGCACTATACTTTTTTATTAGATATGATTCGACCAGGGTTTTGACCCGAAACTGAGATATTTTTACTATCTATATATATAAGAGCGAAAGTTTGTTTGTTTGTTTGTTTGTATGAAGCGTATAGACTCCTAAACTGCCCAGTAATTTTTCATGAAAATTTGTATATGGAGGTTTTTGGGTACGAAAACAAATCGTGGCCCAATAATTTTGCTCTAACGGACCGCCAAGTTGGGGCTGTATTGCAAGTATTTAAAATTTAGTCAAAAAAAATTTTGGGTCAAAATTTTGTCCGATTTTACGAAACACTGCTTTGGCTAAAAAGAAAACCTCAAAAAAAATTTTGTTGAGTTCCATTAACCCATTGCGGTCCAACAGCTTTTTATAGGTTTTTTCAATACTTTACTCTAAATTAGAGATGGTTCGAGCTATTTTCTTCAAATTTTTCTTCAAATATTTTTAATATTAAGCTAATATATTATTTTATTATACTTGGGACCAAAAGCATCCACTTCTTGTCTATCACTCATTAATTATCATCTAACCTAAAAGGACTTTTTATAAAAATGGAACTGGGTCCTATTGCACCAACAATAATCACTAATAAAATAATAATTTTGATTTATAAGTAAATGATTTTTTAATCAAACTTCATGTGTTTGTTGTCAAATACGGTGTTAGTGCAAAAAAAGTTTTGATAATTTCATTAGTGATAAATTTTTGGTGCAATAGAGCCCAGGTTAGTGTTTCAAAAAATTTTTAAAATTCACTCACTTATCAACTCTACAATTTAGCTTTTATCATTAAGCAGACATGATAAGCGAAGAAAAATAAGCCAATCTTATCAAAATGCAACAAAGTTTATTTACATGTACTATATGTAGTATGCAGTATCATAATCAATTATCATTTTAAGTTACTGTATCAAATTTTAATCATTTCAATCAATTTCCTACATATTCTCTGGAACAAGCTTGTAAGGAAATTCAGTGCTAGAAATTAGTATAACCTCAAATAAATAAAGTAAACATATTATTTTCAATATAAACATAACAATCTCGTATTAATTTCGTAAATTAATTAAGTTTTAAAAAATTTAAGTTAATCTTAAGAATGAATATCAGAAAACTTTAAAATGGCCGGTAAGAAATCAAAAAAATTTTGTAATTATTAAAACTCTTCTTGATAAGTGATTGATAAATATTGCTGAAGCAACGAAATTCTTAGTTTTTAAGATAATTTGATTAACTATTCACTTCAATTAGTAATTGATTTTCTAATTGATAAGTCACAAGAGATAAGATATTTTTTATTTTTTTGGTGCAACATAATTTTGAATTTAAGTTAGTTTTACTAATCAAAATATTTTTTATGTACTATATAAAAAACAGTACATCTTTATTATAGGGCCGGCTGTATTTTATGCATGTGGGCCAGCTCAAAATAATTAAAAGTTACAAAGTTAAATCTAAATTAATTAATAACTATACAACTACTGCTAATTAAGTAATTACTAAATTCTTAATTATTTATATGATTGTCTTCAATTGAATTTTTCTTGATTATAGATGTATCCCTATCTCGTGGTGCTTTAAAAAATTCATTATTTAATTTATGCAATCCCAGTTGCGACTTGCCAAGGTTTTTGTGGGAGAGGCGAATCCAGTAGTTTTTCGAATCAACGCAGTCTAGTATATTGTGACTATTTCATTGTAAAAACGGCACTTAGGAGGATCCTCTTCGTTGAATACGTGTTAATTTGTCAATATATTTTGTGATTTTTGTGAAGTTCCAAAGAAGAGCAGACAGATAAATAGACTCAAGTTATATAGATAAGAGAAATAGATCGATCGACTTCTGTTTGCGCGTTTGTCTGCACACTTGATAGCTCAATATTCCTATAAAATGAGCCAGGACTATGCAATTTTTAATAATTAATTTGGTAACAAGAGTTAACAATAAATGAATTTGTAAAAATTGCAATAGAGCAAAAAAATTGCACAACTTTGTATAGCGGTTTTGAAGAGCTGCCATACAAATTCCTTTTATATATGAACATTAACCTATATTTAATAAAACTGTGTGCCTACAATTAACTATGCCAAAAGTAGTGAAGTTCACAAAATTTTATTTGGCTAGTGCAAAAAGTTCGAATAGCTGCCATTCTCTTTCTTTTTATCAAAAGCATATAACTTGGGAGCTAATTAAGTTGGGTTTTTCTGATATTTTGACTAAACAAGGTAAATAAACTTTAATTCAAATTTGTATCTTAGAATTTTCATAGTCTACTCTAAATTCTTTTCAGGTTAACATAAAAATTTAAAGCATATGAATTTTACTTTAAAGCAGTTGATCGAATGCGCTCGTCCCATTTTAGTACGATTTCAATGCAAAGAACCAATTTCAATGCAAAGCGCCGCGGAAAGTTCAAAAGTTAAGCGCCTCTTATACCACCTCACTATCATTTTTTTACGAGTTTTCATTCGCTCTTAATTATACATATTTAAAAAGGGACGTTAGAAAAGGCTCAGAAAGGGACAATAAAAATCAAGGTCACCAGCTTCTGTTTTATTAATTCGCTTCTACATAACAACGTATATCACAATATATTTAAAACTTATTAAAATATGTTAATTCAAATTTGTATAATATCTAATATGCATTTAAATAAAATTTTAACATTAAATCGAAATTTAAAACATTAAATATTAGGGCTTATAAATCATACATTAAATTTATTCATTTAAAATTATTTCTTGAATATAATTTAAAATCAGGAACTATTTAGAAATATATTCAATAAATATATCATAATAATGAATATTTAAATTTTTTTAAATGGTATAAATTAAAATAAAATTTATCTAATCAAAATACCTAAAATTATATGTTGGTTGCACATTAAAAACTAAACTAATTTTAATTATACATTAATTCTTATATTTAAAATAAAAATAAATATTTTCAATTTTAGACCATTAAAATTATCAATAAGCTATAAAACCTAATAATATATTCTGTTGTTTCATCTATTTAAATATTTTAAAACTATTAAAAGCGTAAATAAACTTTAATTTCAATATTCTTAAATAAATACACAAAATTAAATTCAGTTTATTTGATAATAATTTTCAAATAATATTTCGATTATTGTATATTTGTTTATTTAATAGATCACTTTGCATATTATTATATATATACTCTTTTCTTATGAATTTGGTCCTTTTTAGCAAATTTTCAAAAACTTTTTTAAAAATGTGCCTACAATTAGCTTCATTCTGTCCGTCCGTAGAGCCTCAGAAATTATTAAGAATATCTGTATCTTGAATACATGTTCAAATTTTTTTTTTACATACATACAAAATTTAAGGCTGCAGCATTATATTTTAACAAATTTTAAAGTTTTTCTTATATTTGGAAGGGGTTCTTTAAATTGGAGAAATTGTCTCTTAGTTTTAACTATTTTTGCGTATATAAGAATTTTAGGCGTGAAATTCCAAAATTTTGTGGAGTTCACAAATGATTTCCTAGAACCTACGAAATGGAAGGATGGGAACAGGAGACGGTCTTAAAAATTAAAACTTTTATGCTTTTATAAAATAGTAACTTATCCACCAGTGTATTTTTTTTTCCAAAATTAAACGTTAACATTGAAGTTCCAACATTATATTTCGCACAACAACAACGCTCCAACATTATTTGTTAACAGGGATTGTATTCTAAATATTAATTTCATTATTATTCATAATTAATAAATTGATGAAATAACTAAATTATAATATTGGTATACTCATAATATTAAAATATTCAGGAACAAACCCTATATAATTTTGAAAATGTGCTTTTTTAAGACCCTTTGTTTTTTTTTATCACTTGTTTAAATAAAATTTTACTGTTTTTAAAACAATTAGCCCACCTTAAAAATTTAATTGCCACCTTTTCGGACTTTTCGGACTTCGCTTAATTTATTTCCTTTTCCAATTTCTACTACAAAATTTGGGACTAGATTTTGAAAATTATGTCAATTTGACTTCTTGGTCCGAAAATACGAAGGCATTTTTGAAATAAGGATCCACTTAATTTGAAAAAGGACCAATGCTATTTAAAAATCAATTTAATTTTAAAAAATACCAAATTCATTTGAAAAAAGACCAAATTCATTTGAAAACAACCAATATTCCATTTAAAAAAGGACCAAATTCACGTGAAAAGAGTACCTACTCAATATATACATTTTCTATATGTTTATTCAATAATTAATGAAATAAATAATTTATATACCAAATAATGAAAATATACTACGAGTACATTAAGTTTTATCCAATGTAGATATTCTAAATTCTAATTCCAAACAAAATCTTTAAATATTAATTTTCTTATTAAAATTCATAATAATAAAATACATAATAAGATTAATTTAAATTTCTCACCCATTTTGAAAATGGAAATGTATAAAGAAACATCTTAAGGGTTCAATTAATTTTCTAATTTCGATTACTAAAAAATTTTCAAAATTCAAAGAACCTTTTTTGCATAAATGAAAATGTAAATAATATTTAAGTAAAATCAATTTTTGTATATATACGAGTATGTACACGCAAATATATAATTTTAGTAAATCAATAATATATTTTGCAATTTTAATCTTTTGTTATACATTTCATTATTAATGCTATTACAAGTATTTTAATTATAAGTAATAATGTATAGATGTATGTATGTTTATTGTAAATAATACAAAAGGATGGACATGACAATTGTTATAATAATATATTTTGATAAATAAAATTGATTGTCAGGACAAAGATGTTAATTTAAAATTTGTTTTATTAATTTTCTTATATTATACATATATAGTTTTAACAAATATGTTATTTTTTATTTTAAATAAACTTATTTAATATTTTAACATATCTTTGCTTTTATAGAAATACTTATTTGAATAATTTTACTAAATAAATTTTAGTATTTTAATATATTGTTTTTTAATGCATAAAAATAAATGATGATTTTTATTTAAATTTTGATAAACTTAAATTATTAGAATCATAAACATTTATAGTACTCAACTACATTAGTTAACTCATATAATATAGAGTAAAGCTAATGTCAAAGCAGAGTTGCAATACAGGAAATTAATGTTATCACAATTTATTTATTTATTCTCATTATTTCAGAATCTTGATTCATAATACACACTCAGTCTAAATTTATTATTAAAATTAAGATTATAACGTAGAAATTTGTAAAAAAATATTGACAATTAATCCATAGTAACTGTCAACTCTTTCGCCTTGTTTTTGGGTTTCATATGACAAATATTTAAATGTCAATTAATGACAAATATTTAAATGTCAAATTTAATAGAAGTATTTGTCAAACTTAATACATCACTACTGTTAGATATTCATATAAAAAAAATTTCCAATTCTAAGTTTAAAAAAAAATTTAGTAAATATTAAGACCTAGATGAAAGCAAGGAACATTTTTTCATTTGACATTTTTGAAATTTTTTTATTAATAAAAAAAAAATATTAAAAAAAATATTAAAAAAAATTAAGAATATTATTAAAAAAAGCCATTTTGCATAATTATTTATTTATTTTTTTATTTATTTATGTACAGTCCCCTAACACATACAATATTATGAAAAGTGAGGTGTGGCAGCTATTATGATAAAACTATGACAATATCCATTATAAATTATATTTTTTTTTATTAGATATGATCTGACCAGCATTTGAACCCGGAACTTCCATGTGTCAGATCCATTTGTGATTATAATTCAAATTCGTAATTACAATTTTTGCGCCATAACCTATTGTTTACACCATTTTATGGTGGAAAATGAAATAAATATAAAAGTTAATTAAATGACAGGCAACAAACTTGGAATTTCATTTAAAAAATTGTTGCCAATCCTTCTATAATATAATAAGTACATAATATATTAGTAGCTATATTGAAAAATAATAGAATTGAATACCAAGTCTTGTCGCCAAACATGCTGTCACTCGCGTTATCTCTCTCATTGTAGTTTCTTTCATGTTAAATTCGAATAGCGAGCATAATAAATTGAATACCTAAAACTGACATGAATGTAAAATGACACTTTTGCAACCATGTATTCGGATATAGCAATTTCTGTTTAAACAATTGGAATTTCAGTTAAATTTTGAATTCTATATAAATATTCAATCTAATGAAAGAAATTTGGAACCAACCGCTATTACAGGAAGAGAGTAATAAGAAATTTTTTTTTACTTTTTTTACATAATGATTTATTTTAGGAATTTTACATAATTATTTATATCAAAGTAAAAGCAACTATACATAATTTTCAATAATTCATTGAATTTTAGGAAAGAAAAAGACACATTTGCTTAATTTTATTCAATGCACAAAAGTATATGGGTAGTTTTAAATGTTTTGATATGCATAAAATTCGGACTTATCAAAAAAATCTGTGTTGTTTTGAACTTTGATGTGTGAAATCCCCTTTTTTATGTAAGGCTAAAGTTATTTTTATCATAAAATATTCTGTGGCAAAGCTATTAGTTTCTACTTGTGCTACTCCTAGTATTTTCTTGTAATGAAATATTTGTAAGATTTGTAATATTTGTATAATAAAACTTTAAAATTTCACAAGTATAATAAAGTATCACTGGCGTTAGTTGGATTTGCTGATACACTTAAAAATCCGAGATATTAATTTCAAAACTAAATTTCCGTTTCGTCTTTCGCGTAAGTACACATGCTCACCTGCACACATAAACAGACACACCTCAAAACGTTTTCAGGGTTCTACGCACTGGTTTAATGTTTATTTTCAAAAATAGTAGATAGGTACCAATTTTTTGTACGAAAACACCGTAAAACACTAACATTATATGTGTGCGGTTTGTAAAAATTTTACGACGTAAGAAAATTAAATTCGGAATATTTTTTAATAAATTTAATTTAAATATTTAGTATCACAAAATTAAAAAACCAAATATAAAATGGTCCTTCCTTTCAATACATTTTATTGTTAACTACTATAACAGTACTTTTTTCATTCAAAACATTTTCGTATACTTCTGGTTCAACTTAAATAATTTTTCGAAAATTTTTAACATTAACTTAATCTTTTCCTCAAAAACAAAAAACAAAAATTAAATAAAATAAATTCTAAATTTCTAAAGCAAAAAAAACCAAATAAAATTAATTCTCTATATTTCAATTATTAACTTCATTTTAATATGCAGGCTTCGATATGTCTTTAAATTTAAAATTTTGTTTAGTAACTAAAAAATCCCTATATATTTCTATGAATGTTCGATACTTCCTGTGTTACAGATTTTCAATAAGGACATTTGAACATTTTAAAGTCAAAATTTGTTTTTTAATTCTCCATTTCATTTCCTTTTATTTATATTGAAACTCTTTAATACAGTTAAAAGAGAAACTTTGATTTCAAAGTTGTTTTGTAATAATATTCTATATTAAAATACCATTTATTCTCCGTCCCTCCTTTAAGGACGACTATACATTTTAAGTCTCAGAATATACAAAGTGCAATTTTATATTCTTTTAAAAATGAAAATTATTGTAAGTTGTAAAGTATATATATAAAGAATTCATTGGATTTATTTTGCAGTTAACCTACTAATATAACAGTTTTATATAATATATTAGTAGATATTTATTATATATATTTGTACAGTTATAAATATCTTTATTTTTGTATTTTGTAACTTTATGCATTAAAAGGAGTAAATATATTCTATATTCCAGAAAATTTTCTTACAAAACTGTTATTTTGTTACCAATTTAAAAAAAAAAAAATAAAAAACAACAACAACAACAACAAAGAAAAAATATTAACGGAATTTTTCTTTTTGGCAAACAACTCTTTAAAAAGGTTATGGCCGATAATAAAAAAATTTATAGCGGTTTTTTTCATTCCATTCGCCATTTTTATTTATACTTGTATAAGTATATACATATTTTTTGTTTGTTGCTCTTTATAATGTTGTTGTTGTTGTTGTTGTTGTTGCGTTTATTTTTTGTTTTTTTGATTTTTATTGTATTGTGTATCTTTTTATTGTTCATTTTAATGCTTTTATCCTAGTTCGGAAGTAGTTATAGACTAAATTAAAAGTAAATAAAAGGGTTAAGAATTCCCGTTATTTATTTTTTTTTTTTTGTTGTTAGTGCTTTTATTGTAATTTTTTTTTTTTTTTTAATTTCTTTTTAAATTTGTTGGTTACAAGTTTTGGAATGCATTCAATGAAAAAACTGAGAAAAATTAGCTGGTGTTGTCTTTGTCACCATCATTATGTAGAGGCTCAGAATAATATCTGTAGATACAAAAGTAATGCCGCGCATTGACACAGTTAAAATTTTATTTAACTAATCACTTCGAATTTTATAATTGTTCTTTTGATTTAATTACTTCGCCTTTTCAAAGGAAATGTTAAGATTGGGTTATCGTGATTGACAAAGAAAGGAGAAATTTTGAAAAAAATTTAATATCTCAATTAGTGCTCCTTATACTTTGTATACTTTATTTTTAGATAATTTTTATGGTGTAGATCTTTCGAGGCATTTAAGATGATTATTGTGTAGTCATAAAATTATTTTATTTGGGAATGCCTTTAAAAAAATTCATTCATTTATAGTCAGATCATCATCTGCCGGATAATTTTTAAGGTGGGGTCAAAGTAATTAAAATTGAATAAAAAGTTAAGAATAGTTGGATTTTCTAGAAGTTGTTTTTATAAATTTTCAATATAAGATCGAGTTATGATAGAAGAGTGTTAGTAAGTTGAGGATCTAAACTGACTTTTAATATTACAACCATGTAATATGAGGGATTTAAGAAAAATTGAAATAATGAGAATGGGCACCCATATTTAGATAATAAGTATATATTAGATGCTACAGTTCCTAATAGAGGGTGTAATACTAGAAAAGAAATATACAATGTAACTGAGCTATCTAAAGATATATTTGACTTAGTAATAGAGTATAATAGCGTACATTTGACAAAAACCAAATTTTCCAAAATTTAAAACACTGTGTAGTTTTTAAACGACTAACAAACGAATGTGTTGTTTTTAATTTTTAACCCCTTCGCTGCGTTTTTAAATCAGCACTCTTGAACATGGAATCAAATTTAATTATAACAAATATTTGTAAAATTTACAAAATTATAAACATTCCGGATTTTTTAACAGATATAATTTAAAACAGATTTCTTGTCTTGATTTTTTATTGACCCCTTTGCTTCGTTGTAAAAAATATCAGACTTGAACTTGAGGTAAAGTTTGAAAAGTAAGTTAAAAAAGAAAACTAGAGTATACCAAGTATTTACACTAAAAAACTAGAATACTGGAGATTTATAATAACACGTTCTACATGTCGAAAATATGTGTAATCCTAGAAGTATGCAATGTTTGTAAAAAAAAATTAAACTACCTATAAAAACTGAAAAGCTGGATAAAGTTAGGCTCTACACATCGAAAATACGGATAATAATACTAAAAGTATGCAATTTAACTAACTTGAATTTTAAAGATGTCTTTGACCTAAGGGTTTAATATTATATCACTTGTAATATAATTTTTATTTTACAAACATCTTATAAAATTTTGAACCTTTATTCAATGCAATAAAGTAATGTTTCAATATAAATAAAGATAAATTTTTTTTGTGTAAAAATATTAACAGCAGCTTTCAATTTCTTTTATTGAATGGTCACCTCGTAAAACCAAAAAAAAAAAAAAAACAATAAAAGAAAAATTGCGCTCGTAAAAGAATACAAAAATTTATTTTAACTCTTCCCTTGAGTTTGTCAGTTTAGTTTTTAAAAATGGTCTCGCATATAATTTTTTTTATATTTCTCCGGGTTTTATTATTGCAAAATTACGTTTTTATTATTTCTGATGTTCATTCATTTAATGGTAAAATATAAAAATAAAAAGAAAACTTTCATTTTTTGATAAGATGGCAACTAAATATAAAAATTGTATAATGCACTAAATTTAAGATATATACTTTTTTTCACGTGAACATGTTCCTTTTCACATGATATTAGTATTTTTTCAAATACAAATACTCCTAAAATGTTCAAACCATATTGGTCGATTTTTAATCAGCTCCATTTCTTGGAATCTAGTAGAGGGATTAGCATTTTGAAAGAAAGGTACTCACAGATCTTTGAGTAAAACCCAAATACAGCAAGATTAATTAAAAACGTTCGACTTTTAAGCGTGTCCTAGAAAGTAGCTCCGAAAAATGTAGGTGCAATTTGTTTGGGACTTTTAATTTTTTTCCTTTAATTTTGCTTCTACTACAGAATTGCGAACTAGATTTTTCAAATTAATTAAAATTATGTCATTTCAACTTCAGGGACCCTTGAAACGAAGGCGCTTTAAAAAAAAGTACTAAATTGATTTGACAAAAGACCAAATTCGATTAAAAACTTGCTATAATTTAAAAACAGGATAAAATTTATTTGAAGAAATGGACAAAATTTCAATTGAAAAAAGACCAAGATCCTGAGGAAAGAGTATATATATGGATATATCTCTTTAGATCTAAAAATTTTGAACATATTTTCTTCGCTTCAGCAGTTAATAAAACAAATAAAGTTTACAAAATATCAATTAAATATAAAAAAAAATCAATAATTCAAATGAAAATAATTTAAAATATATAAATTGTTATTTAATTATAATATTCTGAATAAAAAAATTCAATAGATAGTTTTTTAAAAAATTTATTAATTAAGATGAAAATTCTTGAATTGCATTTTTAATTTAATATAATAAAATGTACATCAATAAATCTTTTGTTATTAAATTATTTTTTTTTTTTTCAATTAGATATTAATTAAAAAAGATATATATATATATATTATATTAATTAAATATAAAAATGTTTGGAAAATAATATGTAATAGTTCAAAATGATAATTGGTTATATGATATTTTACAATTACATAGTTTATTTGTGTTTTACAATTACATATTTTATTGGTTTTGAAAAAAAATTTTTTAAATTTTAAGAATTTACTAAATATCATATTTACTAAATAATGTTAGCAATCTGTCTGTCGGTCTGTCCCACTAACTATAGCAGTTCATCTAAATAGTTTGCAATAAATTCATGAATTATAGAACCAAGTAGAAAATCTTTTCTAATAAATCTTGAAGTTTTAAGACCAATTTTATATGAATTTGAATCCGTTACGAAACTTCGTCCTTTGAAAGCTTTTATAAATACTGGACTAAAGAGGTTTCAATATTCTTCCATGTTTTACTAGATTATATTTCTATTTAGAAATACAAATTAATCCATTTCTAACGAATTCCTTTATACATAACTATGAGAAAAGATATGTAGGTTTGTCTATGGGGCCTAAAGAATTGGATGGAAAACAGAAGTAGAAGAGGATAGTTGGAGGGTAGGTTAAGAATGAATTTATATAAGTTATTTTTAAAAAGTTGCAAATTGTATATTAGTATATTTTTATCAGAGATAGGGAACACATGGTATTGAAACATCTTCCATATTCTAAAAGTTGTCACAATAAATGAGTTTCCATAACCAGTTATAAGTCCCCCAGAAATTTCCACTGTGTAGAAATGAGGAATGTTACATTGGAATTTTTTAAAGTGATGCATTATTGATTTTAATTCAATAGAGCAAGTGCCAATACCTACAAGATATCTATAAAAAACAGATAAAGCTTCTATATTACGTCGAGTGTTAAAAGAAGTTAAAGTAATCTAGTAATAAGGGTTACCAATTAGGCGTAAGGCGTGATTTTTCAAAAATTTTTATCTTATGTCTTTGGAGTGGAGTGGGGTGTACCCATTCCTTTAAAACTTTAGGGACAAAAGAGAGGCAGGAAAACTCAGGCGAGAGGCATTCAGTGTACTATTTTTATTGGTCTCCAAGAGATTTGCTCCTTTGCTATAGGTACTATCGGAAGCTTCCAGAATAACTTATACTATTAAAAAATTAATATTTATATATAATTTTTTGTCCTAGCTCGATTGTTTTTGGATGGATACAAAGTTCGTACCAGTGTTAATATACATTCACACATTTACTTCATCTAGGGTAAATATAAAAGTAATGGCTTACATTTATTATAAAAGAAAATTCTTTTTATGAAAATTATAAAAATTAACAATTGATCTGCATTCAATATTGGAAATTTACCAAATTCTATAAATAATTTCAGCCAGAGTCTTATGATGAATGAGAAATACCTAATAATAAATATTTTCATTTTTCAAGCAATAAATAAGGCAATAAATATAAAGGATATAAGGACTACTAATTCGGCAGGATAGTAAGAAATTAGCACATTCGAATACTAAACTTCTATAAACTAATATGTCAACAGTTCCATTTAAAATTTAATTTAACAAATATTTAGGAAAAAATTTGTAAATGGACCTTTTTTAATTTTATTATTTAATATCCTTGAATATCTATTATATAAATTATATAATAAATATATAATAAAAAATATATAATATATATATATATAATATATATATATATTATAATGTAATGTATTATATTATGTATATATTTTAATTCATACTTTATTAAATCAATTTAAAAATTTGATATAAAATATTTTTAATTTTTGTTATATAAATTATGTATGGAATTTAAAATACCAAAAACAAATTATTTTAAAATTTCATTGGAATTATACATAAAAATATTTTATTACAAATTTTTTTCCCGGTAAAATTTTATTTATTGCATAGTAATTTAAGTGCTAATTGGCAATTGAACTTAAATTAATTACAAATTATAATAAAATAAAACAAGGACAACAAAAAATATTATTTTCACATTAGCGTCCCATTTTATCGTATTTAAAAAACAAATTGAAATTTTAAAAAACTTTTTTAAGAGTTTCAAATTGGAAACACAGAACATCCATTAGTCTAATTTTGTTCAATGCCTTACGCATATCCTTAGCTTTCTTTTTAATTTCCAATTTATGAAATTCTTAACCATAACTATTACTAATAGATCCACAAAGTTGGTAATACCTCTAAACTGTTAATTAACTGTTATTAAACTGTTATAATTAAAATTGTTCAAATGAATTTTTATATATCTAAAAACATTCAACAAATTTTAAATTTTAATAAATAATTTTTATATTTAAATTTTACCGTAACTGTAATTTTAAAAAACAATTCGCGAAATTTTAAACATTTCATATGTTTTACACAAGAATCAATATAGATTGGTTATTTAGATAGATTGGTTTAACTTTTAACCCCTTTGCTCTAATGTTAATAAAATAAGACTTAAAATTAGATGAAGCAAATAATATAAGCAAATCTTAAAACTTCTATTCTATACTTCTTAATCACTTATATCTGATATAATTTTTTTTTAAAGTGGGATTGTTTTATATTTTAATACACTCTCCAAACTCTAGGATAGAACTAATTCAAACAAAAGTTATTGTTCCTTACGGTAAGGAGGGAATTATTTAGAGAAAATTAAGGTAATTGGAGAAAATTAAGGTATTTTGGAAATAAATTTGGATACAAAATAGCTTAGATTAAATCATGTTCCATATTTCAACATTTCTCACAATTGAATGAGTTGTTATATAATACGAAATGAAAGATTTTATATAATAATGCTTTAAAGCTATCCAGGACAGGAGTTACCACTGTGTAAAAATTAGTACTAAATTCATCCCTATTTTTTATCCCTATTAAATGCATTTAAATTATTTAACGGGAGTGTAGGTTTCAATTCAATAAAAGAAAACATGTGCAATCTTTTATAAAATATAAATAAGTTAGTGCTGCCATATTCCAAATAGTGCTAAGAGGAGTATGGGATTCTTGAATTAATGAGGCGTAAGGTGCAATTTAAAAATTTTATAAAGAAAATCAAATGAAATATAAGTTGCATGAAAATTATACTCTATCTTATAGGTTATATACTCTATCTTAGGGGTTAAGATAAATTCCTTGGATATATTGGATAAAATATACCTTGTAGAAAAATAAACTTTAAACTGGGAATGAGAATCTAGAATTTTTTATTATTATATTTATTAATAAAAAATAAAAAAATTGGAAAAAAAATAAAATTTACTTACCAAATATTCTACCACCACTACAACTTGTGGTTAATAATAATCCATATATAATTAATCCTAAATTATGTATATATCTAACTGAAATTCGAACCATCATAATTTTTTTGGTATAATTTTTTCCTTTAAATTTTTTTTTTTTAATTTATTTTTACCTAATATCACTATATTTATGTACAAATTTTATTATATATTTATTATTATTTATATTAATTTTAATATTATATAATAATATATGATTGTTTTAATTAAATAAAGCGAATTTATTTACTAAATAATATATATATATTAATTTAATTATATTTATTTTATATAGATAATAATTAAAATGCATTTGTATGTATAAATAATTTTATTATTTATTTAATTTTTTATTTTATATTTTTTTTATTATAAAATATTTAAAATAATTATTTTAATTTATTTTATATACTTTTTTTTTTTTTTTGTATGTGTGTGTGGGTAATTTGTTTATATTATTTTATATGTTATTATATTATATATTTATTATTATTATATTATTTTATATATATTAAAATATAACAACAACCTGCATTTCACTCGTTTGTTTGTTTTTTAAAGTATTTTAAATTTTTTAATTTTTTTTTTAATTTATTTTTAATTTAATTTTATTAAATTTATTTTATAAAATTGGTTTGAATTTTTGTTTTATTTTACTTTTTAATTAATTAATTAATTTATTTAATTATAAATTCTTTGCTTTTTTTTTTTTTTAATTATTCTTTGGGTATCATTTAAATTGTTATATAATTCAGTTGTTGTTGTTGTTGTTTTTGTAATATACCAGTTTTTAATAGTAAAGTTTTAATATTGTATGAATATGAAATGTCAATCATTTTTTTTACATACTTTCTATTGTTATCATCACTAAAACATTGTTCATTATAATTATTGTATTGTTTTGTCTTTTTTATATAATTTTCTTTGAAATATTCAAACATTGTTATAACAATGTATGTTTTATATTTGTTATATATTTGTTTTTGTTTTTTATATGTATGTATAATATTATTTAATATTAAAAATGTTGAATTCTTTAATGATTATTTCATTGATATACGAATTGAATGGTATTTTTATTATAGTATAAATTTTATACATATTAATGAGTTTTTTGTTTTATTATTTATTTTTGAATAAATTTGCATTCCATTTTAAATTCTTTAAATGATTCATGTGTATAAGTTTATATTACGGATTCAATCATCTGCTTCGACTGAAATTAAAAAAAAGTATTATAATTTTATTAATGGTATAATAATAAAATTTACTATAATTTTATGTTATATTGTAATAATTATTATATGTATTGATTAGAAATACTTAATTTTGATTAGTAAGAGTAAAAGTATATGAAACTTGATATTAATATATTCTTTAATTAAATAATTTATATTTAATGCCCAATATACTTTTTAAATTTATTAATTAACTAAAAGAAAGCCTCGGTATTACACGGTTAATGTCAAAAATTCTATCAAATCGTTTATAATTAGAGACACTTTCTGAGATACTATCTTTTGAGTGAACCGAGTATTATATACAGATAAAATAAAATAAAATAAAAAAAAATTGTTTTTTCAGTATATTTAAGTAAAATTAGCCCCCTAAAACGTAGAAAATAAAAAATTGATGTTAGATCTTGGAAATTTGTTACTGTTTTAATATAAAAGTACATTGCTGGATTATTAATTATTTAGTCTATGGTTTTACATTATCAAAATGAAGTATTTTAGTTTTTAAAGTTACAAATTTTTAAAGAAACTATCCAAATAAATTAATTTTATTAGAAATTTTTGTTATTTCTGATGAATTAAAAAAAAAAAAAAAATTTATATTTTTAACGAGGATCGAACTCAGATGTGTTTACACCTGACGCCACTCGCTAAATACTGCACCATACAATTCTGATGAATTTATTATCAGAATTCTAATATTAATGTATCATAAACTTACAGAATGAAAAAAAAACGCATAGACAAAGTCAAGTTAATAAAAGTGTATAATATAAATTATTTACAAGAAGGTTTTTAATCAATCTTCGCGCTTAAGCTAGCTAACTAATTTCCAGTCTATTGTTTCACTCGTTTCTAGTCTATTGTTCTTACTATTTTAGGAAAACACATGGTTTCAACTCGATTCTAATCTATTGTTCTTACTATTTTAGGAAAACACATGGTGGCGTATTTGGTACCAAAAAAAAATTTACAAAAATGGCCGTCGAACCGAAAATTTGCATATGCATCCGAAAATTGGCCTTTTCAAGTATTCAGCTTGATTTTAAATCTAACTTATATGACTCATGGAAAAAAAATACTTTTTGAAAGTTAGGTCATTTTGGTTCTGAGTCCTTCTTATATCCCTTATTAATTATCAAATAAATTATTAAATATAATATAGATCTTATTCAATTCTTGTTTTTTTTGTTTAAAACTAACCGCTAGCAATATTCAATTATAAAGCAGTTATTAAATCTTTTATAATAATATAAACTATAAACCACAAATAATATTATTCTTATAATCAAATAATAAAATTATTTCAGCTTTATTTGACAAATTCCTTAAACAAATTTGTTAAAAATTAATATAAAAGTAAAATTAATTTTCTTATATATATACATATAATATATATATGAAATAATATAAAATAATGACAAGCAATTCTTAATAATTTCACTAAAAGGGTGGTAAATAATTAAGAATTCTTTGCATTTAGAAATTTCTTCAAGTCATATGTTATATGTTTAGTTCTAGGTCATATACTAACAAAATATTGTTAATTTTATACTGAAAATTACAATTAATCGAAAATATTTCTAAGGCAATTTATATTAAGAAGAAATTCCTTAGGATAGAATTTATTTTCTTGTATAATGTTGAAAGTATAGTTCAAGGGGGAATTAAAACAAATTAAATAAATAAAAATTACAAATACCTAATTTTATATTTGACATAATATTATATTGTTTTTATAATTAAAATGAGATTGCCAGCTGTTTAATAATTTTTAAACTTTAAAATAAGTACCTAAGGGTTATTTTAATTTGGATTTTTTCCACTGTTTTAATTCCTTAAATTTTTTCAAATACAGCGAAGAAATTTCTTATTTAAATCTGAAGTAGAAACTGATACTAAATCTTTAACCTATATCAGCAATACTGAAATTATTCGTATTAGACTTCACTAACACTAAAAGGAAAAATATTAGACTTTGCACAACTTATTATTCAATACGCTTTTTTCATTTTGTTACAAGGGTAGGTTGAAAACATGTAAGACCAATGCATGATTACTATTGAAATTGAATCAATCAAAGCCACGCGTATTTGAAGCGAACTTAGAAAGGAGTTTAAATACAAACTTACCGTTTAGTTTTAATTTAGGAAAGAACAAATTGGTACATAAAAGGGTAAATTTGAAGGAAATATTATTAAAATGTTGATGTTCTAATTAAATATTTTTAAATAATACATAATAGAGGGCATCTCTTAGCTGATATCTGGAAATCGGTAAAACTTAGATAAAATATAATTAGACTCAGATAAAAAATTTTGTTAGCCTCTCAATTCTTAACTAAAATTTAAATAATTAACTACAGCACCTAAATAAGAAAACCCGTTATTTTGAAAAAACATATAAAATAAAAATATTCTTAGTTGTTTTTTAGCTGTAATTTAAAAAATAATTAACCTAGAAAACAAGTATTTCTGCATATGAAACCTTGAATAATAGGATAGCAAATATTTCCAAGCTAGTTTCTCTAGAGCATATGCGATGCCACAGTTATACGGAAATTTCTAAAGTCGAAAAAAAGAAAAAGAAATTTCCATATCTTGAAAACTACTCAAAATATTCTCTCCTTTCCTCGCGATTTATTTTTCTTTTTGGTGTCAGGAGCCCCCCTGGATCTCTTAGTTGAAACACTCTGTTTATCACAATCATATAAATAATTTCGATTTAAATAAAATAACAAAATATAAACATCAAAACTTATCTAACTCACATTTGCTCTCTGTCAAATATTCTATGAGGTATGGTCACCCTAATAATATAAAATTTCTATTTGCATACACAATGTTATAATAATGAAACTCAACACCTGTTAATGCATTACAATAAATTATAACTAATAATAATAACATTATCCAGATAAAATTTATTAACAAAATTTTAACATGTATTTTGGGGATAATGTTTTTAAATTTTCATTTTTTTCACCTTAATAAATTTTATTATAGGGTTATTCTGTAGTTTAGTACGTAATTATATTAAAAATTGAATTTACTATAGATGAGTTATAAATAGAGTAGCTTTCAGGTATTTATTATATATTATATCTATTTACTATATCATTTACTATATCAATATTAACAGTATATATTATTGAATAGAATATATTATATTGTATTAATTAAATTCGATATTAATCTATGGTATATAGCATAGTTTAAGGCGCATAATAATTTTATAGTCTTAATGTATCATAAAATGGCTGGAATACATTTTAAAATATTAATATTGATAAAAAAAAAATGTTATTAAATGTTTTAAATTATACAAATTAGTTGTAAGTTTGATGAAATATTTCGCTAATTAATAATTTTATTTTTGGATTAATGTAATAATATAATGTATATAAATAGCATACTGTCGAAATTACTTATATCTGATGTACGATACTAATTGAAGTGAATAAATTTTATGACAAGTTGTAAATTTTATGTTTTTGAATGAACAAAAAGTTTTAAAAAGTCGATGAAACTTATTTAAAATTTTGTATTTTAAATGAAATTCGTTCAAATGAAAATTATGAGCAACCATTTTAAAAAATGTCAATTATTTGGTATAACAAATATAGGAAATATTTAATTGTCAATTTGCAAATTATTTTATAAAATTTTTTAATCAAAGTAAATAATAATTCAAAACGTAATTCCAGAATTTGATTACATTTTGGAAATGTTTTTTTTAATACCTTTAAACTTTAACGGAATTTTATTAATTAGGATCTTAATTAATTAAATCACAGATAAATTTCGTAATTTTTAATTCAAATGATAAAATTTTTGACTAAAAAAAATTACAAAATTCAATTTCTCTAAATAAGAGTGATTAAGAGCTAAGTGATTACTAAATATAAGTAACCCATATTTCTAGAAGTTGATCTGGGAAATTCAAATTTAATATTCTTTCGTCTAACTACATTTTTACCAACCAATATATGAGATATAATAAGCGATAGATATTGTTTCATTTCATTAACATCTCAAAAAAGGTTTAGATGTGCGCTCGTTGATGACTAATTGCAAAATTCAAATTGTAAAAAATTAAAACCTAACTGATAAATTATAAAATTTTTGTATGTAGGTATGTATTAGAAATGTCAAAAAACTTAGTGCGTTTTACTTTTTCTCATCAGATCAATACTCAGAGCAGATGTCGAGCGATCAGAGCAAACTATGTCCAGATTTAAATTTTATCCGAACTCTGAGTTAAAAAAGAAAAGCACAGATTGTCGATTTTTATCCAAATTATTTTCTAACGTTATTATTGTATGATTGCGATAAAATTTATTTTATAAAATTGAAATTTAAAAGTTTTCAAATTTAAAATTTTAACCTTCCAAATCTACTTTCGCCATTTTTATACCCGTATGACTATATAGTCCAAGGGTATAATAAATTTGCCATTACGTTTGTGACGCAGAGAAGGAGGGGGGGTAGATATAGACTCAAGTGTATGGATCGGATCAGAATCGAAAAATAAATCGATTTAGCTATGTATGTCCGTCCGTCCGTCTGTCCGTCCGCCCGTCTGTCCGTCCGTCCGTCATCACGATAACTCAAAAAGTAAAGGAGCTAGGATTATGAAATTTTTACAAATTCGTTTTTATGCAAAAAACGGAATCGAGTTTTAAATTCAGCCATTTTGGTCCACGGGTTCGAGTACCTGCCATACAACTTCTAATTTTATATGAGCATTACTCTACACCTGATGAAACTGGGTGTCTGAAATTTTGCAAAAAATAGTTTAGTGTAATAGCCAAAGTTACTGCAAAATTTGGTTGGTCTACTGCAGAGGGTTCGAGTAGCTGCCATACAACTCCTTCTTTTATATGAGCTTTACACTACACCTGATGAAGCTGGGTGTCTGAAATTTTGCAAAAAATAGTTTAGTGTAATGGCCAAAGTTACTGCAAAATTTGGTTGGTCTACTGCAAAGGGTTTGAGTAGCTGCCATACAACTCCTTCTTTTATATGAGCATTACTCTACACCTAATAAAGCTGAATATTTTAAATTTTGCCAAAAGTAAATAACCGGATGATATAATGTATATGTTACGGTCATACGGGTATCCCAGAGTTGACACAGTTTACTCTACTACACTCTTCCTCGTTTATATTAAAAAAAAAACAAGATTTAATAAAAATGTCATTTAAATATCTTGATATACGAGATATTTGTTTAAATGGCGTTTTTATTATTTTATTCTTAATTTAACGTTTCCTTGTTTGACAACTCAGTGAAATCTGAGAAATATTTACGAGCTCATAGATCGTGCTCTGAGCACTCTGCGAGTTAAAACTGAAACACAAAATGGATAATCTGAATAATCTGAACACAAGAGGAAAACATATTTTTTTGGCTTGACAGCTCTGACTTTGCTCTGATGAGAAAAAGAAAAATAAATAAGGTTGTACAAAGCAATATTGGTTTATGTGTGATCAAAAAATTTGTAATTATTAAACGTTATATATACAATCAATTTTTAGAATATATTAAAATATATTTTCATTTTTCAAAGATCCGGTCTTATATTGAAGTTGTTTATCAAAAATTTTGAATATCTCTTCAAATAAATAACAGTCAAATGAAAAACAAGCATTGAACACACTCCCTTTCAGTACCAAATAACTTAAGAATTTAGTAAAAATTCTGATTTATGAACCAAATATTTTTATTAATATTAAAAGTGTGAAATACACTACATTTTTTAATGCTGTTGAACTTTGATAATGTGTTCATATTAATGAAAATTTAACACTTCCTGGATTTCATATAAATTCTCCATTTAATTCATTTCTTCCCCACTATAATTTATCATGATTTCTTACACCTTTCAATATAAGAATACATCATTACAAAATTTCCAGGAAGTGACTTTTGAAGTGTTTTGTATATATATATATATATATATATATTGTCTACAATTTTATGCATTTTCAAATAATTGCATAATTGTGCACGCATAAGTGTATAAGAACAAAAATAGTTTTTTATATTTTTTAAATCAATAAGCTTTGCATTTTTTTTTTTTTTAAGTTTGTAAAAAATAAAGCCCATGACATTTAAATAATTCATTCATTCGTCCATATTCTTTCGAATAACTGAACTCAACTGAATCTCTTCGAATAACTGAACTCAAGTGTATCTTAAGTATTGTGACAAAATAAAAAAAATACAGTTTTAAGATAATGCACAAAAGTACAAAAAATCAAAATAATTAACAATATATATATAATAATAATATATATACAATAGGTATATAATATATATTATACTATCACATAATATTCATAATCATATACACAAGACTTTATGTAAACTTAAGATTGTGATAAAAATTTGTATTGTTGTTGTAATACAACAAAAAAAACAAATACAAAATCAAGAAAAAAATAGTAAAAGAGCTTAAAAAAACTTTAGGTATGTATACAATTATATATTGTAGGCCTACGTATAAATTTATCCTGTATTTAATATCTTTCACATAAAAATTCAAAAAGAGAACAAAATCTCATCAGAAAAGGTTATTGGCATTCTGACAACAAAATTACAAAATGAAAACTAACAACAAATTATAGAAAAGAGACAGAAATATAAGAATAGTGAAAACTGGAAAAATCTAAAAAAAAAAATTCATGTACAAAAAAATTATGCTTATTTTTTTTTTATAAAACATAACTTGAACTTTGGAGACGACCTTTGAATACCATCATATCATCATCATCACTTTGTATAATATCCTTTAACAATTTCCTACTTTGATACTTTGGATATTTTTTTTTTTCTCTGTACACCTATTTATTTTATATATATATATATATATATATATATATGTAGCTTAAAATAAAGTTTAGAATACAAAAAGGAAGTAGAATAGGTATTATGTCATACATGTAACGTTTATGTAATATATGTACATTTAAAAAAAAGTCGGACAAGATTTGATCCTCGTTCAAAGTGGAGAAAGAAAGATTGAGAGGATACAGAGCTTAAGATCTCTTTAGTTTTTTACGCGATTTTACGAATCGTTCAGTCATGTTCTTTAGATCGCGTTATTTCAAATTCAAACGCATAAAAGGAAAATTGAATCAATTTTTGAAGTCTTGTTATTTCAAATTCGCGTAAAAAGAGAATTAAGTGTACTGTTCATTATTCTTATAATAATCTCAAATACTTATTAAAAATTTACGGGGTCAAACCTATGTTTTCGAAGATCATATTTGACATATTTTATATGAAGTGAGAAATCTTACGCAGTGATCGAGTTAATTTGTCATTTAGACAGAGATGATGCCGTTAAGTAGCTTGAGATCTGACGTCTTAAGATAATAGATTTTTTAGTATTTCATTCAAGTGGTGCTTTACAGAAATGTTGCCTGTCTGTGGGCTTTCATAGAACCCTAGTTTTTTGTGATATCTTTGTTGATGAACTATGACTCATCTATGTGTCGAAATATCTTATTTAATTTTAAATTTTTTTAGTTCAAAAGCTATTAGGGGTGTGACACTAAATTCTAGCAAAACTAGAACGTATTATTAGAACGATTTATCGAACATCAGAAAATTAATAAATCTGAATCACAAGCCTGAATAAAGCTTATCACATTGTATGTAGTAGGGGGTTGTTTATAAATAAATAACTAAATACAAGGAATCACCTAGGATTATTTTCGGAAAGTGTTTGGTTTTTTTTAATTACTATTATACAAATATTCTAGGATATGAGTGTTTAATACGTTTCATTCAAAAATCGCATGTCAAAATTGACTGAATTTAAAAAAAAAACCAAACTTCTTAAACGGTAACTTTTTTTCTTATAATTTCTAAAACTTTATACATTTATCAAATTATAAGTATAAGTTCGATGTTCAAAAATTCTGTTTTTTTTTTTTTTTAATTCTATTAGAATTATACCTGCAAGCACTTCTGTAATATCCCATATATCCAATGTTATAAGATCCTCTGCTATCAAACGAATTTATTCAGTAGTTAAGTTAAAATAACAAAATCTTGTTACTTTAAAATTAAACTAACTGTGTATATATATTTCATGTAAAGTAAACTTTAGGACATGACCCAAAAAACATCATTAAATTTCAAGTCATATACACCTTACAAAAATCAACATTTTCTATATCCACGAAAAAATACAACACCCAAATCCAATAAAAAATATCATACAAAAATTTTAGTACCTACAGATATTTCAGTTTTTCTTAAAAAATTTATTTTTGACTTTGCAGTTTATGTGCTAGTCAAGCTAAGAAGTCTTTAGATTGTTCATAAAAGTTTTAAAGTAAAAAAACAAAAATATTAAAACAAAGTTAAAGAAATATTTTTGTTGTACATTGAAATATTATGTTATTTTCAGTTTATATAATATATATATATATACGTAAAACATATCTAACTATATATTATACGAAAGGTGTATTATTAGTTTTTTAATGGCGGAATTTTACATGCGTAAAAATTTTGTGATCTTTTTTTACTATAATACCTTAGGTATGATATATGGGAAAAATATAAGATGTAATCAATGTTCAACAATGGGATATACTTAAATTTATTTTAAATAATTACAAATCCCGAATGTTCAACTTTAACAAGTTCTGATAATTTATAATAAATTAAAGTAATATTTGTATATGGAATTTCCCTAATTTTATACAGGCCATTGTGATAAGGATATAATGGGATTGATTTTTCTAATATGAGCTTATTCTAAAATATATTGCCAATAAATGCTATTTCATAATTTTATTCATTTTAATTTTTCCTTATGTTCTAAAAATTTAATTTTAATGCTTCAATTAACTGATGTTTATAACCTAACTAACTGATGAATGGGACAGGGGTTTGTGTGCTGACCATTCATGCGAGAGGCCTGGATTCGAATTATAGAAGAATAGAATAAACAATAATGCTTTAGGCGGATTTTCGACACGACTGAGTTACCATGCGTCGTTAGGAACGAATTAATCAAATAGCAATGTAAAACTGAGTAATTTAATGACTAGGTTTCATATTATCTTCCTCATAGCTTCGTTTCTTCAATTAAATATTATTTCTAGAATTGCTATTGTCCTTTTCCAAAATTGGTTTAGAGGATTAATTGATGTCTTTGGGAAGGTTAGTTCTAATTGTAATATTTTAATAAAACATATCCTATGAAAATAATCACCGAGGTTTCCTTGTTTTTTTTTTTATAACATTTCTACAGAGGATACGGTGTAAACAAAGCCTCTACAACTGTGTCTTTAGCTGTGCTATCAGTTTTTACTTAACTTGTAACAATGGCCTGTTATTTTAACTCATTCTCTTCAATTTTTTTTAAGTACTAAATGTTCAACTGTTAAGCTAATAAGGTCATGTACACCATCGGAATATGGAATAAGGGGGGAGGGGGAGGGGCCTTTTATATTCTTATTATAATATCAAAAGCTTTGACATACAATTAATACTTCTCTTTGTTATATATTGTAAGAATTTTTATTTGATTTATAAGGTATTTCTTTATCTGTGAGTTTTAATATTTAATTAAATTATTTCTATATATTTGGTATTTGTTTATATGGATAGAATAAGTTAATATTGGCTTAGCCGGCGGGGAATAGCAGCTGAGGCGAATAGACGCTAAGTTTGTTCGAAAAATACCTACATTTTTTTAAATTAACTTCTAATGGAATTCGAATCCGTACTGAAAAATTAGAACATCTACCCTTAAACTTAGCTTTCAACTTAGAAAAAAAGGTCCGCACTCTAACCATACTTTTCCACTAATTTCAGAACTTGTTTAAATTTATTTTTCAATGATATTGAGCCTGAATAAATATTTTAAGATCTTACCAGTACCCGTTTTATATTTTATTTTTGCATCAGGAACTTAATTTCGATATTCATCATACAATTAAAAAAACTTTCAACAAAAATTTCCCTTTTTTGTTTTTTTTGTTGTGTAGTGGAAAAGAAAACAGACAAGAAATGAAAATTGAAAAATTAATGAAAAAGCAGGTAGCAAAAAAAAGAAAGCAACACGAATCACGTCTAACATCCTTAATTTTTTGTTTCTCCTTTTTTTTCTAACTGTTCTTTTGTCCTTTCAACTCCTACTACCACCTTCTTTCTTCTACAATGAACAACAGTTGCCTTTTATTTCTTTGTTCTTTCATTACAGTACTCTGTTTTATTTTAATAATTTTCCTTTAGTTTGACTTGATAGGGAAAAGAAGAAAGTTTACGTACGACTCCTTATGACTCATACCAACAAAGGTGGGTAAGGATACATATTTTCTTTAACTATTTTTAGTCTTGTACTTTTTCTCGGTAATGACTGTTTTAAAATAACAACAATAAATTCACCTACAAAGAAGAAGAAAAACAATATAATAAGAGTGAGAAAGAATGAAGGAAAGAAAATAATAATATTAAAAACGAGTGAAGAAAAAACGTATTGTAAACTTCTAGTTTACTGTTTTTCATTTTTTTTATTTTGTTTTTTAATAATAGTAATAACAACATAATTTTGTACACTATAAAACTATAGGTACACAGTATTGCATAAATGATGGTAAACTAACTTTTAAAATAATTATTAATCAAACAATATGAAAAACTCTGAAAGAACCTTTGAGACCGAATGGTTGCATACAATAACCCAGATTTAATATAACTTACTTATGAGAACTTCATTTCTCAAGATTTGCCCATCTCTTAAAATATTGAATCAAATTTTAATTAAGCCAAGTATTTATAAGTGGGTTGCAAGTTCAAAAATTGGAATAAAGGTAGGTCCGAATGAGCTAGGATTGGAGGTATTTAATCAAAAATCGCAAAAATCAACTTAATCCTAATAATCTTGTTGTGGAAAAACAAAACAACGTTCAGAAAACTTGAGCTCAATCTAATTAAGAGTATACACAAATTTACAGTTTTGAGGCAACTTGGCTACATGAAGTTTGCTCTCTGAAAAGAGCTGATATGAACAAAAAAGGCGCTTTAGAAATGGATTTACAAGAAAGAATTTTAAAAATATCTTGAATACCGAATATTTAACTGATATATATGATATAGGAACGCTATTATATAATATGTATATATGAAGCAGCGTCGCTGTCATATAATATGAAAGCAATAATAAGGTTAACAGTAATTGAAAGTTCTAAGTCAATATAAAAAGAAACATTATAGGCGTATTTACTAAATTTGAATATTGAAACTCCTAAACATGCATTATTAGATGGTATTAGTTTACCTAAAGTTACCTCAATAAAGGAATTAGGGGTGTACTTCGATTCCCAACTTAGCTTTAAAATCCATTATAATAATATTATAAATAAAGCTAATTCACTATTGGGATTTGTTAAACGTTCTGCAAAGGAATTTTCAGATCCTTATGTACTTAAATCGTTGTACACTTGTCTTGTAAGACCAAACTTGGAATATGCTAGTCAAGTTTGGTCTCCGTTTTATATGGTACACATTGATAGGATTGAGGCAATACAAAAAAATTTTCTTAGATTTGCCTTACGCCATTTGCCATGGTCGAATCCCATTATTTTACCACCATATGAACAAAGGCTAAAATTAATTGATTTGTGTACTTTACATTTTCGACGTGAAGTTTCTGATGTCATTTTTATTACAGAAATTGTCAAGGGTAACGTTAAATCTAATTTAATTTCTAGTAAAATTATTATTAGAAATCTTCAACGCCTTCGCTCTTGCAATTTATTTAAAACTAATAAACATAGGACTAACTATGGCAAATTCGAACCTATTAATAGAATGCTTATTATAGGTAATAAACATAAACATTATATTGACTTTACACTTTCAAAACACTCCCAAAAACAAAAATTATACAATTGCTATTATTAGGATTATTTTTGTTTTGTTTTTCTTGTAATAATGTAAAGTTTATAATTTTTAACTTTTAATTTTAATTTTAGTTTGAACATATTTATAATTAGTCAAATATGTAATTTTTTATATTGATTTTAATTGTATAATTTTAATTGTTATTTGTATGATTTTTTGTAAACTGTTTGTGTTAAGCAGTATAATAAATAAATATTAAGAATGATGGCACAGGACAAATACAGAACCATGACCATATAGGGAGGAAGCTAAAATAAATGTTACCAAATATATAAGAAAATAGATCAATGCACAATTTTCATAGTGAATTACGCAATATACCGTGAGATAGAGCAACATAATACTGAGATCATCATTATACATCATCCGCTAGTGTGCTTCGAAATTAGTGTGGGTGAAAGGGCAGTTCAAAACGAACAAATAACTGATAAGTAGGGCAGGTATATTTCAATGGTTTACGAGACTACCTCAAATATCAAATTGATTATCTCGAAAACGATATGAGATGTGAGAACAATGTGAGTTCTTAAGAAAGCTTATTATACTTTAGATACATTTAAAAATGCAGTAGGATAAGAATACTATATTTTAAAAGCAAGAGTTACTACAATTGATTTTTAAAAGCAGTTCTTAGAAAAAAATTTAAAAAAATTAAATAAAATTTGTTGCAATCATTTTGTTCATCACTGCATTTTTCTTAACACCTTGCATTTACGTTAACTTATAGTTGAAACCTTAATGTTTCTGTTTTTTTTTTTCAAATTTCTTCTTCAAAGCTTTTTCTTTTTTACTTATAACACTTCCGGGTTCTCTTTTTTAACACCGAAGTGGAATAAAAAGATTAAACAAAAACAATAACAAAATTTAAATATAACTGTTATTTTGTGTTGTATTAAAAATACTGTTACTTTTTTACACCATATACTTTTCTTTCGAATAAATGTTATATTGTTTTGACTCTTAATAATAATAATATATAAACATACATACACAGTACCTATATTATATATAGGTATATGTATATATATATATATAAATATATACAGTACCTACAAACAAAAACAATCTAAGAAAAAACTCTTCACACATAAATTTAAAAAAAAAATATATAATATTCTCCTGTAGCTGTACATCAAATTTTAAGCTAACTGTAATAAAACTATGATGATATTGAAAAATTGATTATGTCAAAAAACTTATCATCACTGTCACTTCCATTTTAAAAAAAAAAAAAAAAAAAATTTTCAGAATTGTGTATAAAATGGTGAACATTGTATACAACAAAAACAAAATTAAGAAATAAAGTAAAGAATAAAACACAATATAAAAAAAAACAGTAACAAAAGTATGATTAGAGTATAAAAATAAAAGAAAGAGATAGAAAAAATATAGAAAGGAAGTTGCAAAAAAAAAAAAACTCTAAAGAAACAAATGTGATATCGCACAAAAAAAAAACAAAAAACAGATTTGTAAATAGTTGATAAGAAAATGAATGGTGATTTTCAGTTTTATATACTCTGGTTTTTTATAACTACAACGTATTGTTCCAAATAACTGTTTATAACACTTTTTTAAGTCACTTTGAAGAATAACGAGGAAGAGTGTAGTAGAGTAGACTGTGTCAACTCTGGGATATCCGTATGACCGTAACATATACATTATATCATCCGGTTAATTACTTTTGGCTTTATTAAGTGTAGTGGAATACTCATATAAAATAAAGAGTTGTATGGCTGCTACTCGAACCCTCTGTCGTAGACCAACCAAATTTTGCGGAAACTTTGGCCATTACACTAAACAATTTTTGGCAAAAATTCAGACACCCAGCTTCATTAGGTGGAGAGAAATGCTCATATAAAATAAGGAGTTGTATGGCAGCTACTCGAACCCTCTTCAGCAGACCAACCAAATTTTGCAGAAACTTTGGGCATTACACTAAACAATTGTTGGCAAAAATTTAGACACCCAGCTTCATTAGGTGGAGAGTAATGCTCATATAAAATAAGAAGTTGTATGGCAGCTACTCGAACCCACTCCACTAGACCAACCAAATTTTGCAGAAACTTTGGCCATAAAACTAAACTACTTTTGGCAAAATTTCAGACACGCAGCTGTAATAGGTACAGAGTAATGCTCATATAAAAAAAGAAGTTGTATGGCAGCTACCCGAACCCATGGACCAAAATGGCTGGATTTAAATAGCGATGACGGCTATTGCAAAAAAACGAATTTGCGAAAATTTCAAGATCCTAGCTCCTTTAGTTTTTGAGTTATCGTGCGGACGGACAGACGGACGGACGGACAGACGGACGGACGGACAGACGGACGGACAGACGGACGGACGGACGGACATACATAGCTAAATCGATTTATTTTTCGATTCTGATCCGATCCATACACTTGAGTCTATATCTACCCCCCCTCCTTCTCTGCGTCACAAACGTAATGGCAAATTTATTATACCCTTTGACTATATAGTCATACGGGTATAAAAACTCTGGAATTATTTATCCCGTTTTTTTTTGGTTTTTCAAAATGATAGAGAAGGACAAATGATCAAACCTCTAAAATTCTAAAACTTTAATAAAAGAATAGAAATAGTGTATTATCTTATACACAGATAAAATATTTCAAAAATTCTTTTGTCTTTCTCACTCAACATGTTCTCAATCGGATTTGAACTTTTAGCTTTTCTTCAAAAAAAAATTCTTTCTAATATGTGATATGTCATAAAAAAAAATGAAAAATTTACCGTTATTTTAGAATAGAAAAAAAAAAAAAAAACAAATTTGAGTAATTCGGTGGTTTTGAAAAATTATGTGACACCAGCATGTCACTTTTTTGTTTATATAGGTACCGCTTAATAATCAAACATATGTTCACATATACACAAGGTGAAACGTGATGATATTTCTCATAATATACGATATTTTAATTTAATTGTGATGTGATTATAAATCAAAATGAAAGAAAAGGACAAAACAAAAACAAACAAATTAGAAAAAGAAAGAGAAAGAAATTTTAAAACTTTAACTTAAGGCAGTCAAAAAATCAAAAAAAAAAAAATTGACTTTATAATTATTTTTTTTATTATCAAAAAAAAAACAAAATTCTTTTCTTTATCTTTATTTTTAACACTCTTTTTCATTATATTCTTTTTTTATCTTAAATTTTTTGTCCTTTTCTTTCATTTTTTTGGTTTTTCTATTATTTGTTTGTCATCTTTTGTCTTTTTATAGATGTGTAGATGACAGATTGAGGTAATTTAGTCATTTAATGCAATCAAAATATATATGTGGTGTGATTGTGATAACAGTTAGTAAACAACCACAATCAAATAATTTCAAGTGATAAAAGAAGTGTGTGTGAACATAAGGAAGTAAAAGTTATACGAGAAAATTTAAAAAAAAAAAAAAAAAAAAACTGGAAAGAGAAAGAATGATAATAATAGAAGATAAAAATGATGTGAATAAATAAAACAGGATATTTATCATATGATAATTTTATTTTAATGAATAAATTTTATATTTTTTTTTGTTTTTTTTTTTTGTTTTTTTTTTCTGTCTTTAACAGTTTTATGATTTTAAAATGAGTTTAAAAATCCCTTTAGGGAAATTGTGTTTTGTTTTTGTTGGTTTCTAACGGGTTTTTAACTGTTTTATTTTTTTATTCTAATTTTAATTGTTGTTGTTTTATGAAGAAAATTATTTTTTAATGAGTTTTTCTTTTCGTTAAATTTATTATACCACAACAATATAATTAATTAAAAAAATTTTTTCTTTAGATTGAATTTAAAAAAAAAAAAAAAAAAAAAAAAAAACAGAATTGTTTAATAAATATATTTATTTAAGCGTTATAATTATTTTAAATGAATAAAATTTATTAAAATTATTTTAAATAAAAGAATAAAAATTTATGCCAAAATAATTTTTAAAATAATTTTTAAGCTTTTATCAAGTGTAAAGTTAAGAAAAAATTATTTTAAAAATTAATAAAACAATTATGTTTTTGATGTGTATCTTCAAATTGTACAGGGTGTTTCGATATTGATCTGGTATAGAACGAGGGGTTATTTTGGGGTTAAAAGCAAAAAACTGTGTCTTTGGATATTCATATTTTTTTGAAAGGTGATAGGCACCAAATCTCCAACATTAGAACTTTTCAAATTTGAATTTTTTTTTATAGGAAACGTCAAAATTTTGAAATTTTACTATTTTTCATAGGCCTTGTAGTAGTACGAAAAATGTTCAAATTTCGTGACATTTTTCATTAATATTTTTGGCAAACATTTTGTCAAAATTTAAATAAGAAGTCAATCGACATTTAGCGTTTTTGAGAAAATAACGATTACCCCTTTTCCAGAATTTTTATTTATCTGGATAGGTGAGATCCTGTATTTGGAAAGATTTTAGAGTAGAAATCAAAAGTAGGGTTGCCCCTGTTTCCAGATTACTAATTGTCAAAAGTTAGGTAGAACTTAAGATCTCTCCCTATTTTATTAAACGATTGTTGCTGACTTATTATTTATTAAAAAAAAATTAGGAGGTATTTCAGGTATTTCAATTCCAATAATTTTGGCTTTGGAGATTTAGATTTGGTTTTTGGGGATTTTGGTTTTAGTGATTTTAGTTTTGGGAATTTTTTGAATAGGATTTATCGGAGCTTAAAATTTTATATATTAACATTTTATAAACAAAATATAATTTAAAATTTTTTATTAAAAAAATAAAGATTTTAAAAAAAACGGTATTTTTAGTGTCCATTTCCGCCCCTCTTTCCAGAAGTGAAGCATTTTAATTTTATATATGAGTTAATAATTTAATTTATTTTTAGTGTTCCTTTCGAATTTATTGGCATAAAAATAAAAAATTTGTATAGTACATATTTTTCAGCCGGATGAGACCCGCCCTCAACCCCAAAATAATTATTCATTCTAATTTTATTGATCAAATTAATCTCTACCTAAATGGCAGGTTATTAGTGAAACCCTCTGTATACATATGTACCTAATATATATTGAGTATAATAAATGAAACGAGTTGGGTAAAAGTTCAAAAATAAATATATCCAAATAACTAAATATTCAGGATAAAGCCGAAATCTTGATTTTAAACCCAACTCTAAAATTCCTCTTAATTAAGCATCACACATATCATGTAAAAATAAATACTCGCTAAAAGGCGTTGTATCCGTGCTTTTGAATCCAACTCTAAAATTATTGTTCATTCATATTATTTTTTTGGAATTTTGCAACTTTGGAACACCATCCCATATAAAACTGTTTGTATTTCAATCATATTTTATTTCAAATAAGATATAAACTTTTTTGACATATTTTAATTCATTATCTTAGGAAATTTTTTGAATTAAATCTTATTCTAAAGATTCGAGCAACTTTATTTTTTCTATATAGTGTCAGAAACAATATTTCATATACATATATATAAACTTTAAGAACTGGTAAATTAGTTAGAAAATCAAAGAGTGGGTAGTAAATTAATTACTCAAATGTGTAATACGATTAAGAACACTAGCAATATGTTATGTTAAATTTAAGGTACCTATATCTTTCAAAAGTTTTTAAAATATTTTCGATTTATATAATATACAAATATTTTTATTGTATTTAATTGTAAAATACGCATATTTATTATAAAATTAAATTTTATGTAAAAGATATTACTTATTTAAATACTATAGGTATTGTGTGTTAAAAGTAGACAGTCAAGCGTTGAAAGAAAAGTGAAAATTAAAACGAAATTATATCTAATGCTATATCTAATGTTAAGCACTGTAATTGCTTATATATAATATTATAATCCTTATTACATATCAATCGTATTTATAGTTGTATATGTTTTAAAGAGTGTAATTGGTACTTAGGCAAACGAATTTTTACATTTTTCTCCAAACGCGAAGGGAAAAGAAAGCGTTCACAAGAACGCATTCAAAATAATAAGGGATGCCACTACCTCAAAACTCCCGATAGATAATATATTGGGAATTTCATTTTGTAAGTAACTATAAAATCATAAAGACTCTTTTGAAAAAGGTATATATAATAAAGTATGTGAAATATTCTACTATTTTTAATTGTTCTACTTGAAAAAGTTGTTCCAGAAATTCTGGCTTTTTAAGAATTGAGCACAAAGTAACGGTATTTCCAGAATATTTATTCAACAATCTAGTTTTTGCTTTTGTAAATTACAAATTAATCTTAAAGTCGATAACAAAATATGGGTATCCATTTTTCCTACATTTACACTTGATTTAATTCTTAACTTTGCAATGATGAAAGGCGCTTAACTTTATCGGAACTAAAATAACGCTAAGCATATCTTATACTATTTCAACCATCAGTTATAGTAAGAATTGCTATAATTTTCTATTATGTGCTCTACTATATCCTAAAGCATTAGTCAATTTAATTACTCTGTCTTAACCTAGTTTAGTCAAATAAATAATTGTTACAACCACATTATAACCACACACTATTTTTAACAAATCTTTATATTAATTAACATAATTGTTACATTTATTATATACAAAAATATATTTATACTAAAATACTAAAAATAATTATTTTAAAACAATTAATAAAAACTAAATTTTTATATTCAGAAAAAAGTGTAATATTTAACATATGCAACTATACAATATTTATTTAATAATTTCTTCCAATCGAATTGGCACAAATTAAGTTTAATTTAACTTTATATACATTAAACTAATTATTAATTATTAAATAAAAAAAAATTAAGTTTAATATTCCAGCTATAATTACTAGTTAATTATTTCAGTTGATTACTTTAATTTTAATTTCTATGATTTGGAAAAAAAAAAAGAAAATTAAATTATATTATAAATAATTGAAATATAAAATCAATGCAAGAATGTTTTAATGCAATTATAATGACTTAGTAAAATATTATTATTAATTCAAAATAACTGTATACTTAATATAATTTAATATGTTATAACATAGTAGTGCATAAAATTATTCATATATATGGCTGCAGGTTAGAAGAAATATTGACAAATTCAATTAACTGAAAAATATTATGTTAAATTATTAAATTTATATATGTTTATACTAGGAGTTGGTTAGAAAATAGACTAACAAATCAAATGAATTACAGAATTTGTACATATTTCTAAAAATAATTGTGCATAAATAATGTATCTAGGATTTTGTTTTTTTTTATTTGAGGAACATGTGGGAAATGGGGACATTAATATTATTATTATTAGAATTGATTTATTCCACATACAGTTTTATGAGAAAAATAAGATATTACAAGGACTTCTAACATGTAAAAAAATCTTAGATTTACTATAGATACAATTCTGTTTATTATAGTCACTTTTTATTTGAATTACAAGGTATTTCTGTATCTGTGAGTTATGTTATTCAAAAATTCTGTATTTATAATGTATTTAATACATAATGCATTTTTTTTTTAAGATATAAGTTAACAACGTGTTAGGACACTTTAATCAACACGCTCAGGTTTAAGCAGCGTCTTCAAATTTTTATATATTAAAATCATTCCCATCAAATTCGCTTACACAGTGCTTGCAATGTATCAAACCTATTTGTTTCCCAACAGAACAAATTCACGTAGCACCAAATGCATTTGAGTTAGTATATAAGTGCAATAATAAGAGTTGGTCTGATTTAGATACGACATTAGACGTTTAAATTTATTTGGTAATAAAATTGAAATGTAATTAGTCAATTTTAAAATCAATCAGTGGGATTATAAAAATTTAGCATTGCGAATCATAATATTGGATTTTTTTTTCAAACCTAAACTATATTTCAACAATACAAATTATTAATTAACCCATTAATTATAACCCAAAATAAAACCAAATGGCGAAATGCATCTAATTTGAGTTCAACAACCAGAATAAAGTTTATTCACTTTTACTGCGAATCGAATCCGACACTTTGAAATGGAAAATCGGCACTCTTACTACTGTGCCACCCGTTGAATAATAACTCTTTCCTATCATTTCGCTATTAAAAAAATAATAGTTTTAGTTTTTAATTTCAATTTAAGAGATACTTAACTACTACACTAGCAATTCTGCCATTATTATAGGTACATGTTGTTGCAACAGTAGAGAGTAAATACTTGAAACATTCTTAATTCTTATAGTAGTTTTCTTAAAGTAGTTTCAAACTTAAAAATTCAACTTACTAATTATACATGAGACAGTATTAAAGAACTTATGATTAGAATAACTCAGATTTTAATTTATATAATCCTACTTAATTACTAATTATTACCGACTTTATTAAAAATTGAGCTTGATGTTAGCTTATTTTTGCAGTTGTAAATAGAAAATAATAAATTTGACAATTTTCATTAAGGAAAAAATATTAAAACATATTTCTATACCCCTATGACTATATAGTCAAAGGGTATAATAAATTTGACGTTACGTTTGTGACGCAGAGAAGGAGGGGAGTAGATATAGACTCAAGTGTATGGATCAGATTAGAATCGAAAAATAAATCGATTTAGCTATGTATGTCCGTCCGTCCGTCATCACGATAACTCAACAAATAAAGGAGCTAGGATTATGAAAATTCACAAATTCGTTTTTATGCAAACACCGGAATCGCTATTTAAATCCAGCCATTTTGGTCCACGGGTTCGAGTATCTGCCATACAACTCCATCTTTTATATGAGTATTCCACTACACTTAATAAAGCTGTATGTTTGAAATTTTGCCAAAAGTAGTTAACCAGATGATATAATGTATATGTAATGGTCATGTGGGTATCCCAGAGTTGACACAGTCTACTCTACTACACTCTTCCTCTTTTGTATTAAAAATCTAAAAATTCCCAAACAATTTTACAGAAACAAATTTCAATATACTTTTCAATATACTTATGATACTTTCCGGAAAAATCCGAGCAAAAAAAAATACGGATTAAAAAAATATATGAAGAGCATGCAAAAGTAGGAGATTGGTTTCAGATCCTAGAATCGCCTAAAAGAAAACATTTAAATCATACAAAAATTTATGGTTTTAATGTGTATTGTACATTTTTATTATTATGATATGCCATAAATTAAGACATTTGACTATGTATTGACGTGTCACTTGAATATCACTCTCATCACTCAAAATTTATTTTTTAATTTATTTTTAATTTATTTATTTACTTTCATTCTCACACTGCATCTGTAATGTTAAATTCTCAATACTCGATATTTCACTTTTATACTAATGCTTCTGTAATGTTGGTGTGGTCAATTCAGCGCAAAATCAAATATTGATCCTTGCTTTTAGTTTTTCATAAGTTCTTTGTGCATTTAACGATAGTCTAAGGAACTTAAATCCATATGTGTATGAGTAAAAAATTATATTTTTTCTTGATAAAATTATTATGTGAAATTTCGGTATCCGGCTAGTTTATCGCAATAATAAATTCACAGCAAAGTTCATCGCAAGCAATTCATCGCAAGCAATTCATCGTAAGCAATTCATCGCAAGGAAATATTCATCGCGAAGTTTATTGCGTTGAATTGAGTTGAATTCTAAATCAGGATTACCGCTTTTTCCAGAATATTTATATGTGTGTTGGTATATACAATGTTAAAAAAAAAAATCGCGCGATTGTTCTGGCTACCAGAGTTAAATAATTAAATAATAATAAATTGCTTACGATGAATTGCTTGCGATAAACGAGCCTAGAATCGAAATTTCCAATCGTTTAAATCGAATTTAATCATGTTTATAAATCCGCGCTATTTCAAATTCGATCGTGTAAAAAGAGAATAGAATAATTTTTTCAAATTGCGTTATTTTAAATTCGGGTAAACAGGGATTTAGGTGTAATTCTATTAGCAATGTTATATACATATTCTAAGCAAATACATAAAACATTAAATATTTTACCTAATAGTAATATTTGAAGATGTTTATCATACCACATATACAGGAAAAACACGGTAAAAGAAAATCTTCAAAGAAAAAAAGATTTTCATAAATCCTTCCCAACATTAAATAATCCCTTATTCTAAATCAAATAAAATATAAAAATTTATACATAATAATAATATATTCACCATATTATTTCTTCACATAATTCATTCTATAAATCTTAAGATATTAGGTTTGTATGTTAAAAAAAATTCTTTGAATAAATTGTAAACAATCAAACAAATAAATTTTATTCAAATATAAATTTCTGTTCTTAATTCCTGTATAAAACCGCGTGTTAATAAAAAAAAAAACACATTGACATATAGAACCTAGGTATTTTAAAAAAATATAAAAATAACTACAATTTGAAAAAACATAAAAATTTTATTTAATATATTCTAGCGATATCTAGTATGTACAAAGTATATCCTTTTTTATTTAAGTTTAATTGTATGTGTAAATGTTGTTATAACTTGATTTATTTTATTTGGTATATATATACTTTTCTCTGTTTATTTTTTTATCACATTTGACATCACAGATTTTCCAGACAATATTTTTTCACACTTTTTTTTTTTTTCTATTTTAATTTTTTTTTTTTGTGTAGTTGTTTTTGTTGTATTTCTGTTTGTTGGTATTATGAAGAAACATTTTCTAATCAATAATCCTTAAAAAATAGAGAAAGAGAAAGAAATAGACAGAAAAAAAACGAGATATAAAACAAAAAAAACATTTGAAAAATCTAAAAAGAACTAACACATAAAAAAAAATATTGTTTTCGTTTTTTTTTTTTTTGTTTTGTTTTTTTTTCAATGAAAATAATATGTTTTAACCAGAAATCCCACATAATTTATATAAATATGTATGTACACACATACACACACATATCGATTACAATTTTATTTTAGAAAAAAACTGTAAGTACGAATGAAGAAAAAACATTTTTTGTGAAGGGCTAAGTGAAATAAACTCCAAAAGTTGATAGTATTTTTTTTTTTAAGTAGTTAAGTGCGTTTATATATGTGTATTCTGTGTTATATATAATATTGATTTTTTCGTCTTTTAAATATATGTATGTGTCTGAATCATATTATGTCCATTAATATTCGCCCCCACTCTATATATTATTATGTCAAAATATATTAATGGATAAGATTTAATAGTGGCATTATTAAGAGGGCGATATACAATCAATGCGTAAATCATGCGTATAAATTTTTAAAACCCTTTAACAGATTCAACAGTTGTTTTAAATGCTCGGACAATTTTTTCAATACTGTCATAAATACTAGATGGTAATATTTGGGAATAAATTTGTACTCAATGTTGATAAAATAGTTGAAATTTTAAAAAAGTCGACTACTTCGAATATTAAAATACTGACTATGTTGTCAATTAATTGTCAATTTTAGTATTTAGTAAAATATCAGTACAATTACTATTTCCATTACCTGAAACTCGTTACTCTGTCAAGTACGGTAGTATTAGTTAAATTTCGATACTTACAAAAATTAAGTATAAGTAAAAGCATCAAGTAAATATGCTGTTCAATCACAGAAAGTAATTAAAATTTGAGTTTAAATACTTTTGTAACTATTTTCGGATATTCAAGTATTTTCAAATATTTCAATACCAAGAATTAGTTAAGTATCAATAGTTCAATTATTTTTTAAATACATTTCTAAAGCCTACGAGTATTAATTAGATTTCGATACTTTCAAAATTTAAGTATAAGTAATCATACTTGCAATTGAAAAATTAAGTACAAATACTTGAAATTCGAAAAAAGTAATTAAATTTTAGTTCAAAAACTTTTGTAATTATTTTTTATATTTAAGTACTATGCAAATAATTCATACTAAGAGCAAATTCATTACTAGCTATAAAAGTAAATTATTTTAATAATTAACACATCTCCATCCTCCAAAATAATTACCGCACAGAAGAGTTCGTTTTCTAAAAACTTTAAAAGGTGACCGGTTAAAGGTTAAATAAATAAAATAAGCTGTATAAGATTTCCGTCAAAATAAAAATGTCAAATTCTAAAATCAAAGAATGTGGCATTTGTATTCATAAAAGTTGTATCTCACAAGAACAGCCTATACGAATATTAATTTAGTATTGAAAATGATATTCATATGTCATACTCGTAATATAAGTTATATAAATATGTCATTCCATTAATTTTTACCGTTACAATTTACCAAAAAACCATGGAAACCGAATTTTACATAAAAATTTTTCAAATAATTTTTAATTTGAAAAAAATTTTATTTTTTAATTAATCTTTCATATAGCCATAACTACAAAGTTTTTTATTAACATTAAGCTACTACCATAATTCCTCTCTTTGAGTGACAACTTACCTATAAACGTTTATATATGTTTGTATGAATATGTATATGTATATATATCGTACAATAATAAAAATTAACAAAAAAGGTGAAGAAAAAAAGAAAAGTATTTTTTGTTCTGCTTTTTAAAAAGAAATACAGGAAATATTTCTTGAAATAAAAGCTGATTTATCTGTCTATCATTATGTCATTTGACAAAAGGATAAAGATTTGTTTTTTTTATTATATTTTTTTTTGTTGATTTTTCTTTTAAATACGAATGAAAGAAACAAAAAGAATGTTTCGCATATTTTCCTAAAAATAGAGGTGATTTTCATTTTCCTTTTTCTTTTTATATATATATATTAATATATATACATATATTAATATTAAATATAGGTATATAGTTATACAGAATGTACAAATTAATTCGAGAAGAATTGTGAGCAAACGTGTATACGTACATACATATAGGTATATTATTAAAAAAAAAAAAGATTATGTTGTGTTTACAATGGATTCATTACTCAAAAACCAAATCCTAGAAGGTGGTTATATTTTTTTATGATTTTATATTGTAAACCTTGAGAAGTTCTTAAAAAAAAACCATATGAAACATTAATTTAAATTATTCAATATATATATATATTATATCTATTTGTATGTGCACCTATATGTGACTTAAATTAAAGTGTATAATTGTATATAACATATACAATATTTGGAAATATAATATTTTTTAACATTGCAGAGACAGTAAAACCTTTATTTCAAAAATTATTCAACGACTTTATAGTAAGACTTACAAGTTTTTCTAATTATAGGTTTCTTATAATTTTATCGAACACAGGGGTCTTGTTTAAGTGATACTTTTCAGTTTTTAAAACCTTATATGACTTAAGAATAGATATTTATTAACTTCTCCATATGTTTGAATCAAAATCAGTAATTTTAAATCTATTTCTTTTAGAACGTTTTTACGGAATCAACTTTTTTTCAAAAATCCGATTTATTAAAAAACCGATTTTGATCAAACTAATAAATCAAACCTAATAATTTATGAGATGAAATAATTCGTTTGAAAAATGCAATTGAAGTGTGGAAGTTGATTAAAATCTAGAATTTTATATCTAGTTTTTTCAATACGGTTTTTAAAACCACTTTTTTTAAAATCCAATTTATTATCACTTTTTGTAAAACCCGATTTTTATCAGGCTGAAAAGATTTATTCAATTTTAACTTATAAAGATTTTTAAATAATGCCCTTGAGGGGAGAGGGGGGATGGAAATTGGTCCAGTTAAACCTTAGTCCAATTAAAATCTGGGATTTTAAATTCTATTTTTTCGTGTTATATTTTTGAAAAACCCACATTTAAAAAATTCGATTTGTCAAAAATTGCCTTCGATTAAAATCTAGGTATTTTAAAAAATTTTTAAAAATTCAATGTTTTTCAATTAAGATTTATGAAACCATGATTTATTTCCATTGAAAAACATATTTTTCAAAAGAACTGTGTATTATAAACAGGATTTAAATCATAAAATTTTAAGAAAAGTAGATTTTGATTAAAATGGAATATGATAGAATCGCTTTCGTTTCTATTAGACTCACATCAAATTTCCTACATGGTTATTGCTAAAATACGGGCTAAAATTATTAATTCGCGATTATACTGTACATTTATAATAAGAAAATTTCATAATAACATTTTTTTCTATGGTAATCAATTTTTAGCACATATTTAAAAGGTTTTGTAAAGATGTGCTACATAGATTCACTCCGTCCGTACGTCCATCCGAATGTTTTCTAAAACTTTTACACCGTTTGAAATCGAGATAAGAAATTTTAAGAAGAAAAAACTACGGATCTCATGGAAGAAGTTTTTTCTGTAGCCCCACCGTTACACAGCTGCAGCTTCCCAAAGGCTGAAAAAGCTCTAAATTTAAATTGTTATAACAAGAGCTCTTTTGATTCATTTTCAACCTGAAAATAATAAAAGACAGTTGCTTTAATGAGCTTTATAAATTTTGAAACGGAAATTCATTGGGTTGCCATATCGAACTAAAATTCACCGTTATATAAAACTCAATTTTTGAAAAAAATCATATCTTCTGAACGGCTGAAGCTAGAAACTTTAAATTTTTAGAGAAGTTAGATCCTTTTTTTAGTAAATTTCAAAATTTTATTATACTATATTATATTTTACAATTGTCAAAGGCTTTCCTTTAATTGAAATGGGGTCCTGAAAGTATAAGAAGTGTCTATAGGTTCCAAAAATTTTTCCTTAGATAATAATATTCTAGGAAAATTCCAAATTTTAGAGAAAGTGATAGTATAATTCCTTAAACCTCAAAATTTTGAAAGGAGAGAGGTGAGGTTAGATCCTCTAGAATCATCATAAGTGTGGATAGTAAAATTTTAAGAATCTTCCTCATTAAAGAGGAAGATTCCTAAAATTATTAGGACTTAAAAATTGTGCCATTTTTATAAATCAGTAACTTAGTCACCAGTGCATATATTCCCAAAATTAAACTCAGTATGAGACACTATATAATTTTGAAAATGTTATATCTTAAAAACCCTTGGTTAATCATCATTTGTTTTTCCATCATTTGCTAAATTTTATTTTTGAATAACAATTTTTGTTTTTTTAAATATAAGGGTTCATTTTGATTCAAAGAGAATGACAAACAAAGAAAAACAACAAAAAAACCAAAATAAACTAAGAGGAGAAGGAGTAATTTTTTTTTTTTTGAAATTTTTTGCTACCGCTTCCAAATTATATATTCTAACACTTACTTTAAAATAAAGTCCTTTTTTTTGTGAATTATAATATGTGTATTGGTGTTATAACTACGGCTGCTTGTCTAAATTTAACCAGCACCCATTTGAAACATTCACAAAAAAAAAAAAAAACAAATATACAGTAAAAACAAAAAAACCGTGTCAACATATTTTTGCACTTAACAAGATTTTCCTTTTGTAATTTTTTCTATTTTTTTTTTCTTTCTTTCTTTCTTCATCTTCATTTTCTATTTTTTTACTCTAAAAAATTTTTTTCTTCTTAAATTTCTTTTTTCTTTCTTTCTCTCTCCCGTTATTTTTTTTTTTGTCAAATAAATCTTTAGATATATTATAATTCATCTATGGTTTATTTGTAATGCTGTTATGCAGGATTGGAGTAAAAAAAACGTATTAAAAAAAAACTACTTTTGTTTTTATTTAATATAAAACACACATCTATACATAATATATACATAATTATACATAAAACATCCGGTTCTTTAAGATTTTTTTTTTATATAGAAAATGAAATTGTTGAAAAGAGACAAAAAATGGTAAAAGTAAAAAGTATATACAAGACAAAAAAAAAAACGGTTCATTGTACGTTAATATGACTATAAAGAAAAACTGTTAGAAAAACCATTTTCACACAATCATACACACACATACATGTATATGATTAAAAAAAAAAAACTTTCACACAGATCAAATAAAAAGATTTTCTGTACAGTTTTTCTAATATGTTAAACCAAGGATCTAACGTCCTTTTCCCAGAGAGATAGATGCATGTATGTACTAGAAAGGCGAGGTGACAAAAGTTCCGGAATCAAGAGTTCTCGGACGAATTATAAGTCGACAAAGCCAAAAGTTCTTGGGGGAATATGATCAAGACGTGTTGGCCGAAAGTTCCACGGGCACTTATGACTTCATAAACTGAAATTCGACTTTGCTAGCTTTAAATTTTCGGCTTTATTTCTTTCCAAATTTGCATTATATCTTATTATCTAGGGGACTTTTGGATCACTTATCGAAGTATTAATCTCCCAAGGACTTTTCATTAATTTTTTGAATCATAAATATTTGAGGGACTTTTGACTTTGGGACTTTAATCACTTCGCCTACTAGAAAGTATTTATCAAGAATAAGTTGAAAAAGAAATTAACAAACTATATAACAAATCAAAAATCTTAAAAGTAAGGATCGTAAAACGTAGATTTGTTGTGAAAAACTATAAAAGAAAGTGAGAAAACAAATCAGTGGATAAAATTATATAAGTGAAAATAAAATGAACAAAAAAACAAAGCACCATATAATACTTATTAAAATGATAGTTTTAAGACAGTAACTATCATTTTCAAAAATAAAAAGTTAACAAAAGTTAAAAAAATATGTATGAATTTAATATAAAAAAGAACTTTTATAGAAACAGAGTTATTTTACGAAACATTTTAAATTTTGAAGGTAAGATTACTTTTACATTAATTTCTATTTAAATTTCAATAAGTGTTTAATTAAAATCAAATAAGTTTCTAAATATATAATATCAAATTGAAATATTATCTAGATTAATAAATAAAAAGTTAGCCTTTTAAAATAATTGATTTTATATAATTATATCTAATACAAAACTGATGCTTTGATCTTAATCGTTATGACTTTACTTAATTATTAAGAGCCTTGCTTGTAGAAAAATTCATTAGAAGAGCTAGGATTAAATCAAATGATTTGAATGCCTTTTTTCTAAAAGCAATTTAAAAATTACAATACCTCAGCTTACAAAACTCATTATTATATTTCTATATCACTAATCTAGGTTAATTAAAAATTTTTTTAATTTTAAAGTCAGAAATAAACCCTTCAAGCTGTTTGTATTTTAATTTTAAGAAAATCATAGATGGTAAATTTCAAGTACCAATTCGAATTTCAGTCAAGTACTAGAGCCAAACATATTTAAGTGCCAGTAACAATTTTAGTAGGTAATGATGGGAACCATATTTTCCAATATGTTATTATATTAAAGATAATATTTGCAAAGTAATCAATCAAAAATTAATTGTTTCTAAATTCAAATGCACTATATAATTACTTAATTAACTTTCTCAATTGTTTAATTTTAATGATATCATGTACTAGTAAGTACTGGTTAGTATTGGCTGAAATCAGTTAGCATGCTAGTAGATTTTGGGGAGCACTGGCTGAATACTTGTTGTTATAGTATACGGTACTAGTACTTATATTTGAAGTTTATTAAGTATTTCTTTCAGTATCAGTACAAGTACTGGTTTCTTGAGTACTTGTTATGAGTATACAGCACTAGTACTTGTATTTAAAGTTAACTAAGTATTTCTTTCAGTATCAGTACAAATACAGGTTTGTTAAGTATTTGTTGTGAGTATACAGTACCAGTACTAGTATTTGAAGTTTAGATAGTATTTATTTTAGTATCGGTACGAGTACTAGTTTATTGAGTATTTGTTGTGAGTATACAGTACCAGTACTTGAAGTTTACTAAGTATTTTTTGGTATCGATACGAGTACTAGTTTGTTGAGTACTTATTGTGAGTATTCAGTACCAGTACTAGTATTTGAAGTTTACTTATTATATCTTTTAGTATTAGTACGAGTACAGGTTTACTTATTTAAGTACTAAAATACTTGAAAATTATAAACTCTGGCCAAAGTATTCATTTCTGAGGTTTAGTATCCAGTTTTTTTAAAATTTTTTTAAGAAAATCCATTTTAATTGTAAACAGTTTTTTTTTTTTAATTAATACAACTTATTTATAAATTTCAAATTACCTAAATTTACCCGGAATAAGAAAAACAACAACTTTGATCTCTTATTAAAATTTATTGGTCTATTAAGCTTTTTACCTCCCGAAAATTCCAATTTTATTAACTTTGATGGAATTTTCCTAGACTTTAAGAACTCCAGATTTTACTTATTTTTTAATTTTCTTTTTCTTATAGTTCTTAGTAAGATACTGTAGTATCTTAAGATAAATTCTATGGGAGTCAAAACAAATATTCCAAGTTCTAATAATTTTGAAAAATAATAGAAACTCATTTAAAAATATCAACAATTCTAAAAATACCTCCTTATACTTCTTCTGTTTTAATGTGAATCAAAGAATTGGAATCAATTCTATTTATTAAAGTTGTACACCTGTATCTTTTATTTGGTAGTATTTAAAATCCAGGTACATTTTATATTTAAGATTTTTTAAGAAAATTTAAAAAATAAGAAGAAAATTACGATTTATAATTATGAAACAGTGGGTGTTTTGGGTGAAAGGTAAATTAAGTGTTATTAAAAATATTATTCATTACCTTATTTCTTAGGAATGGCAAAAATAATACAACCTACCGTTAGAATAGGATGTTTTCAAAAACTAAGGTATACGTTGGTTTTTCTCCATCTTCAAAATTAAAAGTATTTTTTTGTATGTTTGTGGTTAAGTGTAATTCGTAAAATTGCCTATATGGTGAAAGAATCTGGTTAAAATAATTTTCTGGGACCTTTTTTTAAGGGGATGAATTCTAAAAAAAATATCTTAGAGATAATTTACTAAACAATTTTTTTCAAGGAACAAAATATATTTATAGTATTTGTTTAACAGGTTTTCCTATTTCGTTTAAAGGAAGAATCCGCGACTCATTTTATATTTTTAGAATATTTTAATTTAAAAAGGTAAATAAAATCTGTGGAAGAAGGAGGACGGATTGTTCAACATTATAGAAAGAGAATATCTTGTTTAATGTTTTTTAGAAGATAAAGACAAAAAATAACTGTAGAAATGTTAACCACATAATTTTATAATATAAATATATATATATATACAATATATGCGTGCAAAGTCTAGCATATATTTAAATTAAAAAATCTTCTAGAATCTTTTGATTCCTTTTATTCACAGATTCCTTCAATTTATTTTGTGTTACAATTATTTTGTTTGTTTAGATATGTGTTGGTTTTTTTTTAGGAAACTACCTAATTTATTTTGAAGATAATTGTGTGGTATTTTAGGTATTCCAAAGATTTTCACCATACAGAATTTCCCTTTTATTTTTTAAATTCAAATCAAATATTTGTTGTCTTTTTGGTATTTTCTCTGTTTTATGAAAAATGAAATAAGATGTGTGAAGGAATTTTTCATTTATTTCACCTTTATTTAATATAAGTATGTATGTTACGTTGATTTTATGTTATTCGAGCCCACATGTGTTGGATTCAAATAAAAAGTACTTTTTCTATTTTTAGATATTTTATATTTTCAATCGAAATTACTTATCTAAAGATAGAAGAAGATTTTTCCAGCAAACAGCAGATATAAAAATATTAATTGAATTTCTTTTAAAAAAATTAAGAATTGGAAAGGTGTTAAAATGTATAACATTGTGTTGAAAATTTATAAATTATTTTAAATTCGAGTATCGGGATATATCGAGAATCTGCTTAAATTAAAAATGTGCTAAAAAATTGCATTCTTCAAAAATTTAAAATGAAATTGCAAGAAAATATCTTTAACACTTAAATTTTCAGAGCTTCTTAATTGAATAAAATTAAAATTATCTAAGTGCCTTAATTGACTTTTTATTTGAATTTTTTTAATATAAAATTTTCAGAAGTTTAATATAATTAAAAAACGTGCCTTGTTGAACAATTTATTTTAGGTATAAGAAACTCAAATTTATAGATGAAAAAAATTCTGTAACCTTTATCCTGTGAAATTAAGAAATTCCCCTTCGAAGTTCAAATAGATTTTTCAAAAGTTTTGTAAATCTTACTCAATATCATTAATCGCATAGTCAGAGAAATTAAATATTTTGGTGAAACTTCCGGAAAGGGGTTGTGAGCTATCAAGATGACGTCATCACATAACGGTACTAAATATCTCAAAGTTTTCGAATATATATACCATTAGTGGCGATGGCGCCATCTAGTGGTCGAAAAATGCATTACAAAATGTTCCTAAGATTTTGTAGCATTTTTATTAAAATGTTATATTTTTCCTGTTAGTCCATAAACTGGAACCAACTACTTACTCTATTGTCGGCCATGATATTGTCTTTCATAAACATCTTGTTTCATCTGGATCAGTGCTACCATTTTAGAGATATTGCAATTTAAAGTGAAAATTTAAAAAAAAAAAAAAAAATCAAACTTTCAAAAAAACTACTATAACTGTGAAATTTTCAAAAACACCCTGTATTATTATTATACCATTATAAAGGTCTCTTAAAACTCTTTCCAACGGTATATAATAAGTATGGCATATGTTGACAAATAGCCCTACCAGAGAACATAAATGCAAAAATGACGCAACAATTTTATTAAAAAATACATTTTCATACTTTATTTGTCATAAATTTATTTTGCCTTTTTGTTTTCCATTTGAAATATTTATTTTAAAATTTAAGAATGTACTTTATAGTTTGATACAATATTGAGTTGGGTTTTGTTTAGAGGATTTTTGAGGTATTTATATGTATGTAAAGTATAATTAGAAAGGACCTTAGAGTTGGTTATAAAGTCAGAATTATACGCTTTTTCCAGAATATTTATATACTAAGATTTTGAAGATTGACAGGGTTTTGAGTTAGATATAAAATTACGCTTATACTGTTCCAACAACCTGTACAACATTCAAATGCGAAATAAAGCCATATCATTTTCTAAAATTTTACCAAATAAAGCCATATAGTAAAATTGATACAAATTCTAACACTAAAATGAAAAGAATGGTATAAGAATTCGGATACCTAATTCATTCAAAAAATTAATAAGTTCCTAATTTTTTTTAATACACTGTAATAAAACATGTTAAATAATATTATATTTTCATTACGGGGGCTGCTGCCCCCGAACCCCCGCTAACTCAATTATTGAAGCTAGATTTTGAATCCAACACTAAAATGAAAAGAATGGTATAAGAATTCGAATACCTAATTCATTCAAAAAATTAATAAGTTCCTAATTTTTTTTAATACACTGTAATAAAACATGTTAAATAATATTATATTTTCATTACGGGGGCTGCCGCCCCCGAACCCCCGCTAACTCAATTATTGAAGCTAGATTTTGAATCCAACACTAAAATGAAAAGAATGGTATAAGAATTCGAATACCTAATTCATTCAAAAAATTAATAAGTTCCTAATTTTTTTTAATACACTGTAATAAAACATGTTAAATAATATTATATTTTCATTACGGGGGCTGCTGCCCCCGAACCCCCGCTAACTCAATTATTGAAGCTAGATTTTGAATCCAACACTAAAATGAAAAGAATGGTATAAGAATTCGAATACCTAATTCATTCAAAAAATTAATAAGTTCCTAATTTTTTTTAATACACTGTAATAAAACATGTTAAATAATATTATATTTTCATTACGGGGGCTGCCGCCCCCGAACCCCCGCTAACTCAATTATTGAAGCTAGATTTTGAATCCAACACTAAAATGAAAAGAATGGTATAAGAATTCGAATACCTAATTCATTCAAAAAATTAATAAGTTCCTAATTTTTTTTAATACACTGTAATAAAAATAGCCCCCGTAATGAAAATATAATATTATTTAACATGTTTTATTACAGTGTATTAAAAAAAATTAGGAACTTATTAATTTTTTGAATGAATTAGGTATCCGAATTCTTATACCATTCTTTTCATTTTAGTGTTAGAATTTGTATCAATTTTACTATATGGCTTTATTTGGTAAAATTTTAGAAAATGATATGGCTTTATTTCGCATTTGAATGTTGTACAGGTTGTTGGAACAGTATAAGCGTAATTTTATATCCAACTCAAAACCCTGTCAATCTTCAAAATCTTAGTATATAAATATTCTGGAAAAAGCGTATAATTCTGACTTTATAACCAACTCTAAGGTCCTTTCTAATTATACTTTACATACATATAAATACCTCAAAAATCCTCTAAACAAAACCCAACTCAATATTGTATCAAACTATAAAGTACATTCTTAAATTTTAAAATAAATATTTCAAATGGAAAACAAAAAGGCAAAATAAATTTATGCCAAATAAAGTATGAAAATGTATTTTTTAATAAAATTGTTGCGTCATTTTTGCATTTATGTTCTCTGGTGGGGCTATTTGTCAACATATGCCATACTTATTATATACCGTTGGAAAGAGTTTTAAGAGACCTTTCTAATGGTATAATAATAATACAGGGTGTTTTTGAAAATTTCACAGTTATAGTAGTTTTTTTGAAGGTTTGATTTTTTTTTTTTTTTTAAGAAAATTTTCACTTTAAATTGCAATATTTCAAAAATGGTAGCACCGATCCAGATGAAACAAGATGTTTATGAAAGACAATACCATGCCCTACAATATTGTAGGATGTTGGTTTCAGTTTATGGTCTTACAGGAAAAATATAGCATTTTAATTAAAATGCTACAAAATCTTAGGAAATTTTTGTAATGCATTTTTCGACCACTAGATGGCGCCATCGCCACTAATGGTATATATATTCGGAAACTTTGAGATATTTAGTACCGTTATGTGATGACGTCATCTTGATAGCTCACAACCCCTTTGCGGAAGTTTTGCCAATATTTTTATTTGTTATTCACTTGGTTAATTTTTTTTTTTTTTGTTTATGCGCTAGCAGTTCAACATCCAGGCTAATAAGCCTGTCTATACCATAGGTTCATGTTGGAACAGGGCTTCAACTTATATTCGTGTTATATTAGAATTAGTCTTAATGAATTCCACATACAATTTAAACATAAGATAGTACTAGGCCTTATAACATGTAGAAACTTCTTAGATTTCCAATAGATACAATTCTATTTTTTGTTTATATTGTAATATTTTATATTTGAGTTATATGATATTCTATTATCCGTGAGTTATATTATTCAATTCAATTATTTGTTTATATTTTTGCATTTGTTTATATTGTTATTAATGTATTTTTTTTATTAAAGATATATAATATAATATAATATTAATTATTGATTTAGCCATTAATTTGAACCCAATGGCAAATGGTAGATGAGTCGAGTCGAAAACCAGAAAAGTTTTTTTTTTTTCACTCTCACTAGGATGCGAACTCGAGCCCTTTCGTATGAAAGTGTTTTAAGTTTATAAATCGAAAATAGGATTTGTTTCGAACTTTGTTCAGTCCATAGAACTCTTCATTTGAATCAGACTGAACATTTATTCAAGACAATTTGTAAGGACCATTTCTGCAAACTAATTTACTACTCATACACATTACTAAATGACTCATATACTATTTTCCATATAATATTTCTATATCTGGGTTAACAAATTCAGTTACTCCCACTGAGGAATTCTACAAACTGAACAAAGGATGAAACCACTTCTAGTTTTCTTAAATCTTTCCTCATGATCAAAAATCACATACTTTTTATCACTATTTATTATTAGGCGAACTTTTTAGTTTTACAAAATTTAATACATAACCATTTATCACCCTGTTTAATTTGTCAATTTTCCAAATTTTAATGAGACATTTTTTCAAAATAAACATACATAATATCGATTACAAAATTTAAGAATATCCTTCTGGAACTATAAAATGAGTTTATAAAGTCTTTCTAAATGAGTCTTATAAATCTCATAAAATTTGTTCTAGCCCTAAGTCTAATGTCCTGTCTTAGGTTTAAAATTAGATGTTTCTATCTTATGCCTTTAGAAGTTTTCCAAACAAATAAACAGACAGATGGACAAAAGGACATCATGTAAATTCAAATAACAACAATGTGAAACTCAAAAAATTTAAAATATACATATACATAAAAAAATTCAAAATTTATTAATTAAAAACTCCCAAAACAATTAATTATTATTCAAAGCCACAAAACGAGAATTAAATTGTTTTACATAACATTTCTATTATTTTCAAAATAATAAAATTTAATTTTAATTTAAATGAAAAACATTTAATTAATAAAAATAAAAATATATTAAAATTTCAAATTGCCACAAGTAAAAAAAAAAACAGAACATAAAATTTTTAATAATTTAACAAAACAAATAATAAAACAAATGAATTTCCCAAATTGAAAATTCACACAGATTAAATTTATTTAATTTTCCTTTAAAAAAAAAAAAAAACACAGTGATAAAACAATAAAACACACAAAACTTTTAAAATTAAAATAACGGAATCAAAAAAATAAAAAAAAATATAAAAAAAAAAAAAACAAAAACATCAAAATGCCAAAAATTTCCGTTAATAGAACACATCATTTAAATTAATATTAAACTTTTTAATTCTTTTCATAACAAACCGCAAAAATTTTCACATATTTATACATAAAATAATTTCCCCATAATATATATACAAACAATTTTGTTTATATCCTTATGTACATATATTAATACTTAAAAAAATAAAATAATAAATAGATTATATAAAAAAAAAAAAAAAAAAAAACAAAATTAAACATTAACATAATCATAATTTTTATTTACTTCATATAAAATCCCTTTAAAACAATACAAACATAAAAAGTTTTTTTTTTTAAAAAAAAAAAACCTATAAAATATTTTAAATTTTATCACCTCGATTAGCATATTTATGTATGTATAAATGTAAATATTTTAAACTCTGTATATGTATATGTTAGGCCTTAAAACAAATTTTAAACAAAAATATTATGTAATATATACAAAGTACATATACATGTGCATATAAAAAGAATTTAATAAAATCACATATTAAGGTATCCTACTTTGTTTTTTTTTGGCTTTGTTGCAAAGGAATAAATCTATGATCGCATATTACCGCAAACACATATATACGAAATATAACTGTAAAAAAAAAAAATTTTCCAAAATATTTATGCCACATAAGTATGTTAATTTATAGAAAAGGATGTAGGCACATAATATATATAAACATATATATAGGAATATCTTTAATAAATATTTTAAAATTAAAAAAAAAAAAAAAATTCATTTATTCACGCACAAAATTACACAGATTAAGTCAGAAATCCGTATCTAAAAATGACACGAGAAAAAAATTAAATTCACTATAAATTAAAAGTTGAAAAATTTACCGTTATTTCAATTAACTGTATATGGTGATTTTTTCTAAAAGCGGTTAAGTAAATGAAACACAATTTACGCCATAAGGTATGCAATTTATTGAAAATAAGTTATTTGGATTGGATTCATGTGTTCCTGAAAGAAATTACCCTTCATTACAATTCCACTTGACAATCAAATATAATAAAGTTTTAGCCATAAGAATTTTCTGTAAAAACCTTGTTTTGGTTCAAATAAAATAAATAAATAATAATAGTAAATATAATAAAAAGCAAGGGTTTAATATAATAATAGTATCTTAACCTAACCTAACCTAGACTAAAAGGCTTTCAGTAATCAATGGTTTTAAAATATTGGATTATTATTTACGTTAATGTAATGTTTTTGGATATAAATAAAATAAATAAAAATGTGTTAATATTAGGTTGAAATTCGTAAGTACTTTTAAGATAAATTAATACAAAAATTCTAAAAAACATATCTAAAACACATAGGTATATTAATTATTAAAAAGCAGCAAATATGTGTACAATAATAAATAATCTTAATATTAAAAATTTAATTTCTTAATTTTGGGGTTTTTTATTTTTGGATTAAGAAAAATTTTAGAAAAATTAATTCTTTAAAGTAAAATTCACTACCAACTTATTTAAAAATGTAATATATTAATTAAATATTATGAATCCTGCATTTTCAGCAATTAAATTTAGAGAAAACTCAAAAACTTTAAAAAAAATTTAAGATTGAATAGTTCGGATAAAAAAAAAAATACAATTCCCAAAGTGAAATATTATCAAATATTGAAGTATTTGTTTAGTATTAGTGTATAATATTTAAGATTAATTACATTTGTTGATATCTAACCAATGGTGAAAATTGTAAAAATTCCAACCTTTTCAAAGTTTTGGGTTCATACCCCGGTCGGGGATGAAAACACTTATCGTAAAATTCTAGGTATATATGGTAGTTACAGTTTATGTCGTATTAATAATTAGCAACGCCTTAGTAAATATAATGATTAACAAAACTGAAGCCTAATCTAAATGATTTGGTAAATGCTCTACACATATTAAAAGAGTGAAAAATGCATTAAAAAAAAAATCCTTTTTACAAATTTTTCTAAATTTCTCATATTTTTTATTTAATGGATCATTGCAATAGAGAGTTAAGAATATTTACGAAAATATATACACATACACGTATAGAAATATGTTATTATAATTCTCAAGTTTTTAATTTGGATTATTTTAAAAATTCAGCGTAAAACTAAAGTCACCAGTGGGAAGCTCCTTACTCCAACATGTAAATTACACGAACGAGAAATTTTTTTAATTTTTAAAATTTAAAAAAAAAAAAATTACTAAACAATTTATTTATGATTAATGAGCCATATTTCCATCTAAATGAATGTGGATAGGCACAATATACGATTTTGGCGCCAAAGATGTTTACCAGCAACAATTATACTAGCTCAAATGTACAACATGATGTGGGGTGACATCATAAAGGGTTATAGGGCCCCATACTTTTTTAGAAATAAAGTTAATAACGCTGTGACAGTAAATGGAGTTAGGTATCTCACTATGATTAATAATTTTATGCACACTTTAGTTTTCTACAACTGGTTCCAATAGAATGGAGCAACAACACAAGTTCAACGCCTGTCTCAATCTGACATTCTGTACATTTAAAGAAGTGTTCAATTGAAACTTATAATCTTGTAATTTAAATTAAAACTTGTCAATAAGACGTGTGCATCTGTTTCAGAAACTGTTAAAAGTATTCGATAAAACCAACTTTTACTAAATTACAAAATAATAATATTTGAATTCTTTGCAGGATAATACCCAGAGTAAAAATTCTAATTATCAAAGTTATTCAATTATAAAAACGGACAAACGAGCGAAAAAGGCGAATTTTTTTTTTAATGTTTTTTTAATATTCCAAGAGAAAAATCGCGTTTAATAATTTAAATCGTATATAAGATTTTCATTGAAAATGTATGACCGTAATAAAATCACTTCTGAATAATTTCCCTTTTTTTTTTCTTCGAATTTTTTTTTTAAATTTTTGTTTTTATTTTTAATTTTGTTTTTTTTTTATTCTTTTTATAATTTTTTTTATTACATTATTCTGCTGAATGAATAAATAAACCATTAAAAACCAAAAGTGCAAAAATAAAACCAAAAAAAAACGAAAATAAAAACAAAAAATGAAATCACTTAAGTGTTTTTAATATCCTAGAAAATAATTAACTAGGATTCAATAACCACTCATTCCATTAATATCGTATCGTATATTTTTTTTTTTACAGTAAAATTTTTTTCTTTATTTTTAACTGTAAATGGATTGCTTTATTTTTATCGTTTGGCGCCACACTTGACTTTGAATATACATATATACATATACAGTTATAAATATAATATATTTTTTGTTGTTTAATACTTGGAATAACAGTTATTATATGTTTTATAAAAGTCAAAACAAAACTGTTAATTACGTTATTACATATAATATAGGATAATATGTATGCACGTGGATATTAAATATTTATCATAAATTTTTATTATTTTTTGCATAAATTTAAACAAAAAAAAAAAAAATATAATTAAATTTAAAAATATTTAATTTTTATTAACCTGATTTTTTTTTTTTTATAAATAAATAATTTATAAAACAAAAAAACAAATGGTGAAAATTTATAAAGTAGGAAGATTTTTATATTTTATGTAGTCCATTTATATAATCAATTTTAAAGCTTATTACATTGATTGTTGTTTTAAACATATGTATGTATATGTATGTAAGAATATTAAATTATTATGGAATTTTAATAAATATTGTGTAATATAGGAGACAAGTAGAAAAGTCTGGAATTCATATCCATGGTAACGAAAATTTGTCAAAAACTTCATGTGCATAGGTATTAAAAAAGAGAATTAAGTAGTCGCATTATCATAAATTTCTCATCTATGATTGATTTGTAATAAACATGAGGGTAAGTTTATTAATGATATATGCAAATATATACTCGTTGTTCAACAACTACTTATAGACCCGTATTTATAAAATACGATTAGATACTCGATACAACTTGAACTTTACTAAGTTTGTACTCAATAATATGATTTACTTTTATGCACTAAATATTGAGTTTTAAGTATTTGTTGTTATTTACTTATGTGTCTGTAATAAACTAGATACTTGACTCAATTAATACTCGTGCTTATTATTCAATTAAAACAAGACTCAATTAATACTCAATAACACTCAACAATACTTAACTAAAGCAGCAAAGTTCGTAAATAAATAAGTAATATTATGGAATACTTAAGTATTTTACTTAAGTATTAAACACAATATCTGAAGGTATCAAGAAGAGAAAGCAGAAGACAACCCGAAAGCATTACCATCGGGGAGTACCAATTTCAAGGTACTGCAAGTTTTAAGTATTTGGGTGTGATAATAAAAAATGACAACAGTATGCAAGATTGTATAACTGACAGATTAGTGGCTGCAAACAAATGCTACTATGCGCATCTCAAATTATTTAAATCCAGATTACTCACCAGAAAATCCAAGCTCAGTATATACAAAACAACCGTGCGATCAGTACTTACTTACGGTTGTGAAGCTTGGACCCCTACGGTCACTGAAGAGAAAAGTTTGCGAGTATTTGAACGCAAAATATTAAGAAAAATCTACGGGCCTAGAATAACAGAGGACGGGGAATATTTGCAAAGGTCAAATGAAGAGCTGGACCGTATAATCGAGGGGAAAGATGTAGTCAGGTTCTACAAAGCGCAACGCATTCGGTGGGCTGGACATATAATGAGGATGGAAGAAACATGGCCCCAGAAACAAATACTTCAGTATCGCCCACTTATAAATCGACCACAGGGAAGACCTTGTCTGAGATGGCTGGACAGTGTAGAAAAGGATTTACTAACACTAAATGTACAAAACTGGAAGATAAAAGCAAGAGACAGAAATATCTGGAGACTAGTTGTGCAAGAGGCTCAAGCTCACCCCGAGCTGTAACGCCAGTTGATGATGATGATGACTTAAGTATTATCAATATCAAGTAACTACTCGCACTGTACAAATACCGGTCACTGTTACTCAAGAGTGTATTTACAGTAAAAGTACTCGAAAGTTAATTACAAGAGTGTCAATCAGACTTCCGGATCCCGTGAATTAGACCCCTTCAAAACTTCTATATCTTATTTGTGTCTTTGTATAGTAAAAATTATTCACTGTACTGTACGGAATTCTTAAGAACCCAATTATTAAGTCAAATAATTAATTTTGAGTACAATTTCGTCATGACTACTCTGTACCCCATCTCTAGACTTCTATATGTATTGTTTATATTTTTCTTCAACTTAAATCATTCATTTTGAATACTTTACAAACATAATATAAACATATTACAGGTTCTTTGATCTTTAGGTTCATTTGATATTGTATAGCAAATACTTAAGTTAATCAAATACTGATTTGCCTTTTCCATGTTTAATTTGGTTTTAAAATAAATTTAATTTAAATCAATACTAGGTATATATTAAAATATTTATACAATATATATACAGTATATAAGAAATATTTAAAGTAAAAATTCAAATTTTAGCTATAGAAAAAAGGAAACTAATTTATTTATAAATTGCACTCTAAGATAAATAGGGGTAAGTTTAATTTTATAATACATTATTTTTACATTTGCAGACTAATGTAATAATTACTGAGTTTCTTTAATTAAACTTTCCATTGCCATTAATTTTTTTTTAATGAAGATTAGAATAAAAAAAACTCAAAAAATATCTTTATAATATAATATAAATATATAATATATATACATATAAATACTAACTGTGAGACGTGCTTATACTTAATTAAATATGACAAATAATAATCGCAGTACACTACATTAACGTCCTTTAAAATATTCTCTATCTATTTTTAGACAACTATAATACATATACTGTATATACTTATCTTAGTAAATATAATATACATACATACGATGTACATGTATATAATATAAGGATATATAGAAAAAAAAAAAAAAAACATCAGAATAAAAATACCGTATAGTCTGGAAGGAAGGAAATTATAAATATAGAACATGGTAAAAGGGTTAATAATTAATATGGAGCATTATTTTTAGCTTGAAAATAATAATTCTAACTATTATTTTAAATTAAATAACTTTCAAATATATAAAATAAAAATATAGTACAATTATTTACTTTGTTTCAAAAAAATTTAACCTCGAATTCCACTTAAAACATGTAAATAACTATTTTAAAAAATTTAAAGGTGAAATTTTTGAAAAAAATAAAAGTTTAATTCTATTTAATAAATAAAACGATAGATATAAGAAAGATATAAGACTATTCAATTAAAAATAAATAAGTTGTAGAAAATAATAATTAGATTAAACTCCCTTAAATAAGTTTTTATAATATTTAATTTTATTATTCTCTGGAATTCAAAATTCTTAATAATTTAAAAAAGTTTTATTTCAATTTTATGTTGAAAATCCATAATAATGACGTACAAAATAAATTTTATAGAATTTTATTTTTTTTCTGAATTTTAATTTGAAATCATAAAGGCCTATCTACAATGACATTCTCGTTTCGCTCTCTACTACGTAATGTCAACAAAGGAGTCTTCACAATTAAATGTACATGACAGCGTTTTTTGACATTGTTTTGTTTACAAATTTCAGGAATTAAAAAAATATAAGTTTAAAGTTTATCGTCTAGTTATTTTGAATTTAAAGTCTGAAATATTATTTAATTTAATATAAAATTTAATAATAGTAAAGTTACACGATTTCAATTATAGATATTCAACTATTTTATTATTTGCTGATAAAAATAAGTTCTTTAAGCGAATGTATAAAATTTTATGTAAATTTTTATTTCTGAAACCATTTTAAAAGCAAATAAAATTATGACGGATGTAAAGGATATTTTATTTAACGGATATGCACGAAGGATATCCATGATTTTGTGAATACTTAAGATTTTAATTGTAATCTCATATCAGGTGATATGGAGATATGATAATGAAGAACCTTCAATTTTCTTTAAAGTAAGATGGGCTTCAAACAACGCAAGTTTTAATGCTCTTCAACAAAGCGATCTCTTAAAATCTTATTTTATGAAAAAAGGGACAATATAAAAATAAAACAAACTAAGAAACAGTTTTTAAAATAATTGTAAATTTTTAATAAAATAATATTAAATAATTTAACAATATATTTTTTTATTTTGACACTATATCATTCAATTATTTGACATTTGACACTTTTTAATGTCTGCGTCAGGGTTGCGTCTATTGTAGACACTTTCATACAATTCAATACATTTAACTTAGTTTGACAGATAGCTACGTGTAGAGAGCGAAACAAGAACGTTCATTGTAGATAGGCTGTAAATCATAACTTTCAGAAATCTGTTATACTTTATTAGCTTTTTGCTAGACTTAATTTTGGAGAAGTCATAAAACTTAAAATTTTAGAAAAATAATAGATATAACTAGGTGTAATAGAAATTCAATATTTAATATGAAAGCCTTTCCTTTTCTAAACCCAATACCTTCGTGAATCCCAATTCCCAAAAGCTTCTATTAAATGCTTTTTCTTAAACTTAAAAATTTTTGAGTTATGGGTGGTTAAAATTGTATAGAAGAAGTGTGGTCTCTCGTGTCGTAATTCTGAATAACTTTTGATGTTTTCCACCTTTAAAATTTTTTAAAAATTCACTCGAGAATTTGAAATGATGCTGGATCAATATATTTTGGGACTTATGATAATTTTGAAATATTTTTCAAATTCGTAGTATGTAAGAAAGAGAGTGAAATAAATATGTCTACAATCTGAAGTTTGATTTCCTATTTTTAAAATAAAAACTTTGTTTCTAATTAATTTACACAATTAGAATTTTTTAATTAACACTATAGTTTAATTAACAATGGCTGCAATTAAAAACTTTTGAACTTTTAATAATAACGATTTTTTTAACGATTTTCCTTACAAACATGTACAGGAATTTCGGAATCAAATTTTGTATCTTTTTAGAATTTTGAAGTATCGTATAATCCAGATATTACAATATAAAATAATGAAAATTTTTTTAAAATACGTTATAAACAAACTTAAAAATTATAAATTTATTAAGCCGCACTGTGTAAAACAATAAAATTGACACCGTGAAATAAGGTCCAGCGAAATAAAGGACTTAGTGAATTATTTATCATATTAATTGAGTAATATTATAACAAAATATGAGAAATAAAGCCAAGCGAAAAATACAATTTATCTTTCAATCTAATCTCTCAGTCTCTTGAGAACTAAAGTCCCGTGATCTCATATACAGATGATATTCTGGAAGAATGTTACAGTTAGATCGAAAATCGGGTAGTTATTTTCCTTTTCCAAAATTTTAAAATCTCTCCTAATTCAGAATTTCACATATAAATAATCGGGGAAAGGGTTATACTCTGATTTCAGATACAATTCTTAAGTTTTTTCTAATTTAAAACCTTACATATACAAAGGTATAAGAAATTACACTCTGGGGTGTTATTTCTCAAAAAGCCGAAAGTTGAATGAGCAATAACACACGTAGTCTTATTTGCTATTAAATGTAAAATCACGTCCTGCGGTCTTATTTCTTTTTACCAGTGAGCAATAAAATAAATACCATTGCGGGGGGCTATTTCGAAGGGGCTTATTCCATGATGCCAAAATAAAATCAACTTAAAAGAGGTCTAAAAAAATATATTTTTTAAAATATTTGAATTTTTGTCACAAAAATTAAATTAAAATGAGAGATTAAAACAGAGAGAGGAAGAGAGAGAGAAAATAAAAACCAATGAAAATTTTTTTCTTCAATAAAAACTCGCATCTTACAAAAAAAGGAAAAAATACTCAGAAAACTTTGTCCTACTTTTATTAAATGGTACTTAATTTTCATTATTTTTTATTTTCATTGCTTTTTGTTAAAAAAAACCAAACAACCGTCTTTTTACTGAATTTTCTTTTTTTTGTTTTTTTTTTTAATGAAATTTTCCAGATGTTCTACAACTTGTGCAATAAATGCAATACAAAAGGGGGAGGAAATAAAAGGGTTTGAGAGTATTGGAAAATTTCTAATGTTATTTTTGTTTTAAATTAACCGTAAATAAATTCTAATATTTATATTACATTATTATAATTTGTATACATATTTTTATATGATACATATACATAATAATAATTCTATTTGTTATACATATACATAATGTATGTATTTTATAAAAATTTATAATTAAAATATGTTGTATTAAAATAATTAAATAAAAGCTATTGTTTTATGCGGTTACCAATGTTACTGACTTTTAAACTGTACACTACATATTTTATTTAATTACTAAGTATATGTGTATTATGTAATAATTTTAACGCTTCGCTTAACATCTATGATAAGGAAATTATATAATAAGAAACAGGATTAAAGAAAAGGATAACGTTTAATAATTATATAGATTTAGTTTGATGATAGGGAAAAAATGTATGTAAGTATATAATATGTAGTTTTGATTAATATAATTTAAAACTTTTGTTTTAAACTCAATTATTTTTATATAATAGTTTTAAGTAGCTTAATCTCAATTATAGTTATGGTATATTTGAATAAATAAAAGTTAGTTAAGAATTTAAAGTGCTCATTAGCTGTTTTGTCATTAGCAGAACTTATTTTGTAAAAATTTTTAATAAATAGTTTTACTGCATTCCTTACAGTGCAGTGGTTAGGAAAGTGGCTTCGGCTGTAAATAGATGTGAGTTGAAACTTCTTAAAAGGTAAAAATTTTTTTTTAAATTCAACAGAAATAATAAAAAAAATTACAAACAAAATTAATTTATTTGGATAGTGTCTTTAAAAATTTGTAACTTTTAAAACTAAAATAATTCACTTTGATAATGTGAAACAATAGACTTGTAGTCAAATTTCTAATATTAAGAATTCACAGTGATACAGACTGAAAAATAAATTTCTCATTTAAAAGGTATGAAATAGATCATTATTGAAATAAAATAAACCTATAACAATTTTTAATTCTTTTATTAATGTAAAAGTAAATTGCTGGATTAATCTTAACAAAAAGAAGAACTGGTTCTCATTTCATCAATTTACTTTTATACTAAAACACTTTTAAATGCAAAAGATATACCATCAATTTTTGGTTAATGAAAATTTCCCAATATTTTAAGCTTCAAAGTGGTCAAACATTAAAAGAACTGTTTCTTATACCAGAAATTTACTTTTATATTAAAACAGTAATAAATTCCCAAGATTTACCTCCATTTTTTTATTCTCTACATTTTAGGGGGCTACTACTACTTTAATAAAAGTTATTATTGAATAAAATTTTTTTTTTATTTTATTTTATTTTTTATTCAAGTGTTGGTCGATTTTTCGAAAACACCTGTTTACTGTGAACTGAAGGCGAAAAACCCTGATTCTGAAAGTAATAATTCTAAATCCCCTTCTTATTGACAATCTTACATATAAATATATATGAATTTGTATTTTGAAAAAAAGTGTATTACCTTAATTCCTATTCTAACTTGGAAATCCTTTTTAATTCAGAATCTTTCTAGAATAAAATATATATGAATTTATGAAAAATTTTAAGGAAAATCAGATAAATGTCATCTTTGTTTTATGGTACTCCTATAATAATAATAAATATTTTATATTAGATAAAATTTTTTAGTTTTATACATTTCCAAGAAAAAAACGAGATTTGTCGAGATTAAATGAGATTTAGATAAAGTATAATTTTGCTAGAACCAGATTTTAAACAAGTAATCAAAAAAACCAAAGGTTTTAAAAAAAACATTTTCAAAATTATATAAAGTGTTTCACAATGGTTAGGGTAAAAATGAATATAACAACAAATTGATAATATTATAATTTTGTTATTTCATTAAAACTAATGACTAACTTACCTAAATAGGGATCTAAACCTTTAAAGATTTTCTTAAATAACCCCTTATAATTTCTAAAGATCTAAGTGATCCCAAAACTTAAACTTCCTAGCTTGAACTGGTTAGAAGATATGAGTGGCCAAAAATTTTACAAAAATTGAGTTTTAGATAACAATAAATTTGAGTACAGTATGGTAGCCCTATACATTTGCATTTCAAAAATATACAAAGCTAATAAAATCAGCTATCTTTTATTTTCCGATTAAAAATATAGACCCCTGGTTATAACGGTGTAAACATAAAACTATTTCTGACAATTGTGTTAAATAGTAAGAATAATATATATCTATTGTTAAGAAGTAATTTCCTTGGTCACGTGATCAAAAATTTTCTTGCTCTAACTTTTACACTTTCCACACATACATATGCAAAAATTTACTCAAATTGATGGAAGTAGATAGTAATAAGAATATTTCATGCAAGAAAAAGACAGAAAATTAAAAAAAAAACAAAATTGTAACATAGTAAAATTTCATAGTGTGTCGAAAGTCATTTTATAAAGTAACCCCAGCATGCTTTTATAAAGTAACACCATGTACCTACAAAATTAAAAAAAATTTCAAACGAAACCGCCACTATTTATAGACGGGATTTCAATTACAGTAGTTGTTATACCTGATAAATTATACTCATACATAAACAATATTCTAAGAGACCGCCTTTCAAATTACATTGCAAAAATACATAGTGCTGCTTTTTTTTTCATACATGTTTTTCCTATACACAGTGAAAGAAAAAAATATATATATTGCATATGCTGAGTTTTTTGTTGTAAAAAATGTATTAGGTTTAGTAAAAGTTTGGTAAAAGAGAGTGAACTTACTTCTTAGCAATAGATTATACTTTGATATAAATTTTTTGGAAAATCAAAACGTCTATTACTATAGTAAATACCTTTAAAAAAAATACCAATTTAAAAAAAAAAATAATTACTTATATTTACTATATAAAATATTGAAAGATTAATGATTTCATTAATCATATATTTATTCATTAATAAATTTCAATTACCTAAATTAATGATCTTATTTAAATAAATTAATTAAAATAAATTTTATTGACCTTCCAGGAATTTTTATTTAAATTTCTAATTTATATATATATAATTTTGTTTCCCTTTCTATTAATAATTAATTATATAATATTGCCTATATATTTTATTAATAATAAATGTTCTTAAATTCTTTTATAAATCCGTTTTCTTTCATTTTGTATTTATTTTTTATTTTTTCGTATCAATTTACATGAAAAATACAAAACAAAGCAAATTTTTTTTGTAATATCTGGATTATATTATGCCCTGTCTCTTTTTTTTTTTGACATATCCAGCTTTTATTTTTTTTTGTTGTTGTTGTTAATTCTGTTATTACTTGTATTTTATATCAACAATTTGAATATAGATGTAGATAGTGTTGTACTGTCAGCACGAAATTTTTTATAATAATATTATTTTTCATTTATTATATAATTGAGCTTAAAAAAATGATTGACAGTTGTCTAATCATATTTTGACATTTAATGTCAAGGGCAAGTAATAAATAAAAAAAAAAAAATAAAAAAAATAGAGAAGAAAGAAAAAAAAAATTAAAATATATTCTTTTAAATATTTATGTAAAATCTAATCATATATACGAGTATGTGTTTCCATGATCCAAAAAAAACGAAGATATTTTCATTTAAAATGTAATAGAATCATGGCCTAAAGACATGTCCTACAAGAATGTATAATAAACGGACATATTTCAATATAAATATTTATTATATAATATTATGTATATACTATACATTGAAATTTGTCTGTTCGAAAATATTGAAATTTTCTAACAAATAATTGATGGTGTTCTTAAGGTTACTAGAGGTCATTGTTATTTCTAAGTATTCATTATATTAAAAATGGTAATTGAAACGTTTATTTAAATAGTAATATATTAAAATAGCTTTAGTTATAACGATGTATACGACGTATAGATATTTTTTAAATTTGTTTGAAAATAAATTTAGTGGAGATTAATAAAAATGATTTGACCAGAGCACAAAAGATTTATATAATAATTGAGACCTGAGAGATTATTTTATTAAGACTCTTAAATATAACAATAACTTCCAACAAATTTCAAACAAAATCTAAATCTTGTTTACCTAGTATTATTCCAAAAGATCATAATGAACTTACACACCAATCATTTGCTGAGGAAGCACTAAGCCTCGTCACAATTAGAATTTTGTAAATTGCATTACATGATACTATTGATACTATTCAAATTCTTAAAACCCAATAATGAATTCTTTATTTGAATGAGGAATAATAACCGATAAAACTTCTCAATTTTGCTGGAATCCTCGAATTAGATTAAGTATTAAGATAAAGTGAATCTATGATAAAAACCCATGGATCAATTGTACTCTCATCTGCCTGAACTATAATCAATTTCAAACTAATTGTTTAAAATCTGCTGATCTACTTCATCAATTACTGAACAACAAATTAAAATCGAATTGAACACAGTTGAAAATTGAAATCTGATAAACCTTGGAAAACTAAGAACTCTTATATCAATATACTGCCGACCTAAGAAAGAAGGTCGTTTCTACATTTTATTGGTTTCAAGTAATTTAACTTTTAGTGTTTTATATTCGCGCATCGCTATGTTGAATTATTTTTGAATTTTTGAAAAACAAATATGTTAAATAAAGTAAGACAATTTTTTTCAACTTACTAGAGATAAGATAGTTATAGGTGTTCATAGTTAATTTGGACATACGACTTTTTTGCTAAGCAATACTAGATTTATTAAGTTATTAAGACATAGATGTGACTTAGAGATAGATGTGACATATTAGTTATTAGTTTTAAATGAATTTGCAATGAGATATGTGACATTTTTTCTTAGTACAAAGTTGTGAGACATTTATCTGATGTCAAATATTCCATTATCCCGAAAATTAGCTTTTGGCGCTTACAACTTTTTTCCTTAGCACGACAGTATACTTTAGCAGCGAAAGTAAAAGAAATAAGAATAATATTTGGTTAAACCTAAATTAAATGGGCCTAAATCTTAAGAGTTAATTTAGCAAAAAATTAAAGATTGTTAGTGTATCTTTTCTTTAAGAACATTTAGGTTTATTTAGGTACTATTAGGTTTATATCTTTGAAATATATTTTATATCAGTTCTAAAATGTTTTTAGTTTATTTAAATATATTTATAAGATATTTTATTTATTGATTGTCTTATATTTTATCTTTTTAATATAATATTAATAATAAATTAATATAATATTTATTATTAATATAATAAATTAATATAATATTTATTATTAATATTATATTAAAAAGTAAATTAATAATAAATTTTAATATAATATTAATAATAAATTTATATAATACTAATAACAATATGTATTAATTTTATATACTTATTATTTAAATTTAAAATTATATTAAAAAAATGTCTAAAATTAACTTTGAGAATAAAGAATAACTTTTATTATACTAATAAATATATTTAAATATATTTTTAATAAAAGTATTAACTATAATCGTTTTATTATATATTGTTTAACTCTTTTAATATTGAAATATTGTAGGTGGCGCGAAATAAAGCCATACGAAATAAAGCCATAAAATGACATTATGGCTTTATTTCGCATTCAAATGCGAAATAAAGCCATATCGAGAATTTTTTTGCGTATGGCTTTATTTCGCATTTGAATGCGAAATAAAGCCATATCATTTTCTAAAATTTTACGAAATAAAGCCATATAGTAAAATTGATACAAATTCTAGTTTAATAGTAAACAAAGTAAAAAAAAAATACCTAATTCATTCAAAAAATTAATAAGTTCCTAATTTTTTTTAATACACTGTAATAAAACATGTTAAATAATATTATATTTTCATTACAGGGGCTGTCGCCCCCGAACCCCCGCTAACTCAATTATTGAAGCTGGATTTTGAATCCAACACTAAAATGAAAAGAATGGTATAAGAATTCGGATACCTAATTCATTAAAAAAATTGATAAATTTCTAATTTTTTTAATACACTGTAATAAAACATGTTAAATAATATTATATTTTCATTACGGGGGCTGTCGCCCCCGAACCCCTGCTAACTCAATTATTGAAACTAGATTTTGAATCCAACACTATAATGAAAAAAATGGTATGAGAATTCGGCATAGCTATTTCATACAAAAAATAATCAACCCTAATTAATAAATATAAATATTCTGGAAAAGGGGGCAATCCTGCTTTTGAATCCAACTCCAAAATCCCTCCTAATTGAGAATCCCACATATACACATATATATAAATATTCTGGAAAAAGCGTAAAGCCCTGCTTTTGAATCCAACTAACAATCCCACATATACACATATATAAATATTCTGGAAAAAGCGGCAATCCTGCTTTTGAATCCAACTCTAAAATCCCTCCTAATTGAGAATCCCACATATACACATATATAAATATTCTGGAAAAAGCGTAAAACCCTGCTTTTGAAACTAACTCTAAGACTCCTTCCTAACTATTTAAATAAAAAAGTTTGGAAAATTAAATTGCTTCTATTTTCACAAATTAAATTACATTTTTAAATGCGAAATAAAGCCATTTGGCTTTATTTCGCAATTGAATGCGAATTAAAGCCATACGCGAAAAAATTGGCGATATGGCTTTATTTCGCATTTGAATGCGAAATAAAGCCATAATGTCATTTTATGGCTTTATTTCGTATGGCTTTATTTCACGGCGCCATATTGTACATATTATTTAAATAAATAATATATGACTTTATTAATTTATTAATATGTAATTTAAAAGTTTTAAAGTTTTAGGTTGATGTACTATTATTAAAATCTATTGAAAACTAGAAAAGCGTGTTCTGTAGGGTCATTTGAATGAATGTATATTATACAAGACCTAAAATTTTAGCAGAATATCTATTTATATAAATGAATATATATTAGCAGAATATCTATTTATATAAATATATATTTTTCCAACAAGGTTTATATAAATGAACATGCGAAATCCATTTAAATTAAATACATACTATCAAACGAATGTATATTACAATATTAGAATATTATAAATGAAAAACAATTAAATGAAGTACAATCTTGTAAATCAGTAACAGTAAATCAAAGTCAATAAGTTCATTTTTTATATCAGACTTGTATAAAACTAAGTAAAATGGTACTTAAGTACAGGATCAAGTACCATTACCTGATACCAATTACTTTCTCAAGTACAAGTATTACTTAGATTTCGATACTTACAAAATATAAGTATAAAAATAATCAAGTAAAAGTACTTTTAATTCTTAGAAAGTAATTAAATTTTGTTTGTAATTATTTATTGATACTTGAGTATTTTCGAGTAATTAAGTACCAAAAAATACTTAAGTATCAAGAATTCAATTATTTTCCCAGTACTCAAGTATTTTGCAAATATTTTCATTGAGTAAATATATAAATCCCAAGTGATAGGACAATAGTGGTAATTGGAAAAGTAATTAGTATTAAGTAATGGTGAATTAGTAAAAAAAAAAAGTAGAGTAAAAAATAGGTGCCTAAACTAAATTGTTTGATTATCTTGAAGTACTTGCAATATTTTGTCCTACTTTGGTTTTATCAAGCATAAGGAGCAGAAGTAATTTTATTTGGTAATGGTAAATTAGTGAAGAGAAAGTACAGTCAAGGAGTGTCGAGGCTTATTTGATTGATTATTCTGAAGTACTTGTAATATTTTGTCCTATTTCGGTTTTATCAAGCAGAAGGAGCATAAGTAAGTTGTATTTGGTAATGGTAAATTAGTGAAAAGAAAATACAGTCAAAAGGTGTCTAGTGAAGAAATCGAAGAAGTGAAGTAATCAAAATAAAAATAGTTTCATAAATAATTAAAAATTAAAAATAAATTCATAAATTACGGAAATATTCTATAAGCTAGATTTAGAAAAATAGCCACGTTTTGTCAAATATTAAAGCATTTTCATTTATACAACCTTATATAACTGACTTCTTATAAATATTTATTAACTTCACTCAATGAATAAATTATTTTTAGAGTACATAAGACAGATTATCAAGAACAATAGTATTAAGACTTTTTTTAGAACAGACTTGATAACTAAACGGTCCTAAAATAGAAAAATTAAATTTTAAATATCTTCTCTTTTAAACACAAAATATCTCTGCAGCAATTCAAAAATGTCAATGAAACAGGAAATATAAAAAGTAAAAGTACAAAATAAAATAAAACTAAATACTATTTTATTGAATGTAACAATTAAATTTAATATGATGGTTATTATATCGTTTGAGAACAATTTTCCCACTATCTATTCTATATGTAATTATAAAAAAATTATAAAATAAAAGATAATGAAAAACAATGTTAAAAAATATATTTTCCTAGCTACAACGTAGTTAAATAACGTTCAATTATTATCCTTAGTGTCCTTTTCTTAACAGAAAGTGTAGGTTAATTGAAAAAAAAATGATTGTACAAGCATTTCATTATTATGAAAAGACATTTAAAGTTAATTACTTAATTACTTCAGTTAACTCCTTAATTAATAAAACTTTTAATATTAGTTTGAATATTTAATTGTTCTGACAGTTTTAATCTAAAATCAATATTTTATTCTTAAATAAATCAATTATAAGAAAGTTAGTTAAATGTTGAAAAATTTTTGAAAATATTTGAAACCCCTGTCAACTTTTAGATACCTCTTCATACCAACTATTATGTTTAAAATGAAATTTACCATTAATTAATTCATTTATGGTATCATATTAAAAAAAAACATAAAAATATTTTAATAAATTCATCGTGGCAGCTCCCCAAAAATGAAACCGTAACATTTTGAAACTTCATAAAGATGCTTGTTCTATTATATAACTAACAGTGGGTTACTATCACAAGCCTGTATTTCATTTACCTGTATTTTGCAGAATTATAGTTCTGCAAAGTACAGGCAAATGAAATACACAGGCATATGACACGCTCCCCTAACAGTGTATAATTTTCACCGTTTGAACAATTTCATATTGGTTCAAAATAGTTGTATGGCAGCTCTCCGAAGCTTTCGTCAGATTTAAGACGATTTAAAAATATGATACCATTCAATTTAAAACGATTCGATAGTAAAAATTTTAATACACGAATTTTTGCGGAGTGTCTCTATCGCTCAAAAGTGAATCAGGTGTATTTGCACTATTTTAGGATGACTTCTTTGGAAAAATTTGTTTTTAATTTCGTATAACGAGGCACAGCTGAAAAGGAATTAGATTTCTACAGAAAGTTGGCTCGAAACTTTTGAAACCTTATGACTATATGGGGCTCTTTAATGGTAATTTATACCTGTTTATTATTATACATTAAATTTTTCAAATTTATGTAATTAGGTTTAATTATGAATTTCTGCTTAATTTATTTAACAATGTCAAACATTTATAAAGGTAGGTAGGTCTTTTTCTTTCAGAGCCTTGCTTTGCTCATGGCCAATTGTATTCTGCAATTTTTCGCGCAACTAATTCTGCGGATTTAAAAATTCGTATTTTATAAGGACCCAAACAGAAACAAACATAGAAAGGAACAATGAATGAGAATTTAGTTTATAAGGCAGTTATTTTGTAACACTTTTATATTCATCAATTGGGCTTTTAAAATAACATAGAGAAGTAGGCTTACTGAGGAAACCTCTTTAAATAAAATGAGCTTGCTGTCCTACTGCTAGGCGGTATTTTTCAAATTCCAAAATTAAAGTATTTAAAAAAACATTAAATACAGCAACTCTACAATGACTTTTTTTACAATTGCACAGGGGTTTTCCTAGTATTAAAAAGTTTGTAAAGACATTTTATTTTGCTTAACTTAATAATAAACTTAATTATCTACTTGATATTGGGCTTTGCAAAAATGAAATAACATTTCAATTTTAAATTATAGTATAAAATATAAATTGCATCTTTAAAAATTAATATTTTATAAATTCAATTTAGCATTTGGTTTTTTATATTAAAAATTTATAATAAATTTAATAATGTACGCATTAAATAAACATTAATTTTTATTTTTCCCCCCTTAAAAACACAAGTGATTATTACAAAAATTATTTTAAAACTAGCTGTTGGCCCGTCACAGAATGACGGAATGTCAATTGAAAGAAAAACTTTTTCTAATAAGAATTATTTTTAATTTCATTATATACATGTACATATATTGTATATCAATATTATTTTCTTAAATAAAGTCGAAACTGTTACATTTTGTAATACGTAGATTATATTTCGATTCTAGTAATTGATACACAAAAGAAAATGACTTACATAACTTCTTGTTGTTTCTTAAAAATTTGAAGATGAATAATAAGTTATGTAGTCTACGTTTTGTATGTTTTAAATTTGATAAAATTTCGGGGTCGTTAGTTCAAATCCTTTCTTGGTGAATTTTTTTTTTAATTTCAATTAATTTTTTTTTTATTTAATTACGTACTTGTTTAAATTTAAAATTTTTAAAATAAAATTCGATTAAATTGTTTGTTAAAAGATTTAAAATTTTTTTATAGGTTTATTTTGTTTCAATAATGATCTATTTCTTCATCTATTAACTTTATGTAGACATATTTTTAAAATGTTGCTAAGCTCTATATATTGTTTCACAACCTTTGTTTAGATTCAAATCGAAATACATGTATGTTGCCAACATTCTACAATGTACCTACCTAATCAGTATGTTTAATTATGTACCTATTTTTATGGACATAAAATTGAATTATGAATTGAGTTTTGCATTATCAAATGCAAATTAATTTTTTGATTTTTTTTATTATACCTACCTAATTAAGTAAAAAACATATATTTGCTTTAATTACTAAGGTGCAGTTCATTTGGCTTTATTTTAGGGATGAGATGAGGGAAGCTTTGAAATTGCTTTGAAACATTGCTTGCTTTATTTACTTTCCAAAGCAAAAAGCAAGCAACGCAACAAAGCGTACATTTGGCCTTCGCCATTATTTCAGTTTTTAACTGAAACTAATGAAGACTTACTACAAAACTGTTCATGTGAAGCATAGTCTTACTTTTTTATACCAAAATGATTTACTATTTATTTAAAATTCCCAGAAAATCTTCTGTGATTTTTAAAACTGAAATAAATTTTTTCATAAACTTAAAAAAATTTTTTTTTGTTTATTTTTTTTTATTAAAAATTAATAAAATATTTTTTGGCCTGCTTATGATAATTTATGATATTTTATTTTCTAAAATAAAACACATTCAACAAAAGATTAATATTTTATTTTTTAATAATTGAACACATCCAACAAAACACATTTAATTGAATGCGTTTGTTACACCTCATTCTAGACAAATATATTAATAATAATAATTGTAATTATACGTTTTGATAGGGATGGGTCATAATTCCAAAAAAAAAATTATGGGCGAAATTTACAAAATTCCAAAGAAAGAAAAAAAATAATTCCAAAAAAAAAATTCCAAAAAAAAAAATATCCAAAAAATATTTCCATAGCTTTCGCGATCAAGAATTTTAGAGTTTGTTACAAAATCAGGATTATATGCTTTTTCCAGAATATTTATGTGTTTGTATATGTGAGATTCTGAATTAGGAGGGATTTTAGAGTTGGATTCAAAATTAGGGTTTCAATAATTTGTTTAGCGAGGGTTTGGGGGCGGTAGCCCCCTATATTTTTTAATTTTTATTTGTTGAAATATGAATGTAAAAAATTACGGTTTTTAAAAAATAGTTTGTCTTTAAATTTTGATTTTTGGAATTTTTTTTTTGGAATTATTTTTTTTGGAATTTTTTTTTAGGAATTATGAAAATGGAATTTCGGAAATGGAATTTTTTTTTTGGAATTTCGTACCCAACCAGTTTTGATAATGTCATACACAAAAAAAATAAGAACAAGAAGACTTTAATAAGACTGAAAATCACATTTTAACAATACAATATTTCATAATTTTGAAATTTTCCAATTAGATATTACAAAATTTTTCAATTCATCCTTTATTTACTTTTAAAAATCAATTCAATTCAATTTTTTTTTTGGATTTTTTTTTATATTTATGTGTGACACAATTTACTCACATTAATTTACAATTCTTATATTTTACATTATATTAAATTAACATATATAAGAAGTTACATATGTATATGTGTGTCACAATTTATTCATCAAAATAAGAGTAAAATTGTGAATTTTTTTTTTGTTTGTGGAAAATATTATTATTTTTTAATATTTATTTTTCAATATTCAATAATTTCTTTTTTTTTTTTTTAATTTTTTTTAATTATTATTTTCAATTCTTGAATTTTTTATAATTTTGAATTGATTTTTAATTCGATCCATTGGATTCATTTAAAAAAAAAAAAATTATTCTTTTTATTTTTACTTCATTTTCAATAAATAATTAAAATGTCCTTAAGAGTAATTAGTGATGAAAATTTATTTATTTTATATGTGTGTGAATTGGATGAAAGTGTAATTTTGACAGGTTTTTTTTTTTTTTATATTGGTGTATTCAGATTAAGTGTTTTTTTTTTTGTTAAATGATTTGTGGCTGATATAAGTGTCATATTTTAATTTTCATTCTGGTGTAAAAACCGAAAAAATAAAAAAAACATAAAATGTAAGGACATGGAAATTTTATTTGGTAGAAAATTTTGAAAAAACCACAATAATTTCCAGGAATTTAAATAAAAAAATAATCTATTTCTGGGAATAATAAAATGGAAATTTTATACAAAAATAATTGGTGTTGGATCATTGATTCATGAATCAATAAATTTCCAGAAGGATTAATTGAATTAAACCGATTATTGGATATTTAGAAAATCTAAGATTAAAATTATATATTTTCTAATGATTTTTTGAAGTGTGTCAAACCCTTATAAATCCAAAAGAAATTTATAATTTAATTATAGAACAAAAACTCGAAGGTTAATAATAAAATATAAAATTTTGGAAATAAGAATTTGTTTAAATACCAAGTTTAAGTTATATATTTGCGTTTGTAAAGTTAAAGGCTTACAAGAAATTATGGGCGATTTTACTGGAGTTATTAGTCTTTCAAAGTTTTGGCAAATACTCCCTCGGGTTTTATTTGCACACGGCCTTGCATTGAAGTCTTATGAATTTCTTTTAATTTTGAAAGGTCAAATACCTGAAACATTTCTTGTAAAATGTTTAATTCTTGCAAAAATAACGCTCGATTTAAAGAAATAAATTATGTTATAGTAGAATTTAATAAATTTAAAATATTGATTGATTTAATTTAATTTGACAAGAATTCGATTATAATACCATTTCATGGTTTAAAAAAAATTGGCAAGCTCGAAAGTTCCAAAAAGTTACTTTTGTAAGAACACAGTGGATCGGTTCAATGTAAGATGTTGCAAAACAATAATAAATATATGAGACACCTTCACACCATGTGAAATAAATATTTAACATCTCGAATTATTGTAAATACATAATTAAATAGTATTGGCAATATTGATACCTTTAAAATCATTTTATTCATGAAACAAATCATGATTAAGGAAAGAATAGAAATAGAGTCCAACAAAATCGAAATTCGAAAATAAGAAGAAAGAAATTTCATGAATGAAAAAAATTAAAACTATGTTATTGTCATTGTAATATCATACATAATCATATTCATATGTACGAATTTTTATTTTTTTTTAATAGAAAATTTTAGAAATAGAAAATTGTAGAACAAAGTAGAATAGAAATTTGTTAAATTCATTTTATACATGCAATGAATCATGATTAAAATATACAAGAATAGAATAAATATTTTTTCAAATATCGCTTAGATTTTTTCGACTATTTTTTACGTTAAAAAAAAATTGTACAAACTTATTATCGTAGGTTATAAAACAAATAAAATATTTTTAATATTGAAATTTAAAATATAATCGTCAGTGGTCATTGTCCGTGGTTTATAAACTATACACACTTTATCTTTTTATGCACACACTTATGCTCCCACTTGTGTTGAAATTATAAATAAATTACTTGACAATAAAATTAATGAATGACATTCATCAGAATAGAATTTAGTCATCCACACTGCTCTCTTACATTTTTTTTTAAATTTATTAATAAAAAATTTAAACAAAAACGATTAAAAATTTATAAATAGATTTGCTTAGAATAAATTTTTAGATTGTTTTCTGATTTTATATAAATTTAAATAAAAAATTCCACAATAAAATTTTTGGTAAACTGGTTCTTTAAATTTTTACTTGGAAAAGTTGTTATAAAAATTTTAAAAGTTTAATAGACTTTATTAGATTCAATATAAAAAATTCTACGGAGTGTGCTTCTAATTTTAATATTTAGTTCAATATAGTAAATATAATTTTTGCAATACCCTTATTTGTCAGACTAAATAAAATGATTTAAAAAAAAAAATTTATAGAACTTGTCAACAAGACTTAGTAAATTTTAAAGAACTGTAATTCTATTTCGGGTGGATTCATATGAATTAACAAAATAATAAGTCTATAAATGTTAAAACTTTCTTTAAACGGTTGAGTGGCATGGTACAGAGGTTGGAGGGGCGAATTGTCGTGTCAGAGACCCGGATTCGAATATATTCTATGGTATAGACAGACTTATTAGCCTAACAGTTGAATAGCACTAAATACAAAAACAAAGCCATTTAAGCATTTGCTAACCATAGTTTAAAATAGCATATCATTTAAAATACCTCAAGTATTTATTCTTCAGTTCATTACACTCATAACTGTATGGCTACAATTATAAGATCGTTTAAATTTTATACTTAGCTTTTCAAAAAGCCGCTTAAAGTTCTTTTTTAATTTTTTTCAGAATAATATCTTAATTTAAAAGTGGGGTATGGACATTGACGGTTTTATTTCTGCTGAGGAAGTATAAATTTTATTAGTATTAATTTATATAATAGTATTAATTAATCATCAATTTTTTCTAAATACACTGTGTTTTTAACTTTAACACTTCACAACAGACATTCACTTTCAATTAAGATTTTAAAACTTTTAGACTTCTTAAAAATGACACTTCGTTATTATTTAATCACTCAAAACCAGAAGCAAATTTAAGCTTATAAGTAGTAAGTAATAAAAACTATTCACTAATACATTAAAACAAATTATTAATAATAAAGTTTTTTTTCTTATCAAGTTATCATAAAGCTAATTATATTTCATCACACAAAAGAACTTATTTAGTTATACTTTATTATAATCTATACAATATGTCCTAAATAAAATTTTATTTAAGCTTTGTTCTTTTCTTATCGAATTCTGATAACTTAAAAAAAATATACACTATAGTTGATTAACTTTTAATAATTTTTTATTTAAAAAAAAAAAAAATTCAAAACTTTATATTAAAAGTCTGTGTACTATCAATACTATCAGAAAAACTTTACTTTTTTTACACAAAAAAATAATATTAAGGGTCAATATAAAAATATTGTATTAAATACATTGCTATATATAATATATACTCTTTTCACCTAAACTGGGTCCTTTTTCAAACCAAATTTGTACTATTTAAATTTAAATTGGTTTTTCTTTTAAAAAGGCCTCGTTATCTTGGGACCAAGAAGCCGAAATTATATCATTAGTCCCAAATTCTCTTATAGAACTAGAAAATGCCCCCTGAATTTTTAAGTGCTTTTGTGAAAAGCGGGCTTACGACTCAAACTTTTTTTAATTTTCTTCCTGTATTAGGTTTTACTGTAAAATTGTTGAGTACATTTTTTCAAATATGATGGTCCAACTTTTGGATCCCAAGAAGCACGGGATTGATCCACGTTCTACCGTTGATCAAAAAATGTTCAACATAATTTAATAAATTTAGAACTAAACTGATTTTGAAAAAAGGTAAAATAGATTTGAAAATAGCAAAATTCATATGAAAAAGGCCAAATTCATGTGCAAAGAGTATATTATATGTTTCGATCATTGATTAAAAAATGTTCAATATAATTTGAAAATTTAGAACTGTTTGGATTTGCAAAAAGACAAAATCGATTTAAAAATAGTCAACAAAAGGGCAGAAAAAAAGGCCAAGTTCATGTGAAAAGAGTATTTTATATCGTGTGTACATTATATAAAAGATATTTCCAAAACAAAGTCTGATATTTCTAATAAAATTGAATTGACTTAAAAAAAAAAAATAAAACAAGACCAAACTTTTATACTTAGTTTTGCTTTCTCCGATTTATTTTTAGTCGTCTTTTACGTCTTTTACTCATAGCTAATTTTTTGTGTAAATTGTTGTAGTTGTTGTTCTTATTGAAATTGTGTAACTGATGTTGTTGCATTTTATTTTGTTTTTAATTTTTGTTTTTTTTTTTGAAAACTTTTACAAAACTTTCATTAAATGCAATTTTTGAGATATTTTGCAAAAAAAACAAAACAGAAAAAAAAACCAAAAATAAAATATAAAACTATCTGCATTTATTTTTTTAAGTTTTAATTTTAGGTTTTTTTTTTTTACTTTTGTCTTCGAAAAGATTTCGCTTTAATGAAAAGTTTTGTTTTTTTTTTTTTGTTTTTTTTTTTTTTTTTTTGTGCTTTACAGATCTGGATCAAACCGCATCACCTACAAAAAAGTTTTTCTGGGAATAAAATGAAAAAAAAAACTTTTTCTTTCTATTTTTCCTCGAATTCTTTGTTAAATTTTATTTTTGAATTTTTTTTGTATTTGTTTTTTTTTTGAAAAAAGTTATTCTCAGTTTTATTCAGATAAATTGTTTTCAAAATCGTTTAATTTTACTTTGCTAAATTACTTTGTACACATGGACATAGATTTATACAGCGTTAAATGTATATATATTTTAGGTATATAAAATATTAAATTTTATATATATGTAGGATAGAATATTGTATGTTATATAAATTGTATGTTTTATATAAAGTTAAACATTTAGTGTTTATGTTTGATCAAAAAAGATTTTTATCTACAAAATATTATGCTGTTTTTTTTTCTGTGTGTGAAAATTTTAATTTTTTGAGACTAGAATGAAATTATATATACAAGGGTACAGTTAGGGACAAAATTAGTAAAGGTAGTTTTTATTGGACCAAAATATCTTCTGATTTTGGAGTAATTTTAGAAGTTTTAAAAAGCAAAGCAATTTCTCCTTGAATAATGTGTATGAGATACACAGTAAAATAGTTAAAATCCAGTTATATAAATATGAGTCAAATATATATAACATTTCCATATAAAAATGAGTGTAATAGGAAATACAGTTATATAAAAATGAGTCAAGTATGAAGTGTAATCTTAATTTTTTAATATTAAATAAAACGCAATAACATTATTTCATTTTAGGTATTTACAATTTTTATTAACAAAAGATGTTATTATTTACATCGACTCCAACAAACTGACCTCTCCTCATTTTTTCTTTCCTATTTATTCATTAATTTTATTCACAATAATCATAATTAAACTGGTATACCTAATTATTATGTTGTTACAATATTGCCATATGACATAAAATATCTTACAGAAGTATGTACAGTTATATTCATCAACAGCTGGGTGACACACTAGCTAGTAAACGCCGACCTTTAGTATAAAAGGCCCGTGTTCGAATCTCAGTGAAAGCAAAAAAACTTTTATGTATTCTAGTTTTCAAATTAAATCATATACAATTCGCAATTGGGTTCAAATTAAAGGGTTAATCAATAATTAATAATCTATTAATGATGTGAATAAAAAATATCTGACTGATAGCTCAGTGGTTAGAGGGGCGTTTTTCAATCGAAAAGTCCCGGGTTCCTGGTCAGATCTTATATAATAAAAAAAACATAACTGCCATACCTGAAAAGGAAAGGAAGATTCACTCACTTATCACATTGTAAGTGGTAGGTGACTGCACGTAAATAAATAAAGAAAAAATACACTACCATACAACTAATACAGACAAATACAAAAATATAAACAAATAATTTGATTGACTAATAACCTATATATATGCAATAGCATATAACTCATAAACTGATGGATCTATTGAAAATTTATGAAGTTTTGGAATTCATTAAGATCAATTCTAATAACAAGAATATAATATGATAGTTTTGGTATAATATATAGGATGCCTAACTGTTGAATACTTAGTAATCACTATACTAAAAATCTTTTTTGTAATTTCTATTTTCTGTTAAAAATTGGTTGTCAATAAACTGTTAACCCATGATCGTACAGAACCATCCTTTGTAACAAAACTTAATATTATTAAGTCTTATTTAATTATTATAATATACAAATTATGTTTTTATTAGACATGATCCGACCAGGGTTTGAAAGCGAGGCTTTTCAATTGAAAAGCGGCCACTATAATCACTGACCTGAGCGGTCAAATAACACTTAAACTTTAGATAATTTGTATGAATGCAGTCAAGAGATGGTAAAAAATATAATTAACACATTAAAGCTGAAAATGTTGCAAATAAATTTAAATTAATGAAAACGAATTCCTAAAAAAAATGTGTTCAAAATTTTGAATAATAAATTATGGCAAAAAACTAAAAATTGGTTAAAATATTTGGAAACGAAAAGTCAGGAAGATAGTACTAAAATATTATTCATATAAAAAAATAATTCTTACACACTGCGTTTTTATAGTATAAGACAGTGTAAAATAGTTTCTTATGCTCCATATAGATTTATAACTGTGCACCCTAAATTATAACTAATTCCTGATCCTATAAAAATTGTTCTAAAAAAATTTATCCCGATTTTTTTAAAAGTAATAAAAAAATGTTTAAGACCTAAGGCGAACTATGTGAAGTGAATGCAATAGATTATATATAGCAGGTAGTGATAATAAGCAGTCTTTAGAAACAACTGACACTGTCCTTGCTATCATTTCAAATTAATTATTAATTGTTAGATACAGTGACCTAGGTAATGTATTTTTGCATTAGCAGCTTCCAATTCTAAAATTTGTACCGAACAGACAGACTAGAGTTCGAATTAATAAAGAAACTTCGTAATATAGTAATCCTTTATAATAAAGCACATTATAATAGCAAAATTGATATTGTTTGATTTATAATATTTAATATCTTAATAATTCGATTTTATCGGGTAGGTACTTTTTTTTATTCACTTAAAAAATATCAAAACACTAAACATAACCTCAATCTTAATTATGTTAAACAACAATTTATAAATTAAATTTCTAATTTTCAATATACACTTTACTTTACTTAATAATCATTTAATATTCAACATTTGACAATTATACTTCTTAAAATTAAATGTCCTTAACTGTATTAATAAAAATTTTTCTATTTAAAAGCTATTTTTGGTGTTGTTTTACTTATGCAAAAGTTTATTTATATTTTTAGTTTTTTTCCTATGTGTGTGTGTGTGTGTGTGGTTATCAAAATATAAAAGGAAACGTTATTGCAATGCAGAAAAATAAAAAAAAATAAAGTTAATATTAAAGCTGCTTACGGCTGTATTATTTTTCTTTTGAAAACTTATGAAATTGACATCAAATTTCTGTATAAAACAGTCTAGTACTCTAGTATATCGATTTGAATTGATTTTTGAAAATATTTTTTAATTATAAATGAACATATTTTCCGCTAAAAGGAATGAAATTATTTACAATTTTTTTTTGTTTTTTTTTAATATAAAACGGAACCTATGATGATAGGTCATAAAAACAATTTTCATATTATATTTTGTATTTGAAAAATCATGGTTTCTGATGCAATATTTAATTAAATTTTTTTCTATATAAACGTTTAGAGTTTTTTTAAATGGTTTTTTAAAGGCAGATGTCTTTGAATATTTTATGCAAAATTAAAATGATAGCAAATATTTGTTTTTCTATATAAACTATTTACATATTGGGGAAAAAATTGATATTGACAATCTTTGATAAGGAAATCTGTATGTTAATTTTTTGTGGCATAAATCTGAACTAAACCAAGGGGGTTTTTTAAGTTTCCGCTAAACTACTCGCAATATTTTATTTGACTACACTGCTGCGCTAAGGAAAAAAGTCGTAAGCGCCAAAAGCGAATTTTCAGATAAATGGCTCACAACTTTGTACTAGGAAAAAATGTCCCATATCTCGTTACAAATTCATTTAAAACTAATAACTCATATGTCTTTTTTTTTATTTGGTTCCTTTTAACAAAGCTTTAATAAGTTAATAAATCCAGTGTTGCTTGGCAAAAAAAATCGTATGCCCAAATTAACTATGAACGCCTAATTTTATCTTATCTCTAGTAAGTTCAAGAAAATTGGTTTTCTTATATTTGTTTTTCAAAAATTCAAAAATAATTCAACATAGCGATGCGCGAATATTAGACACTAAAAGTTAAATTATCTAAAACTAAGAAAATGTAGAAACGACTTTCTTTTTTATGACGGTAGTATACTGAAACGTGTTTTTGATAATGAATCTTCAAAATATTTACTTTATTATATACTATTTGAAAATTGATATTTCTTATGCTGTCCATACACATCAGACTTGGTTGTGGACTTGGTAAGAGGACTTGTTTGAAAACCATACCGGAAACTTATCTAATCTATCATCAAACCATCAATTACAATTTGATCTCAACGTACTTCAGCTGCAAAAAACGGAATATAACTATAGAAAAAAAAATAAAATGACATTTAGGTAATTTCAAATACACAATTTCATACAACTCAAATTATAAACCAAAAACCCAAATTGCCAACTTTCAAAATTATTGTACAACTTACCCATACACTTTACCCATACACATACACTCAAGTCCGCGGACATGTTCTACAAATTGCTCTGCCGTGTATGGGAGGCATTATTTTCTATTAACATTTCTTATCCTATTTCTTAATTTAAGAAGAATAAAGGCCTTGTTCCAAGAATTTCTTATCACTAATCAAATAAACAATTAACAATTTTTTGAATAAGCGTGTGCTTTTTACTAATCAGTACTGAATTTTGCTAAATGGGTTATCAAAAGTAGGTTTAGAATAGCAAAATTTTTTGCTAAAAATTTATTTCATTATTTGATTATTTTAAGAATTTCAAAAGTTCTTTTTTTAACTTTGAAATTGATAGGATTATTAAATATAGATTTATTCTTATGGTAATAGATATACTTGAAATTAATTTGGAAATTATAAATTAAAATTAAAAAATAAACTATCCAATACTATTTCAGACAACTTATTTTTTCAGAATAACTCATCATATTTAATATGTGATGCACAACTAATACATTAATAATTTTTTTTAAAACTGAACTTAACTAAAATTAAATAATCTCGATTGGAAATTATATTTATTAAATCTGAGCTCAAGCTCAAATAGCACTTTCTAAAATAAAAACTTCGCAGTTTTTGTTCGAAAAAATCAGATTTAAATTCAAGCTTAGTTATTTTTTATTCAATCCAATGGTTTTTTTTCTAATATACGACCTATTTTGACTTTTGAACGTTTTTTTTAAAACTAATTCAAATTAAATAATCTCGATTAGATTCATTAAATCTGAGCTTAAATTCAAATCTCACTTTTTTAAAAAAATACTACGTAGTTTTTGTTGGAAAAGGTCAAATTTATATTCAAGCTCTGTTTATTTGTTTTTCATTGATTAAACAGAATGGTTGTAATCAAATTTATGAAATTAAACTAGTATAAACAACATTCTTATAATTAAAATTAGGTTAGAAATTTCCATTCTTAGCAAATCACTGTTGGTTGAAACAAAACAACCTCATAATGAGATAAAAGAATTCATAATAATTATAAATTATAGTTCATAATGCGGTAAAAGACTTCTTCAATATTTAAAGGTTCTTAATATAGGTAACTTATTTCAGATTTGAATTGTAAATTCTTGAAAACTGTAAATCATATTTTCGCGCCTTTTTTTTTAATTATTTAAAACAAAAGTGTTATCAACAAACTCTACAAACTTTGTATAATAAAGTCAGGAAATGGTATTTTATGTAATGGTTTTTTTTAAACGAGATGATAAATTTATGAATTTAATTTAAAATGATAGTTTCCTTTTTAATTGACATTTTTAATAAATTAAAATATAATTTATTTTTTTTTTTTGTTAAAAAATTTCCAGTAATAATTTTCAGTAAGAGTTAATTTATAATAATAAATTGGAATTTTTTAATCATTATTAAGTATTTCATTGTAAATAGGCAGGCAGGCGTATAATAAATAGTTAAAATATTATAACTATGTATAGTATAACTTATAAATATAATTATATTAAAATAATATAATATATACCTTATTATTTATAATAAATCATTTATTTTTTTTCTTTTTCATTATTACTTATATTATATTTTTTTTTAATTTTATTATAATTTGGTTTATTTATTTATATTTCAATTTAATTTCGTCATATATAAGTATTAATTTATTTATATTAATTTTTGTATATTTATATTAATATATTATAATTTTCACTTTATTTACTTTCTATATACAACTTTAATTTTCATATTTTCCTTTTTTTTTCACTTTTATTAATTTTTTTTTTTTATTTTTGAAAATTTTCACTTGTATTTTATTTTATATTTCAACCAAATTTTGTATTATTTAATTTTATTTATTTATATTATATACTATTATATAATATATTATTAATAATTTTTTGTTATTATCATTAATATTTTTTAATAATCATTTTTTTTATTTTTGTTATCACTTATCAAAATATAAAAATAAAAAAATTTAAAAAAAAAAAAATTAATATTATTAATATTATTAATTTAAAAAATTCACATTTATATATTTTCAATTAGTTTTATTAATTTTTAAAATAGGTAATATATTATTTTGTATATATTGTTGAATATTGAATTATATTAATATTTCAATATTAATATACACTTAACAATTAAAATAAAAAAAAAAAAATTAAAAATAGATATTTAATTTATCTATGCGTGTAAAATTTTATTTATTTTTTAATTAATTACTTAATTTTTTTTTTTTGTTTATTTTCAATTAATATTTTATTAATTAATTTTATTCAATTTTGTTTAGCTGGAGGGTTATTAAAAAACAATTTTTTTTAATTAATTAATAAACTAATTTAATAAATATAAATTAATATTGATATTTAAAATATTTTTTTTTAGGAATCACTTGAAATAAAATAAAATTAAAGTTTAGAAAACTTTATTTAACATTGAAAATAAAAATTTAATAAAAATAAATTAGTAAAATTTATTCAATTTGAATTTTTCCAAAATAAATCATAATTCATTCGAAATTTTTGTTAATTTTAATTTATTTTGAACTTTGATTTCGAATTTAAACACCGAAAAGCTATATTTTAATTTTATTGAGGAATTATTAAAAATAAATAAAAGTAATTTATTATAAAAATATCAGGTGAAAATTATATACCTGTATCATATTTTTTTAAATGAAAATTAAATTTAATATCAAAATATAAACTATTTTTAGAATTTCTTCCTGTTTTGGTTTTTTTTTTTTAGCTTTTACTTTGAACTCCTGCACTTCCTTAACATTTTCACTTCGAAAATACTTTAAATAAACACAATTTTTTCAATTTCAATTTATTAGGTCAATAAACGATTAAAGTGGCGAGTTATTGAACCGCTGCGATACGCGATATAATAATATTTCTTAAATTTTTTCTTAATTTTTTGTTATCCTTTTTGATATCAAAAGAAAATTTTATAATTTTCATTCAATATAAATTTTTTAATTACTTTTTATTCCTTAACACAAAAAATACACGAATTTTCTTCGTTTGATTTCACTTTTTTTCATTCAGTTGTTTTTTTTATTTTAAATATTCGCTAATTATTTGAATTTCGATATTTTTAAGGACGATTTTTCCAAATATAAAAATTGAACACTGAGAAATATTTCTTGTTTTTTATAAATTATAATAACGGTATTTACTATTGTTTTTATTTTTTCTTTTATAAAATTTTTTTTTTGTTATTTTATTTCCAAAAAAAAAAACTAAATAAAAAATAAAAGAAAAAATTCTTAAAGAACACACATAATAAAACCTGACGACGTGTTTTTACGCTCGCATTTAACACGGAACTAAATCTATACGATATGAAAATATTTTTATGTGATTTTTGTTTTTGTTTTTTTTTTTTATGTTTTTATTCTTTTTTCATTTAAAGTTTTTTTTTTTTTTTTTTAAATTTCTTGTCTTTTTCAGTACACAAAAACAAAACATGTTTCACATAACCATTCGTTTCAGCGTAGAAAATTTTTAAAAACAACAATAACAAACAGTTATAAAGGAAAAAGGATAAAAACAACAGTTATTTAATTTATTCATATAATATCAATATATTATGTGTACATACACATTTTTTATTTTAACCTGCTGATAAAAACATTTTTTTATTTTGTTTTTGTTTTAAAATTCGGAACAAAACAAAAATACGGAACGAAAGGAATAGATTTGTTTTTATTTTAAAATATTTGAGAAAAATAAAAAAAAAACAAAAAATTGAATGAGCGATTGCTCACTTATTGGAACTTTGACACTTTTGAAGAATGAATAAAAAACACACGCAAAAAAAACAATAACAACAATATTGTACAACAACGTTTTGTTGAAAAAAAAAAGAGAAAAAGATCCCGTTATTTTTTTTTTAATAATTTCATTGGTGAAATTTCATTTCCATTTTAAACAAATGTCATCATTTCAATTTCATTCATTCAAATATAAAATTTTTTTATTGGGAAATTTTACTCTATTAAGGGAAATTTTCTCTGCAATTGAATGTTATTCTCTATTAAATTATATGAGAGTTTATATTAAGTTATGTTACGTCAATAAGAGCGTGGCTGAGATTATTAAGCAGTTTGGTATATGAATTGGTGAAATGTTGTTAGAATGGAGAATACCAAATGAAAAATGGAATTGAAACAGGATCAAGGCTATCTAATTCATAACAGTATATAGAATAAAAACAATGTGAGTATAGTGATAACTGATAATCGAATAACGGTATATTTTTCTCAAATTTTCAAAAAAATATTTTTTAACTGATAACATAACCGATTTTAAGGGATGTAGTTTTATTGGAATTTTGAACTTTTATTTTAGGGAAATTTTTTTTTATTGATAAATGTACTACAGAAAAATAAAAAAACAACAACAACAAAAAATTGTATAACGGTGTTAAAATTAGGAGTATCTTATAATATTTATAACATAAATGTATATTGTTATTTTTTTTTGGTTTTAAATCGGAGCATAAAAATAATTTAATACCGGTTTTGGTTTTTTTTTTGTTTTTTTTTTTTAAACTTATGTATGTACACAATTTATCCGTTAGTCTAGATTTTAACATGCATATTTTGTTATTTATTACTGAAACATAAACACAACAACAAAAACAAAATAGAAAAGTGAAAAATAAGAAAAATTAAAATAGAATTGAAACAAAGAAAAAAAGTTCTTAGAAAAATATTAAGTATCTACAAATATAAAAATCTAAAGTTGAAAATTGTTCGAAGAATTTTTAAAATAATCATAAGAATTATGTACACAATTTTTATTTTTTTTTTTTTTTTTGTATTTGTAAATTTGATAATAAAAATATTGTTTTTATTTTATTTTTTTTTTGTAACACTAGAATAAATGACGAAAGGACAATTTAACGGTATCCTAACTTCCTTTTATGTAATATTATTGTATATGCAAATGTATATAATATTATATAATAATTTTGTACAGATAGATAATAAGTATATGATACTGTTATTCAGATCAGATATTAATTTATATAATATTATGTACCTATTATATTTATATAATGTGTACATTATGTATGATTTGATAGAATATTATTTTATATACACATAGAGTATGTACTTGTATACATATATAGTGGATTGTATACATTGAATACGAATCTAGAAATGTATATCGATATTATATTGTAAGATATAGGAAAGAAAATATTCAAGAAAACAGTTAGTAGGTCAGGTCGGTTGTATAAAATGTTGTCTTTATATCTATTTTCGTAATATATAATAATATTATGTATGTATATGTATTTTAATATTTTCATTTTTAATTTTACATAGCTGTTAAGTTATTGAATTTATGTTTTATATTATAAGATATAACATGTTCACATGTTAAAAAAGATGAATGACTATTTTGGATTTATTTTTAAAATTAAATTTTTGAATTTTAAAAGTAAATTGTTTGTTTAAAGATTTTAAAGATTTTAAAAGTTATTTTGTTATTTGTAAAGATTATGTAGAAGATATTGAAAATGTGTCTCCTATGTAAAAATGATAAATATTTGGGAAAACTTTATAATACAGTAGGTATATGTGACTACAAAAAAAAATATAGGATTGAGAAATATATTAAAATAATTGTAATATTCATTTAGTTTACTCATATACTTATTAATGTATTCTCAGTATTCTAGGTCCTATTTTGTACTTGCTTTATACTAGTGATCTACCAGAAGTAGAAAATGTAATTGTAGCAACATATGTTAACCATACTGCTATATTGGCAGTTGGATCGAATATTGACGAAGCTACAGGAAAATTACAGAAAACAAGTGAAAAAATTTGTTTTAGGACTAACAAATGGAAAATAAAATTAAATGAAAGTAAATCGGTTCATGCCAATTTTAAGTAATAGAAAAATATTAGAAAGCCACTTGAAATAAATTTAAATTGTGTATTTGTATCAATCGAAAATTCTGCAAAATACCTAGGAATGACAGTGGATGTCAAGGTAAAGTAAAATGAACATGTTAAAAAAAAAAACTAGAACTTGAAAATAAATTTAGAGAAAATTACTGGTTCCTAGGGCGTAAGTCTAAGTTAACAATATATAATAAAGTGTTAATTTACAATAAAGTAATTAAACCTACATGGTTATATAGCATTCAACTTTGGGGTCATGTCAAGCAAACGCATATTAAAAAAATACAAACCTTTCAAAATAAAGTTCTACGTAACAAAGTAAGTGCTTCCTGTTATGTACGTAATAGTGACATTCATAAAGATTTACAAATTTCCAAAGTTATTGATGAAATAAATAGAAATGCCATAAAGCTCGTCTAGAAGGGCTTAATATTATTGAAGCTAAATAATATTATTTTATAAATAATCAGATTATTACAGGATAAGTCTTAAAAGAAAAAGACCTTTAGATAATACAGTATAAAGTACTGATTTCCTAAGGGAAAGTACACAAAACCTATACTCGAACCAAAGATATAAAAAAATTAATGGTTAGTCAGTTCGACTAGTTTTAATTAGGGAAGAATGTTGTTCATTCGGTAAGAATCCGGGATACACTTCTGCTAAGGGGCAGTCTTCCGAAGATTCCCACCCATCCACGTAAAATAAAAAAAAAATCTTCTTATTAATAGATTATTAATACTAAGAAGTATTTAACTCGGAATAGGGTAGATAACATTATATTATAGGGTGGTAGTTCAGAGAACAACAAGTTCTAGAGTAATTGGTATGTAAAAAATAATGAAAGAAATCCAGTCAAAAATGAGAAGCTTTATAAACTTAGAGAATATTGAAATTTATCTATAAAAAATTGAAAATTATGAACTTATATATAAATGTGAATTTATTCGTAATCATACGATTGGGTCGCATATAAATTATAAGTTGTCGCCCTGTCGTTTGAGTCTAGATTTCTTATTCTAACATAAGTGAAATACTTTGATCTAAATCAGCTATAATTTACCGTTAGGTTTAAAATAAATTGGCTAAGCGTTAAATTCTAACAATATGAACACAAATAACTAAAATATCCATTGATAAATTCGATATCCTAAGTATGTACTCTCTTAAGAAGTAATTCTATGTTCCATATAAGTAACATAAATTTTATTTATAAGAATATTATATTTGCAATTCATTCCGGTAGATTCCATATTGCTCCAAAATTAACATGACAGGTTTGTCTTAGTTAACAATTGAACAATTTCAAAAGACATTTTTCTGAAATTGTAGTAATTGGCCTTAGATTGAAGCTGCACCTCTATTATAGCGCTATATATAATTAGGTCTCTTTATACATTTACTCCTTAGCCTGCTTCTTAACCCAATTAAGATATCTAATATAGTATATAATATCTATGTTTTTTAACTTACAATATCAGTATATGTAATAAAATATGTAGTCAATTGAAACGAATAACTTTTACATTTAAAAATAATAATATTTTTATAAGTAAAATTTGATAATATAAAATAAGATAATTTTATATTTTCAAATTAATATTAAATTTTTTTACTTATGCCTTTATATGCATGAAATCTTCCAATATTTTATTTTATAAATAGAATATAAATATTTTAAATTTAATTCAATATATTTTATTAAAATAATAAATTTTAGTATCAATTTGATAAATTCGTTCAAGTTCAAAACTTACATTAATATCTGTTGAAAAAATTTTGTATATTAATTTTTAATATTTCATGACATCTTTTAGCATGCAATTTTAGATTTGATTTATCTTTATTGTATGAGAAATTTTTTTTAAAAATCACCCCATTTTTAGACTATGGACGACTCGTATAACAATATAAAAATATCTGAAATTTTATTTCGATTAAAAAATCATGTGATATGTAATCGTATTTTTCTCATCAGATTGTAATAAAAGGAAAAAAAAACATAGAAATCCATTTTACTTACGCCCATGTAATTTTAAATAGGTATTTCTTTTACAGCTTAAGATAAGAAAATTTGTAGTTTGATTAGAAAGATTTTTATTGCATTTAGTTTTTTGTTTTTTTTTATTTTTTTTTTTTTTACATTGCCCTCTCTCTTTTACATTAAAATTATATTCGATTTTATACATTATAATTTCTTTCTTTTTCATTGTATACAGGGTGTCTGTAACTCAAAGATCACGAACATGGATCAGGAGGTTATAAAAAACTTCATAAAGTTCAAAAAAATGTCTAGAGAGGGGGTTCTAATTCTAACGGTTTCCGATATAACTATTTCGTAAAATTTTCACAAAAATCAACACAGATTCGCTATCCTGTACAATATAGAAGATCCATTTAAGTGTAAGTTGATAGCTTAGTTGCAGTAACGGGCTTTAATAAAAATATTCAAAATTTTCATTATATTTCATATTCGAAAAGACATTAGACTTATATTCGAAAAATATTGATATTTTTTACTGTTTTTATGAAATAACTGTAAATTTTGTATAAATAACCGTTATTAATGCACAAATTTTGTTTCATTATTAAAATCATTCATTTCGCAGCGCTTCAACACATATTTTTTTGAAGAATAAGTTACTTTTAAAATGAAATAAAAGTTGTGCATTAATAACGGTTTTTTATGCAAAAATTAGAGTTATAAAATAACCACAGTTTCGCCCCTGTACAACATAAAAGATTCGTTTAAGTGTCAGTAGATAGCTAGCTGTAGCAATACTTCTATAAAAATATTCAAAATTATCATTATATTTCATATTCGAAAGACATTAGACTTAAATTCGAAAAATATTGATATTTTTTACTGTTTTTATGAAATAACTGTAATTTTTGCATAAATAACCGTTATTAATGCAAAAATTGTATTTCATTGCTTAAATCACCTATTGCTCAGCGCTTCAGTTTAAGTCATCACATTTTTTGAAGAATAAGTGACTTTTAAAGTGAAATAATTTAATCCAGAATAATTTCTCTAACATCTTCACTCTTCGTTACCTTTGAATTCTGAACACCCTGTGTATGGCATATGACGTGTATACGAATAGAAAATTTCAGAATATTCTGTTTTTATTTTAAAAATCTTTGTATAAATCTAATTTTCTTTTATTTCATTTCAATAAAATCAAATCATTTTATCTTGATAAAATGCACGAATGAAAAATAAAACTATATCTAAAGTATATCTGTCTTCTTCACTATTTATATTACAAACATATTATATATAATGTATATATATATATATATTTCTATCTAATATATCCTTAAAAGAAATTTCACTTATTCAACTTGAGTAAGCAATTTTTTTTGTTTTTGTTTTTTTTTTCGAATAACTGTTGTTAATGCAACCACCTATCAATTTTTTTTAGTAACGATTGTTTGCAAAATCTGCGCAACCTGTGTGTATATATATGTACATATAAATGTAATATATATTGTAATATTGGTAGTGCACTCGTAAATATATAATATATTAAAATGTTTTTAGAAAATAATATTATATCATTGTTTGGCAATTCGACATTTATATATAAGTATCTATAAAAATATGTGCGTGTATTTGTTTTAATGTAATGTTTCAGGATATCAACACGTGCATTTTTTGATAAATTATATTTTTATTAAATTTTTTTGGTTTTTGTTTTTCTCTTGAAGATATTAAACAGATAATAATAATTGGTTTTAGTAATGGGTTTTTGTTTTTTGTTTTTAAATGTTTTGAACACTCTAATAATTATATTTTAAAATTATTAAAATTTGAAAATCTAAAAAAGAAGAACTGAAATGTATTATAATTATATTTTAATTTGTAATATTGTGTTATAATATATTCAAAGGGATGAGGAGCTTGGTATGATTAAATCATTTTTTAGATTTTTTAAAACATAAATTACTTAGAGTCTTAGACTAAAAATAAAGTATAATGCACATTTTTGGGTTGGAGCAGCTTTAACCGCGCTGGGATATTTCGATAAAGTGCCAAATAAAGCTAGCCGTTTTTTAAACGATCCCAGTGTTACCTCAACACTAACTCACTCAACGCTTAGCCATCGGCGAATAGTCTGGAAACTAACCCTACTTTATAGATTTCTAGGAGAGACGAAAACCAGTTCTAAAGAAATCAAAAAATCAGTGCCTCCTCCCAAAGTTTTCCAATTTAAAACTCCTCCCGCAACAAATGGTCATCCGTACCCCGTTTTTGTTTTTTTTTAAGCGTTAACTGTTTAACTATTAGGCTAATAAGCGTATTTTTGTTATTAGAATTGATCCTAATGAATTCCACATACAATTTAAACATGTGATAAAATGAAGAAACGTCTTAGATTTTCAATAGATACAATTCAATTTTTGTTTATATTGTAATATTTAGTATTTGAATTATTTGGTATTCTATATCTGTGAGTTATATAATTGAATTAAATTATTTATTTTTATTTTCCATTTGTTTATATTATTGATTATATAAACTACTTGATTATATAATTTATATTATATTGTTTATATTATATTGATTAAACCATTAACTTCAACCCAATGATGGATGGTAGCTCAATCGACTCAAAAACCAGAAAAGTTTTTTACTTTCACTGTGACTCGAATCCAGACCTTTCACAAGATATCACTTAATCACTGTGCCATCCAATCGTTGATTTTTAAGATGGCGCAATATGGCTTATGGAAATTCGTTTGTTGTGCGAACTTGTCGATTCTGGAATCCGTTACAATTAAATATGCTTTCCAAAGTTGGTAATTCATACATTTACGATTAATACATATTCAGGAAGAACATTAACATTCGTTTTCATAATATCCTTCAAAACTTTCCCTCCTTCAATCCTAACCTAATCCTCAAATCCCATCCCCAATTTTCATTTCCCTGGTCCTGAAAAACGAACGATACATATATGTATTTAAGGTACATTCCAAGTTTGATTTTAAAAAGGTAATGATATTCCCCATCGACTTTCAAAGACTTAATATCAGTCTTCGAATTCCCTTCAATATTCCAATTATGTCATAGCGGAAAATGTAATCATCAGTTTGTGCACAAAGAGACAGCCAAAATGTTTAGAAATAATAATTATTATTCTTTCAATTTTCTGTAATATTTTATTAAAAGACAGGAATCCACCCACGAATCACTCCTATAATTAGATTATAGTGTACAATATATAGGTTAATCGGATAGTATTAAATGTTATTTAAATCGTCATTTATCCTCACATTTTATTTCCTTATTTTTAAACAGAATTAAAGTATATCCTTTAAGGATATAAATCAAAATAACTGTAGATACAGTTACTTTAGTTTTCTATATCAAATTGGTTTTTGTCCTCAATGTGAAATGAATTGAATAATTTTCAATTAAATTTTTTTTTTTTTTTTTTTAATTAACAGTTTGTTGCTTCTATTTATGTCCTGAAACAATTTAATATATCGATTGGTCAAACGGTGTGTGTTGGTGATAATACCAGTTATTGGTTCAAGAATATGACAAACAAGAAAATTAATTGTATGCGGGTTAATTAAAATTTTTTTTTTTTAAATTATAACTTATAAAACTTATTCCTCGATTTTAATTTGTCATTTACTTTAGAGTTATTCTGTGTAATATTTTAATAGAATTTGAAAAATTTATGAGTTTGTTTGTACGGCGAATGAAGAAGTAAAGTAATAAATAAAATTATTTTATTTTAAATTTCTTTATTTTCATCGGAAAATAAAATTATTTTATTTTAAACTTCTTTACATGAGCACTTAATCTGATCTAGCTCTTAATTCAAAATTAAATATTAATTAATCTGTGCAGTATCTATCGGTGCTGTTGTTTATAAAATATCCGAATGCTTGGTTGCACTTTGTTATGCTTGGTTCTTTCTGCTTTCGATAACTAAAATATAAAAGCTCTAATTTGGTGAACCAACTTAACTCAGAGCTTTGAATGAAGCTAAAAGCGCTATTTTAAACTGTTACTTTGTTCTTAATCTGAAAATAAAACTATATTGCTTTTATACCCATTTGACTATAAGTCAAAACACTATTCTAAATTAGCCATTACGTTTAAGACGCAGAGAAGGAAGGGGATAAATAAAGACTCAAAAGTATGGTTCGGACCAGAATCAAAAAGTAAACCGATCTAGTTATGTGTGTCTGTCCGTCCACCAGTCTGTGTGTCAACTAGATAACTGAAAAACTTGAAGAGCTAAAGTTTTGAAATTTTCAAAAATATTTTTGAAGCAAAATCTAGGTTCCGTATTTTTTTTAGTTAAAATCGGACCAAGGCAGCTGTCATACAAGTTTTTTGATCGAACATTACTCGGATCAACTTATAGGGTTTTTTTTTTTGTTTTTATGGTTTACTTGGCAAATTTTACCATTACTCGGACCAACTTTTAGAATCACAAGGGAATTAATTACTGATTTATTTTATTTTAAACATCATAGTGGGTATTTACGGGTATCTAAAATTTGACAAGAGCAACTATAATCTTCTTCGTTTTTAAGTTAGCCTTAATCGTTCTTCAGGTAGAGCTGGAGATCATATTATAATATGAGGCTAAAAATGGTAAAATATTCTTGACATATACTAGATTACATTTCGAATCAAAGTAATCCTTTTTAACAGTAATTTAGTTAATAATAATATAATAATAATAGTCATTCCTTCCTAAAATCAAATTGGTCTTTTTGACAATATTTTGGTCTTTTTTTTATCAAAATTCCTTTATATATTGGAATCCAGAAGTCAAAGCAACATTAGCAAAAACCAAGTTAGCGGTTCTCTAAAAGAAGTTGTAATTTAAAAAAATTTACCGAAAATTGGCACATAATTTTCATGGAATATTTTATACAGCTAGCTTAAAAGTTTAACTTTTAAAAATTTTGATTCACCTGGTTCTACTGCTAAATTTGTGACTACCATTTTTACATCATGTCAATTTGACTAATGGCTCCCATGATACGACTGGATTTTGAAAACTACTACTCCTTGAGTAAATTTAACTATACACACATACATCTTTAAAAATTTTAAAAATTACGTGAAATTTGATTTTTTTGTGAATCTTTTTTCAAACCAATGCTTGAAAAATAAATTAAAATAATTTGCAAATTTCATTAACATAAAAACTTAACTTTTGTTTTAATTTTATTTTTTAAAATTGAATTAATTTGAAATAAACAAGTAATTTTTATATTTATCATTCAATAACCAATTTAATATAGTTCCAACAACAGGATAATAAAGTTTCCAATTTTTATTTTTATTTTGTTGTATGTAATTAAAATAAAATTAAAACAGGAAACGGAAATACTCTATCTATATATATGTGAATCAATCTCTCCACTATACAAAAAAAATTTTTAACCAATTTTGGTTTCTTGTTTTGAATTTGAATATTCAATGAACACTTAACTCAATTTTTACACACTAGTTGTAAACCGAGGCATCAAATGAATTCCAACAAAAAAACGTGTAACAATTATATTTTGTATAGCAGTCTAAAATGTTGGTGTAAAAAAACTAAAAACTGTTAAAAAAAAAACAAATTTTTTTTTATGTTGCATGAAACATTATCAACACTAAAATTAACAATATCATCAACAAAAAAATTTTTTGGAATGTTGTAAAGTTTAAATGTCCCATTAAATATTTAAATTTTCTGACAATTTTCAAACCTTACAGCATTCAATACAATTTTTTTTTTGTAAGGTGGAAATTTTATTACCGGGAACGTGAAAATATATATATATATATATATATATATATAAAAATATGATAAAAAACGATTTGTTTAAAAAAAAAAACAGAACCGTAAAAACTGACTGTTTATAAAAAAAAAATTAGAGTTTATGTTTGGTTCATTCAGGAAGCAATCAAGTTAAACAATTGAAAACTACATTTTCAAAAAAAAAAAAAATGGAATTGAATAAAACAAATTATAAACTAAAATCAGACGAGTTTTTTTTAGTAATGGTTTTTTATTTTTATAAAAAAATAAATGTTATATTATATACATATATTAGATATACATACAATATATACTGAAAATTCAGACTATATAATATATTATATGCAAGAACCGATCTTTCTATTAGATACATTAACTACTACTCAGTACTACTTGGTATCCCAGTAAGCAAATTTAATCTAATAAAGCGCGTGACTTTTAGTTCTCCAATAATTTCTATACCTTTTCTAAGTATAATTCAGAAATTATCAACTTATATTCACATAAGTTAATTTAAATTCAGAAAGTATCAGTTGTAATTCAGAAAGTATCAATTGTAATTCAGAAATCGTCAATTGTAATTCAGATTAATCAAGTTTAATTCAGAAATCGTCAATTTTAATTCAGATTAGTTAATTTTTATTCAGGTAGTATTAATTGTAATTCAAAAAGTATCAATCGTAATTCAGAAATCCTTAATCCTTAAAAATTTATAATACTTATTGAATCAACAAATTTGCTTAGCTGCCCACTACATATATGCAGTTGAGATTTTAACTGAACCTTTCTGAATTAAAATTGAAGTTTTCTGAATAAAAAATTGACTTATCTGGATTAAAATTGATTAATATAAATTATAATTGATACTTTCTGAATTACACTTGGAAAAGGTGTAGTATGTTGTTATAATTGTTAATTTGTTTTACAACCTCCTCTTATTTTTTATTAGTCACACATATTTTATATTATATACAAGCTTATAATCCTTATAGTTAATTAGTTTCAATAATTTGTCGATTCTGTCAGACACTTTTTGATGGCTCTACACCTTTAAAAAATTGTAATCCACCTTTAAATAATGCTAAAATACCGCTTACTATCTACGTGATATACTGGATCAGTTTTAATTTAATTTTAGCCTTTAATTTCTACCATTTTTTATATGCTCTTTAAGTTTTCTATTGAAGTTTATTGACTATTTGTTTTTCTAATTTCTTTTGGTAATAAGTTTTTTTTTTTTTTTTTTTTTTTAAGCGCTAACTGTTCAACTGTTAGGCTAATTAGCCTGTCTATACCATAGGTACATGTTGGAACAGGGGGTCATATTATATTCGTGTTATTAGAATTGGTCTTATTGAATTCCACATACAATTTAAACATGAGATAGTACTAGGCCTTATAACATGTAGAAACATTATAGTAGTATTGTTAATCATTATAGTAGTATTGAAAAGAGCTTTAAAAAATTTGACAATTAGTCCATTAGTCCCTTAATACAAGACCTTTATAGAACGTATAATATATAACGTATAATATAAACAAACTGAGCTAAAGTAAAGTTGGGCTCTTTTCAAGCCAATACAATAGGCAAAGCTTTTTTCTTCATGCTTTTTGTATGATTTTTCAAAAACAACTAAATAACTTACTTATAATTTAAATATATAATAAATAGAAATGTATATCAATTTACAATTGTAACATTCTTTATGTGATGACGCCTAGTACGTCCCAAGTAGTAATTATACATGGAATCATTACCACAATTTTATTAATTACGAAGAAGAGTGCAGTAGAGTAGACTGTGTCAACTCTGGGATACCCGTACGACCGTAATATTAACATTATATCATCTGGATAATTACTTTTGCCAAAATTTCAAACATACAGCTTAATTAGGTGTAGTGTAATGCTCATATAGAATAAGGAGTTGTAAGGCAGCTATTCGAACCCTCTGCAGTAGACCAACCAAATTATGCAGTAACTTTAATGGCCAAACTAAACCATTTTTGGTAAAATTTCAGACACCCAGCTTCATTAGGTGTAGAGCAATGTTTATATAAAAGAAGAAGTTGTATGGCAGCTCCTCGAACCCACTGCACTACTCCAACTTAATTTTGAGGAAACTTTGGCCATAAAACTAAACTCCTTTTGGCAAATTTCCTCCTCCTTATGTAAGCCACAAACCTAATGGCAAATTTAATATACCCCTTGGACTTATAGTCATACGGTTATAAAAATATTGATTTCAGTTCAGTACTTTCAAGTATCTTACATTTTGTTCCAAAATTCACCTTGAGAATAAAAGAAACTTCCTGCGTCGATGTAAACCATATAGTAATTTTTATGGAATTATGAAATTATGAATGTAAGATCAGTTAAGTAAAAGATAGTTATGCAATGCAAACTTCAACTATGGAATTTAGTGCTAAATTTTGTTACTTCAACAGTTTACAGTACCCCAGTTTCTTTGGTTTAGTAGAACAGATGCACTAGATTAGAAGTACTTTAGGTAAGATACAAAAGATTAGACTTAAATGCAGTAGACTGAAAAATAGAGCCAGGTGTAAAATATAAATTGTTCAACTAAATTTAAAATACTTTGTACATTGTGTTCTTTTAAAAGTACATTCTACAACTGTTATGCACAATTACTACTCCTAAATCTGCATCTCTTCTTTTCATATTTTCAGTACATTTGTTTTTGTAAACTTTTTAAAAAACCACGCACTTATCGCATTAGATATATTTTATTTACTTTGTTTTATTTTTATACAATGTTTTTTGCTTCCAAGTGCATTTTTTGCAAAAAGAAAACAAAAAAAAAATATTCAAATAACAGTACTTATCCCAAATGTTTTATATTTAATAAAATCCCGGATATTTTTATCTGTTCAATATCTTTTTTTTTTTAAAAAAAGTCCTTTTTGCTTGTCATATTTTGAATGATTTATTGATTATTATTTTTTTTTTATTTTTTTTGTAGAAAAATATCCTTGCACCCTTATTTCGCCACACTAGTAAACCGTTTTAATTTTTTGTTATTTTGTAACAATTAAAGAGGGTTATTTGTTTTTTAAAGAAAAAAAATCCATCGATACCTTAAAAGAGGGCTTGATTTTGTATACGTATAATTTATACCAAATAAATTTTATGAGAAGGGTGCAAAAAATGGGATAAACACAAATTAAGAATCCTGATTCGTTTTGATTACTGTATTGTGCAAGGATTTTATTTTTTTTGAAGATAACGTTCAATTCTACATATGTAACTGTTATATGCTTTATTTTGTTTTATTGTGCAACAATAATAACTGCCTTTTTTTTCTTCCCCTGTTGAATTGAAGTTAATTCCAATTAGGGAAGTCATATATATAGGAAAAAATTTATGAAATAGTTTAATTTTTTATTATTTTTTATAATGGGGTGATCAAACCGTTCGAACCGTCATCAATTTAATATTTTGTTTAAATTATTATGAGTGAAATTATGTATGTACAGTTGTATGCAAAAAAGTGAAGGCAAATGAGTGACTTTTTTTGTGAATTATCATGAGGGTAACGAAGTTTTGGCAACCCGCTGACCCCCTGAAGAGTGACAAATGAGTGCAATATTATATGGCCAAAAATATAGCATAGAAATCGCTAGCAGAAAAGTTAATCGCTCGCTGTTTGCATGTTCGGAATCTCACGTGTTGTCAGATTCAAATAGAAATTAGCAGAGTAAAATTTTATATTTTTATTTTAAAAAGCTTATACGAATTGTATCAACCAAATACCAAATAACAATACTCAACCAAATATTTATAACTGGCGCAAATAATATTTATAACTAAACTTGCAATTAGTATTGCAAATTAAAAAAGAACCAACAGTTTTGAGAGTTTTTAAAAATTTTTAGAACTGAGTTAAATAAATTTTTATACCCGTATTACTTTATAGTCAGAAGGGTATAATAAATTTGCCATTACGTTTGTGATGCAGAGAAGATATAGACTCAAGTGTATAGATCGGATCAGAATCAAAAAATAAATCGATTTAGCGATGTATGTACGTCCGTCCGTCCGTCATCACGATAACTCAAAAAATAAAGGAGCTAGGATTATGAAATTTTCATAAATTCGTTTTTATGCAAAAACCGGAATCGCTATTTAAATCCAGCCATTTTGGTCCATGCTACCCGAACCAGCTGCCATACAACTTCTTTTTATATATGAGTATTTCTCTGTACCTATTGCAGCTGCGTATCTGAAATTTTGAAAAAAAAAGTTTAACTTTATGGCCAAAGTTTCTGCAAAATTTGGTTGGTCTACTACAAAGGGTTCGAGTAGCTGCCATACAACTCCTTCTTTTATATGATCTTTACACTACACCTGATGAAGCTGGGTGTCTGAAATTTTGCAAAAAATAGTTTAGTGTTATGGCCAAAGTTACTGCAAAGTTTGGTTGGTCTACTGCTGAGGGTTCGAGTAGCTGCCATACAACTCATTCTTTTATATAAGCATTACTCTACACCTAATAAAGCTGAATATTTTAAATTTTGCCAAAAGTAAATAACCGCATGATATAATATATATGTTACGGTCATGCGGGTATCCCAGAGTTGACACAGTCTACTCTACCACACTCTTCCTCGTTTAATATGATTATAAAGTTATTAAAAATTAATACGTTGCCAAAATGCTTAAAAATTTTATGTATACAAAAAAATGGTTTCAAAGCACAGACTCTAATATTAATTAGAAGTTTCAATACTGTACATAACGGTTATTTTTTTTTTTTCTAGGATTTGTCTTAGTTTAAATTAAATAATATTTAACTAACATTTTAATTCCCATATTTTCCATTTACAGTTATATGATACATGTTTTAGTTTTACTAAGTAAGAATCATGAAAGTTAGTAAAAGTTAGTGTAGACATCTAATCACAAACTAACAATGTATCTTTTATTATGCATACTACTGTTCACTTTATGACATTATTTTAAATATTAAAAAACTGGATGCAATTCTATATGTCAAGTGAAAATAACAGATGTGTATTAAATCATTTTTTTTTTGGTTTTGATATAAAATGTAAGAAAGAGAAAGCAATAATAATAAAAAATATTTTGGTAAAAGATAACCTTTTTTGATTGCATAAAAATTAAATCATGTTTACACTTAAGTACCGTGATGCACTTAACAAAATTTTGTTTTTAAATTTTTTTCGCCCTTAATGGTGTTATGGTTATAATACCACAGGCTGTCTATCAATCTATAATATATATATATATATATATATATATATATATGTATATAAATTTATATAAATATAAAAGTAAATACACATAGATGTATATTAATATATTATATACGCAATGATATAAGTGCCTTTATGTAATTAACAAGTGGGCTAATGTAGAAAACTGGATTAGAAGATTTTTTAGATTATTTGATGAATTTTGCTTTAATATTTTGGTAAAATACCAAAATCGTCCCCTTTTTCCGAAAAAGATTTTTAATGATGCAAATTGCAAAAAAAAAAAAAAACAACAAAAAAATAAATATACTTTTTTTCAATATCTTTAATTAGATTAAGGACACAATAAAAGATTCAAAAAAAAAATACAAATAGAATTTATACGATTTTCAAATTTTAGTTATTTTTTTATTTTTTAAGGGATGATTTGTTTATTTAAAGGTTATCTAAAAGGACGACGATGGGTTTTTTCTTATAGTGTTACAAAAAATTAGGGATCTCGGATTGTAATATTTTTTTAGAGAATTTGTTACAATATGGTAACAAAGTAATGAATTTTAAGTATGTATATTTTAATAAAATTATATTAAGCCTAAATTTTTTAATATGTAATTAGTTAAAAAAAAAAAAAAACTTTTTATTTGTAACATTTTATTGTTTGTTTTTTTTTTTTATTTTTGTCCTCTGACAGGATTAATTTTTGTTGTTAAATTCGGAATTTTTTTTTTTTAATTCTTTTCAATAATTTTTACAAATTATTTCTATTTATTCAATTAGTGACCAAATTCAGTATTTCAAAAAATATGCTATGAAACACATGGTATATTTTTTATTATACAAGTTTATCTTAAGCGTATGATGCAACGACAAGAGCAGAGAGTTGATAGTAATTTGTTGTAAGGGGACGGATACAATAGTGTGAATTTTGGGTTTTGATAAAAAAACAAATTGCTTCAAAAATAGGTTGATCTGAATGTTTCACAATGACAGGGAGAATAGAAAACTAAATCAAAAAACGTTGCATATGAAAATGTGCAACTGGAATTGAAACTTTTGTGACATATTGGATTTAATAAATTAAAAAATGTGGCCAGAAAAAGAGTTACTATTAAAAAAATAAATTATTCAAATTTTAAGACATGAACCAGTTTTTAATTAACTAAATTGTATGCATTAGAATGAATTTGTTTAGAAGGGACGTATTATTATAATAAATCGAAATTTAAATTGAATAAATAATATTAATAGAAAAGACAATATTTGAATTTCAAAATATTTTAAAAAATTTTTAATATAAAAAAGCATTATATTTAATTAGCAAATTAAAAGAATTATATTCTAGTCTCGTTTGAAAACTAATTTAAAGCATTTGAATTAAATAAAAGATATTTGACACTTCTTATTAAGAAGTCCAAGCACTACGTGACATCTGTAGCGAAAAAATGTAGCAACTTAACAACTTTATTGATATTTTTTTTTTCTCAAAATGCTCAAAATCTGACCAAAAACATAAAAATGGTGATTAGCGCCTTATACGTGGTAATAGTGGGGAATCGGTATTTCAACTCTTAAAAAAATATCCGATATCTCTTATAACATATTAAATTTAGGTATACCGAACAAACAGATTTCCCTAAGGAAATCAATTTTTGTGCAAAATCTAGAGATCTTATTCTTGCCCCCTTGTAGTAAATCTGTTATTGAAAATGTGAGCTGCTTCAACGTTTATTTGTCTTTCTGGATGTGTTTGATGTTTTTTAGTTCAAATCCCAGTGAAAGTAAAAAAACTTTTCTGGTTTTCGACTCGACTCAGCTACCATTCGCCATTGGATTCAAATTAATTGCTTAATTAATAATTATATATCTTTAATAAAAACATATATTAATATAAAAATATAAACAAATGGGTAATATAAAAAAAAATATTTTAATTGAATAATGTAACTCACAGATATAGAATACCATATAAATCAAATACAAAATATTACAATGTAAACAAAAATAGAATTATTAGAATTGAAAATCTAAGACGTTTCTACATGTTTTAAGGCCTAGTACTATCTCACGTTTAAATTGTATGTGGAGTTCTTTTAGATCAATTCAAATAATACAAATATTATATGAAAATTGAATAATTCGTTCCAACAGACAGGCCTATTAATCTAACAGTTCAACAGTTGGCACTTAAAAAATAGGTTTTATGACTTAGGTTTACAATCCAGTTTATTATAAATTGGTAACTTAAATTTAAGACATAGGAGCCAATTTCTCTATATTTATTTTATAGTTCTAATTTTTCTTTTAATATGTTTTTTTTCACCTAAGCTTTACATCTGCTATCATTACTAGGTGTTTAACTGAGCAAACGGCTGGTATTTCTATATTATTTAAAAAGTTTTTTGGAGGATTTGTTACTTTTTATTCGTGTATTTTACTTGTGCCAACTTCCTTTCGTTCATTTTGATTTTTTTTGATCTTACTGCTAATATGGTAGTATGTTCAGCAAATGTTTCTATAGTTATATTTTCTAAAACTGATAGATCACTAGTTTATAGCAAATAAAGCACAGGCCTTGGAAGAGTGCCTTGGGGCACTACTGCTTTTATTTCTTATAAGGATGAATACTCATCTTTAATTACTGACATAAGAGTTTTTAATATTTGTATTTGCGAAAGATAGGTTGTAAGTTGAGGTTCAAAATCGCAACTCCCAAAAATATAGAAAGAAGGTACAATAGAGGAAGGTAAATTAGTAGGTACATTATACTAAACACTTAGTAAAATTTTATTATAAAATAACACCATTATGAAATTTTATTTACCTGAATAGATCAAATTAAATAAAAAATTTATTTGTACCTACTAAGAACTGAATGACTAGGTAACTTCTAAAAGTCATTTTATTATTTTTTTTTGTATCCCATAATAATTGTGGTGCAAATTCAATTGGTAAAGTTGTTCTTTTGAATAAATGCTTCAAATAATACCAATTTATTTCATTATTACTTGGTTTTCAACACCATTCATAATAATTTTATTGAATGCCTCAATTACTTCCTTTCTTTTGTTTTTATTTTAATTCAAATATTCAATGATTAAATCAATAAAAACATTTTTTTGCTTCAAGATCCACTTCCTTCTTGAAAATTGTAGTATATTTTTTTGATCAATGAGCTGTTAGAATACCCAACAACCCAACCAATAATCCTATTTATGGTTTATTTATTTTTTTATTTTTTTTTGGTTATTTCATGATTTCCACTCAATTGTTTTTACTTTTTAGGCATCATTTCTTTTAACCATTTCATACCATTTCAATTATTATTTAACTAAATCATTTTTTTTTCATCTCTCTCTCTCTCTCTCTCTTTCTATCTCTCTTGACTTATTATGTTTCTATTCTCTGTCTCTTTTTGATTGTGATCGATATTAATATTTGTTTAAGTTAAAATAATTTTGTACCAATAATTTGGAATCACCGAATAAATTCTTCAATAATTTTTTTTTGAATGAGTTTTGGTGGAAAAGAATTTCCTATAGGGTTTTTTTTATATTTTCTTCTTGTTGTTTTTAGCACATTTTCAAAAAATTTTGTAAAAATGTGCCTTTATAGCTTCACTTTGTCCGTCCGTCTGTCCGTCCGTCCGTCCGTCCGTCAGTCCGTATGTTTACAAAAACTTTTACACCGTTTGAAATAGAGAAAAGAAATTTTAACCATGGGTAGTTTTTGCAAAAAAAATAATTTCGTAGAAGAATTTTTTTTTGTAGCCCCACCTGCTACGAGGCTACAGCCCCCTAAAGTTGGAAAAAGCCCTATATTTAAATTGTTATAACAAGAGTACTGTTAGATATATTTTCAATCTGAAAACGGCAAACGATAGCTGGTTTCATAAACTTTATAAATTTTTAAAAGGCAAATGTTTAGGGTTGCCATACGGTACCAAAATTTAACATTGCACAAAACTCAATTTTTGCAAAATTTTTGGCCACACATATCTTCTGAACGGTACAAGCTAGGGTTTTGAAATTTTGGGAGAAGTTAGTTACTCAGAAATTAGTAGGAGTCGGTTAACAACTTTTTTTTGTCAAGCCCCCTATTTAGGAGCTATAAGGGCTCGAAAATTGAAATTTTGCGATTTTTAAACACCTGTAACTGAACACCTGACCAAATTTGTTTTTAGTGATATACAAAATTCAAAGCTCCATAATTATATTTCAACATGTGTCAAAGGTTTTTCTTAATTTTAAAGGGTGGCGAAGCTACAGCCCCTGTAAATTCCAAAAAAGCCCTATATTTAAATTGATATAACAAGAGTTCTGTTAGGTTTATTTTCAATCGAAAAACGGTAGAAGAGAGCTGCTTTTATAGCCTTTACAAAAATATATCGCTGTAGTGTTTAGGGTTGCCATACGGTACTAAAATTTATCATTATATAAAACTCAATTTGTGCAAAATTTTTGGTCCCATATATCTCCTAAACGGTTTAAAATAGGTTCTTGAAATTTTAAGAGAAATTTTAGATCCTTAAAAATTAGTAGGAGTCGGTTAACAAAATTTTTTTGTCAAGCCCCCTGTTTAGGAGCTATAAGGGCTCGAAAATTTAAATTTTGCTATTTTTAAGCACCTGTAACTTGAATACCTGTCCAATTTTTTTTTTTTAATATACAAAATTTAAAGGTCCAACATTATATTTTATCATATGTTAAAGGTTTTTTTCTTTATTATAAGTAATTAAAATTTAAATAAATAATTTCTTAAATTTAAAAGCGGTTCCTTAAATTGAAGAAAGAATTTCTTAGTTTTAACCATTTTTGCTTAGATTGTATAATTCTAAGTAAAATTCCAAATTTTTATTCAAAATTTAATTCCTAGAACCTAAAAAAATGGAGGGGGAAGGGAGGGTTGGTAGGAAGTAAGATGAAGTTAGATCCTTGAGAAACTTGGCAACCTTCTCTATTGAAGGGCTATAACAACTTTAAAATAAAAACTTTACTGTTAGCAGTAAATTTTATAAGTAAGCAGTAACTATTTCCAAGTAAATATTTCCAAAGTTAAACTCAGTATGTAATATAATATAATTTTGAAAATGTGCTTTTTTAAAAACCCTTGGTTTTTTTTCATCACTTGTTTTTCATAGACTTTTCCGAATTTTTTCATGAATGATTTTGCAAAGGAAAAAAAATGGTGGAAAAGAAAAAAAAAACTTTAAAATTCCAATACAGTTAATTCAATTACTTGAAGAATAACAAAAAATTCTTTGGTTTTTAAATTTGATTGTATCCGGAAATTTTTTTTTAAAATATTGAATGCTCTATTAGGTCAATAATAACGCATATTCATGTTCGCATAAATGAACGAATAGAATATAAATAAATATAAATAAATAAAAATTAATAAAAAAATTTTAAAACAATTGTAAAAAATAGTAAAATTTTCTTTTTTCTTCAATTTAATAAACCTATTATGGAAACATTGAATACTTCCTAAATGTTATTTTTTATTTGTTTACGAGTGACTTGGAAAGCTTCGATGCAACACATGAGCGTAATTCCTGTAGGAAGAGTGCGCGTTTAATACATAAATGAGAATAGTGCCTCTAGGAAGTGTGCGAGTTTAACACATCAAAAACAAAACCGCTTTTGCACCAAACTGTACGATTGGAGTTGTGATATAAATGTGTTGCTTAGTTTCGATCGTAAGGATATGAAAGGATTATTGGATTCTGGGATTATGAAGGATGATGAAGGATGATGAGTAATTGGAAACGAGATTTAGAAAAAAGATGTTAATATTCTTTCTTTAACTTTTCTAAATCGTACACATATGTATTTCCACCTTTACTGAACACATTTTATTGGATATGGTACCATATGTATGATGAGTAAACCAAAAACAAGTTTCCTTAATGCCTCTGTTCAGGCACTGGATAATTCTGTTGGGACGACCTTTTGTCCACCTTGTTTGCCTTACCAAAGTCTGGGTCTTTGAGTCGACTGAGGCAGTGAAGAGTTAGAAGAAAACAGTTCGCCAAACGAATTTAATTTCTCTTTAGAATCTGATGCTATTTGGTATTTATAGTAACAAGCGTCTTCTTTTAAGTTTTTTGCAAATGGCCAAAAGTATTGTAGTTATCAAAAGATTTTTTTCTTCAAGCGTTAATGCAATTTATTTATCTCCATTATAACTTGTTCCTTTCAAACAAGGATGTTGAAATTTTTTATTAATTAGTGGTAGTACCAAATTCCTTTAGTACACCTCTCCGAAACATACGTATTTAATTATAATTATATAAGGCTTGCTTGTCCTTATCTTTGCACTCTTGTACATGTGTTTTTACAAATAAATTGTTCCTCTTAGTTAGTAAAATTTATTGTACGAAGTTAATGGAATATATTAATCCACTTTGGCAAGCACCTATTTTAAGTAATTTTTTGTTTACGATTTGTGTCCAATTTTACAAAGTAATTTTGCAGTACAAGAGAGAGCCTAATATAAATTTATACTTTTTTTCAAAAGTTTGGTTAACAACTTTAGGCGTAACATCTCCATAAAATGTGTTTGCTTAAAAAATTAAATTTATTGAGTTCAAAATACTACACAAGCATTGATCTTTATTACTATAGCCTCATCAGGTTAATTTGGTTTTAACCTGTTTATTCGTTTTTGCACAAAAATTGACTGAATTTTCAATCAAATTAGTTAAAAATTAACGCAAGTTAATCTCTATTTCGAAAGCTCATCCAATTAATAATACTTAGATTTGTGCTCTGTTCAAATAGTGCAAACACTAAATTAGATATTTTGGTTCTGACCTGTAAACCCATTTGAGCATCACGGCCAAAAAAAGTTCGGTCAAATCTGGCTTTTAAAACGATTATTATGTACATTTAAATATAAATTAAAATTGTACGCTCCGGACAACGTAGGGAAAATCTGCTAATCATTTAATATAAAACTGAATCCATATTAAATATTTAATATAAAATTATTATAAACATTGTTAATACAAAAGTCAATTTTAGCTTCAGTAACTAAAGTTTTTGTATTAGTTTTATAATATACTATTTAATTAATCTTGATTAATTTTTCTATTCTATCCAAAAAGTTCAATTCATTTTATTTTCCATATATCTTTCAATATATCTTAAAGACTAACTAGATTTTATTTAATTGGGATTTGGTTGGCTCTAATTTTAATAAAAAAAATATCATTTTGCTAAACTGTGTTACATATTCACTTCCATATCTTATTTTTTAAATTAAAATTCAGAGTTTTGGGCAGTTTTCTATTCAAATTTTCAATATAAATTAAGAGATTTCGTTGACTATGACTAATTTCTCAAAATATAGATATATAAAATAAATAGATTGTATCTAACATCTATACTATATCTTTGGTAATTTTCTGAAAAAATTAAGCATTTACCTTTATTGCATGTTTAGAAGTTACTTAATTAAACTAAAAAAAATCTTACATTGTTAATTTTGATATAGGAATAACTTATGAAATAATTTTAAAAAAATTTGGATTAAGGTTATATATAGCATTGCAAATAAATTTCACTTTTGCATCACTTTCAATAATGAAAATGTCATTTATTTTGATATAACATAGCTCAAAAGTAAAATAAATTTTTATTAAAAAAAATGCAATATAAAAAAAAAGTGTAATGAAACAACAGTAGATAAGTCTGTTGTTTCAAGTGCAAGTATATTATCTTACACCTGAAAAAATAATTTAAAATTTAAAATCCCTTTAACTTATTTTAGATAAGATTTCAATACAAAATGATAACATATCATTTTATTAAGACACATTTTTGCTGATGGTTTTAGGGGCCGAGATACAGACGAACCGTCACTTTAAGTCATCTCAGACTTCGGACACATTAACTAAATAGGACAGGATTATTTGTAATAAATTTCAAGTTTCTATGTTTAATAATTTTGAAGATGTACTAGTTAGGGTAAGGAGATGTGTGACCGCTATACGTACAACTCCTATAGTTAGTTCTCAATTTTAGGGAAACCATGAAAACAAGAAAAACATTGTTTTTCCAAATTAGTTATTTTTATTTTATTTTCAGTAATTTTCCATCAAATTAGTCTAGTAAGAAGAAACGACTTTAACCAACTTAAAATACAAGACTTGGTTTAATTTATTACAACTCTAAACTCACCAAGAGCTCAGATACTAATTTTTTTAGTTTAGTAAAATAGTTTAAATCTACTGAGATAGGTAGCTTTCTGTTCAATCTGGCAAGACTAAGCTAATATTCTAGATAACCTCCATGTTTTTAAAATCAAAAATGTAATTTTAATCCTAATGGTTGGGTGACAAACTGCTTAAAATGACAACAAGTCATTATTGTGGACCAGGTTCGAATCCCAGTAAAAGATGAAAAAAACTGTTTGGCTCAGGTACACTCAGCCGTTTTGATTTATATCTATGATAAAAACTTCATAATTACAGTAATATAAACAATACAAAATATAAAAAAAAAATTTTACTCATATAACTCACAGATACAGAAGAAACCTTTTATTAACAAATTCGACTTAATTACAGGAATTCCCGTTATAAATGTTTTTACTGAAAAAATAATTACAGTGATTCACGTCATCATTTGTATGGATTTATATATATGGAAAAATTGAGTGATTTTTTCAGTCGGCTTGCTAAAAACTAAGTGACGGCGAATATGTTAAAATAGAACATTACTAGAATATAGCAAATGGGATTGTATCTATTGAAAATCTGAAAAATTTCTCATGTATTGAATGGGATATAGATTTTTATAGGAATGTTCTCCTCTGTATTTATTGCATAATCAGGCTTTTTAAGCTTAAAAATTGAATAGTTTGCCCAAAAGAAACTTTTTTCTACAATATTTCGTTAATTTTAAGATTAAAAAACTGTAAGAAAAAGTATTACTTTTCATTTTGCACATTAATTCCGTAAAAAAATATTGAATTAATCTAATAAAGGTTGAACCCGAAAAAAACATATTTAATATGTATATGGATCAATATGTCTAAAGATTTCTTAATTTATTTGTATAAATGTGTTAAGCTTTCATTCTTATTTTACAACCTTGATATAAAATTCGAAAAAATTATATTCATTTGCTTTTTTATCCGTTGTCTTAATAAAACATACCATATATTTTGTATCCAATAGATACTAAATTATATACTACAAATAAATGTGTATCTATTGCAAAATACAAAATGAAGTAATTACTTAAAACACAAAAACATTTTTATATAAAATCCCATGAGAATTACAGATGCCATAAAGAATGAAATATATTTAAAGAAGATTTAAGCAAAAAAGAATAATGAAAGAATAATATATTTAAAAGATTTTCAATGTTTTATCGAGATTTTACCTTTGTGTTAGGAGAGTGACAAATAAATTTCCAAAAACTTATGTTACAAATTTGTTTTATATATTATAACTTTTTTTTTTCATGCTTGTATTCAATGCTTATATTATACTGCTTTTAATGCATTTTGCTACGTTACTATATGTGATTACAATGGATAGTACAAATTTTAAGTTCTTCAACAGACTTTTTTTAGGAGAGGCTACTGTATATTTAATGTATACAATAAATGTGGCTGGGCGACACAACCTTTGTGAGAGAGTGCTAATTTTTTGTGTGAAAGTCCCGGGTTCGAATCTCAGTAAAAGTGAAAAAATTTTATCTAGTTTTCAACTCGACTCAAGCTACCATTCGCCATTTGCTTTTAAATTAACGGTTTGATGAATAATTAATAATTATATATTTGTTTTATAAACAAATAATTCGATTGAATAATACAACTCGAATATATATTTTAACATGTATCCATGGAATAGAAAGGCGTATTAGCCTAACATTAGAACAATTCGAACCTAAAAAGAAAAGAAATCTCTAGTTATTTTGTGATACATCATGCATAGGGCAAAATAGAAGATGCGTTATTTACCACTTAAAATTTTTCACTGCAATTTTAGAATTTAATACACGGTCTATCAACCACGAAAAGTAGATCGATCTAGCTATGTGTGTCTGTCCGTTCATCCGTGTGTCAGCACAATAAGTTATGGTTTTATTTTCGGGAAGCTGCCACACAACTTCTTTGCACCAAAAGGAATTTCTTCACAACTGTGCTAGGAGAATTTAAAATTACAAACACTTAGTTACATAATAGAACAAGCTCCTTTATGAAGTTTCAAAATGTTAATATAGCATAAGGGAATTATTTAATGGCTTATTTTATTTTATTCATAGTGGATATGCACGGGTATCTAAAAGTTGGCAAAGGCCATTATAATCTTCGATTTTTTATTTCAAAATGGTAAGACTTAAAATGACTGAACATATTTCAGTGAAGTTCATTGCAATGAGACGAGCATTCATGATAACAATATAGATATGTATATGTTAAAGTTTAAGTAGACTGTTTTAGCTCTAAGATTCCGGAAAAACATAACATCTTATTCCTTTTAAACTAAGATTTAAATTTTAATGATAGCTACTCGAATCTCTAGATAAATTCCTTGGAACTGATTTTAGCATAATTTTAAATAATTAGCCTAATTAGACAGTGAGGGTTACTGAAATTTGTTTTATAGAATCTTTTCGAACTCGAATAAGTTAAACTTATTTTGTTTTAGAAGGAAAGCTTAATAATGAAATGGAATGATTTAAAAGGACACAACAATATTATAAACTTAATGGTAACCTTATTATATTCTCAAATCATTTTTCATACCTACTAGTATAATAAAATACACTAGTGTCTAATATAACATGGATAAAAAGAAAGGAAATGGTTTACAAATCTTTTGTATGTGTCATTGTTGTTAGAGGAAATAGAAATGAAGCCTCAGAGTAAATAAACAATAACAAGGACAACAAAAAATATTTTAATTTTAATCTCATAAGCCGTTTAACATTATTTTTGGCTTTGAATTTTCTTAATGTTTTTTTTTTGTTTTTTTGAAGGATTCAGCTTTGAGGTTATTTTAATAATAACTTTAATAACAGTGCTTTCATAAACATTTTTTTACAGAATATATTTTTTTTTTTTGTATCCTTATTTTAAAAGTTTTTTTTTTTTTCAATTATGCATTGTAGGTTCAGAACTTTGTTTAATGTATACAAAATATATTTCATTAAATTTCCACTGAACATTAGCGACATTGCTGATTTATACTATTTTTTTTGTATTTAACATATGTGCCCATACATACAGGGTGCTTTATAAGTAAAGAAATTAAAAATAATCGATGATTCGAGACTTTTTAAAAAAACATTCTTTAAAGGCTTTGCAATGGTTGTATATACTTAGTCTAATAAGATAAAAATTCAACAAGGACTCTTCTAGTATCGTAAAATATTTTATACTACTTAAATTGGACTTACTTTAAAATAAAGTAGTATAAAATTTGTGAGATTGCATTTATTCCTTTTCCACTCCTTCGAGGAGTATAGGGCATTCAACAAGTCTAGTTAGAGAATAGTTTTCAGTTTCTTTTATTGTTATATTTATTAAGCCACTGATTACTCGGCTGTAGTTATTGTATAAGATTATGAATACACAAATGTTAATGTTGTGCGCCATCTATTATCTTAAACCAGAGTTATTTTTATATTTATACAGAGAGTTCAACTAGCTGCCATACAAGTCTTTCTTTTATATGAGCATTATATTTCACCTAATAAAGCTGGTATGTTTGAAATTTTGCCAAAAGTAATTAATGCTTATAATGATAATGATATAATGTTTATATAACGGTCATACGAGTATCCCAAAGTTGACACAGTCTACTCTACTACACTCTTCCTCGTTTTAATTAAATTTGTTTTATATTACGATATTAACTATTACCATATAATTATACAATTTTACGATATTTTTTCTCTATTAGATATTAGTTGACCGGGGTTGGAACCCGAGGCTTTCCATAAAAAAGACGGTGTTTTTACCACTATGCTGTTGGTCAGATTTTGAGGTGAGCTCATAGATGCATATAGATTAATTAATAATTGCCGTTTCTAGTTGATGATATTAGTTATCAGCCATGATTCACTGCAAAGTAGCTTAGTTTTCGTGGAGATCTGAGTGTTTCTTCTTACAGGGTACAATCGTCTGAAAGCTGCGATGTTATACATTCAAAAAAACCAGGACAGCTTTGAGAAAACTTTACCCTTGAAATATACGCACTGGTGACGACATTCTAGCGGCACTTTGATATGTCAAGCAAATATTAATATATATGCAACCAATAACTACGAATGAAATTTTGATATTTGCTGGAACTTTATCTTCGTCAGTTGCCCTACAATGACACTTTTGTTTATATTGTTTATTTCAATTTTATTTAGTTAATTACTTTAGTTCTTAAGCCCCCTGTATATTAAATTTGTATTTATGTAAATAAAATCAACAATTTCATAACTTTTGAGGAATTTTAATATGTATGAATAACTGTAGTTATAGTAGAACTTGAATTGCATATTAAAATAATAGAGTGCAGTGGTAAATATTGTATTATTACAACGGTACTAATATAACAGTTCATTTTAAATTTTTTTTTTCATTGTTAATTTTATTATTATTGTTGTTATTCTTATTATCTTTTTTCTTTTTCTTTTGTTATTTTTTCTTTCATTCTTTCATATAAAATTAAATTAAAATTTACCCAAACAAAAATTTTAATTTGCATTCACATCAAATAATTTTCCCATCAGGAAGTGCTTTTATGATAAAGATTGCTGTTTACCGCTGCTCTTACTGTCATTTATTGTTGTTGTTGTTTTTTTCTTTTTAAATGTCATGCAGTTATTCTCTGTTGTTCTTTTTATTGCAATTTCTTTTATCATTTAAGTTATATTATATAATAATAATATATAATATTATTTATGTCTCTTTGAAGTACATCGGAACAGTTTTATTGCATTAATATGGTGTTTCTTTATTATGTTATTGTCAGTGGATATACAAATTAAAAAAAAAAAATGCTAGCAAAGTTCACATTTTTTTTAATTTAACTGTTTTTTTTTTTAATTTAGAACTTTTATATTATAATAAATTAAAATAAAATTTTAGTATAATGCAAATTCATAAGTAGCTGCTTTGTTTTGAGTTGACATTGTTCTGGTTTATAGGATGCAGGGTGAATATTATATATTATTATATATATAACATATTTCATATAATTTTTATCTGCTTGTGATTATTTTTTATACCTATCATCAATTGAAGAGCTTATGGTCTATTACTAAATATTTTTATATCAGAAATTTTTATTGTCTATAAAGGTCATTTCCCACTACACCCGCATCGTACCGATGAAGGGTTTTTTTTTTTTCTATGCATTTCTTATGGGTATATTAACATTGACGAGCATTGGATTCACAACACTGGACCTTTATTTTTATTATTCTGTCCTAGGTCGTTACCGGTGTAGTGTGAATTTATTCATAAGAGAAGCTTATTCAATTAAAAAAAATTAAATTCATATTATGTACGGTAAAGTATGAATAGAGTCACGTGCCTGTGTAGGTGAAATCGACTTCAAATGTGGTGAATTGGCCGTATGTATTTTCAAAAAATTCAAAGTTTGACATTTATAAGATCTGTGAATTCTGCATTGGTAACTAATTAACAATATTAATGACTGCAATATAACATAAACAGCTCTTGCAGTTATAATGTATTTGAACTACTGTATTTACTAAAATTAACCAATAAGTACATATAATTAAATAGTATACAAGGTTAACTTAAATGCTATCGGTTTTCAAGACAAGAAGAAGATACTCTAACTTCATTTGTTTGTATTTATTGTTATATTGTTGTGAACTTCGTCGAAAACATTTTCTGTTAACAAAACTGGTTTCTTAAGAAATACGATTTTTAATTCTCAGATAACTCAAACAAAGGCTTAAAATACCCAGCTATTTTCCATTTCGTTACTTAAATCCAAATGTTACATTTCAATTACTTGCTGACCAACGATTTAAAAAAGATGTCTTGAAATTGCCTCCATTTTTAAAGAAATCGGCAAAAATAAACCAGTTTTAAAATATTTTTTTCAGTTATATATAAGGAAAATTGTTAAGGAGTCTCCTGACAAAATTGGTTTTAAAAAATTGGCAAAAACCTAGGGTTGTATTTTGCTAGAATCGTAGATTATAAATCTATTATCAATTTTATAAAGCAAGTCTTGAATTAATATAGATTAGATATGACCAAACCTGAACCAGATTCTTTTAAGAAACTAATAACGAATAACCTGATTTTATTTTATTAAAATCAAAAGATAGGCACTTTCCAATAAATTATATTTCAAATAATCAAATTTAATCCATGCAATTTAAAAAACAAAAAATCTTTAGTTTGAATCCCATTTTTGGTACTGAAATTAATTAAAATGAAAAATGAAAATAACAAAACACTCTTTTAAATGGTAAGTAATTAAATTCGTTCAACTTACCATTGCAATGGTGATTCAGGAAAGAGATTATCCTTCTGAATCAGTTCAAGAGAAATTCCTTAAAATTAAATCAATATTGACTTACTCTGAAACATTAATTACACTTGATATCGCTTTTGTAAATCTGATTATGTCTAATGAATCCATAAAAGTATTTCCCCTTTTATTTTGATTACATATCACTCCCTTTACTCGAACTCACTTATCTCTGGTGAACTAATCTAATTTAATGCTAGAATTTATTACAAAATATGCTTGCAAAAAAAAAATTAATTAAATATTAGAAAAAAAACATATATTGATTTTTAGTACATTTTAGAAGATTTTGTAAAAATGTGCCTATATAGCTTCACTCTGTCCGTCCGTCCGTCTGTCCATATGTATATAAAAACTTTTACATAGTATGAAATAGAGAAATGAAGTTTTAACCATGGATAATTATTCCAAAAAAAATAATATCATAGAAGAACCTTTTACTGAAGCGCCACCCGTTAGGGAGCTATATTCAAATTTTTTTTTTGGCCCTTTATTCAAATTGTTATAATAACAGTTCTGTAAGGTATATTTTCAATCTGAAAATGGTAAAAGACAGCTGGGTTTGCAAGGCAAGTGTATAGGGTTGCCATACAGTACTGATTTACCATTATGCAAAACACAAATTTTGCAAAAATTTTGGCGCCATATATCTTCTAATCGGTTTAAGCTAGAGTCTTGAAAAAGTTATATCAACAGAAATTAGTAGGAGTCGGTTAATAAAGTTTTTTTGTCACTCCCCCTGTTTAGGAGCTATAAGGGGTCGAATAAAATTTTACTATTTTTCAACACCTGTAACTTGTATACCTGTTCAAATTTTTTGTTACAAATATACAAAATTTACAGCTGCAGCATTATATTTCAACATGCGTTAAATATTTTTCTTAAATTTGAAAAATTTAATGGAAATTAAATTCCAAATTTTGGTGGAGTTCACAAATGATTTCCCAGAACTTAAAAAATGGAAGGGTGGGGACAGAAGGGGGGTTGGCAGATCCATCATAAGTTTGCTAAGCTAAATTGAAGGGCTACTAAATCTTAAAAAATAAAACTGTTATGCTTTTATAAAACAGTAACTTATTCACCAGTGCATGTTTTTCCAAAATTAAACGTTAACATTGAAGCTCCAACATTATATTTCGATAAAATACTCAGTATAAAACATTATACAATTTCGAAAGGTGCTTTTTTAAAAACCATTGATTTCTTTCATCACTTGTTTTTCTTATTTTTAATTCAATAAAATAAATGAAAACATTGTTGCATTTCATATTTCGATTCTTTTAACATTTTACAACCCCAAACTTTCACACGAAGGAAAGTAAAGTTACTTTCACTTTCTGAAGATGAGGGTTATCATTGTTGCATTTAATTGTAACATTAATTTGAACTGAAACAAAAACCTGATATTATTTATTAACATTAACAATAAATCTTATGGGGATTATCTAAAATTCAAATTTTTATTATTATTGTTTTGAATTTGATACGTGCCAATTGCTTCATTTCTTTATTTCTATTAAAATTTTTTTCATTTCAAAAGATGGCAATTTTATTTTTAGTTAATCCTAAGGAAGAGTATCTAATGGTACAAGTAAATGTACCCTGAAACAATGAACATTTGACCTTCATTTTTATTTTCGTTTCTTTTGAGAAATAAGACGAAAATGAACTAAATTAAGGCACTAAAGAAATTGCTTTAATGTCTCATGAAATGAAAATTCTTTTATATAGCTTACTTTCCTACCTGAAATACTTACTTGTAACTGTTATTGCTATTATTATATTGACATTTTAATACAAGAAGTAAAATAAAAAAATTTTGGAAGACAACGAAAATTGTAAAGTAAAAATTTTTTTAAGAACTTTTTCGATTATTCAGAAAGAAATATAACTATAAGTAGATATTTATATAAGTACTGACAGTGATGTACAAAACGTTTATTTAATTAACAAAGTGTTAACCGATCCGAGCCATGCGAGCCATATTAAATACATGCCCTCAAGTCGACTGTTTAGCTATACATGAGTATATTTACCAACGTAATCAGTTGTTATTGAATGTGTAAAATTCTCATTAGTCGAATGTCAAATAATGAGAAGAGAATGTCGTCGCCATAGCAACTGATTTATTATTTGCAACAAAAAATATGTAGTTTTGTATGTGGTAGTTAATAGGAGCAGTGTAGATTGTAGAAAGTAAAATTTTGGTTGAATAATCACTCTCTCTCTCTCTCTTCCTACGAAAAACTCCCATTACAAAATAAGTTTATACCAAAAGAGGGTATAAAAATAACTGTAATACACTCCTCATACATATTGGTTAGGTTTTTCCCTAATATGCGATCTTTTATACTTATTTAAATAGTATTATTAAAATAGTTGATTTAAATAATAACTTTTTAAATGATAACAATAAAATGACTGTAAAATTAAAAATCAATAAGAATGGTTACATGCCGTAAAAGCTGAAGTGAATCAGATGTAACTACAAGGTTCATGCTCTTGTTATAGTGAAAACTTTAATTATGATATGTAACTACTATTATGCGCCACTTGATACAAATAAATATTAAATCAATATCTAATTATTATTCCCCTTTATATAATTGAAAAATAACATATGAACAATAAATCATTAGCAATTGATATTACTTACTTACTGGATCCTAAAATTCCTGGTGGGGCATAGGGCGTCAACAAATCCTCTCCACCTTTCACGATCGTTAACAATTCCTTTTAGCTGTAACCACGTTTTGCGTTGCGCTTCTGCCTCTTTCAAAACAGTACTTTTCCATGTTTTGCTTGGTCTACCCACTCGTCGTCTGCCTTGTGTAGTCCACTCAAAACATTGCCTTGCTATGTTCTCTTCTGGCTTCCTCAAGGTATGTCCGATCCATCGCCATTTTTTTTTCTCTCGGATTTCAACTTCAATATTCTTTTAGTTCGTTTTTTGCCACAAGGTTGTGTTGGTAATGATTTGCGGCCAACGAACTCTTAAGATGCGGCGTAGATAACGGTCTATATACGTCTGCAATTTTTTGGTGATATTGGCGGTTACCGTTCATGTTTCACAGCAATATAGAAGTACTGATTTGACGTTTGTTTCAAATATATTTAGCTTTGTACGCAGGGCTATATTATTTGACTGCCATATAGAGTTCCAAAAGCAGCTCCAGCTTTATTTATTCTGCTGTCAACATCAACTTCTGTTCCCCCATTTTATTAAAGATTCAATTTCAATTTATATTTATAACTCACAGATATACAAATAAAAATTTAAAATTTTTTTAATTATCTCTTTTAATTCTAATTATATAATGTATTCAAACACATTTTGGGGATGATATGATAAGTCCCTTGGGATACTATAATTCACAAAATAAATCAAAAATCCCTAGAAGGTTATAACCGCCACAAGTGCGTCGAAATTCATAATGTCGCAATACATAGTGCCCAAATATATTTTCAGCTATCTTATTAAAACTTAACCTGTATTTAGCAAAAACTATAAAATCGAAAGATTCTGCGAATTTCTTATGTTAGCTAGGTCAAAGCTTTAATTTTTTTCAAAATTTTTTTGAATCCGGGGCATTTGACATATCGCTAGATTTAAAATAAAATATGTTAATATAGTAATATATACAAAAGCTATTACTAATTATAATATATGTGGATAACCTCAAGTAGGTCACTCTTCTAATAAACTGACTATTTAAGTACTTAGTTAAAAAAATTTATCAATTTGCTTCTTGTTCCAATCAGTTTTAACCCAGCAAGACCAAGATTTATGTAGTTAACATATAACATATTTTAATATACAACATTTTTAAAATGTTGGTAGGTAGGTATTATTCACGAAATTTTATCATTGACTGTATGCGTTCTTATTTCTAAACATAATTTAATAAAATATAACTGTAAAGTTATTCCTGTTTTTATATATTTTTTTTTTGTATTTCAAAACAAAACTTGTATTCAAAAAAAAAAAAAAAATATAAAAAAAAATTGTTTAAAACGTGACTTGCACTCAATTATTAATATTGAAATATTTTAGAATACACTTATACTATAAGCTACTTACAGTTAGAAAGAGACAGTAAATATTTGAAAAGGAATAAAAATATAAAAAAAATAATAATATAAAATCGATAGAGTTAACAATATGCATACATTGTTTTTTTTTTTTTTTATTATTTTCCTGTTGGCTGTTAAACATTTTATACAATTTGAAACATTGTATAACCGCAGAAGACTTGTTGTATTTTGTTGTTGTAAGTTGTGTGAAAAGAGGATTGCATTCAAACGTCTTTTGTTTGTTGTTTCTAGACAATAAAAAAAATAGAGACGTGTTCTTTTTGTATTTATATTTTTATAAAGCTAAAATTTCACCGTAGGACATTTTTTTTTTTTTTATTTTTTTTATTTTTTGTAATAAGAGTTTTGTTTCTTCCCATCATTTCTTTTGTTCTTTTATTATAATTGAGAAACTGACGAGAGTTCTTAAGTTTATTGTCGAAAAGCTGTTAAAATTAATGGTGATATTTAAATGGATTTAAAAATATAAAAACAAAATAAAATAAAATCGAGGAAGCGTTTAGAGTAGAAAGTGTCAACCCTAGGATACGCACATAAGCGTGATCTAGACATTATATAATCATGTTAATTGTTGTTTTTGTATTTTGTTATGGACGTATAAGGTTTTGCCTTATAATTTGCAAAGTTTTTGAGGTAGAAAGGTGGTCGTATAGTCAAAATGTAGGTCGTATAGTCTTTTATATTCTTGATAGATGACGTTCGATTGAAATTTTGTAAAAATATTTGGCTTTAAGCTCTTATAACTTTAGACTGGGACACTCTACAGTAATGTTTGATAAAAATTTGGAAAGCTTCTTTAATAAGCTTGAATTTTATACTTGGCATACCTGAATTTTTCCTATCTTATTTGGTTCCAATTTGATAGAAATAAAACTAAATTATGATTAAAAAACATTTAAGGCCTCATAAGAAGGTTAAGACCTTAATATTAAAGAAGTTGCAACTACCTGAAAGCGTTGTACAAACTATGGCTGGATTTCAATGGCAGATTTTGAGTGACACATAGCTAAATCGATTTAATTTCGATCCATACCTTTGAGTCTATATCTACCCCGCATCCTTTACTGTCCCTAAAACGTAATGGGAAATTCAGTATATCCTTTTGCACCTAAGTTCATACGAGTATAAAAAATATATAAAACTTTTTTTTTAAACTTGTTTGCGTTATTTTTTAAAAATTGTAAGAAGTTCGGTAACAATTGGATATAGTTTTTATAGGTTAATATAGGTCAATATAGGTTAATAAAGTTTTTTTGTCACTCCCCCTGTTTAGGAGCTATAAGGGGTCGAATAAAATTTTACTATTTTTCAACACCTGTAACTTGTATACCTGTTCAAATTTTTTGTTACAAATATACAAAATTTACAGCTGCAGCATTATATTTCAACATGCGTTAAATATTTTTCTTAAATTTGAAAAATTTAATGGAAATTAAATTCCAAATTTTGGTGGAGTTCACAAATGATTTCCCAGAACTTAAAAAATGGAAGGGTGGGGACAGAAGGGGGGTTGGCAGATCCATCATAAGTTTGCTAAGCTAAATTGAAGGGCTACTAAATCTTAAAAAATAAAACTGTTATGCTTTTATAAAACAGTAACTTATTCACCAGTGCATGTTTTTCCAAAATTAAACGTTAACATTGAAGCTCCAACATTATATTTCGATAAAATACTCAGTATAAAACATTATACAATTTCGAAAGGTGCTTTTTTAAAAACCATTGATTTCTTTCATCACTTGTTTTTCTTATTTTTAATTCAATAAAATAAATGAAAACATTGTTGCATTTCATATTTCGATTCTTTTAACATTTTACAACCCCAAACTTTCACACGAAGGAAAGTAAAGTTACTTTCACTTTCTGAAGATGAGGGTTATCATTGTTGCATTTAATTGTAACATTAATTTGAACTGAAACAAAAACCTGATATTATTTATTAACATTAACAATAAATCTTATGGGGATTATCTAAAATTCAAATTTTTATTATTATTGTTTTGAATTTGATACGTGCCAATTGCTTCATTTCTTTATTTCTATTAAAATTTTTTTCATTTCAAAAGATGGCAATTTTATTTTTAGTTAATCCTAAGGAAGAGTATCTAATGGTACAAGTAAATGTACCCTGAAACAATGAACATTTGACCTTCATTTTTATTTTCGTTTCTTTTGAGAAATAAGACGAAAATGAACTAAATTAAGGCACTAAAGAAATTGCTTTAATGTCTCATGAAATGAAAATTCTTTTATATAGCTTACTTTCCTACCTGAAATACTTACTTGTAACTGTTATTGCTATTATTATATTGACATTTTAATACAAGAAGTAAAATAAAAAAATTTTGGAAGACAACGAAAATTGTAAAGTAAAAATTTTTTTAAGAACTTTTTCGATTATTCAGAAAGAAATATAACTATAAGTAGATATTTATATAAGTACTGACAGTGATGTACAAAACGTTTATTTAATTAACAAAGTGTTAACCGATCCGAGCCATGCGAGCCATATTAAATACATGCCCTCAAGTCGACTGTTTAGCTATACATGAGTATATTTACCAACGTAATCAGTTGTTATTGAATGTGTAAAATTCTCATTAGTCGAATGTCAAATAATGAGAAGAGAATGTCGTCGCCATAGCAACTGATTTATTATTTGCAACAAAAAATATGTAGTTTTGTATGTGGTAGTTAATAGGAGCAGTGTAGATTGTAGAAAGTAAAATTTTGGTTGAATAATCACTCTCTCTCTCTCTCTTCCTACGAAAAACTCCCATTACAAAATAAGTTTATACCAAAAGAGGGTATAAAAATAACTGTAATACACTCCTCATACATATTGGTTAGGTTTTTCCCTAATATGCGATCTTTTATACTTATTTAAATAGTATTATTAAAATAGTTGATTTAAATAATAACTTTTTAAATGATAACAATAAAATGACTGTAAAATTAAAAATCAATAAGAATGGTTACATGCCGTAAAAGCTGAAGTGAATCAGATGTAACTACAAGGTTCATGCTCTTGTTATAGTGAAAACTTTAATTATGATATGTAACTACTATTATGCGCCACTTGATACAAATAAATATTAAATCAATATCTAATTATTATTCCCCTTTATATAATTGAAAAATAACATATGAACAATAAATCATTAGCAATTGATATTACTTACTTACTGGATCCTAAAATTCCTGGTGGGGCATAGGGCGTCAACAAATCCTCTCCACCTTTCACGATCGTTAACAATTCCTTTTAGCTGTAACCACGTTTTGCGTTGCGCTTCTGCCTCTTTCAAAACAGTACTTTTCCATGTTTTGCTTGGTCTACCCACTCGTCGTCTGCCTTGTGTAGTCCACTCAAAACATTGCCTTGCTATGTTCTCTTCTGGCTTCCTCAAGGTATGTCCGATCCATCGCCATTTTTTTTTCTCTCGGATTTCAACTTCAATATTCTTTTAGTTCGTTTTTTGCCACAAGGTTGTGTTGGTAATGATTTGCGGCCAACGAACTCTTAAGATGCGGCGTAGATAACGGTCTATATACGTCTGCAATTTTTTGGTGATATTGGCGGTTACCGTTCATGTTTCACAGCAATATAGAAGTACTGATTTGACGTTTGTTTCAAATATATTTAGCTTTGTACGCAGGGCTATATTATTTGACTGCCATATAGAGTTCCAAAAGCAGCTCCAGCTTTATTTATTCTGCTGTCAACATCAACTTCTGTTCCCCCATTTTATTAAAGATTCAATTTCAATTTATATTTATAACTCACAGATATACAAATAAAAATTTAAAATTTTTTTAATTATCTCTTTTAATTCTAATTATATAATGTATTCAAACACATTTTGGGGATGATATGATAAGTCCCTTGGGATACTATAATTCACAAAATAAATCAAAAATCCCTAGAAGGTTATAACCGCCACAAGTGCGTCGAAATTCATAATGTCGCAATACATAGTGCCCAAATATATTTTCAGCTATCTTATTAAAACTTAACCTGTATTTAGCAAAAACTATAAAATCGAAAGATTCTGCGAATTTCTTATGTTAGCTAGGTCAAAGCTTTAATTTTTTTCAAAATTTTTTTGAATCCGGGGCATTTGACATATCGCTAGATTTAAAATAAAATATGTTAATATAGTAATATATACAAAAGCTATTACTAATTATAATATATGTGGATAACCTCAAGTAGGTCACTCTTCTAATAAACTGACTATTTAAGTACTTAGTTAAAAAAATTTATCAATTTGCTTCTTGTTCCAATCAGTTTTAACCCAGCAAGACCAAGATTTATGTAGTTAACATATAACATATTTTAATATACAACATTTTTAAAATGTTGGTAGGTAGGTATTATTCACGAAATTTTATCATTGACTGTATGCGTTCTTATTTCTAAACATAATTTAATAAAATATAACTGTAAAGTTATTCCTGTTTTTATATATTTTTTTTTTGTATTTCAAAACAAAACTTGTATTCAAAAAAAAAAAAAAAATATAAAAAAAAATTGTTTAAAACGTGACTTGCACTCAATTATTAATATTGAAATATTTTAGAATACACTTATACTATAAGCTACTTACAGTTAGAAAGAGACAGTAAATATTTGAAAAGGAATAAAAATATAAAAAAAATAATAATATAAAATCGATAGAGTTAACAATATGCATACATTGTTTTTTTTTTTTTTTATTATTTTCCTGTTGGCTGTTAAACATTTTATACAATTTGAAACATTGTATAACCGCAGAAGACTTGTTGTATTTTGTTGTTGTAAGTTGTGTGAAAAGAGGATTGCATTCAAACGTCTTTTGTTTGTTGTTTCTAGACAATAAAAAAAATAGAGACGTGTTCTTTTTGTATTTATATTTTTATAAAGCTAAAATTTCACCGTAGGACATTTTTTTTTTTTTTATTTTTTTTATTTTTTGTAATAAGAGTTTTGTTTCTTCCCATCATTTCTTTTGTTCTTTTATTATAATTGAGAAACTGACGAGAGTTCTTAAGTTTATTGTCGAAAAGCTGTTAAAATTAATGGTGATATTTAAATGGATTTAAAAATATAAAAACAAAATAAAATAAAATCGAGGAAGCGTTTAGAGTAGAAAGTGTCAACCCTAGGATACGCACATAAGCGTGATCTAGACATTATATAATCATGTTAATTGTTGTTTTTGTATTTTGTTATGGACGTATAAGGTTTTGCCTTATAATTTGCAAAGTTTTTGAGGTAGAAAGGTGGTCGTATAGTCAAAATGTAGGTCGTATAGTCTTTTATATTCTTGATAGATGACGTTCGATTGAAATTTTGTAAAAATATTTGGCTTTAAGCTCTTATAACTTTAGACTGGGACACTCTACAGTAATGTTTGATAAAAATTTGGAAAGCTTCTTTAATAAGCTTGAATTTTATACTTGGCATACCTGAATTTTTCCTATCTTATTTGGTTCCAATTTGATAGAAATAAAACTAAATTATGATTAAAAAACATTTAAGGCCTCATAAGAAGGTTAAGACCTTAATATTAAAGAAGTTGCAACTACCTGAAAGCGTTGTACAAACTATGGCTGGATTTCAATGGCAGATTTTGAGTGACACATAGCTAAATCGATTTAATTTCGATCCATACCTTTGAGTCTATATCTACCCCGCATCCTTTACTGTCCCTAAAACGTAATGGGAAATTCAGTATATCCTTTTGCACCTAAGTTCATACGAGTATAAAAAATATATAAAACTTTTTTTTTAAACTTGTTTGCGTTATTTTTTAAAAATTGTAAGAAGTTCGGTAACAATTGGATATAGTTTTTACAAGAACGAACTTTTGACTTAAAGTTCTTGTTAAATTTTTAATGTTTTGTGTTATTCCTTTAACAAAGGGTTTTGAATAAAAGTTAAATAAAATTTTTTAATAATTTTTCTGGTTAAACTTATAAAAGTAAAAGATTTTTAAACTTTGTTACTTAAAAATACATTTTGTTTTTATGATTTTATATGGTTTCTATGGTCTACTATTGCAAAATTTGATATTATTAAATATGAATTTGTTTAAAATTTGATATTCGAATTTTACTAATTTGAATTTATTTTAATTACCTACATTTAAATTCACAAATAAGAAAATAAAGTATGGAACTTAAATTTAAGGGGGACTCTGAACTGTTTTTTGTACACGCATATGACCAAATGACTATATCTCAAAGGTAGATGGTATGACCAATTTTCAAAAAATATATTTCCTTTATGGCGAATATTGTCTTTTAAAGATGAAAAGGATTTTCAAAAGTATCCTTGTTTTTGTGTATAAACTGTTATATCTAGCGATTTGTTCTGCTTATATTATGTTTGTTTGTGATATGTCAGAAGTTCTATGGGAGTTTTGACTAACTACAATGCGTCAGACTAGTGGCATGTGTAATATCTCACCAGAATTAGTCGAAAATCCAATTCAATCCATTTATTATCCAATTAATTATTTCATATAGGGGCATATTTTGCGTATAACATTGATATTGTAACATACTATAAAATCCGAATATTTCCAACAACTATATTAATTATTTTCAATATTCCGGACGGGTTGGGGCTATCTGCAAACTTTTAATGCGGTCGAGTTGTAACTTTCTGCGATCAATTCTTCACCACGTGCCTAGTCAAAACCGCCGGACGCTCCATGAAAAACACCCTGCAGGGCACCGAATATGTTTTAGAATATATAACCGAAATTCTGAATTAGGAAGGATTTTAAAATTTAATTCAGAATCTGGGTTATACGACTTTTACAGAATATTTGTGTATATATACATGTGTATTCGAGATTTTGAATTAGGAGAGATTTTTTAATTGGTTACAAAATCACAAGGTTATCAAATCACACATTTTCTCCGCAATATGTATGTACACTTTCCTACATTTCATATGGTATATTTATACATACACATGTATCTGATAATGATTTTATAGTTGGCGGTAGTAATAAAGTTAAGTCTAAATTTTTTTTTTTTACTTTTTATATAGTAATCTCAATTCAATGAGACAGAAGTCCCATGGGACCTCTGACTTTTTTTTTATGGGATGTGTGTCTCACGGTTGTGAGATAGAAGTCCCATGAAAATGTCACCGTGTTTGTTACTTCGTGAATAGTAATACATATTTTCAGAAAACTCATAGATATTAAATATTTATTATTGAACTTTTAATAAATTACAGAACTAACTAACATAATCAAAATATTAAAGTAAGTTATATTATAAAATAATTCTTAGCAATTTTATATAATAGGTTTGTATCAAATTTAATATTGATTTAAAATATCCGATATCCGATAACCTATTACACTTAATGCTTTTTCTTTTAATTTGGATTTTATAGAAAATAAATTGTTAAGAATAAAATATGAAGTGATAAAAAATCACCTAGACAACATGATTCAATACATATCTTTAAAATTTATACAAAATATATTATATCAGCGACGTCTCTTGTAGAAGTTATAAAGGTGTGCTAAAATAAGGAAAAGCATAACTTTTTTTGTTGTTAATTTTTACGAGGGACAGTGGAAAAGCTTTGAAAGCACCTAATTGGAATTGTGCGGTGTTCTTTTGAGCACTATGTGACATTTAACACACAAAAACTAGTTTAGTATCGTGAATAAAAAAGTGGAAGGATTTTGAGGTTTGGATTTAGAACATTTGTGGTTTTTGGATTATACGGAAATTTTTACCAGACTTGAGTAGCGTGTTACAGTTATAATACCGTTGTCTATGAAATGGACATTTTTAGTTTTGTTACATATCCAATTTTCTGAAAATATTTAAATAGAAGATAACACTAATTATATAAAATTTATTGCAAATGATATAAATAAGATTTGTACTTTAAAGTTTTATAATAGTTTAAAAAGACAGAACAAGAGTTATATCTAATATCTATCTATATATATAAAAGCGAAAGTTTTTTGTTTGTTTGTATGTAGTGAATTGAATCCTAAACTTCTAAGCCGATTCTGATAAAAACTTGTTTTTAAGAGGTTTTTGGGTACGGAAAGAAATCGTGGGCTAAAAATTTTGCCGCCGGACTGACGGATTGGAGCTGTGGACCAAGTATTTAAACGATTGACTTTAAATTTTGTATACGTGATGCTCCTTGAGAATTGAGTTGACACTATTAACAGTTTTGGAATTTATCAACCCATGTCGGCCCAACGGTTCGTGAAAAAAAATTTTGGAACCTAATTTTGTAGAATTTTACAAAGTACTGCTTTGACTAAAAATAAAGCCTCAAAAAAATGTTACTTCAGAAGGAAATGTCATTGATGTAATATTTTATAAATAATATTATATAATAAAAACTTAATAAAAGTATAAGCGATTATCACGATATTCATTGTCTTACAGTTTGTTATAAGTGATTTTTTTATTCTATACAATCTACAGTTAATTTTTTCACGGAAAAATTTTCCCTTTTTTTAAACTTTTCCTCTCCTCAGATTCGTTTTTAATTTTTTTTTCCAATATTTAATCAGAAGCAGAAAAAATTAATAACAAAATCAAAAAAAAAAAAAATTGTTTCCCAATTTAATTTTTTTTTTGTCCTATTTTTGAGAACAATATAATCTGTGAGGAATTCATGGATTTTATTAACTCTCATCGTTTCAATAAATCATTTACAGTTCATATTGAAAAAAAGCCTTATCCATTAATCATTATTTTTGTTAAAACTTGTAATTTTATTTCACTGTATATATACATATACTGTAAAGTATGTATATATTCTGTAAAGTATATATATACCTATATAATTATATAATAATATTATATTAGACATTATATTGGCTATCTATAAGTAAATATTTTTCGATCATAATATAAAAAAAATTTTTTGATCCTTTTTTGATGTAAAAAAAAAAAAATTGTAACGGTAAAATTTTGTAATATTGAATATCCTAGAGCCGGAAAATTTATTTTTTTTTTATTTATTATTGATACTAAGGAAGAAAGAAAGATTTTTAAGGTGGAAATACTTTAAAATTAATTTTTAGTTCCAATTTGAATTTTCACCTTTATATTTTATTAAATTTTTGGCTGGCGAAATAGTGACGTCACAGTAGTTTGTGAATATTATGATTGTTTATTAATTAAATGAATATTTTGTAATTCAAGAATATTTGAAGTGGTATAATGGGAAACCTTTTTGTAATAAAATTTTGTAATGTTAAAGTGGCCCACTCAATGACACAATATTATTCCTAAATATATTCTTTATGTACAATATTTTTTAATGTTCATCCACACAACACCCCAATATTATGGCACAATATTAATCAATATTAAAATAATTTAGTTGTAGGGAAAATGTTGAGTGATACGGATTGTGCATTTATAGCTTTTGTATTAGCTAGCGCGTTAAATATAAAAAAAACAAAACCAATTAAAAAAAAATAGTAAGTCGATGCAACTGGCTTGGTAATACCATACACCTGACAAATTAAATTGACAGTTACACGAACACCTACTTTAATCCAAGTTGGGAACATTCTGCAAACGGGACACTTTAATAGATTTGCTTATTAGGTTTAAGAGGCGAGTAATAGGTACTCAAACTACCTGAGGCAGAACTACCATGTATTAAATTTTAGATTTAGATTTCTAGCATTACTATTTTCGAAAATGTACTTCTTAGATCTGGAAAGGCGGCTGACAGGTATCCAATAACGACTTAATTTTAGGAACATAATGAAGCTTGTTTCAAATCTTTTATTTCCATATTATATTCATCTAGCTGTACACCAGGTATGAAGTAGTACTCATATTTTAAATTTAAAAAAAAAATCTATGAGTTATAGTTCTGCTTATTTTTAAACTAGTCGATAAATTTCCATTATCCTTAGTATAAAATCAGCTTTCGGATAAAAAAATCAATGGAATCAAACCTGAAATAAAAACCATTTATAGTAATTCAGGGAGTTTTAGTAGTTGTTTTTTAATAGAAACAATTCCTTTAATCTATCGTTGACGATAATATTGATTTATCCATTCACCTGTTTTGAGTCCTTTAACTTCTTGAGTTAAAAAATATTCTTTTTATAATAAGTTTTAATAACTGTTACTCTGGTGAGTTTAGTTTTACCTTCACAAAGTAAAATATTGATGAACTAATCACAAAATAATATTTTCATAAATAGAACTAAACTCAGTAATATTATGAAGATTCACCGTTAGTTTTCACAATAATTATAATTGTCTGAAATAATGAGCGCAATATCATTGCCTCAAGCTTCCTGTAAATTAATTTTTTAAAAGCTTAGTTGATGGCATTTTGAATATTTATAAATTTTTTAATTTTCAATTTGTGCCTTTAATTATTTAAAACTTACTATTTTTAAAAACTGAAAAGTTAAATTAGACATAATAAATTAGAAAATTTAAAAAAAAAGTTTATATTTATACAAATAACAAGTGATAAAAATAACCAAAGGTTTTTAAAAAAGCACATTTTCAAAGTGAAGTAGTGCTTTATAATGAGCTTAATTTTTGGGAGTATGTGCACTGGTGACTAAGTTACTGATTTATAAAAATGGGAAATTTTTAATTTCTAATAGCCCTCCAATGGGGAAGGTTCCCAAAATTTTGATTGACAAACTTATGGTGATGCTCGAGAATTTAACCATCCCCCCTACCCAAAATTTTGAATTTTTAGGAATTTAATTACGGCTTTCTCTAAAATTTAAATTTTTTCTTAGAATATTATTGTCTAAGTAAAAATAACTGAAACTAAGAGACACGCTCTTCATTTTTAAGGACCCCCTTTAAATTTGAGGCAATCCTTTCTTTAACGGTGTAAAAGTTTTTTTAAACATACGAACGGATGCACGGACAGAGTAAAACTATATAGGCACATTTTTACTAAATCCTTTAGAAATGTGCTAAAAATGCAATAACGAAAACCGTTAATAATTTATCTTTTACCCAGATAAATATACTCTAATAATTCTATTAAGAGTTTTCCATACATAATGATAAGTATCTAAAAATATAAACGACGAATTTTTAAAATAAAAAAAAATAATTATTTTTATACCAAAAAAAAATTTCAATATTATTCGCTAGATAAAATTTTCATTTAAAGGTGAATTCTGACTAAATGATTATAATTTAATTTTTTTTTGTCATGGTCCTAGATGACAGCATACATTAAATCTCTGTAAATGAGGAAGAATACTATTGCATTTTTATATATATATAAATGACATGTATATATTTATTTCCGTGCATACTATAAAGGCCGAAGGTATACTAAATTACTCCTCCATTTATAATGCATCGATTTAGACGTGCTAGATAGAGTGTCAAAGCTATGTATCGGATCAAGAAGTAAACCGATTTGACAGGGTGTGTCTGCCCGTCTGTCCGTGTTTCAACACGATAACTCAAAAACTAAAAGGGCTACAGTTTTGAAATTCACTCAAAGTAGTTTTTAGAGAATTTTTAGGTTCCCTATTATTTGTGGTTAAAATCGGACCAAGACTTCGGTGAGCTGCCATACTACTTTTTTGAACATATATGAATTTCTTGAAAACTAATAACACTTTGAGGATGAAACAACACGAGAAATGTTATTGGGGAACACTTTTATCAAGTTCAAAGTGGTCAATTCGATAACAGTGATGAAGCTACACAGTTAAAATAAAATAAGTAATAAAGCAAGCTACTTGGCAAAGTTAGACATTACTCTGATCAACTTTTAGGGTAGACCAAATTTTTGTCCACCCACAATTTTTATTTTTATATTTTTTTAATACAAAAGCATAATGGAATTAATTAATGGTTTATTTTATTTTAAACCTCATAGTGGGTATGCACGGGTATATAAAAGTTGACAAGGACAATTATAATCTTCCTAGTTTTTAATGAGAACTAAAAACCAAAATTATATATTTTTTAAATATAAGTTTTGACATATATTTTTTTTTTGACAATTTATTTTACTGTACTGTTATTAATTTTAACTTCGTTTTTTTTTGTTTGTTACAGATGACTTGTCATATTTCAATTAAATTTATTATTCAAAGAGTTTTACAAAATGAAAATATAATATACATTATAAAATATTTGCTAGGAAATTTTTTTTTGAATGTATCTAAAGATAGTTCTCGTGAAATCATTATGGAAAATTAAATTAGAAACCATTTTTTTTTTTAATTTTTTATTTCATATTTTTTTTTAAATAATGTCAGACATACGATGTTTTAAAATAAACCACCTGATATATCAAACCAAATGCTATTTTGTATTTAATATTAACGTGGTCATCTTTTTTTTTGGTTATATCTTTCAATTTGTATCTATATACTGAGATTTAAAAGATACAAATAGAATGTTGGCATATGTTGAAGATATATTTTAGTTTAAACGCGAAAGAGAGAACAACAGAGTATACTGGGTCAACTCTAGGATACTCGCATGAATATAATATTAAATATTTAATTAATTGGAAAACTACTGTTAGCAAGATTTGAAATATATAACATATTCTCACTAATGAATAATAAAAACTGTACACGGTTTGGGAGCTATTCCATACAGACGTTAGCCATTAAACTTAACTACTTTTGAAAAAATTTTAAAAAGATACTCAGGTTCATATAGCTCTAGTGTAAAAAGATTTCTTTAATATTTCATAGTCCTAACTCCCTTTAGATTTGAGTTATCAAGTGAATAAACGAACGAACTACCATTGTTAGATCAACTCATTTTTCAATTTAGAACTAATCCATACACTTGAGTAAATATCTATTTCTTCTTCTATTTAGTGTCATAGACGTTATGGTATATTTAGCATAATCTTACGTTTGTTCATGCAAGTTAATGAAGTTTAAATCTTATTCTCCAAATAATGAATCAAAAATATTGGGAAGAATATTTTCAGAATTCCAGATACAGAATTTTTTTAAGGCTTAAAATATTTAAAAACTGCAAAATTTGTTTTTACTTTTCATAACTTAAATAATATGGTTGGCTGCGTCGAATTGTGACCGTGTTCTTAGTTTTGCGTATCGACGTCTTACTGCCACTTCCGCTATAACCATATTTTAGTAACATTTCGTTGACTTTTATTTCTGCTGTTAGCCACAGGATCGCTTGGAAAATGATTTTCTTCAATTGCGTAATATACGCTTTAATAATAATTTATATAATGATAAGGTTACCTAAGGTGGTCAGCTTTCATTAAATGATTGGAGTATTCGGAAATTAGTAAAAACCAATTCAAAAAGGATCCTCAATTTCAATTCAATTCAAACATCCTATTTATTAAAAAAAATTGTTTAACTAAACTAGTTAAGGGAAAAGAGGCTATGTTCGTTTTTTTCAGTTTGTTAAAAAAAGTAACCGTGTAAAATCCTATTATTTAAATGATTTTAATAGGCGCAACATATAGTATAGCGCCTAATATAGTAAATGATTAAAAAAGCGCAACATATACTATTTATAAAAACCATTTTAAGAAATTTCATTGAACTTTTAAAAATTTTCCCCATTAATCGTATTTAAATACATCACAGTTTAATCCAAAGTAGGCAAATGATTTATTGTATAAATCAATATTGTATAACTAGTACAGAATATTTTAATATAAAAAGTACATACGATGCGAGTGTAAACTTACAACTTTAATTAGTGAATGATTTTTAATATACCTATAACTGAAAAAGGGTCAGTTTAAAATCAAAGGATTTATTAAATTCCTTACAAATATATCTACCCAAAACAAAATCTATTAGGATTTAGCAATAAATAGAAATCGATTGCAACAAGTCTCAAATAGGACATTCTAACTAGAATCATTGACTGAATCATTTATACAGGTAATTAGAATAATTTTTTTTAAAAAGCGGCCACACACTTCGTAATTATCAAATACATATTCGATAAAATGCAAATAAATATCTAAAAGATTTTCCTCATTTGCATTTAAAACTTACCTGCGGTCGCTTTGTATACAATAATATCATAAACATATAAGTAACCCATATAATATATACTTTGCATACATATACAAATATATACATAAAATATACATATATATGATTATAATTTTGTTTTTCACTCTTTAAAAAACTTTTTTAAAAAAAAAAAAATAATTTTTCCACATTTGAGGTTTAAATGGTTTTCGCCAAACAATTTCCATGAAAAAGTTAAATGAAAAATAAAAGTTTTTCCTTTGATGTAGAAAGAGATGCAAAAAACAAAAAACAAAAATCTGAAATAGAATAAAATTTTCCGAAACAAAAAAAAAAAAACGGAATTTAAAGGAAGAAAGGAAAAAAAAAATTTGTTAAACCGAAAAAAATAAATAAAAATTTATATTTATTTTTTTGGTTGACTTTAAAATTTAAAATAATCATGTTTGAACATAATTTTTTGTATGTTAGTTATGTAAATGAAGATGTTAAAAAAAAACACTGTTAAAAATATATATGTATTTCTGGATTTTACTTTGAAAATATATAAACAAATTTGTATTAAATAAATAAAATTTTGGTTGAATGCAAAGTAAAAAAAGTTTTTAAAAAATGTACACGCATCATACATTAATTTTAAAAATGAAGTACAATCATAAGCAGGGCCCTATTTCCACCAAGAACTAATCACTTATAAAAAAATCAATTAATCATTTTTTTTATTGAATTTTTGAAGCACTATACGGCTTTGATAGCAAACTTTTGAAGTTTGATTAGTAAAAAAAACCTCACATATCAATTTGTTAAATGAATTAAGAATATTCGCTCATTATTCAGATAAATTAATACAATCAAGCTTTCGATGATAATATTAATAGATACATAATTCGCTTATTTATATTAGTATTGAACGGTGCCCTGAATTAATACCCTGCGAGATAAAGCTCCCGGCGTAGTATTTCCCGTTTAATGAGAAATAATGCCTAAGGTCTTATTTTTCATATTTCAAAGCCCCGGGGCTTTATTTCTCTTTTGAGTTGAACTACGACTTCTATGAGAAATAAAGCCCCGAGGTGTTGTTTGTCTTTCAATTGAATCTTCGATTTCTTAAGAAATAAAACCCCGAGCTATTATTTCTCATTAAATAAGTAATAAAATCCATTTTTGTAATATTCAAACCTGAAAAAATTAATAGTATATAATAATATTAGATGTAAAACAATATATATTTAATATTTATATACTTAATTGTCTATGCAAGATTCTATTTAGGAAGCATATTTAAGTTTCCCTTTTCCAGAGTATTTATGAATTAAGCTTACAAAATTAGGTTTATATTGTATGTAGTTGGTAGTATAAATGTAAAGTATATATAAAATAATTATGTGTTTTTTAATGTTGGTATAAAGGAATTCCTCTGATTTCGCTTCCAACTCCAAAATGTGTGCTAATTATTTTTGATATTATAGTTCAAGAAAGTCTGTATATATTCGTATTAAACCATAAAGCATATGAAACCATTGTGTTCTTTTCATTTGCAGGTTCAACTTAAATTAGAAATAATACCTAGGGGCTTTATTTCTCACAGAAGTCGTAGTTCAAATTAAGAGAGAAATAAAATCCTGGGCTTTACTTGCCATATTTTGGGGACTTTTTTTCTAATTACTGTGAGAAATAACACCCCGGGGGCTTTATTTCGCAGGATCTTAATTCTGGGCACCGTATTGAGCATTTTAGTGAAATGTATTCAATGAAATAATTGAAAAACCGAAAAGTTTCTCGAGAAGTTCGCATTCCAAACACAAAATATTTGTTTGTATATATTTTCTAAAATAAATAACTCTAGTAAAATTAAAAGGAAACTACTTGATTTTTAGCACATTTTAAAAAAACATTTTGAAAAAATGTGCAGTATAATCAGTTTCACCTCCATTACATTTTCACTCTTGTCCATCTGTTTGTATGTTTACTAATACTTTTAAAACGTTTGAAATCGAGAAAAGATATTTTTACTATCGGTTAGTATTTCAAAAAAAAATAATTTCATGAAAGAGCTTATTTCTGTAGCCCCACCTGTTAAAAAAGCTATAACATATATTTAAACAGTTATAACAACATTTTTTTTTTGTTTTATTTTCAAATTGAAAACAGTAAAAGACAGCTGATTTTATAAGCTTTATAAATTTTTGAAACGCGAATGTATACGATTGCCATACGGTACTAAAATTTACTGTTATGTAAAAGTTAATTTTTGCAAAATATTCCTCTCACTACAAAAACATGAATTTGGGACTACAAATATGAAATTTTGGAAATTTTTAAATCCACAGAAATTATAGGAAGTTGTTTTTGCGAAATTAGTTTTTATGACGCCCACTATTTAGGAGCTGTAAAGGATGAAAAATGGAAATTTCACTACTTTTGAACACCTGTAACATAAATACCTGTGTAAATGGTTTTTTAATAATATACAAAATTCAAAGCTCCAAATCTAAATTGAAAATATGAATAAAGAACTTCAGTTGCTTAGCAAAGTTGCTTTTAATTTAATATCAAAGTTAACATGGGAGATTCATTATAGAATTTTCCCCTACTACATATAAATTTTTTATTTATATTAATGATTATGATTTTGTTTTTTTTATCCGATACATCAAGGGAGATTATGTATTGATAGAAAATTTTATGAAACTAGATTATTCTAAAAAGTATTGATTAAAATAAATTCTAGTTAATTTAATTTAATGGTTTTATTGAGAAATTTTTTTTTTTTATTTTACTATTAATTAGAAAATGATTAAAAACTTTTTTGTATGATTAACAAATTAGCTAATGAATATTTTTTTTTAAAAATATTATTAATCAAAAATAAAAAATTAAAACTTATCATCAAATAGAAAACTTTTTTTATGGTTGGGACTTTAAAATTTTCCTGACTTTGAGTGTTTTGGGTGGCGGTGACTTTAAGTAAATTTGAATATATTTAATATCCGATATGAAAGTTTGTATCGTTAAGCTTAATAAAAATTTATTACAATTGGTCAACTTAATTTTTATATTCCAAGTTTTATAGAGAATACGGTGTGATAAGTTTTAAAATTTTTAATAAAATATAGAAATAAAAGTTTCCTAAACTTTAGTTTATTTTTAAAAAGACTCAATTTTAAACAAATATTTTTCAATTTACTATCATTAAATTATCAAATCAATATCCCATTTATTTATCAAATATTAATGAAATATTAATATAAGGATAATGTAATACCCGAAAGGTGGCGTAGTGCTTAGAACGTCCGCTTTTCAATCTACCTTTTGTATTTAAGTATAAACAAATATGTAAATAAATAAATAAATATAATTATATTTGATTGATTCTATTATTACTTCACATTACGGCCCGTCACAGAATGACGGAAGCTCAATTGAAAGAAGAGCTTTTTCTAATTAAGAACTATTTCCAATTTAATTATATACATTTCATATACATATCTTCTTCTTCTAAGGCGCTACAGTCCGTTGTCGAACCTTAGCCTCCTGAATCATCCTCTTCCAGTTCACGCGATCTTGGGCAGCAGTTATCCAATTTTGCTCTTGCAGCATTCTCTGACACATCCTCTGATCTTCCTAGTAGATTGAAGTCGTCTGCGTATGGGTGGTTTTGAATAGCAACGTGGCATTCGGGTCAGATTTTCCTGACTATATGCTCCAGGGCAAGATTGAAAAGCATAGGCACGAGTCCATCCCCCTGTTTCAGTCCCTGTTTGATGTTGAAGGGTTCTGTGAGGTCCCCTTGGATTTTTTGTAGATTGGACATATAATACTTAGTTGCCAGTCAGCGGGTATTTTTTCTTCTTGCCACACCTTTAGTATTATTTTATGAAGGATTTTTTGTACCGTTTCTCCTCCATCACGCAGAAGTTCAGCCGGAATGTTATCTGCACCAGGAGCCTTGTTATTTTTCAATAGCTCTATGGCATTGACCACCTCTGTTAATGTAGGTTGTCCCGTGATTTCATTTTGGGTTTGCCTTTCCACTGGGATCTGTTCTTGTTCATTTACTTCATCGTTTGGTGCATTTAGTAAGTTTTCAAAATATTCTTTCCACCTGTTCTCAATGTCATCCTCAGATGATAAAAGATTATTTTCTGCATCCCTACATAAGTTTGACTGGGCTTTGTAACCATCTCTGATGATGCGGATGTCTTTGTATGCTGCTCTGATACTATCGCGATTTTGCAAATTATCTTGGACCTTTCTTAGCGCATCGTTCTGCCATTTCCTTTTTTTCTTTCTGCTGATTTTGTCGGCCTCTCTTCTAAGTTGCTCGAAATGTAGTTGCTTAGCACGTGTTGGTCTACTTAATTTTTCTTAGTGTGCTATATATCAATACCATTTTCTTAAATAAATCGTAACCGTTACATTTTGTATTACGTTGGCTATGCGTCGATTCTAGTAATCTAGTTGTATCTTAAAAATTTGAAAATGAATAACTTATTTAATCTTCCTTTTGTATGTTTTGATTTGATAAAATTTTGGGATCGTTAGTTCAAACCCCTTCTTGGTTTTAACATTGTCAATGAAAATTATAAATTTTTTTTTGATTTATTTTATTATGCCTAATTTCATTTGGCTTTATTTAAGAGATAAGAGAAACTTTGAAATCGCTTTGTTTACATTGCTTGGTTTATTTACTTTTCAAAGCAAAGCAAGCAACGCAACAAAGCATATATTGGGTTTTCGCCGTTACTTCAGATATTCACTGAAATAATGAAGACTTTAAATAGGAATAATCCTGTAAATCAAAGTTTCGATTTTTAATACCAAAACGTTTTACTATTTATTTAAATTTTCCAGAAAATCTTCTGTAATTTTTAAAACTGAAATGAATTAATTGATAAACAAATAAATAAATTTAATTATTTTAAAAAATTTTTTTGTTTTTTTTTATAAAAAATAATTAAAATATTTTTTGGCCTGCTTATGATATTTGATACTGCAATCAGTGGTCGTTTATGCTAATATTATAAGGTTAAAAGTTACGCTAACTTGCGATGCACGAGGCTATTCCGAGTTTTATACAGTAATAAAACATAGAGTTTTCTAAAATATGTAGGTAAATGAAATAATATATAACTGTAAATTTTTCTAAATATATCATATTTTAAATAAAGTCATTTATTTTCATAATATAAGTCATATTCTAAATTTGAAATTTAACAAAACCCTTCACTTAGAATTAAAAATTACAAAATGCAATATTTATATAAATAATTTTTCTTTATAAATCTCTTTGGTGATCAAATGTATTTTAAAATATACAAATATATAACATAAACAAAATAATTAATATTGAAATTATAAGTAGATAATTTTAAAAAGCCCAAATGCCAAAAAAATCAAAGGACTGTTATAATATAAGGAAATATTTATTATTGTCCTGCTGCAAGTAATAAATAAATAAATAAATTTGAATTTTAAATTTTAATTCATTTATGATTTTCTGATATATGCAGTAATAGGAAATAAAATCGAAAAAATGTAAAACGAATTAAAGTTAAAGAATAAATTTAAATTTTTTTCGACTTCATTCCATTCTAATCTTCCAAATTAAAGATAAATGTTTGTCGACAAATAACTGATTTACAATTAAAAATTTAAAATTCTTACTTGTCAATATACACACACACAACTAAATAAACAATTTTGTACCCAAAAAATTTTTCAAAGGATCTTTTTTTTATTTTTACATATGTTTCTACATATTATATAAAATTATCATTTTTTTGTAAAGTTTGTTTAGTCTTTGTTTTTTTTTCCTTTTTCCTTTCTTTCTTTAACACTTTTTTCAAGTACCCATCTTTTAACTTTAATACAACAAATATTATCCATTCTTTTTTATAAAATAAACTTTTTGATATATGCTTCTTTCTACAGATCATAATTATTTATATATCAAGATATATTATGTATATATATATTGTATATATATAATATATATTTTGTAACCAACAAACCAGGTGTACTAGAGAATAAAAAATAATTAAGGAAATGGTAAAAAAAAAAAAATAAAATAAAATGCAAAAAAAAAAATTCAAAGTCTCTCTTCTGTTGTTTAATGAAAACATTCCCAAAGCTAAAAACTCAGTAATGAACAGGAAACATCTAAAAGGAAATTAAAAAAAAAAATGGTAAGAATACTTGTAAGAACAACAATATGATGGAATATGGGAAAAAAACAGAGTTACAACAACTTAAAATAAGAAATAAAATGTAGTTAGATAATTGAAATAGAGTTATTCCAGATTAACATAGAGTTGAAGTTGATACAAAGAATGAAAATAAAGTAAATATTATTGCATTATTTTCATAAATTACTATTTATGCAACAAGCAGTTATTTTCGTAGAAGCATTACTTTTGCTTGGTTTGGTTTCGACTTTGTCTGTTTGTACGTGTGTTTAAAATACTTTAGCACACCTTAAAATAACTCAATGGCATTTGAGTTACATTTTAAATCAATATTTTATTCAAAAGGTTGTAGGTTTTGATGATAATCAATTTGGATTGCAAAAGGATATTGGAACCGATTCTGCAGTCTTAGCATCAATACACTCTATAGTAAGCAAATTAGATGCAGGGAACTTTGTATGTTCAGTATTCGTCGATTTAAGAAAATCATTCAATACAGTTGATCATAAAATCCTGTTAAACAGCTCTGGATCTTCTTAGATCTTATTTACAAAATAGAAAAATAGCTACAATAGTTAAAGATGTATTGAGTAACCAGTATACTATAAATATAGTTGTTTCGCAAGGATCAGTACTCGGGCATACTTTGTATCTGCTTTATATCCATAATATCCAATGTGCTAATTTACAAGTCGATTACAAGATATTTGCGGATGACACATTGCTCATTGCCATTAGTTCCTGTCCAGCCCTCATATAGCTACTAAAATTTTGAATCATTTTGCACTTAAGGGACATTGGATATTGAATGGCTCAAACGGTATATTATATTTCAATAAATAACAGTAAATATCTGAAAAAATTAAAACAGTTAATTTAAGCTTTACATTTTACAAAAGAAAAGTCTAAAAACAAGAAGCAAATTGATGTAAAGGACAAAACACTTATTCCCCCATAATCACAAAACCGATTCCCTAAAAACCTTTCATATTTCTTAGCACACACCCTGAAGTTCGAATACCTGCCTCTGTGAATAGATAAAAAATTAACTGAAATTTTTTAAAATTGAATTTAACATTAATTAATAAAATAATTATTTTTACATAATAATATTTAATACTAAAAAAATCGGGTATTTTTTCTTTTGGTCAAGAGACAAACATCTGTTCTAGAAGATTTTGACCAGATCAGTTTTACCGAAACCGGCTTTACCAAATCCCACTTGCTAATAATCCTGCTTTTTCGAATACCCTCCATTCCAAAGCCCTGCCAAGACAAAATCCCGCTATTCAGTTGTTATTTTTTATAAAAACTATAAAATGCAAAAAATATTCTGAAAAAAGAGAATACCCAGATTTTTAACTTAACTCTAAGATCCTCTTAATTCAGATTCTCACTAATACATATTATATAAAAATTCTGAAAAAGTGGAAAACACCCCGATTTCTTAAGGAATTCCAAAAATCCTTCCTAATTCAAAATCCTAGTTATACATATATATATAAATATTTTGGAATGGCGTAAACTCCAAACCTTGTGTTTACAGACGAACAAATGCATGACATATTATGTAGTAAGAATTAAAGAAAAATTAAAAATTATGAGAAGCGGGACTTCCATAAGGATAGCAGGATTTTGAAAAAGTGGAATTTTCGACAAGCGGTATTTTAAAAAAGCGCGATTTGCTAAAGGCGGATTATGGGCCGCTCCCAAAAATGATAAATATATTCTAAACGAATTATAATATTTGGGGTACCACCTACAAATTCTCAACTTTAATGAAGGGAACCGAACTCAAGTAAAAACAAATAAAGGTAAAAAGAAAAATCTGAGCAAAACAACGAACAAAAAAAAGAGAAACGAGTTCAAAAAGTTGATTTTATTATAAAACGGAAATGTAATTAATTAATTAAAGCATAAAATTAGAAAAAAAAAATGAAAAATAAAAGAAAATATTTAATACGATAAACAATATGAATAAATGTTTGTTTGAAGATGTATTTTTTTCCACTCTGAACATATTTCATATTTCCTTGAACATAAATCTTCTTGTTCCAAAAAATATGTTTTCTATTTGGTTTATGGTTATTAACTTCTTCTTCTTCTTCTTCTCTGCTGGTTTTTTGTATCTGAAATGTAAAGAATTTTTTATTTAATTGAATTATAATTTATAACATAAATGGTTAATTGTTATTTTGGTATTTTATTTATATATAGTGTTTTCATTTTAAATTTGAATCGCATTTTTATAACTTAACCTCAATTTTATTTTTCAATTAACTGATTTATAAAGTTGTTATTGATTGTTAGTAATTATTAAAGCTTTTTAGTGTTTAGTTCCATATGTTACCTGCGTTCGGTTATATTTGAATATAGCAGGAAGATAATCCTATGAGTTGTTAATAAAGGCCCGTTGTAGAAAGCGCATTATTAAGAACAGAGGTGATCACAAATTGAATACTGTTATATTGATCAAACACAATGGAAATAGGTTAAAACACCCTTGTATTATTTCAGGTTTATATCTTCAAGAATTTTGAAGATATGATTATTAGATCTTAGGAGGCATGTGATAGGTACCCAAACGAATACCCCAATTCATGCCCAAATTTAGGAATATTATATTTTCATTGTTCCAGAACAGCCATATTTCAAAATAAAATTTTTTTTTTCTTTATCAATTTTAAAGATAGATTTTGTTACGTTGGAATATGTGTAGGAGTGTAATAAATATATGCTTTTCCATATCCATGATCTCCCTCTTTCTTGTGTACAAACGAAAAGTTAATAATGCCTCTATACTTATTTTTGGTGTGGGGTAAAACAAATATTGGTACCTTTTTGAAAACAACTTTCCATTCAAATTAAGCAACCAGTGATAATGATGCATTAATTGTTTTAACACATAGTATATATTCACCTTTTCAGACGTTCTACAAAGGTTCTACTTCTTTGAAGACATCATAGCATTTTAAATAGCTTTAAATAAATTTCAGAATACTGTTAAGACTTTTAAACTCCAAATAAATCTATCAGGTACATTATAATTTCATGTTATATTTTTTTTTATTCAATTATCATTTTGAATAACTACAAAGGGGCAGGTGTAGCTGCTATATCTAACTAGAATCAATTGTCCTAATATTTAGTTCGAACGCTTTAATATAGCAAAATGGTTTGCCACCTGATAATTGTGAAATTTGACAAAACTATGTGGAAACATAGTAAATAAAAGTTAGTTTGCAGTCAGGGAAATGCAATCAGGGCACTATTGTACCAACAATTTCAATCACTAATCAATAAAACATTTTTTAGATTATATTTAATTGCACTAAACCCATATTGAACTACATCCAATCAAATTTGATTATAGTAACAAACACTCACTTATGATTATTTGATTAGTATGCGGTTTGATTAAAATAAGTATAAGCGTATGATAATTTTGGTACAGTGTTTATAAACTATGAAGAGGGCAAGTAAGATATTAAGAAACACATATATTTTTAGCTCCCACACACCTTTCATAACTTAACAAACCTATCTTGAAAATTAATCATGAAAGCAAATTTAAATTTGGAATATGGGAGTTGTGCCACAATAAAAATATTATATCTCTAAAATTTATGATGAATTGGGGTGGTGCAATAAAGCGCAGGGATAACGATAGACTTAATCCCCTTTTAATTCTTAGAGATTTATAATGAAATTCTTCAATTAATTCAATTAATCGGGATTGAAAAGTCGTTTGATAAGTTAGATTTTGAAATGGATTATTTTTTAAATTAAATGCTAATTCTATAAACTACTTAATGTAGTTTTATTTCTATAAAAAAATTTAAAAATCTTTTAATTGAAGAATCCTGCTGGAACTTAAATCGAACAATAAAAGTCAAAGAAAATTAGTTATTCAATATAGCTATAACTATATTTTATAAATTCAGATTCAGGAAATTAAACATTTAAAACTAATTATAGTGCTTTCATTTAAAACTTAAAAACAAACCGAAAATCATATTGAAAATATTGTATAGAAAAATCAATTATTATGTTTTTAAAAATTTATTTCTTGAACATGAGCACTTTAGTATAGTATAATTAATTTCAATCCGTATAATAACATCTAAAGAACATCTAAATAACATCATGAAAACTAAATTTATTCCCCAAAAAACATTTATAAATTACAGTTAATCTATACACTTTTTAACATTTTCAAAATACTTTCATCATTTTCATTTCCTTTATTATTGAGATTTTCCAATTAGATTTGAAATAATTTTTTAATTCGCCTTATTCGTATTCAATCGACCATATTCACACTGGATCATTAAAATTTCTGTTATTCTTTGAATTCAATAGTTCAATCTAGCTGTGCTCTATTGTATTGTAGTCGTATTAATATACTTGTATGTCGTATTGTTCAAATGAAAACTTTTTATTATTCATATATAGACCTATTAGAATGTAAAATGGAATTTGACTTCAAATAATATATCAGAGTTAATTTATATTATCTTATTTTATCTTTGTCTTCACCTTCCTCTCTCTCTCTCCCTTAATCACACTCTTTCTCTTTTCTAATCATGCTGTTGATGCAATTGTAGCCCATCATTCATCGTTTCAAAGGAAAAATTTTTTAACCATTCTTTTCTTTGAGAAGAATTAAAAAAAAAAAAAACAACTGAAGGTGGATGTAGGTTATTATTTTCTCAATGTAATCTTTTGTCTCTTTTGTTTTCTCCAAAGGTACTTATATATTATAAAAAAATCTAAAACAGACAAATTTATTTAAGCATGTGTTGACAGTGGGATGCTTTCAAATGCTAATAACTTAAAAAGTGAAAACTGTTCAAGTGTTAGGCTAATAAACCTGAGAGAGGAAAATTTTATATTATTAGAATTATTTTTAAGGAATTTCACATTCCCAATAACATGTAGAAAAATCCATTAATTTGAACCCATTGGCGAATGGGAGTTGAGCTAATTCCGAAAACTAGATAAAGTTTTTTTTGTTTACTTTTACAGGGAATCGAATCGGATTCTTTCTATCCAGAGCCAGCTTTTGGAATATTCAGTAATATTTACAGGAAATACCGTTACATGCTTGCCGTGTTAAAAATAGCTGTACAATCCTCCTCCTTATTTCAATTTCACTGAACAAATCTGGAAGCGAACTTTAATATTCAAAATTTTGGCCCAGCCTTACTTTTCTCTTCTACTAACAGAATTTTGGAAAATGGTTTTCAACTAGTCCAAGGATATTGAAAATAGCCTAAATCTGTTTAGAAAAATAGTTGAACTAAAAATTTTAACACAGTCATCATTTTATCACTTCCCACTATGAATATCAAAATTTATATTCATATTTACCAAAAAAAAATTTGAAAATTCGCTTTTTAGCACATTTTCAAAAAATTTTGTAAAAATGTGCCTATATAGTTTCACTCTGTCCGTCCGTCCGTCCGTCCGTCTGTCCGTATGTTTACAAAAACTTTTACATCGTTTGAAATAGAGTAAAGAAATTTTAACCATGGGTAGTTTTCGCAAAAAAAATAATTTCGTAGAAGAATTTTTTTCTGTAGCCCCACCTGTTACAGGGCTACAGCCCCCCAAAGTTGGAAAAAGCCCTATATTTAAATTGTTATAACAAGAGTTCTGTTAAATATATTTTCAATCTGAAAACGGAAAACGATAGCTGGTTTCATAAACTTTATAAATATTTAAAAGGCAAATATTTAGGGTTGCCATACGGTACTAAAATTTAACATTACACAAAACTCAATTTTTGCAAAATTTTTGGCCACACATATCTTCTGAACAGTTCAAGCTAGGGTCTTGAAATTTTGGGACAAGTTAGATACAAAGAAACTAGTAGGAGTCTGTTAACAAAACTTTTTTGTCAAGCCCCCTATTTAGGAGCTATAAGGGCTCGAAAATTGAAATTTTGCTATTTTTAAACACCTGTAACTTGAATACCTGTCCAAATTTTTTTTTAGTGATATACAAAATTCAAAGCTGTATAATTATATTTCAACATGTGTCAAAGGTTTTTCTTAATTTTAAAGGGTGACAAAGCTACAGCCCCTGCAAATTCCAAAAAAGCCCTATATTTAAATTGATATAACAAGAGTTCTGTTAGGTTTATTTTCAATAAAAAAACGGTAGGAGACAGTTGCTTTTATAGGCTTTACGAAAATATGTCGCTTGAATATATAGGGTTGCCATACGGTACTAAAATTTACCATTATATAAAACTCAATTTTTGCAAAATTTTTGGTCCCATATATCTCCTAAACGGTTTAAGATAGGATCCTGAAATTTTGGAAGAAGTTAGATCCTCAAATATTAGTAGGAGCCGGTTAATAAAATTTTTTTGTCAAGCCCCCTGTTGAGGAGCTATAAGGGCTCGAAAATTGAAATTTTGCTATTTTTAAGCACCTGTAACTTGAATACCTGTCCAATTTTTTTTTTATTAATATACAAAATTTAAAGGCCCAACATTATATTTTAACATATGTTAAAGGTTTAATTTAAAAGCCGTTCCTTAAATTGAAGAAAGTGTCTCTCAGTTTTACCCATTTTTTCTTAGATTGTATAATTTTAAGTAAAATTCCAAATTTTTGTGGAATGCACAATTTAATTCCTAGAACCTAAAAAAATAACGGAGGGAAGAGGGGAGTTAGATGAAGTTAGATCCTTGAGAAACTTGGAAACCTTCCCCATTAAAGGGCTATAACAACTTTAAATTTAAAACTTTACTGTTAGCAGTAAATTTTATAAGTAAGCAGTAACTATTTCCAAGTAAATATTTCCAAAGTTAAACTCAGAATGTAATACAATATTAATTTGAAAATGTGCTTTTTTAAAAACCCTTGGTTTTTTTTCATCACTTGTTTATTTTCCATTCTTCAATTTTTCAACCAAACGTTTCATTTTCATCATTTTCTCTAAGGGCTATTGCCTTCAAATGAAATTCAACAGCAACAACAACAACAAAAAAAAAAACTCATGAGTGCGTAAAGTATGAATTGTAATTTTTCCTGATGAAGAAATGAAAAAAAAAAAAAAACAAAAAAAAAAATTGTTTCACTTCAACAATTTTTGCCTGTTGAAGCAAAAATTTATCTTTTTTTTTTATTATTGTTGTTGTATTTATTATATTGTTGATGAAAATTCATAATACCGAACACTGCTTGAAATTCAGCATCCACTATTTTTGTTAGATGACTAAATTGTTTTGTTGCGCTCATTATTTCATCATCATCATCAATATTTTGGTTGGTATCAGCAACAATTGAATCAAAAAAAACAAAAAAAAAAATTCAAAAGGATATAAGAGTATAATTATATATCTTTCTGTTTATGGACATACACATCCATTCATACGCAGTTCAAATTATGGAAATCCACATATACATTTTATATAGTATACAAATACTGTCTTAATATGTATATATTTATAACAAAATGTTGATTACAAGGTGGGGAAACCTTTTTGAACTTAATATAAAAATATATTCTAAAATACAGGGTAATTAAAAATTATTTATTTCAAATAATCTGTGTATTTGATGTTGTACAAGGGCAACACAGGTTGCAATACTTAAAGCAAAAGATGTTCGAAAAAATACAATTATTTAAGGCATCGAATTAAGTTCTAAGAAGAATTTTTCAGTTCAACGGAACAGCTTGAGCAGCTTAAAAGTATTAAGTTACTCTTCTTAAATTTTTCCATTAGGCCCAGATTTTTCCTATAGATTTCTTTAAACTTTAAAACAATACCAGAATTTGTTTCGAAATTTTCTAATTACTACAATTTTTTAAAAATTGATAGTTCAGATGCTTGGGGATACTGAAAAAATATCGAAAATCGAAATTCAAATCTCGATGTCAAATAAAAATTTATTTCAAAATTTTAGCTTCCCTTTGAGCATTCAATTGCAATAATTTTAATCAAAAACTACCTATAGCAGAAGACCTTTGAATTGGATAGTATATTAGGGTAATTGTTCAACTGAATAATGCCATTATTAAAAAATTTGGTATTCGTTTGATATTTCGTGAAAATTAGAAAAATTCAAAAAAACTGCGTTTGTATGAACTACAAGGTTAATTGCATTAATTTTTCTTCTTAATGCTCCACAATTCTTTCACTTTATACTGCATAACTAATGTCTGCAAATTCCCATTCCTTAATTCAGAGTCTTAATCTGGATTTCCTTTCGTAATCCTGAACCGTTATACAACAGGATAATATGTAGAGCCTTTTATAAATTTTTTTTTCAAAAGGTTAATTAAAGTTCAATACTAGCCAAAGTAACATCTACAGTAATTCTGAATGAACCACCCCTATGTAAAGTTATTTTACGTGAACTTCTGATCACTCACTTACAGTTATTCTGAATTACCCTCTATCACGTTCAGCTAAGCCCATTCTAAGTGACTTAACACTTTGCTAATGAAAGGTTTGGGTCATGATAAATTCATAATTGCATACAATATAACATCTCTAAATCGATGTGATCACTCGGTATTCGATACCAATTTATTGTAGTCGTATACTTAAACATAACTATTAATATTTTTTTCGGGTATAATTTTTTGGTTGAATTCCTGATGAATTTCTTTCAACATTTTGTGTTAAGGGAGTGATTTTTTTAAGTGAAACTTTATTGTGCAAAATAAATTTTTTTCATTTTCAATAAATATTTAAAGGGGTTGGGGGTAATTCATTAGAATTATAAGGAATTCCTTATCCCAAATGTAAAGTTAAAAATGATTTTGATTTTAAAATGAAAGATACATTTTCTTTTATTAAAATAGTTATTTATTTCCTATAGATATATTTCAATATTTTCATCTGAAAAAAAACAAAAAATATAAAATAAAAACAAAAACAAAAAAAAAATGTTGAAATTGCAATCTTTTAACCGTTAAATTGCTTCAAAAACGTTTTTTACGCAACAATTCTTTATTCAAAAGATACAAAAAAAGGTCAAAATTTAATGAAAACCACTAAAATACTTTATGATTTATTGTCAAATTAACTTTTTAATATATATACACACATAAATATAAATATATATTGTATATATGATTTTCTCGATTATATACAGTTATTTTAATCGAATTTTTTACAAAAGGAAAAACTTAACTTTTAATAAGACTTGAGTAGAGGCTATTAAGAAACGCGTGCACAAAATAAAAATCAGATAACGGAATTCTTAAACTTAAAATAAGCATCAGGTCACGTGACATGTTGTTTTTTTTCATAATTATTTGAATTAAAATATTTATAATGAAAATTTTAATATAAATTTATGGGATATTTAAAACTTATTTTCATTATTTTTAATTTTATTTTAATTGACCGCAATTTCGACATTAAGAAAATTGGAAATAGTAAAAATGCCCATTAAGAAATGAGAGTATTACGCTCCAATACTTTTTGAAATAGATTAAAGTGAGGGTCAAAATATATGCACTTTCTATTATTTGAAGTTATATTTTCTTATGTTGATGGGGTTGGTAAAGGTTTTAATGACTAATAAAGATTTGAGAGATTAATATTTAGAATAATTTAATTTAGTATTCTTGTATGCAATTCAAATAGAAAATTTAATCATAACTAAACTTAGTATATCTTGTCTAGTGCAGTGGGTTCGAGGAGCTGCCATACAACTTCTTATTTTATATGAACATTACTCTCTAACTAATGAAGCTGGGTATCTGCAATTTTGCTAAAAATAGTTTAGTGTAATGGCCAAAGTGTCTGCAAAATTTTGTTGGTCTATTGTAGAGGGTTCGAGTAGCTGCCATGCAACTCCTTCTTTTATATGAGCATTACACTATACTTAATGAAGCTGGGTGTCTGAAATTTTGCCAAAAAAAGTTTAGTGCAGTAGCCAAAATTACAGTAAAATTTGGTTGGTCTACTGTATAGGGTTCGAGTAGCTGCCATACAACTCCTTCTTTTATTTGACCGTTAAACTACACTTAATAATGCTGAATGTTTGAAATTTTGCCAAAAGTAATTAACCGGATGTTATAATGTATATTTTACGGTCTATAATGTATATTATACGGGTATCCCAGAGTTGACACAGTCTACTCTACTACACTCTTCCCCGTTTTATTAGTTATTATCTGAACCAACAAAGACCAGCCAACAAAGACCAACAAAGTTCAGATTTTAATTTCCAATTAGATCTAAAAAACCTTAATACCAGTATAAGTGAAAATTTTTATTTATATAGATAAGTATATTCAAGCTAAGTAGTAAAATATGAAGTTCCGAGAATATGATATAAATATTAATAATCCCACTGATTGGGCATTTAGAAGTCAAAGCTTGTTCTGAAGTTGATATAATATCAAGATCAAGCACATGCGTGAAATATTTTTAGATAATTTTTGATAACATTGCACAAATAATAAGGTTTAATATATTTTGATATTCTGAAAGCATAGAATAAGTACTAGATTCAATACACGACTTAAAACATAACTGATATATTTTTAACCTCTGGTAAACTTAGCTTACAACTTTTAAGCATTCAGTATTCTGAGTTTAATGCTTCTGATATGAATCAAGTCCAATATGCAATATATGATTATCAGTGTCGCAGTGACGATCGAAGACGCTAAAATGGGTTCCTTGGAACTGATGAAAGCTAATTATATGCAATTATAAAACTGAAAAATAAGCAGTGCTTATTACAACCCACTGAAAAAGATTTACAACCGACTGGCTATTAAGATATTTAAATAAAAATCGTATGAATGTTAAGTCCACAAAATATTGTTCATGTTTCAATTTTTATTTACCCGGAACTTCTAGCATCTTATTAAATTATTTAAAGTATTGTAATTAATTTAAAATTAACGTTTCAAACTTTTAAAAAAGACCCCAAATTCATATTTTATGTCTACTGACTACTAATTGTGATAAAAAAATCTGTTTTTCTTTTATTAACAAAAGAAAAGTGTTTTTCTTTTGAAAATTTTTAAAAAAGCATTGAAGTGCAATTAACGTTAACCCTTTTTTTTGTATTTTTAAATACATTGCCTAAGGACAAAAGTTATTTCTTAAAATTTTTAAAAGTCTTTTTTTCCGGACATTTACCCATACTTAAATTTTTATAAAAATTCAAACTTACTTAAAAGTTTATTTTGCAGTCGGCTGAACAATTTGACTATTTTTAAACTTGTATGAAACTAAGATATTGAACCCTTATTTATTTAATTAATTAGGAATATTTTGAATTTTTTAGGAAAATAATAGGTACACACTACAGCCCTTTCCTTTCTTTTTCTTAGAAGTATTTATAAAGAGTACTTTGAAGTAGATATAGATTTCATTACCTGAATAATGGGTCATTGCACTTCAAAAACTGGTCTTGTTCATAATCTTTTTATAGTTTTTAAAAAATACTTTGCTTTGATTTTATTATAATAAATATTTTTTATACCCGTATGACTATTAGTCCAAAGGGTATACTAAATTTGCCATTACGTTTGTAACGCAGAGAAGGAGGGGAGGTAGATATAGACTCAAGGGTATGTATCGGATCAGAATCGAAAAGTAAATCGATTTAGTTATGTATGTCCGTCCGCACGATAACTCATAATTTTCACAAATTCGTTTTTATGCAATAGCTGTGATCGCCATTGAAATCCAGCCATTTTGATCCACGGGTTGGAGTACCTGCTATACAACTTCTTTTATTTATATGAGCATTACTCTACACTTACTTAAGCAGGGTGTCTGAATTTTTTCCAAAAGTAGTTTAGTTTTATGGCCAAAGTTTTCGCAAAATTTGTTTGGTCTACTGCAGTGGGTTCGAGTAGATGCCACACAACTCCATCTTTTATGTGAGCATTACTCTACACCTTATAAAGCTGTATGTTTAAAATTTAGCCAAAAGTAATTGACCGGATGATATAATGTTTATATAACGATATCCCAGAGTTGACACAGTCTACTCAACTATACTCTTCTTCGTTTTATGATAACTTTATTTTTCTATTTTTGTCGAACTTATCATGGCATAGATTTGATTCAATTTTCTTTATCAGAAGGGTTATTAAATGCATTGAATTATTTTTTTAAATATTGAAAATATAAGATAATATTGATCAATATGTGTATTCATTCTATGTTTTAAAATATATTAGGTATCTATTTATTCAAGATATTTTTTATTTGTTATCAAAAGAAATCATATTTTTTTTAAAATTTTTTTATTTTTGAATAGTTTTTCTATAATTTTATATGCTCAATTATCTTGATAAAAAATATAGATATAAATTTGGATTTAATATCAATACAATTTTAAATGAAATTATTTTCAGTCCAATAATATTCATTTAAAAGTACCTATAGTAAAAACCAATATTTAAAAAAAAAACCGATAAAAAAGGAATTAATTTTAAAAAACCAGAAAATAATCCAATTGCAGATAAATATGAAAGAAAACTTATCGTTTCAATGACTATAAGAAAAATATAAAAATCAATAATATAAAATTTTATGAACCAGCAATTATATATGAAAGTATAATCAAATAATGCTCTGTGTGTATCTTTTGACTTTAAAGCTAATAACAGCTTAAAAATTTTAAGAATACTTATTCTGCAGTCTTTGTGCTTCTGGCAGATTTGGGTATAACTCAGTTACAAAAATTTTCAATTAGAAACTAATTTTATTTGTAATTAAATACGTAATTAGTTACAGAATGCAATTGATTAGTTGCAAGTCTGGCTTCATGACGCTGGTGGTTATTTAATATTGTTCCATAAATTTTTAAAGATACTCTTAACTTCTGTCAAGTGCATCAATTCTCTTCTATATTTTACGCTTCTAAAATTTTTTAAAATTCGTTACCATGGTTACTGTTACTATGATTACTTATGAGTCTACTTATCGATTACTCTTGTATTAACTTAAATATTTTTCTTGCATAAACACTTATTTTTTAAAATTTGTTACTATGGTTACTTATACGATTACTTATGTGTCTACTTATCCATTGCTCTTGTACTAGATTAATTATTTTTTCCTGATCTATTAACTTAAGTTACATAAAGTTTTATAGAAAATGCTGTAACATGTTACGAGAACAATTGAATTTTACTACATACGTAAAAATGTTTGGCCGAACTTCAGTTTTTATTTGTGATTCAAAATGGATGGAAATGTGTCCACAGTAATTATTTTATCGATTATTTTAAATAAAAAAGAAATAACAACTAAGTAGGAAATTTTATTAAAACTCAAATTTAACAACTGGCGAAATATTTTCTATGCGGTTCTATCTTTGTGTTGAATTTTACCACAGATTAATACTAAAATAGATCTTGTGAAACAAAACTGGATTAGATTCGATCATATAGTAACTATAATATAAATAGCTATAATATATACATTAAATATGTCGGTACTGTACTTTCGGTCCATCATATATTATACTTTACCAAAGAAATAGATAAAATATATAGAGCTATAATATATATGGTACATACATTGAAAAAAAATATAACAAAAAAAATTCAAGAAGAAAAAATATAAATAGCTATGAATACGATATAATAATGAATTGTATGTATAATTGATATTTAAATCATATCTATAGTAAGTTATGTATTATATTTCAATATTAAATTCGACTGAAAGGAGTAGAACATAGGCTCATATAACTTTCATATAAATATCGCCAATAATTGTAAACTGTGGATTAAAGATTGGTATTTAAGAAGATACAAATTGTCTTGTCAATTTTTGTTAGATGAAATACGGTTATCGTCAACATTTGATTTAAGGAACTTTCACAGGAATGACATTATTCAATTTTAATATCATTAATATCTGTATGGTACATCAACTATATTTTCTATAGTAGTTGCTGCTGATTTTGTAGATATGATAAGTAATCGAAGAGGTATGATGATAATTCATAATAATCATCAATTTCAGCTCCACACCATTTTGTATCCCTAATTTTTTATCTCTTTCTTCCAATATGGCTCGGAAACTACTTTATATTCTTGACGCCTCAACCTCTATGCAGCTCTTTAAATTAGATCAATAATAAAATCTGAACAGAAATAATTACTTCAATTAAATTTTTTTATATTATTAATTTCTACTTAATTAAAAGAAATTTTAACGGAAAAAAAAATTTTTTAATTTATTCTTATAAGTCACAGAAAGTTTTTTATAAAATTTTCTATAAGTTAAAGAAATCAATTAACGCTTTATCAGAATTTCTTCCAAGCAATGTAATACCATAGCTTATTTGAGTCCAGTCTATTATTGCTGAATGAAACACTCTTAAAATTTTACTAACTTTGATATTTAAAATTAATATACATATAATATAGCTGTATATAATAATTTCCTGACTATTTTTAATTTTATTAATTTATCTTAGAATAATTAGAAAAAAAAATATCAAAGAAAACCTGCTTCAGATAAATTTAAGGAAAGTATAAGGTAAAGAAGAATCAAGAGTGAAGTGTACGTCAATTAAATTGATTGTCAAAAAAAAATTTTTACTCAGAAATAATTTTTTAGCATTAAAATTATAATTTTTATCTACAATATTTTTTAATTTTAAATTCTGACCTAATATGATATAAAATTTTTGAGCTTTGTACATTCTAAAAAAAACTTTTCTTTTAATTTTTTTAAATATTTTTTTTTTTTAAACTTTATAAATTAAAAAAATAATTTTTAGCACATTTTGAAAAAATTTTTAAATAAATGTGCCAATATATAATTTTACTCTGTTAGTCCTTCGCCCGTCAGTCCATCTATACATATAAAAGCCAAAGTCATTTTTCAGATTTTTTCGTTACCTTACTTTAAATTAGAAACGGTTTGACGCGTTGACTCCAAATTTTGTATGCGTTAAGCACCTTGAAAATTAAATTTAGTCTGTTAGCAGGCTTGGTGTTTGGTAACACATGTCGGTCCTACGATTGGTCAAAAAAGATTTTTTTGGAAGTAAATTATGTCCAATTTTGAAAAGTAGTTAGTATTTCTTTAAATTACAGGAACTTTAAAAACTTACTAGAATAATCCTTGAAAAATAGTTAAAAAAGAATTGCTTTAATACATTTTAAAATTAACATTTGCACCATGTGTAATTTTTATGCTAACTTTTTGCAGTAACATCAACCTAAATTAAGCCTCTATTAAGAGACGCAGCAACGCGCACCGGGTAATAGCTAGTATGCTTATAAAACTTTTACTCCGTTTAAATTCAGGAAAAGAAATTTTAACAACTCGCAGGTATTGCAAAAAATATAATTTTATGAAAGAACTTTTTTCTGTAGTCCGTTGGACGAAAAGTTCGAAAAAGCCCAAGCCCTGGATTTAAGATATCACAATAAAATTTCTATAAGGAATATTTTCAATTTAGGATTGACAAACGATAGTTATTTTTGTAAGCTTTATATGTACTTATATGTAACTAAATGTTTTGGGTTGCGATACGGTGCTTAAATTTACCGTTATGTTCAAGTTTTGAATTAATCATGATTACTAATATATTTCAAACGATTTGAGTTAGGAACTTGAAATTTTTAAAAAACTTAGATCTTAAAAAATAAGTTTGTGTATTTTAAGAAACCTTTTAGAAGAATGGCCCTCCGTTTAGAAGCTGTAAGGGGGTCGAAAAATTTAAAATTCCTACCATATAAACACCTGTAACTTGAATACATGTCCAATTCCCACAATTTTTATAAAAAAACTTTTTAAAAATATGTGTTTTTTTAAGAACCCAAGTCTTTTTAAGCACTTGTTATTTTTCCGTTCAGAACATAATGTATTTAAGTTTTTTTTTTGAGATTTGGGAACATCAAGATACTAATTTATTTTAGGATGATTAATTCTATGAAATGGAAAATAATTTATATATTTGGTAAGGAGAAAAATTTTTTTAAGTCAAATTGATTTAGTGACAATTTAATATTATATTATTTTCCTTTAAAAATCATATTCAGAGTACAAAATTTTAAAATTCTAAATAAGCAAAAATATATTTAAAAAAAAAATTATAATGTATGTATATACCGTATCTATACTTAGAAAATATTTTTAATAGATTCTTTTCAAAAATAAAATCTAAAATTAAATTAAAAAATTCTCTTTCTTGATTTTATTTGGGATTATTAAAAAAAATTTATTTTCTATAATATTGTAGAGAGATGCATCCATACTTGAAATAGAATAATCCAAAGTTGAATTAGTAAAATATTCACTTATTCTACTGTTATATGAAAATCCAAAACTATATAAACTTTAAAGTACAATTTTTATATTTAAATAAAATTTGCATTTGAAATTTATTGACAGGGCTACCACTGTCTTATTCTATATATATTTTGACAACCCGACAATTGAGGGGCAGAAAAATGGTAAACAACCGAATAGTGACATTTTCAACTTTATAGAAATATTAGATTTTATTTTGACTTTTTAATAATTCACTTTTGAGTAAAACTCAATGAATAACATTTTGTACATTGAACTACTTTATTTTCAAAAATTTGTTTTTAATTTGATTATGGAAAATTTTTTAGAACATATATTTAATGTTTAAGCCTTTTCAGATTATTATTTAGAAATTTCTATAATAACAGCTTTGTACAAATGAATTATTTAGTTTTAGTATTTACTAAAAATATGTTACTTGAACCATCCATTTGTATTAAATTGATTCCTCATGTAACTTTCATATTCATGAATATAAATGTTCACAACCGGCTTTAAAAAAATCTAATAAAATACTTTTAAGATGAAAACCCAATGTACGCATGCTTCACTTTAAGATTTCTACTTTTTCTTAGCTTTTTACGCTTTTTCTGCTTTGGATTCAATTCAATTATTTTTTTATTTTTTAATTATTTGTTACTTTTTTACAAAGCGTCAAAAGTGTAAAAAGCCCATAAAGTTTGAGGTAAGCTAACTTTGTGCTTTTCATGCGTTTTAGACTTTATAATTTAGTTAGTTGTTAAATAAATCTTAATATTCAACTTTAATGCCAAAAGCGTGTAATGTCAAAGCGTAGAATGCATACATTGAGTTTTCTCATTAAAGTCATATTTACACGTTTTATAACGCTCAAAATATCATAAAATTTTTATTTAACGCATTGAAAAATTTCCAAAATATTTAAAGGTAATATGCACTATTATAACTTACATATATAGAATATTTTTATGTTTATGTATAAATATTTATATTTTATGTTTAAATAATGGTTATCTTTTAAGTAGAAGTAGGTTTACCTTTGAATGTCTCAAAATAATAGAGTTTCGATATTAGTTTTTTAATGACTCAATATTTATTGTAGTCTATTAACTACTGCAATATTTCCAAATTTGTATCGATTACTGTACAATAATTATTAGATACCTATTTAAAACTTGATACGATTTAATTTTAAAAAAATTTAAATTTATTATTAAAACATAACAAATTAGTTAAAATATGATATCGAATTGCTTCAAGCAATCGTTTTCATATACGTATAACGGCATTTGCTTACAACAGAATTACAATTGATCGGAGTAATCTATATTATTTTGCAAAATGAAAAATAAACCCCTTTTATAAGTTTTTCATTTGCTTCCTCTTAAAATACTATATTATTATAATATTCTGAACTTTGAATTTGATTTAGTAATTTGATGACAAAATAATAACTTTCCAGTTAAACTTTTGGATTAAAAATATGTTTTTTAAACTTATATTTTTACACCTTAGATTTTTTACTAGAAAGCATTGACTAAACATCAACTCCATAAATTATTATTCACTTATAATGCTCGTATAGTCCTCAAAATCTAATTTTCACATAAATTTTTCACATACGTTCAATTTTATTTATACACATACACATTTTCTTGAGATTCCATCCTATGCTACGAATTTGAGGATGTGTGAGGAAAACAACAATTTGATTTTCACTATTTTTCAAGCTTTTACATACAGTGCTGGGTTTTTGAAATTTTTTTCTAGGTGTTTTCTTTTTGTATTAAAGAATTTTATAAAAAAAAATATTTCGCCTTAGATGCCTCATTTTTCACCCGATCTGTTCTCTTCATATCTATCGTACTCATAGTACAAATCTTGAGTGTTAAGAATTAATATTTTTTTGTTTGCCGGATCTTGAATTTAGCTTTTCCTTTCTTTTTTACAGCTTGTTGTTTAAAATAGAAAATTTTGAAAAAAAAAGCAAATGTGAAAAACTAACAATTTTCTTTTTCAGATTTTTTAATATTTCTGATCACGTCTTGATACCAGGTGTTGAATTTCAGTATTTATAACTTTTTCTCTCTGTCTCTTTCTTTCGTTTTGTTTTTTTTTTTTTATTTATTTGTTTTTTGGTCTAGATGGAAGACTATGCATATAGATTTTTCATTTTAATATTTGCTTGTGAGGGGTATTCACCTTTTTCTTTTAGTTCCGATATTCAACAATAAACACATATGAGGAAAAAATCGGAAATTGATTTTAACTTGATGCAAGAACAGGACGCGACGACAATATTGAGGCAGGATATTTTTTTTCTAAAAGAGTAATAGTTTTTTTTTTGAAAAAAAGCTGGAGATTTGGGATGAAATTATAAAATTTTGGAATAGTATTTCATTCTGCAAACACGTTTTTTATATTCAAAATTAAATTAAAGCATTTTGTCTTGAAGATTTGAACCTGTCGTTGTGGCCATTGTGTGACATAAGATGGGTAATTACCTGTATTTCAGAAATTTTGTTAATAATATATAAAATTTATGGTTGGATACTTTTTATTTGAGGGCCATAGGCTTTATATTTAATTATTAAAATACAAGTGATATGGTAAGTAATATGACAAGTGATGTGGTTACGAACTTGATCAAGGTTATGGCTGGATAGGTTTAGGAAATACTATTTGTGGGAACGAATTTTAGAATATATATACGAAATTCTGTATCAGAGATATATTATGAAAGATATGTGAGATATGTATTATGAATCGTTACAAAATTAGATTTTTGATTTCTGGAATATTTAAGAATATTTTATAGTGCGTTACCAAAACGAGATTTTCAATTTTGGTTTTGCAATTGCGGTTTTGGGGACTTTGGTTTTGGGTATTTTGATTTTGCGTATTTTGGATTTGGATACTATGTTAGGGATTTGGATATTATGTGTTAGGGATTTGGATATTATGTGTTGAAGATTTGGATATTTTGCGTAACTAACCCCATATTTATTAATTTATAAATAATATTATTTATTCTATTTTCGCAAGCAGAAACTCTTATAACCTGAGTGTTGTTAAGATTTTAATGAAAAAGTAAATATATAATTAGCTGTTAAATTAGTATTGAGTATGTTTTTTATTTATGATTTATTTACTACAACTCTTTCTTAGGTTCTTACGGACTTTTATTGTTATTTTAAATTCGTTCAACTTTGTACTCTCTGTATCCTAATTCCCCTGTATCCTAATTCCATGCAAATAACTTTTTTAATATTTTTTTTTTTATCAGGTGTGTTACAGATTTTCATTTGTTTTTTTTTGTTTTTGGAAAAAACAGACACGTGAAATATAACGGTGAAAAAAAATTTATAATACTAATAAGACTCCTTACACGTTTGGAAAGTGCCCATGGGATTAACTTGATCTTCAATTGGATATGATGATGGATTCTTGGTTAAACTTTTTTGCATATTCTTTAGTAGTAAGTATCTACTATATTGTATCTGATGAATACATATTACTCATTTAATTTTAAAAATTGCATAATTTTAAATCATAATTTGATTATATTACATGTATTACAAAATTATACTTACTTTTTTCTATTCAATATATTAATGTCTAAAATTTATTTAAATTATGAAGTTCTGAACTTCTTACATAATAATAATTCTAAAATATTGCATTTTGTAAATTTCAAAAAATATTTTGCAACATCAATTATAATTAAAGTTTTTTTATAACTTATTCAAGAATAGTAAAATCTAATATTAAGGTAATTATTTTTATAGAATTTAAATAAATTAATATGATAGGTGCTTAATTAGTTAAAAGTTAAGATTATAATTAAATTTAAAAAAATTATACTATAATGAATAATGAAACTGATAGGTGCCATGTTAAAAAAAAAAACTAGAAGAAATAAAGTTTTAAAGTTTGCCAAAGAATTTTATCTATAGTTTTTTTAAAAACTAATTTCTTTGTTTAAGTTTTTTCTTAAATTAAATTAATTTAATTTGCTAGTACTTTTAAGAATTAAATTAAATTCATTCTGTAATATACTGGATTATTTATAATTTAAAAGCACTAATAAAAATTTCAATTAATTTCTTTTTGTGAAGTATTGTCGAAAATTAAAATAATAGGCTTTAAAACCTTACTATTTAAACGGGTTGGGTACAAAATCTTGCTTTTCAAAATATCGTATATCAAAATCTCGCGTTTTAAACCCTGATTTTTAATACAACTCTAAATTCCTTTTTAATTTAGAATCTCACACATCCATATATATAAATATCCTGAAAAGCATATAATCCTGCCAATGAATTCAACCCTGAAATCCCTCCTACTTAAGAATCTCGCATACACATATTATATACACAAATTCTGTAAAAGGTGTACAATCCTGATTTTGTACCTAGTACCGCCCCAAGCTCTCGCTAGATAAATGATTAAAACCCTGATTTTGAAACCCACTCTAAAATCCTTCTTAATTGTAATTCCTGCTTACATTTATCAACTACAAAACTTTTGAAATAGTAAGGGATACCTCTCCCCCCCAAGCTTCCGTTAAACAAACTATTAAAACCCTGAAACCATCTCTACAATCGCTTCTAATTTTTTTTCCTTACAACTACAAAATATAAAAAAAGCGAAATTTTGCAACACGATATTTTGATACACACGATATGATGATAGATTTTGATTCGCGAAATTTTGATACACTCCCTGTTTAAACACCAATTTTTAAAAGTTTAAACCATTTTTGAGTAGTCACTATTATATAATGATATTCTGAATATTTAAATCTCTATTTGCTCTTAAAGGTTTGAATAACAGTTAGGTAAGGCAGCTTTATATAAAATTAGGAAATGCAATTTATAATTGAATTTAATTCATATAACTTTTAATAAAACTGCAATTCATAATAGAAAAATCAAATTTTATTCTTATGTCAAGTAACAAGTTACAAAAATTTAATTAAAAAATTAAAGTACATAATCTTGTCTTACATAATTTTAAATGGCGTAATTTGTGAAGTAAAGTATTATTATTCTATATCTATATATATTTTACTATTATATTTAACAAATCTTTTTTACAGAACTATCTGTTAGCCTCTTTTGTGAAGGAAAAGATGTGAATAGTAAACATTTTTAACTTAATTACAAGAATTTGAAGTAATTATTATTACTTCAGCCTAAATATATGCAATTTATATAATTTCTTTCTGATTCAGTAAAGTTTGGTTGTAAATTAGAATATCTGTGGCGTAGCGGTAAAGTACCGGGCCAATGCAGTGTCGAATATAAAAAAAATATTATATAATTACATAAATATAATAAATAGTTTTAGTATAATCTAATTTAAAAAAAAAAAAATACTTGAAAAGAAGAACAACTCTTTACAGGGGATTTGAATAATTACAAAAATTAAATTATTAACTAATTTACCAATAACGTAAACGAGTTTAAAAGCTAAATTAGGAGTTGGGTTTTTATATTTTCTAATATTAAACACTAGATTATATTGTTATTTAATATTGCTATTAGCAACCACTAAATAATATCAAATAATTATTTTTTGATAAGTGAATGTTTTTAACTAATCGAAATTCTATTGAATAATTATAAAATATGATTTTGGTATAAAACAAACTTATGAAAAAAATTATTATATTTTTTGATTTGCGAAAAGTTACTTGTACTAACACTAATCACTAACGAAATAGTCACATTTTTGATAAGTGAGTGGTTTTCCCTAATAAAACTTAATTGTCAAATATGGTTTTGACGCAACAAATATTTTGATAATTTGATTATTTCATTTGTGATAAGTGGTGAGTGCAATAGGCCCCAGTTAAAACTTTGGGATTTCAAAATTTAATTTAAATTGATTTATTATAAGATTGGAAAGTAGAGCAAAAAATGCCAAGATGTAGCACAAGTTAAAAATTTCATCAATGTCGTAAGAAATCTTAATTTTTTTTTAACAAATAATAGCAAAATAATAACGAAAGTTAAATAAAATCTTATTTTTAGTGCATTTTTTAAGTTATTCTAAAACAGAGTAAACAAAGTAAAGGCTGACAACTAATAAAAAATTAAAAAAAAAAAATTATGCTGCAACTGAAAACAAATAAAATAAATAAAAAATTAAACAAATATTTAAATAAAAAAACCACATTAAACTATATAAAAACTCCATGGAAAACAAATCTGAAATGACATATTATGTTAAAAACTAAAAAAAATAAAATTCACAAAATATTTTAAAGTAATTTAAAACTATTACAAACAAAAATAAACATTAAACATATTATGGAAATAACCAGGGTTTTTAAAAAAGCACATTTCAAAAACAACTTATATATAGGCATATATACAAAAATAAATTGATTATATTAGGTTTGTCTGCGTATTTTCCTGCCTAATTCTCTGACTAACTTTTTGATATAAAAGAGTAAAATTTCATCTGTTTCTCATTTTATTGTTATTTGTGCGATAATCTTATACTCGCGTCGCTTTAGCGATGCTTTGACGTTTAACTAGAATACATTAATTTAAATGAAATTTGACCAAATTGAAAAGCGACGTTTGAGTAGAGCAGCTTTATACTTTTGCTCGCGTCGACATTTAATTCTAGTTTTTTTTTTAAAAATTCGTTTTGAATATTAAAGTAAATTATGTTTCTTTAATAATGTAATCAATTTGAAAGGTAAACAATTAAAAAGTGACGCTAGTTATTGATCTTCTTTTGTTTAAAACGTAACGCTGAAAATTAAGCTAGAAGCAATGATAAAAGCGAAGCGACTATCGTACAAAAACTAAAAATATTATTCACAATTTTGGTATAAAGATGGTAAATACCAAATTTGAGATGTCAAATGAGTTTAAATGATTACGCGCTTTAGAAAAATAAAAATATTTTATAATAAAAGTTGCTTACCATTTGTCAATCTTTTATACGTCCCTGAGAACATTTAAGAAAAAGTTAATTTCTAATTATGAATTTGCTTTTTATTAAGTTTTACAATTAAAATTGAAGTGTATCATATGATCAAAATTTTTTGTACGCAGACAGACCTATTATAATTAATTTATTTTATTAATTAACTACACATTAAGAATAACAATGCAATTCCCACTTAGAATATAAGGTTAATGGAATCAAGAAAACTTGTTAAGATGTCGAAATATAATATTATTGCTTCAATTCTAGCATTTAACATTGCGCATGCGCAAGTTACTAGTTTTTAAAACTTAGAAATTTTTAATTTGTTAGCTCTAATTCCCGTTAAATAGAAAAAGTTCCCTAAGTTTTTCTGAAGAACTTGTGCCGACATCAAGGATCTATCCCCGACAAACAGAATAAATCTGTACAAGCACATTTTTTCCAAAAGTTTTATGAAAATTTTCTAAAAACATTTAAAAAAATTTCAAACATAAGAGAAAACAAATAAAATTTATGATTAAAGAAGAAAAATGTTTTCATTTTTCCAGAAAAATACTAAAAAAAAAAACAATAATACAAAAACCTAAAATAAACAGTAAACTTTAATTTTCAGAAAAAATAAACCAAAAAAAAATTTTGTTATTTTATTCAGTTATTAAATATGCATTACATATATACACATACAATATACAAACTTTATATGCATTTGTACACACAATTACAAACAAATTTACATATACAAATATAAATTTAAAGAGTATTTAAAATTTATATTCTCTTTAAGAGTTTAGTTTATTTGTTTTTCAAAAAAAAAAAAAAACTTGTTTAAGGAAGTTGTCAGTCTGTTAATAATTTTTTTGATGTTGTTGTTGTTTTTTTTTGTTTTTTTTTATGCCTAAAAACTTTTCTCTTTCTTTCATGTTGAATTTTTCCGGTTTAATTTTTTTCTGAAGAGTTAGAAGACAGATTATAGATGTCAGTACAAGTAAAATTTTATATTTTAACATTTAACAACATACACACAAAACAAAAATAACACACAAAAACAAAAAAAAAATTTAAAAGCAATAAAAACAGTAACATTTCTCACAACAACTACAACAACAACTGAAATAACATCAACAAAATACATAAACAACAACTAAAACTACACTTATAATAAGAAAAACAATATAGAAAATATAAATACTTAAATCACAAACTTTTTAAAAAAAAAATTTTAAAAAAATAAAAAAAAAAAAAAATTTTCTTGTGCTTTAAAAATTATAAAAACTAAAAATTTGTTTTTAAATAGTTTAAAAAAATAAAAACTAAAAACTATAAAAAAAAAGTTAAAAATTTAATTGTTGTGCAAGATGACGGCAACACATATAAATTATTGTTTTTTTTTTAAAACTTTTTAAAGAAAATTTTCAAATTTTCTAATATGTGAGGATTTTGATTATATTGATAACTTATGAAAACTTTTAATTTCTAATCATATCATGTGTCATTCTAGATGCCTTGTTTTTGGTGGGAGTTCAGCTTGATTTAAAGGAAGTGACGGAATTAGATTAAAACCTTAAGAATTCCAAAATAAAAAAATCCACTGAGGTGTTATTTATCATTAGTGATTAAGTACTAAGACGTCGGGTTGTTATTTTACATTAAATGAGAAATTAAAATATCTCTGTTGTTATAAACTTTTTAGTTGCTTCTTCGACTTTTCGAGAATTAAAGCCCTCAATTGTTTGTTTTTGTTTTTTATGTGGGATGGGGAAAATTGGATGGGATATTTAGAAGAAAGATGTTAATGGTCTTCTTAAATTTGGTTAAATCGTACATATATACTTTATCAACTTTGGGGAATACATTTGGTGGAGTATGGTTCCATAAACGAGATGAGCGTATAATAAATTAATTTCTATAAGCCGTGTTACGCCATCTGGCTAGCTCAACTGTCTAGGGATGATCATCTGTTGCCCTTCTTGTTTCCCGTTGGAAAATCTTGAATGTAGGCATAGGTTATTTGATTTCTTAAGAACAGGTGTTAGTTCTTACAAGTAATCTATCTCAAGGTAAGTGACCCAACAGTACGACGATTGCTGAGTGGAATGAGCTTTGAGGTAACACTGGGATCATTTATAAGACGAATAGCTCTATTTTGCACTTCATCGAGATATCCCAGCGCCGTAATGGGAGCACTAGCCCTAATATGTGCATTATACTCCATTTTCGGACTAATATAAGTTATATAGATGTTAAGGAGATCGGAAGATGAGAGTAAGTTTTGCAGGGATATAAGAAACCCAAACATTTACTACTTCAAAAATATGATTTGAACAAGTCAATTTTTGGTTTAACTCAATCCCCAAAATGTTTCCGTATGGTGCCAAGCTTCATCTTGAAAAGAAAGGTTCGGAATAGTTGCTGCTATTTTTCGCAAGACTAAACAGCATTAGGTTTTTTTGGTGTTGAAATCAACTCTGTTGCAGCGGCTATGTTGTTTTTCGAAAAGTCGAAGATTGAGTTGATTGATAAATAACACACACAAAGGCTGTAATTCTCAAAAAGTTGCGTAATTTCACATTTAATACGACATAGCACACCGGACTTCAAGAATTCTGTCAAATGGGAATATCTAGATTGTTTTTGAATTAAACTCTAAGATCATTTAAGTGTGAGAATTAACAGCCTGGGGCTTTATATCACAAAATGTTAAATTAAAAAAGAAATAACACCCTGGCTTCACTTCTGAAGAAGTTAAGTGTTATATACTTAAAGGCTTGGGAGTTTTTTTTCTTATTTTTTGGTTCAGGTTGTTTTTTCTCATTGAGTTGCAAGACCTTAGGAGCTGTATTTTTTGTACTATTTTCCGGGACACGTTCTTTTTGCAACTTTTTCCCTTGAAATATTTTAGAAAATTTGTGTAGTCAAATTAATTTTAACTGGGTTTACTGGATCTAAAATTTTGGAAAAGTACTCAACATTATTAAACACCTAAGTGGGGGAAGTTTTAAAGCTGTTGAAATAGAAAAACATGTTAAAGTACTGGTCTTTAAAGTTATTAAAAAAATATTAAACATTTTTTGCTAAAAAAATGTAAAAAGGAACGGAAATAAAGAAAAAATCAAGAAAAATATGTCAATTCCTCTGCTTTCTTTTTCCTCAATCCATGATTTCTGCAATCTATTTAAAAAGAGGTTTCTCCTTTCAGCTTAAACGAAAACATGTCTTCTTTAAGTATATGGTCCTATTATACCGCATTTGATTGACTAATATTGGGAAGTTGTGAGAAATATATAGTAAGGAATAATAAATATTTAACCATTTCGATTAAAGCCTCTCTGAAATTTTTTTATTAAATTGTAGATAGTTATGTTAATATAACATCATAACTTAAATTAGGCCTAACGCTAGCTTAATGAAATCCCCTTAATAATCAGAACAAATCATCAAATATCTCACTAATTGAGCTGAAATCTAACCTTTCGCTGCCCTTACAAGACTACCATGTAAAAGGAACTTAATATAACAAGTTAAGAATAACTATGTAGGTAGACCTTAGAAATGTTGCTTCGTTTTGAAAAGTAATGGGTTTACGACTTTTATTTTATTCCTTATAACTGCAGCCCTTACAACCCATTCTTATACTGGGAGCTTATTATTAATAAGCACTATAAACAGACAATCAACTTGTCTAACTACTTTCAACAGACTTACTATTTTTAAAATGATACTTTTCATATAAAAGTACCAAATAAAAGTATCTGATATACTTGTATATAGTAACACAGATTACATAAAGTACATATAACATAACTAAAATATTCATATGACAAACTTGTTAAATTAGTTGATGAGAAGTTGTGTTAATAAAAGAAAGAGAAAACAAACAGTGGATTCTTTTAAATCAGCAGATGCTTGCATTTTTATATGAATGAGTTGAATTTTGAAAAAAACAAAGTTACAAATACAAACATAAATATAAATGAAAAATAAAATTAGAAAATAACCACAAAGTTCTAGTCAAAATAAAAAGCATTTTCGGATTTTATATCTCTCATATCATTACCACAATCTGGATATTTCATCCCTTTCACTTCCTTTTCAGTTCATATATATAGATATGTATATATATATGTATAAGAATTTTAAAACTAAATATTATGATGGTAGTTAAATTATTTTAATAGTTTTTAAAAGTATACTTTTATCATGCTTTTCTTTCAGTTTTCTTTCATTTGTTGGGGAAAAATTTTTTTATTTGAAATTTTCTGGAAAATTAAATGTCAACTTGAATACAAGTTTTTCTCATTTGCAAACAAAAATTCAGAAAAAACGAAACAAAGAAAGTAAAAAATTTTAAAAAAGAATAATTAAAAAATAATAACGATATAATGATTTAATTTAAAAATAAATTTGATGTGAAAATTAAAGTAAGGGACACAAAATTGATGATTTAATTTGAAATGAAAAACTAGAAAATTTAAAATAGTATTATTAGATATTTTTTGATGAGAATATGGAATCAGCAATTATAGTATTCTTTTAGAAAAATTAGAGTTAAAACACATTTTATAATTTTTCCCAATTAGCTCTTAATGAACTATCTTGGAAAATCAGAAAATTATAATTGTATTACAACATGGCTTCACAATCAGAGTAATAATCTTTTTCCATCTTATTTATAAATATTCTGGAAAAAGCTGCAAAACTTTGAAACCAAGTAAAGGAAAGGTATTAGAGTTGGATTCAAAGACAAAGTCATACTTTTTTCCAGAATAGGTACCTCTTAGAAGTTTAATTTTATTTTATTCCTAAATCGCATACAATGTAAATGGGAAGTTGAAACAACCTACCAACCTACCCCTTTAGTAATATTATAAGATATACTTCTGCAGAGAGGTTGTGAGCTATCAAGATAACGTCATCACATAACGCTACTTTATATCTCAGAGTTTCCGAATATAAAAGTTATTAGTGGCGATACCGCTAATGCTTTACATGCTTTACAAAATTTTCCTAAGATTTTGTAGTATTTTTTTTAAACCGTTATATTTTTCCTGCAACTGAAACCATTTTCTGTAGGGCATGATGGTGTCTTTAATATACATCTTGTTTCATCTCAAACGATGCTACCGTTTTTGACATATTGCAATTTCAAGTGAAAATTTAAAAAGAAAAAAAAAATATGCAAACTTTAAAAAAAACCACTAAAAGTATGACAGGGATAACAAAAACACCCTGTATTTATTATTATACCTTTAGAAAGTTCTATTTACACTATTTGCAACGCTATATAATAAGTATGGCGTATGTTGACAAATACTACTACATATTGTATATACAGCACTTCCTTCATAGTAAATACTATGATTTTAATTTTCTAATTTCTAAAGATTAAAATCACTCAATTTTTTACTCAACTTTGATTTAAAATGAAATTTTCACTCAAACTTTATACCCCTTAAAAATGTTAAGTCAGATCATTATAAATAATAACACGCATTACTTGAAATCAGAAGTTAGGACTTCAGATCTTTTAAATTCAAATTAATTACTTTTTTTAACAAAATAGCCCATCGAAGTTAAGCTTAAGTCTATTTTTAAAAAAAGTCTCAAGTGATTGAATTACAAACAAACTTATTTACATAATTCTTAATAAATTCCAATTTAATTCCATTATCTATAGATTAAAAACTTTTTTTGTATTATTTTGATAAATTTTAATACTTTCTAACTTTTTTTATGAATGACAATCTTCTGAATCAATTTAGATTATCTAAAAATAAAATTTGATTATCGAATTTTAAATAATCAAAAAACAACAACAAATATTTCTTAAAAAATCAAATTGATACCAAAATCCTAAAAGTATGAATTGAATAAAATAAGAAAAATTATCCTTTGAACTTGATAGACATACACACACATTGTATACAAAATAAAACTTATTTGACATTTAAATCACTATAGACAAAATGTGAAAGGAAAAGAAAACCAAATTGTATACCGAGCCTCAGCTATTTATTATGAATATAAAGAAGAGAAATGAATGGAAATGGAATGAAAAAATAAATGTCTGGACATTATTTTGTTTTTGTTTTTTTTTTTTTTTACTGTTATATTTTGTTGAAAAGAATCATTAAAATATAAATCCTTTTATTTATTTTTTTTTTGTTAGTCCTTTTTTAGTGAATTTAAAAAAAAAATTTTGAAAAAGTTTGAATGTTTAATTTCACTCTGTCCGCCCGTTCTTTCGTGTGTTGACAAAACTTTTAAGCCATTTTAAATAAAAAAATAAAATGTCAACTACGAATAGGAATTGAAACAAAAATTAATTTCATGAAAGGTTTTTTTTCTGAAGCCAAGCCCGTTACCGAGCGGCAGCTATCCACAGTTCCGAAAAAGCCTTATATTTAAACTGTTATAACAATAGTTTCATAAGGTATATTTTCAATCTGAAAACAATTTACAAGAAAACGGCAGCCATTTCACAGGCTTTTTTGATCTCTCATATTTTCTGAACGGTTAAAGCTATGATCTTGTAATTTAGGGTGAAGTTACGAGTACATCCATAGAAAAATTAATATGAGTTATTTTTTTTTGTGACGCTATTGTGTAGAGCTATAGGAATATAAGGGTTAAGAAATTGAAATTTTGTTACTTTTAAACGACTGTACCTTGAGTACCTAGTTAAACTTTTTTGAAGTAACATACAAAAATTAAAGTTGCAACATTATATTTTAACCTGTGTTAGGGTTTATTCTTAATGAAATAGGGCTTCCATAAAATGTTGGGGCTACCCTGAAAAGGGCTTTCCTGAAATTGAAGAAAGCCGGATCTCTTAGCCTTTAACCAGCTTTGCTTATTATAATAAAGTTCTAAGAAAAATTTCAAATTTTGGAGTAGGTCACAATTTAATTCTTTGAATCTGAAAAGTGTGGTCGGTAGAAGAGGGGCTTAGATCATTAAAAATTTCTATATTTATACTCAGAATAAATATTAGAGCCTTCCCTATTTATGGGCTTGTAGAACTTAAATTTTGGATAATTTGTTCTTTTTAATAACCAGGAACTTAAGCATTTATTTATATATTTCTAAGGTTTAATGTTAATATCAAAGCTCTAACGTCATCTTAACATATGTAAATATGCCTTGAGCAAGTACGTAAATAGAATTATGAAATATTTTTACTAAGTAAAATAAATTGAGATAGATGGTAACACTAATGTTAAACATATTGCTTTAAATGTCATAGTTGGCAGAACATATATTTAAGTCAGCCATATTGAATTGTTAGACAAAATTGTTAAAATTAAAGTTGTTAAAATTTTGATGAGCTCAATAAAGAAATAAAAAAAAAATAAATAAAAAAGCTCTAACGTCATATTTTGACACATGTTGACAGGTGTTTTTGATTGTATTGGGCTTATGTTCTAAGTCCGAATTTCATTATTATTCATAATTTACAATTAATTAATGAAATAAATAAATTATAATATTATCAATTTCTGTTTTATATATATATATTTTTTACTCAAAACTCAATATAAACCATTGTGTAATTTTGGAAATGTCCTTCTTTAAAAACCCTTTATTTTGTTTTCATCACTTGTTTTTTTTTTTGTATTCTTGGAAAAATAATTTTCTTAACAATTTTCTTTTCAAACATTTTAAAAAAAAAAAAAACTTTGATTTTTTTTTTCCTTTTTTTTAAATATGAAAATTTTTTCAAATGGAAGCGGCTGAAAAGAAAAGCTTTAGAATTTTCATATAGTCTTTTATTTGTTAGTTCTTGTTTTTTTTTTTAGATTTTTCCGAGTTAAAAGATAGACAGAAAACTTTTAAAGATTAAAATGGTCAGTCAACAACATCGAGAACAGAAATTGATTCTTGAATAGGACACTTATCATTTAACCATTTTTTTTTCATCTAACAAAATATTATAATCATATGTAAGATATTAAACATGGAAAAGTTTATGAATCTTTTTTCTGTTTTTATGGATTCACTATTATAACAGACAATCGTTGGGAGAAGATGATATTATATGATAATATAAAAGAATGTGTATATGGTAGGTACTAAAATATATTTTTAAGATATTGTTAAAAAAAATAAAACCAATTGTAGTTTATTTTTTTTTTTCTTCTATTTTTAAATTCTAAAAATCCTGATGAATTTTTGACCCTTCAAGGTTGATTTTATCATTTTGATTTTGATATTTTGTTTTTTTTTTTTTTTTTGCTTTTATGGACATCCCATCCTTTTATAACAGTTATTTATTCATTAGGTTTTTCTTTTATGTTTCATATATCTTCGAATACAGCAACATTTTAAATATGTAGTAGCTTTCGGATTTGGTTGATAATCTTGATTTTTGGTGAAATTGTTAAAGATATTATTAACAGTTACATGTTGTTTGTTTTTTTTTTTTGCTGGTTAAAAATGGCTATTGGAGAAAAATTTCAATTTAATGTGAAATATATAAAAAATGTGAAATAATGTTAGAAGTTTAAAAAATTTTTCAAATAAAGAAATGTAAATGTTTCCTCATTACTTCCTAATCCACTTTCACTTTAAATAAGTTTATGAATATTTATGTTATAGAGTTTATGAATATTGAATGGATCATATTAATTGAGTTGAGCTTGAAATATAATCTTCACTGAATGTTGATCATGCGGAGTTGATCATGCGGAGTAAAGTGAAGGTTTTATACTTTTAACTTCAAATAAAACATTATCATTATTAAGGTCTGGTATTTGGGATAACTTAATTTCCATGTTTGTTAAATTTTACATTTTTACATGGAATAAAACTTTATAAATTGTATTGGAAAACCATAAGTAGGAATTTAAAAAAGGTTCTTATGAATTCAATCAGACCAGTACTGCTGTAGGTAAAGTGGTAATCTTTCAAGTAGAAGGTCTTGGACTCAAACGTAGGTCAGGTCTAAGATTATAGTAAATGCAAAAAATTTAGCATTTATGAAGATGTTCCTAATCTTATATAATAACAGAGCTGGTAATTTTTAAGTACTAGTCAATTAAAAAAATACAGTTTTATTGGTAAAAAATTTATATATATAAAAGCGAAAATTAGTTTGTTTGTATGTAGCGAATGGAGTCCTAAACTACTTAGCCGATTAAAATGACAATTTGGATAGGTTCTCGGGTACGGAAAGCAATCCAGGGTTAAAAATTTTGCCATAACGGACCACTAAGCTGGGGTGCAAGCAATTAAACTTTTTTGTTTTAAATGAAAGCGGATTGACTGATTAATTTTAAATTTTCTACACATGATGTTACTTGAGAACTGATTTTACACTATTAACATACTTGAAATTAGTTAACCCATCTCGGCCCGTCGGTTGGTAAAAAAAATTTTGGAAGCAGTTTGGCTTTAATACATTTTTAAATTAACATTTACACCATGTGTAATTTTTGTGTAAACTTTTTTTAATAACATCAACTTAAAATAAAGCTATATTGAGAGGCGCAGCAACGCGGACGGTATTAGCTAGTACTAAATAAAATTCAAATACTGGTATTGGAAGAAATATGTATGTAAGTTAAAATACTGGCTGGTATTCAACAGTACGAAAGAAGAGAAAATACTTTTAGTAAATTTTAAAAAATGAAAATTATTTTGAGAAAGGTACTTAGAAGGCTCAAGATTTAAAATTAAAAATAATTTCATATTTATAATATTAAAAATTAATGGCTTCGAAAAGATTAACTTCAGTATTAATGCTACTGTTGTTTCGAAATGTTATTGTTTGTATTTCTTTTATAATAACACAACAAGAACAACTGATTCTTAGATAGAAAACATACCAAATCAGTAAATAGACTTTCTTACTACCCTATTGTATTGAATGCTTTAAAGTTATAAGCAAAACCATTGTTTTTGTTCATATCACCCATTATTTCTTCTACAGTAAAAAAATACAGTTATTAATTTTGTGTCCTTTAAATTACTATTAAAATTGGTTCGAAATTAGTTTCTTTTTTGTAAAAGAATTTTTTCAATATTTTGTAAACTCATATAGAGTCACAGCGGGAGATAAAAACTCTCACTCTCTTTAAAAAAAAAATTCGTGCATGCTTAATTACAAATTCTGGAAATAACTCTAATTTTAATTAATAACTACAATCATGATTTCAAATAAATTTTTTTTTAAATTTATTTTAGCAAACAACAGCATGTCCAATTATATTGATATTTCTTTAGTTACTAATTAAATTTTTATATATTTTCTTATATTGCATAATATACTAAAATATAATATATATTATATGAATCTGCATTAGATTTTAATATATATATTTAATAATTTGTCAGTAAGAAATTTTTTAAAATTTGCGATTTTTAAAGCTAAGTTTAACTAGATTTGAGTTTAATAATTAGAATTTACCATACGACCGGTGGTGTAGTGGGTAGCACGTCAGCTTTTCAAGCATAGCATTTAGGGTTTAAAGCCCTGGTCAGATAATGACTAATAAAAAAATATAATTTAAATCGTAATAGCTTATATCATAATATAGAATTTATAACTGCAAATGGAAAGGGGGTCTCACTCGCTTGATAAATAAATAAATTAAAATTTATCTGAAGATTTGGATAATTTTCATTATCGGCTTTATGATAATATTTTTTAATTCCTTCAATTCAATACAATCCTTCAAATTATAAACCCCTCATAAGCCGAATGCATGCTGAGTGAACCAATTGAAAAGAAGTGGATTAGTATGTAAAAAATTAGAATGAAATAAACCTAAGGGGTTTGGGATGAAATTATCAATCAGTCAGAATATGTAGGCTTTTAAATAACAACTGGAGAAGTACAGTAATAAGTGAATAAGGCCACAGGAAACTAGATGGACATCAGTCGTATTGAGTGATAATCTGTGGTGATCTGTCCTAAAAATATAATATCAGTTAAAATGTTGACTTCTTAAATTTAATTGATAATCCAGAAATTCCAAATAACTTCCACCATAATCCTAAATTCTTCCATATCCTTACCCCTGTAACCAAACTGTACATTTGTATCACAGGTTCCCTCCTAAAGTTTGGTTCAAAGAGGGTTTGGTTTTAACACCGCATGGTTTCAATGGGCGTCTTTTAAGCTTTCCATTCCCTCGTAAAAAAATATTAAACATGATCTTATCTTTCATAATGCTACCATCCAAACGTTCTTCTTGGTTTTTTTGTTTTTCAAAGCAAGGAGAGCCCAAAAACTGTATAACAGGTCAAAGAACTCTCAATTTATTCTGAGTTTAAAGTAAAATAATAAAATAGTTGAAAAAAAACAATTCTTGTGTCGCCATTTTATGTAACAAAATTTTTTTTTAAATTTATATTATTTTTAGAATTGACTTTTAATATGAAATTTTATTTGAATTTCTCTGCAGGTCCAATTTCTATAATACACTATTCAAATTTATACCAATTTAATTTCCTGTTTCTTTAATTTGTTTTAGGAACTTTACCTCACGTGGATGAACTTAGTAAAGCATTTCTTAAGTTGTCTTCGTTAAATGGTCCTTGATTCAAAATAATTCTACTTCCTGATTCACAGTGGTGGGTCTCTTTCTATCCAAATTAAATTGAATTTTTTAGTAAATCTGTTTTTAAAAAATCAATGGAAGCCATAATAAGAAACAAATTCAAAAAGCACTTCATCCTTATATATACACATGTGATTTTAATTTATAAGATTACAATTTAGAGGAACTATTAAATTTTCAGTTCATTGCTTCTTTAAATTTCTTTTTCTTCGGAAATCTTAATTTGCGAGGGTGTGTCCACTTTCAATTTAAAATCTAAAATTTATTTTATAAAAAAAATGTTCAATATAAATTTATTAAAAAAAAAAATTTAATATTTTTCTTTTGTTAAAAATTTCCGCAAAGACACCACAAAATAAATTACAAAGCTTTCATTTGATACAATGTTTCATTGTCCTGTTAATGGTGAACTGAATTCGAATTTGGGTGAACAATAGTTAAGGTCATTGCGTGAGAAAGAAATATTATTTCAATGTAATATGTTTCAAAAGGTTTTCTTTTAATTTTTTAAGGAAATAAAAGAAATATTTAATTTTTTGTATTTTTTTTTAATTTTTTTCTTATGGATTCAATTGGGATCAGCCCTAAAAGCATTGGACTACAATAGAACCAAAAATCTTTAAAGACGGAAATTGAATATTTTGTAATGCTTCCTTTTTTTTTAAATCTAAAATATTTTTCAGATTTATGTAACAGTTTCTATATTATTATAAGTACAATATAGATGGGAGGTAGTTCTTGCAGTTCCTCCTCAAAAATAATTAAAAAATAATTTATTGATTAAATTATTATAATAGATTTAAAGTACTTGAAATCTTAAATGTCAGAATCAGGATACAGTAGGTAGCTTTAAATTAATTTCTATATAAAATTTCTCTTTAATTTAATATCTTAAGATGTGTTTCTTAAATGTGTATCTTAAATTTAATTTCTAATTTCTTAGCGGTAAGTTTATATCTGAAGATATATATCTTAAATTTAATTTCAAAATTCTTAGCTTTAAGTTTATATCTGAGTCTTTAATTTCGGATTTCTTAGCGGTAAGTTTATATCTGAAGATATGTATCTTAAATTTAATTTCGAACTTCTCAGCGTTAAGTTTATATCTGAAGATATGCATCTTAAATCTGTATCTTAAATTTAATTTCGAATTTCTTGGCGTTAAGTATGTATCTTAAAATATTTGTATCTAAAATGCGTATCTTTAAGTTAATTTCGAATTTCTTGGCGTTAAGTATATATCTTAAGATATTATGTATCTAAAATGCGTATTTTTAAGATAAGTTCGAATTTATTAGTGCTAAAAATATCTTAAGATTTGTGTATATTAAATTTAATTTCGAATATCTTGGTTTTAAATAAATATCTTAAGATATGTGTATCTAAAATGCCTATCTTAAAGTTAATTTTGAATTACAATTTATAAGATACATTATTTAGTCTGATTAATTATAATATTACCCAAACTGACTTAAAGAAGTTGGTTTTTCTTCAATTCGTGCCTAGAATATTTAATAATATAGGAATTTTTTTTTTGCTAAATAAAAATGTTTTTGTTTTTATTATATCTATAGATACAGCAACTTTAATTATATAGGAATCGAATTAAAAAGTTAAATAATATTATTGTTATTTATTATTATTTATATCAGTTAATTTATCTAAGCCTACAGCTATTTTGATTAACACTATATATACATTAAAGTAATTTTTTTTTTTTTTTATTTCTATGAAAAAGTTTTAATTAGATTTTTAAATAAAGAATAGCTTTAGATACCTGTGTAGTATCTAAAGTATGATAAAATATCTGAATAATATTGTTTATTATTTTGTTTAATTTATATTCGAAAATTGCACCTCAAAGCATTTTAATGAAATTCAATATTAAATTTAATTTGATTAATTAATTAACTAACAGAATAATAGAAAAAATAGGAACGTTTCCAAATTTTTCTTATATACATATTGAATTAAAAATAAAACTCTAACAAAAACTTTCTAAACTTTTTTTTTTTAAAAAAGTATCTTAGGAGATTTAAAATATAAATTAAAGATAATACAGTATTAATTTCCTATAATGGAAAATCCTATTTAATCAAAAATACTTGTTATTCTGATATTATTGTATTATATTTATATTTGCAAAATTTTCCATTGACCTTTTATTTAACGATTAAAACGGATTATAACGGTTAAATATAAATGAAAATATCATTAATTTGCGTTGTTAAATATTCTCTCAATTCATATTCTATAATATTTGTATTTTTGCTATTAAATATTCTTCGGCGAATATTTTCCAAAATTGGATTCACATTTAATAACTACTAATTCAATATTCCGATGATAATTATACTTAAGGCTTTTTGAAAAAAATCTTTAGATTCAATGGAAAAATAAAATGAATACATTGTAGTTAATAAAACCGACGTTTCTATGGTAACAGTAAGTATTTTTTGGGACAATTGTGGTACATAACAGTTTGGTACGAAAGTTTAGGAGTTGCTTCCAAATAATAAAAAATATTTATATTGATTCAAGAGCAGACTTACATTAATTACGGTAGATTGCGATTACTTAACACCGATAGTCAAGATTATTTGATTACAATCATTACTTAAACTCAATCTTTCTGAATACATTTATTAGTAATCGAAAATAATCTATTATTTCTATTATTAATATAATAAAAATTTGGATCAATAAAAAATCTAAAAGTAATTGAAACTTCTTATTTTTCAATAAATGTTGATTGTAATATAATAATCTCAAATAATTGAAAATTAATGCAATTTATTGTAATGAAAGAAAAAGTAATCGAATATTAATTTAGATTACTTTTAAATTATGTTCAAGTAATCAAAAAATAATAAGTAATATAAATTAGAATATTTTATAATTTTGGTTAAAGAAATGGGTTAAACGAATCATATTATATCAGAATATGTCCTCAAAAAATATGATTACGATTACTAAGTAATGGTAACTTTTAAGTACTTGATTACAAAATTATTAGATTATTTTATAATTTTTATTAAAAATATTTAAATCATATTATTTCAGAAATTATCCCTAAAAAATATGATTACGATTACTAAGTAATAGTAACTTTCAAGTACTTGATTACAAAATAATAAATTATATTATTAGTTTAGAAATGTGATTCATTACTTTTGTAATCTTAACACATTTTCATAAAAACTTAAATAATTATTAATTAAAAACATAAGTTAATTATTCTATTATAATTATCTTATATTAAATAACTGCAAAAAAAATTTGATTACAATAGATTACGATTAATTAACATAGTCATAATCAAGAGTATTTGATTATCATAGTAACAGACATAGATAACTAACTGCTAAAACTATATAAGTACTCGATGTAATGTACGTTTTCCAAGTATTTGTTGAAAAATAGCAGAACCGAATAATACTTAATTGATTAATTAATTAATTAATCACTTTATAATCACTTTAGAACTGATTATAGAGTATAATAATATTTGTACTTCATTTACTTATATTAAAATACTAAGCTGCTCAAAAGTCTGAATTACTTTATAAATATGTTCGAATTCATTTTTTTTTTATTCAACTTTTTGTCTATCTAATATTTTAACGCATTTCCCTTTTCATTAGTAAGAAGCTCTTTGTAAGAAGCTCCTCTAATAATAATTTTAGAAAAAAAAACAGTCTTTAATGGTAATCCTGGTGAACAACAATTCTTTAGATAAGCCCATTTTAAAGAAATCCAAACTTTAACTGTTTTTACAGAATGAAAACTTATAATATCAGTTAAACCCTTAAGGTTCAAAATTTAATGAAATCTCTTATTTTTTTTTATTCAAATTGTTAGTTTTGTTGATTAATCAAAATACTTCAACACCAGTCCCATCAGCACCAACTATATACTATCTACCCTATTAACAGTATTAACTATCATTGCAATATCATATTCAAAGTAAAATTATACACCATCAATACAAAAACAGAAAATTTGTTTTTCTCTGTTTTTTTTTAATGAAAGAGTCAACAATATACCAGAAGAAAATTAATAGATAAGGACAGAGAGTAGGTGGTGGTGTTAAATATTGGAATATAAAACGAAAAATAAAAGTCGATAAGTTAATTGCCTAAGGGAAAACTGTATAATAGCAATGAGTTAATCAATGAAAAACAAAAACAATATTAGCCAACCGGCAAAATTAATTCACAAGTATAAAAAGTATACAATAGAAAACGGGACACACAGAAAAAGCACAAGTGAAAAACAGAAGTACGAGAATTGAAGATTAAAACGAATTAAATTTAATAGCATAAACAAATAAATATTAACATGAAGAATCGATAACACCATCAGAAGACAAAAGCAAAAATCATTCGGAATAAAATTAAGATAAGAATAGTTTTAGTGGTGATGCCTAGGTAGAAATTAAAATCCGGTTATGACTCATGAGTTAAAGAAAAAACGATTCACTTTGTATGTATTAACTATTTATTCTATATTTAATATATGCGGGTTAAAATACTATAAATATATACGTATAAATGATAATTCGTTTATCTCAATTACTTTTATTTTATTCAGACTTTTGTAAATGAATAAAAAGAAAATAATTATTAAACGATTCCTTAATAAAAGTTATATCCGGTCCATTTTAAGGTTTTCGAATAGGAACAATATTTGGAAGGGTACGAAAACTTTTTTTAACAGATGGGTACCCAAATAGTAATATCAAGATTTATAGGTAACATGTTAAAGTTGAATATGTTCTTATAAGACACTTATATTGTACTTCTAGTGAATATTTTAATCATATAAGAGCGAAAGAAGTTTGATAGAATGTGTATGTAAGGCTGATATAAGGGACAAAATTGATGTTGGCCTATAAGAACCTTGTCCGAGAATGAGTTCTTATAAAACACTTACATAATCATTTTGTCAAAAATTTTAGAGCAATATAAGTTTGATATAAGGTAACTATAAAACTGAATTGAGAGCCATATTTATGTAAGAATTTTATAGGACTGATCGCTTCCGAACTTCAGCTAAATAAACTATATAAATATACCATATAGTTTATCTAACCAATATGCACTTACAATATATACAATTCTGCTCACCAAATATTAGTTGGCTATAATTCTGTTCCATTTTAAAGCCTGAAAAGCATCATATCGTTTTGACACAAGCATCAAAAAATTATAACTTTACGGACCCCGAAAAATGTGTCATTAAAATCTTTTCTGACAACTTAAAATAACCGAATATGCATGTCGTTTTCAGTGTTTCCGTTGAAACAGTGTTCCGTAAATATATATTATATAATCAACTTAACGGAATTCATCTTTTTCTATTAAACTGTTAATACGGATAGCGGCATTATTTGTTGAGTTGGTCCTCAGGTATTTCATTTTATTTCTATTAATTCGAAGATCAATAAGATTTTATTTAAAGTGAGTACAAAAAGGTATACAAAATGTATCAAAAATATTCCAGTGTTCAACATGAATTAGTTTTAACTGTAAGCTAGCATTTGGCATTACTCACTGAATCAAATATTTCAATATTTACTTACAAAAATTTAGTACCATATTCTGCACATCATTACTTATATCATTGATTATCACATAATCATACCATAATATGATTGTATTCAAAACTAATTGTTAAATTAATAATATCCTTTAAATTTTCCAATTAAAAGAATTATAATAAAATCAATAGGAAAAGGATAAAGGATAATATTTGTATCTTTAAGATAATCAGTTGTAATCATTAAATTTTATTAAAATGTATTTACATAAGGGTAGATATGTGTATTTAATAAATTATATACGAGTGTGTATATAAACTATATGTATAGTTTATTTGTGTTTTGAAATAAGATTCCATTGTTAATAAGTTTTTATAAATAGGTATATATGGTGTTTATATCTTTAATATTTTTAAATACAATAAATAATTAAATTGCCAGTTTTTTTTTCGGTTTTGTTTTTCTTTTTATCTATAAATATTTTGAATATTTAGTAGATTGATATGCTACATTCTGTAAAACTGTTTATATTATCTATTAAATGCAACAATATTATTATAAGATGATTAAAAAATAGGTAATTATAATATTAATCTAAGAATCGTATATTTGTGATTTACTAACTTTAACTTTTGTAGCTGATATTTTCGAAATTATTTTAATTTTTTATTTATATATGGTGGGATTCATTAAAATTGTGACATAGTGACCAAAGTGAACATAGTTAGGATAATCAATAATTATTGAATATTTTGTATGCATCTATCATAGCCCATTGATATTTAAGATGGAGAACTTGACCATAAGCCAGACAGGACGCGGTCTTCGATGCAATATGGCATTGATTCTTTTCCAGCCCCAAGAGACCCAATACCTAGTCAGAAATATATATTTTGATATATAAATTAGGGCTGCAATATTTTTAAAGCTATGAAAAGGAACAATCAAGAATCACATCAGATAAAAATAATCAGGTCTATGACACATCAATTGAAAAGGTAACAAACTTAGACCTTGGCAGAGTCTTTGGAACAGATAACACGAAAACATAAAATACATAGATGGAAAATTAAACGAAGGAAGAAGATTGGTCGAAAGATTGCGAAATATCTGATATACCCTTAAGAACTAAAGACTTTCGAACTGAATATGTGAATTCATTACCAGCAACAAATCCACAGGCTTTTATAAACAAATGTCTCCTAACAATGTGTAAAACTTTTTTAAATTTGCAATATTTAAAGGAAAATCCGGCCAGGGTACAAATCCAAGAAAAAAATATATCAAAAAATATGTAAATATAATATACATAAATAGAAGAATTGGACACTTAATGAAACGATCAGATACTATGGTAACTAAGGCTCAACAATAGAAACATAAGATATGGTTAGACTGAACAACTACTGGATTAGAGAAACTGAGTAAAAATATTTCAGAAGTTTGTAAAATGCTACATGAAATAACTCCATAATGCAACCACTTACTAAAATAAAAATTAAATAATTCCCCGAATATTGAGATGTTATTTGGTATAAAATGACTCCCTAAACTCAAAATTAAATAATTCCCCAAATGAATGAAAAAAATTCACAATAAAATTAAATATTTCCCTAATTTATTATTACCTTATTAATTATGTAATAATTAAAAAGAAACAAGTATTTTGTGCTTATTTGGTATGTGCAATAAGATTAATTAAATGTTAATTAAATTGTTTTGACCCCAAAAATTGTTTTGTGGAAGTTAGTTCACTAAATTAGGTAGTTATTTCTAATACACACTTTTGGGAAATTATATCATTTTGATTTGGGAAGTTATTACATTGGGGCACCATTTCATGCAGCGTAAAATCCAAATCTTATGGTAAATAATTTTTTATTAAATTATAAAATGACTGACAGCTCAGTGGTTAAAGTGGCAGTTTTTCGACCAAAAAGTCTCGGGTTCAAACCCTGGTATATATCATAATGGTTTAATAAGAAGTCCAAATGTCAAATAGACAAAACATTATTATTATCAGGCAATATTTTCTATTGACTGGTACTACAAATAAATAAATAAATAAATTAAAGTATTTTGAAAATTTTTGAAAATACAACTGGTACCTTTAAATAAAATACCTTTAAAATACTTGTATCATCAACATGCGCTCTTATAAAATAGAAATTAAAAATTTTATTTCGAAAATTTCTGCTAAGGTTCCCTACAATTTTATTTTACAATTTTGTTGTTATCGTTTTTATTTTTTTTGTTTTTTTTTTTTTTATGTCTAGAATTTTTTTTGAACATTAAACGATTGATACAGCATAATATTTTATTACAACTCGTATATATATGTTTCTTTTTTACAAATTTCCGTTCATTTCCTACATAAAATTTTTCTCACATTTCCGTTAAACATGTCGTCGTCATTTTTGTTTTTCTTTGCGTGTTTTGTTTTTTTATTTTTTTTTTTTTAACATATTTTGCAATAAAATTCCAATTTAATTTACATTTAAATTGATAAAGAAAACGACATGTTTTTGAAAATTTGTACATACTTACAACAACAATTTTTTTTTTATTACATTCCATTTTCGTTGTGTCCTACAATAATAAAAAAAAAAAAAAAACAAAAAAAAATTACAAAACCAACAAATGAAAAAAAAGAATGAGACAACAATAATAAATATCGTAATAATGATACCAAGAGTATAAAAGAACAAAAAAAAAAAAGAAAGTTAATAGCTTCTTGTTTGGACAACAAATAAACGAAATAAGAGCCATCTAAATTCTAAACATTTCAAAAACTCAATTGACTATATAGTTTTTGTTGTTGTTTTTGTTTTTGTTGTTATTGCTCTTTTTTCTTATATATATTGTTCTTAATATTATTATTACCTCCTCAACCATATTAAATGTCATTTTGAGATGTTATAAAATGCCACTTAAGGCACTTTTTGATATGATGAAGTCATCTTATGTTATTTTTTCTTTAAAATTTTATTTTTGTTTTTTTGCATACATCTTAAATTAAAATGTACAAAATAATAAAACATGTTCGTCCATCAAACGGTCAGTTAATGAAACTGATTAATTAATAAAAATCCTTTCAGTCAGTAATTCAAATAAAATTAAGAAACATTGCATACTTATAGGATACATTTTTTAGTTGTCAATTAGATTTGTAAAATATTGCCAGGTGAATTGAAGAATTCTGGTATTCAGAGTGTCTATGAGCAAATCTAATCTATAACATAACTGTGGCGTACAACATTAGTCCAAGTTTAAATGGAAAAGTACGTAATTTCGAAAGAAAGTGGATAAGAATTTGTATTAATAAATAAAAAAAAAGTTGAGTCCGATTAAATATAATTTTTATTCTAATAAATATTTGTACAAGGAAATAAAATTTATGAGGATAGACAATTTTATTATAAAATTACTTATACTTAAAAACTTTAAAAAGTGCTTTGATATCAAATATATTTTACTACAATGAGGATTACATTAAGAAGACTTTGTTCACGGATTTTATAGTCCCTAGGCATTTCGTTTCCTTAGATCAATATGGAATTGCTTCAAACTTAGCTAGTAAATCTGCGTCGCCACCGGTCAAGATTTGTTAAAACTTAAATTTTATTCAACTGTTGTAAGACTATTAATGTTAATAACTCAGAACATTCTATTTCTCCACTTTAATGTAAAGCGTCATCGCCCTTATATTCCCGTTAGTCAAATCAAATCAGCAATGAGCGAAAATTACATTTTTTATCAGTTATTGTAGGTTACTTTAACAAAGTGTATTTTTTTAAATTCCTTAATTTTAATTCGAACTTATATTAAGATATAATTTTTAATTTTTCTTCATCAAGACATCATTGTCATACAAATGAGATTTTCCATGTATACGATTTTTGTTATTTTTTTCTTTTTTTAAATTTTCTTATATTTTAAAATGCCCGTTGGATATAAGAATTTATGTCCAAGTTATTTTTAAAGAATATTGAAAGTAAATTTCGAAAAATAAAGAATACAAAACTGTTTTACACTATTCAAGTAATTTTTAAAATTATTTAAATAGTGGATAACATTTAACAAAAGAAAAGAAGTTATACATATTACTTTTAACTTTAGAAAATGGCAGAACCTTCAAGTTGATAATTAAAATATAGAAAGAATGTTTATCTTTCATTATCAACTTGAATTTATATAAATTTATCATAAAATACGATTTGAAAGTCTTAATCTCCTGCATGGAGATTTGCCGTTCCGCAAAAAATAATGGGAAAGGTTTAGAAAAAATTTCAGTAAATATCTACTTAATTTCTGTGTCGTTGGCCATTCCTCATTCTGGCATTAAAGCACTCCAACCGAACTTTGTAATTCTTAAGTTCGTACATAATTAACAGTAAATATGTCAAAAATTGTATAAGGATCATAATATTAAGGATCATAACTAAAGAGAAAGAGCTATTGAAAATTTTAAATACGATATACATATGATTAGTGCAGTATGTCTCGTTGTATTGAAGGGTGTTTAAAATCAAATCGAAGAAACGCTAATTGGTTACTATGGTTACCTTTTAATTTTTGGGTTATGATTAAATGTTAAATTTTTGACTAAATTGGTAAAATAATATATTTTTAATACAAAAAAAGTTTGTGAATTAAAAATGTATTATGAAATCAGTCCCAAGCTTAATTATATAGCATTCTGTTTTGATATTTAAATTAATAGAAACATACATACTTGACAAAAGCATATAACCCCGATTTTACAACCAATGTAATATTTCTCATCCTCTCAAAACTTCCATATTCATAAATTATATTATTTTAGTTTTGAATGTGATGTTGTAAAAAAGTCCAAAAGATCCCAGTATCTCAAAAACTGACATACCTGAATCTTTAGATTATCCCACTTTGAATTCAGAACTTTTACAGTAAACCATTCTCATACGTGATAATATTTAAAGAAGAATAAACTTGATCAAATAGTTAGGTGGTGACACGAAGGAAATTTGATTTTAGTAAGTTAGAATCAGACATTCTAAAGTAGAAAACTAAACTCTATATATTTATAAAGTTCGTCATGGAGAACTTACTTTTGACCAAATCTATGATCCACTTATTGGACAGAATACTGTTAAACAGTTATATTCTGATATTTAATATATTAAATTAAATAATAATTACTACTAATTTTTTAAAAATCAATAATCTTTACATATAATATTATATACTAATGAGTAATGACTAATGGCATTAAAAATGATATAGAAATAAATATTCAATTACTAATTAGTGACTAATAAACAAAAAAATGCATACATAATATCTTTGTAGGACGTATATCAGTACAGTAATTATAAAATTTAAAATTTATGTAAATAAAATTAGTTTTTATACCCTACACCTATAGAATAGGTAAAGGGGTATATTAACTTTGGTATGGTGTTTGTAACCACCTAAAGGAAGCGAGCTAGATATGGAAAAGTATATATATTTCTGATCAGCGTGACCGCCTTAGTCGGTATAGCCATGTCCGTCCGTCCGTCCGTCCGTCCGTAGGCACGATAACTCAAAAAATAATGGAGCTATCTTGATGAAATTTTAACTGTAGGTTACTAGGACTGAAAGTACGGCGGGGATTGCATATGGGCGAAATCGGCCCATGGGTTCGGATTCTGGACCTTTTAATCGGTTTCAGGGCTAACGAACAAATATAAAAAATCACGATAACTCAACAACTAATGACGCTATCTTCATCAAATTTGTGCTGTAGGTTACTAGTAATGAAACTATTTCGGGAATTGCGTAAGGTCGGGATTGGACCATGGGTTCGGAACCTAGAACTTTTTGATCGAATTTAGGCCAAACGAGCATAATTCCGAAACCAATGAAGATAGAACCTCCAAATTTAGTATCAGGGTGTCCCTTCCTATTTCCTAAGTGTCTTGTGAATTTGGGTCCCATTGGAGTAGTGGGTCGGGGACCAGCCACACATTTCCGAAGACCTTAAAGCATATCTTTAAAATTAATAAAGATAACAACTTGAAAAAATGTAGAAGCTTCCAATTTGCCACAAGGGTGTTCTTTACTATCTCTTGCGTGTTCCCCTAATTTGGGATCAATTGGAGTGGTGGTTCTGTACCCCTCTCAGACCTCCCAAGTTTTAAAGACTTATAATCGAAATTACTAAAAATAGTTACTTAAAATTAGGATAGACCGTTCAAATTGTGTACAAGGGTTAACTAGTACTATAAGTACAGCGCGGACTATATAAGGGCGAAATCAGCCCAACGGTTCGGATTCCGGACCTTTTAATCGATGTCAGGGCTAAGGAACATATATAAAAAATCACGATAACTCAACAACTAATGAGGCTATCTTCATGAAATTTGTGCTGTAGGTTATTGGCAGCGAAACTACGGCGGTGATTACGTACGGTGAGGATTGGACAATGGGTTCGGAACTTAGAACTTTTTGATCGAATTTAGGCCAAACGAGCATAATTCCGAAACCAATGAAGATAGAACCTCCAAATTTGGTATCAGGGTGTCCCTTCCTATTTCGTAAGTGGCTTTGAAATTTGGGCCCCATTGGAGTAGTGGATCGGGGACCAGCCACTCAGTTCTTAGGCCCTTAAAGCATATTTTCGAAATTAATAAAGATAGTAACTTGAAACAAATGTAGAAGCTTCCAATTTGCCACAAGGGTGTTCTTTACTATTTCTTGCGTGCCCCCTTAATTTGGGATTAATTGGAGTGGTGGTTCAGAACCTCTCTTAGACCCCCCAATGTGTAAAAGCTTATCATCGAAATTAATAAAACTAGTAACTTAAAATTAAGATAGAGCGTTCCAATTGTGTACAAGGGTTAACTAGTATTGAAAGTATGACGGGACTGCATATGGGCGAAATCGTACCATAATTTCGGGTCCTGGAACCCTTGAAAAGTTCAAGGACTAACAAACATATATCTTACAAACACCATAACTCAAAAAATAATGCCGGTATTTTGATGAAATTTAACAGTAGGTTACTAGTAATGAAAGTACCATGGAAATTGGTTGTGGTCGAGTTTAATTTCGAAGCCAATGAATATATTTCCTATGTCCTATGTGTTTCCGAAATCTAGACTTAATTGTAGTGGTTCAGCTATGTTCAAAGGTACTTGCTGCATTTATGTAAAATTTATTTTTATATTTAAATGAATTATATGAAAAGGTGTAAATTTTTAATTGTATTTTAGAAATACATTTATTGCATATTTTGCGTTTATAAGCTTTTCTATTAGGTATATAAACTAACCATTTAAAATAATTGCAATTTTTAAAAATTTGGATTATTAAATATATTATGCTTTGATTATCACAAAATTTAATAATTAGAATTTTTTCATTTTGTAATTGAATTGGAATAAATATATTTTCATTTATTTCAAGTTTGTTTGTTTTTTAATATATTTAAATAGATAAATTAGTAAGAATTTGTAGTATTTTTTAATAGATAGGGTAATTAGAAAATGTTTTAGTATTATACAGTTAATTTGGTTAGCTATGTCTTACGATCAAATTAATAACAGCTTCTATGGTGTTAAAATGACTTATGGATATGTCCTTAAATTTGAACCAAATAGGTGTAGGGTATTTCTAAGTCGGTTGCACCGACTAACTGTTTCTTTACTTGTTTTAATATGAATTCCGATAATTTGGTATTTTTATATTTTCAAAGTTATTTTTACAAAAATTTTTTCAATATTTCGTTTCTGTGTGATGAATTGGAAACCAAGCAACAATTTTAATATTCTCATTAATTTTTAGCACATTTTTAAAAAAATATTGAAAAAAATATTGTATACAGATTCCTTCCGTCCGTACGTCCGTCTGTCCGTGTTTGGCAAAAATTTTACACAATTTGAAATAAAGAACATAAATTCTAACTGCGATTAGGTATTAGAAAATAAATAATTTCATTGACGAACTAATTTCTGTAGACAGCCTTAGAAAGTCCAAATAATCGAAAGCCCAATTATACGAATAGTATTTAAACGGCTTAAGTTAGAAATTTGAAATTTTGTTAGGTCCTTAGAAATTAGTGTTAGTAATTAAACAAAAAAAATATCTGACACCGACTGTTTAGGAGCTGTAAGAGTTTCAAAGCTTAGCTGTTTTTAAACACCAGTAGCTTAAGTACCAATCTAAAGTTTCTTAAGAATTATACAAAAATTAAGCCCAATTATTATATTGCAATAAATGTTAAAGGTTTTTCTTTGGTTTAAATCGCCTCCTTAAAATAGAAGAAAAGTCTCTCCAAAAATTTTGACCGAGGGCAGAGAGTGCTAGATCTTAAGGAACTCGGAAAAGCTGGCTCAAAGAATATCAGAATCCTACTTATTCAAGTTTATTTTGAACCAGAAATTTTCTATTTTTAAAAATTAGTAACTTAGTCGATATATACAATTTTCAATGTTAAACTTTAACATTGAAGCTCTAACATTATATTTCGGAACATAATAAAAGGTTTTATAAAATAAAGATCCCAGTCGTTATAAAATAAATTACGTTTAAACGGCTAGGTGCCACAGTGTTAGAATGCTAACCTTTCATGCATAAAACTTGGGGTCGAATCTTAGTGAAAATGGAAAAAACTTCCCTGGTTTTCGACTGAACTCAGCTACCATTCGCCATTGGGTTTAAATTAATAGCTTAATCAATAATTAATAATTACATATCTTTAATTAAAAATACATTAATATAACAATATAAAAATATGCAAAATATAAACAAATAATTTAATTGAATAATATAACTCACAGATATAAAATACCATATAACTCAAATACAAAAAAATTACAATATAAACAAAAATCAAACTGTATCTATTAAAAATCTGAGACTGTCATAAGGCCTAATACTATCTCATGTTTGAATTGTATGTGAAATTCATTAAGACCAATTTTAACACGAATATAATATGACCCTCTGGTCCAACATGTACCTATGGTATAGGCAGGCTTATTATTCTAACAGTTGAACAATTAGCACTTAAAAAAACAAAAATTGATCAATTTATTTATGTACATATATATTTAAAATTTTTTATTAAAAACTGAATAGCAAACATCGTACATTTTTGGATTTATGCTTTTTTTAAAAATATTTTTTTTAAATTTTTTAAAAAAACATGATATTCATATAAAAACAAATACTACTACTGTATCAAATAAGATATTAAATTAAAACACAAAAATATATTAAAATTTATTATTTTATTTTATAAATTTTATTTTATTATCTGATAATTATTTATTTATTTATTCATTTTTTTTGTACACATTTTTGTGGTAGAATATTTCAGTTGAATTCAATCAACTAACTTCTCATTGGTTTTAATATTATTTTTTTTTTGTGAAAAATTTAAGGTTATGTTTTTTGGGGTCAATTTACATTTACACTTATTTTATTATTATTTTCAATTGTTTTTTATTTTTTTTAATATAATATTTTATACTTAATTGTATATTTAATTTACATTTTCAATGATGCGTATAGAACTTTGACTGTTTGTTTTTATTTTTTGTGAATTTGATTTTTCAATTATTTTTGGCTTTATTTATAAATGTAATTGTGGGTAAATAAAAAACAAAATGAAGTAATAAACGATTTAGTTTTAAAAATTATTAACAATTCTATCAAAAATTATAGTTTACAATTTTTTGGTATATCGTATTTTTTCTGCTAAAAATTAAAACGGAAATCAAATTGGTTTTGCTTCTTTTTTTTCAAATTTTATCTATTTCCGTTTTAATTTTCATTAATTTTTGAAAAATTTTAATTTTAATTTATTATGGAATATAATATAATATATTTTAATTTATTTTTCCAGATTATTTTATGATTTATTAGAAGTTGTAATTTTATAAAAGGAATATTTTATTTGAATTATTAAAAGGAGATAATGAAGAACAGCTTATAAGATCTGGAAACTGAAAACGTGCAATCATTTTAGAAATTGCACAATAAATGGGACCCTTAGAGTCAATTTACGTTTACGATTACACATAATTTATATTTTCATGAAAAGAAAGTCCAAACTAAATTAGGCCTCAGTGGAGTAATAGTTTAGCATCTGAATTATTAACACAAATAAAGTAGGTTCAAAACCTGCGTAGCTCCCCTTGCATTAACATATAATATAAATATCTAATATGTAAATGTATATAAAATAATTGACATTTAAAGTTCAGTAAATAAAGTCTAGAATGGTCTTAGTAGCTTATTGAGTTAGTAATATTACTATATCTTACTAAATGTAATATTAAATACAAATATATGCTCAGAAAACTTTTAAGCATAAATTTGAAGAAATTTTTAAAGTTTTTCATTATGAATCTTATTAAGAAATTAACAAAAAAATATCAAAAATCTAATAAATGTTTAGTTACAACTTTTTTAGTTGATCTGTAAATTATTTGAAAACAAAAGATGAACCCAAAGCCATTTAAAAACTCCACATTATTTCAACCTGCAATATTTCTTTCGTCTATTCATTTAAGAATAATTTTAATATGGTAAAAATTGACCTGTAGAGAGTTTTGCACTTTATGAAACATTATATTTTTGGGGCCTCAGTGTGTTAGCGAATAAACACTTGGCTTACTAACCGAGGTGGCGGGAGTTCGATTCCCGTACGGGTCATAAATTTTTTAATTGAGAAAACTTATTGAAAAATTATTATATTACAAAAAATTAATTACAAATCCCCATGGTGACCAAAAGTAATCTAAAATATACAAATATATAATATGAACGAAAAAAATAATATTACATAGAAATTGATAGAAAGTATTGAAAGTAGGTGCACAACGAGCCGCAAGTTCTACATGTTAGGGCAGCACATGCTATCCCCCATAACAAAACATCAACAACAATTATTTTTTTTGAAATATCTTAATTAAGTTGAAAATTCTAATCTAATAATAATTTTTAATAAAAAATTTCTAAGAAAAAATTTCCAAATTTCCAAAATCTATCCCAAAAATTTTCAGTCACTGTGTACAAAATTTTCTGTTACCTAAATATTATTACATAATTTTCAATTATTTATATTTTTTTTAATCAAATTACAATTTTTATTTGAATTAAACCAATATGTTTATAATTAAAATAAATAAAAAAATCTTTTAAAAGTTTAACCCTCATTGCACTATGTGTGTCCATAAGACCACTAGCTTATTTGCCTTAAGTGATTAACTTAATATTTTTAACCTATTTTTTTGAGATTCTATGCATATACATATAACCCTCCTCCAACGTGGTACTTCTTCTTAGCGGAATTATTGCCATAACGCGTCACTTTTACAAACGAAATACATATGATCGATTAGAGATAGCTCTAACGATCTTTCCCATGTGGAAAATAAAAGAACCAATAAAAAGTATCGAAAAATTTTTAAATATGGCGAAGTGGTTGGAAGAATCCTTGATCTGTATAAACAGATCATCTGTATAATAAATAAAACAGTAAAAATATTTGGAAATAAACTATTTGTCAATCGGAAATCTTCAAAAAATCCTATTTTCCTATCAAGAAATTTATTAAGATTTACGATACAAGAGCAAACAGACTTCAATAATAGATTTTTTAAAAAAAAGTAATCATCGAAAGAGCATTCGAATCTAATATTGGATAGCTCCGACTTTGAATTAGCATGACCACAAACAAAATGTTCGAGACAGACATAAATCTATGAAGAAGAGTAAGATTTGTAGAAAGTTGTGGTTCTATTTTTGTTTTGATTTATTAAATCTTTTAATTTCAATACGTTAAATAGATTTGAATTTCCTTTTTTATTTTGTTTTGTTTTTGTTTAAATAAATGAAGTGTTATCAAATAATGTTGTTATGATTTTTCCAGACACTTTTGCGATCTGGAATCAAACTCTGATTTATGTATGGAGTTAATGCCTCCTACAATACGATTTCTTACAACGCGGCATTTTTTAGGAACCTATCTACCGCATTGTAGGAGAGTTTCCTGTATGTTAAACAGTCCAAATGTATTTGTCTATTCGTACAGTTAATAATGATAAATAGGATTAATAGGAGCATAGGAACTTAATAAGGTATCAGATAATTATATAGATATTATAAGGTATTATTAAAAATGTCTTAAATTGGATAATCTGTGAATAGAGCAGTAAACAGTCTGCAATATTCTGTTTTTTAGTATTTTTTAAACTGTTGTGCAATAAAGCCTTATTTCTTAAACACAACCTTTAAGGGTTAATAAACTGTAAAAAAGAAAAAAAAAATTTTATTATTTATACAAAATGTAACAAATATTTATGTAACAGATAGCCTCAGTTATGTAATTAATTTAGATAATTTGATGATCTACTAATGATCTGATGATATAAATTCCCACATTATTTAACACAATAATTGCTAGATATCTATAAATAATTAAAAAAAAATTAAAAAAAAAAATGGTATGTGGAAAGTTATTTAAACGAAAAAATGGTCAATATTTTTATTTTTATTAGTAACTATTTCTAAGTAACTATGGTATATTGGGTTGTGGTAATATATTTTAATTTTATAAATATTTGTCTATTTTATGAAAATAGCAGACAATTTTATTTTGTAAAAAAAATTTTAAATAAAAAGTATTATATTTAAATATATTTTTTTTTATGAACCGCTTATATGAAATTTAATAAGTGGTAGGTATTGTTTTCACACGAAAAATTGGACTCCAATATTTTTGAATATAAGCATTATTCCGGTGTGCGGAAACCTATTAAAAATGTTTTTTTTATGATGTCCGTCTGTGTGTATACACTAAGCCGTTGATTACTCGGTTGTAGCTATTGTATAAGATTATGAAATATGAGTGCACAAACGTTAACTTTGTGCGCCATCTATTATCTTACACGAGAGTTTTATGCAAATTTTTATTAAATCTTATTTTATATTACGATATAAACTATTACAATATAATTCTACAATTTTACGATATTTTTTTATAAGGTATGATCTAATCTAGGATCTTGAACCCGAGACCTTCCACATCAAAAGATGTGTCTTTACCACTACGCCATTGATCAGATTCCACGAATTTTGGTGTCCTTTAATTAAATTTAAAAATATTTAGTGAATTTTTTATCAGTTCAAATTTAAAATGTACATATTTTTTATACCCTACACCTATAGAATAGGTAAAGGGGTATATTAACTTTGGTATGGTGTTTGTAACCACCTAAAGGAAGCGAGCTAGATATGGAAAAGTATATATATTTGTGATCAGCGTGACCGCCTTAGTCGATATAGCCATGTCCGTCCGTCCGTCCGTCCGTCCGTCCGTAGGCACGATAACTCAAAAAATAATGGAGCTATCTTGATGAAATTTTAACTGTAGGTTACTAGGACTGAAAGTACGGCGGGGATTGCATATGGGCGAAATCGGCCCATGGGTTCGGATTCTGGACCTTTTAATCGGTTTCAGGGCTAACGAACAAATATAAAAAATCACGATAACTCAACAACTAATGACGCTATCTTCATCAAATTTGTGCTGTAGGTTACTAGTAATGAAACTACTTCGGGAATTGCGTAAGGTCGGGATTGGACCATGGGATCGGAACCTAGAACTTTTTGATCGAATTTAGGCCAAACGAGCATAATTCCGAAACCAATAAAGATAGAACCTCCAAATTTAGTATCAGGGTGTTCCTTCCTATTTCCTAAGTGTCTTGTGAATTTGGGTCCAATTGGAGTAGTGGGTCGGGGACCAGCCACACATTTCCGAAGACCTTAAAGCATATCTTTAAAATTAATAAAGATAACAACTTGAAAAAATGTAGATGCTTCCAATTTGCCACAAGGGTGTTCTTTACTATCTCTTGCGTGTTCCCCTAATTTGGGATCAATTGGAGTGGTGGTTCTGTACCCCTCTCAGACCTCCCAAGTTTTAAAGGCTTATAATCGAAATTACTAAAAATAGTTACTTAAAATTAGGATAGACCGTTCAAATTGTGTACAAGGGTTAACTAGTACTATAAGTACAGCGCGGACTATATAAGGGTGAAATCAGCCCAACGGTTCGGATTCCGGACCTTTTAATCGATGTCAGGGCTAAGGAACATATATAAAAAATCACGATAACTCAACAACTAATGAGGCTATCTTCATGAAATTTGTGCTGTAGGTTATTGGCAGCGAAACTACGGCGGTGATTACGTACGGTGAGGATTGGACAATGGGTTCGGAACTTAGAACTTTTTGATCGAATTTAGGCCAAACGAGCATAATTCCGAAACCAATGAAGATAGAACCTCCAAATTTGGTATCAGGGTGTCCCTTCCTATTTCGTAAGTGTCTTCGAAATTTGGGCCCCATTGGAGTAGTGGATCGGGGACCAGCCACTCAGTTCTTAAGCCCTTAAAGCATATTTTCGAAATTAATAAAGATAGTAACTTGAAACAAATGTAGAAGCTTCCAATTTGCCACAAGGGTGTTCTTTACTATTTCTTGCGTGCCCCCCTAATTTAGGATCAATTGGAGTGGTGGTTCAAAACCTCTCTTAGACCTCCCAATGTGTAAAAGCTTATCATCGAAGTTAATAAAACTAGTAACTTAAAATTAAGATAGAGCGTTCCAATTGTGTACAAGGGTTAACTAGTATTGAGAGTATGACGGGAACTGCATATGGGCAAAATCGTAACATGGTTTCGGGTCCTGGAACCCTTGAAAAGTTCAAGGACTAAAAAACATATATCTTACAAACACCATAACTCAAAAAATAATGCCGGTATTTTGATGAAATTTAACAGTAGGGGACTAGTAATGAAAGTACCATGGGAATTGGTTGTGGTCGAGTTTAATTTCGAAGCCAAAGAATATATTTCCTATGTCCTATGTGTCTCCGAAATCTAGACTTAATTGTAGTGGTTCAGCTATGTTCAAAGGTACTTGCTGCATTTATGTAAAATTTATTTTTATATTTAAATGAATTATATGAAAAGGTGTAAATTTTTAATTGTATTTTAGAAATACATTTATTGCATATTTTGCGTTTATAAGCTTTTCTATTAGGTATATAAACTAACCATTTAAAATAATTGCAATTTTTAAAAATTTGGATTATTAAATATATTATGCTTTGATTATCTTTTTATCACAAAATTTAATAATTAGAATTTTTTCATTTTGTAATTGAATTGGAATAAATATATTTTCATTTATTTCAAGTTTGTTTGTTTTTTAATATTTTTAAATAGATAAATTAGTAAGAATTTGTAGTATTTTTTAATAGATAGGGTAATTTGAAAATGTTTTTAGTATTATACAGTTAATTTGGTTAGCTATGTCTTACGATCAAATTAATAGCAGCTTCTATGGTGTTAAAATGACTTATGGATATGTCCTTAAATTTTAACCAAATAGGTGTAGGGTATTTCTAAGTCGGTTGCACCGACTGACTGTTTCTTTACTTGTTTTAAATTATGTAGAGGTATAAAAATTTTCAGATTTGCTCTGATGATTACGAATGGTTGATGACGCATTGCAAAATATAAACTGGAAATAAATTAACCTTTAATAGATTAAAAAATGTTTGTGTGTATGTATTGGAAACTTTACAAAAAACTTGTGGGGATATTTAACACTGCAAAGAGTTTCTTTGTCTTATAAATAAATACCGTCTCTGATAAGTCAGAAGTAGTGCAAAAGTACTACTGCACAACTGAATGGAAGTTCTTCTTTTCTACCGAATTACATATAAGTGGTGGGAATTCATCTGTTTGGCACTAATACATTGAAAGTTCTTATACTTCCTTTCAGCAATTTTCAGCGGTGAAGAAACTAGTTTTTCAGCACTTTTTCAGTAGTGAATAGAAGTAGTTCTTTTCAGCATTTTTTCACTACCTTTTCAGCAGTGAATGTAAGTAGTTTTCTCAGTCCTGTTTCAGTATCTTTTCTAATATTAATTTAAACCTGAAAATGGAACTCAAATAAAACTTAAATTATTGTGACATACTTTTGAAAACGAATTAAAAATAAAAAGTAATTTTAAATTAATTTTTGTAAAAATGAGTAAATTTATTAATTTTTATATTCCTAAGGAATTGGAAAGTCCTGGGAAATTAAATTTAGGAATTTTAACGTAAAAAATATTCTTTCCTAAAAATAACTTATTATCAAACATATTTGTCAAACATATGTGAATCAAAGGAGATTAAAATTTAGACTGGGGAGTATAAGAATAAGAACAAGCGTATATAAGTATAAGTACACAAATATAAATACCTTTTTTTAAATAAAAGAAGTTAAGTTGAAACAGTTGTTCTCCACACTTAACATTTCTCTAGCTTCCTTACTAAAATATTTTGACAAGATAGAACGCACTTTTCAAACACACATTGAATCACTCTTATGAAATTTTCGGTATGCAATTATTCTTCCAAACCTAAATATTACGATGATCACAAACATTTATCTCAGACAACATTAGAACTGAAATCTTTGTACTACACCAAGTCAAAATTTTACTCTGTGAAAAATCTAAGAGGATTAAAATTTGATTATGGAAACTTATTAGTTTTGAGAACTTTTAAAATTTAGGATCAAAGTATTGAACGTATCCACTATTCTGTTATCATATTTCATAATTTCTACCATCATTATATCTATTTATCTAAACGTAATTCCCGCCAAATTTTTATCGTTAAATCGTTATTACAACACCTGCAATAATTTTGAATAAAGGCATCCCTTCTCAGAAGATTACACATGCATTACTCTGTTATCATATATTTAAAAAGTCATATTATATCCATTTATCTAAAAGAACGTTTTTATAATTAAATATTTTTAACTATACTAAATATCTTAAATTTATATAATTTCTTATATATATTAAGATTTATTTTTTAAAAAATAATATTTTATATTCATTGGATTGACTATTATTATACGAGTATACGAAACAAATTATTACTGCAATATCAACAATTTAAACAAAAGCATATCTCATAGCAACAATTCTCTATGTAAAAGCAAAGCAACAACAACAACAGCACCAACAAAAAGGATATAAATATTTATCCTAAATTTTCATTTTCAAAAAAAAAATTCTACTTTTCATCGACACCAATAAGAAATTTACAAATATCTATTAAAATTTTTTTTTTTCTTTCTTTCTCAGGTATTTTTTGTATCTGTACTCTAAAACCTATTTACACAAAAAAAAACTTTGGAATTCTGAAAGTGTCCAAGAAATATTTTTTCAAAAAAAGCAATTTTTGTTTACTTAAAATTTTTTCACGTTACTGTAACGTGACCTACTAAAGTCCTAAAATACAAAAACAAAAGGACGAAGTTGAATTCCAAAAAATAAAAAAAAAAAAACAAAAAATGACCAAGACAGCAGGAAATGAACAATTCGAAAAATAAAAAACAAAACAAAAACTAGAAGGACAAAAAAAACGAATATTTTGACCAAAGTATTAAGCTTAATATCCTTAAAAAATAAAATCTTTTTCTTTTTTATTTTTATTATTTGGTATCCTTTAGATTTTAGAGAATATATCCTGGAAAATCCTTGTACATGATATATACAATAGTAAACAATTGATTGGATGTTCACGTACTTAATGCCATCAGTTAAGATTTTGAGAAGGATTTTATTTTATTTTGTATTTTTTGTTGTTGTTATTTTTTAATTCCCTTTATTAAATTCACAATTCAAAAATTCTATAAAACATTCTTTGGCTTATTTATTTTTTATTTTATTTGAATTGCTTAGATAATTTGTATTTTGTAGATATTTTTTTTTAAATGTCCTTTCTCTTTAACAGGTTTGTTGTTTTTTTTTTTTTTTTTTGGGTGTTATTTACCGTTATCTTATTCAGAATACTGAGAAAAATGTAGAATATAATATTTGTACTTCCATTATTTTACCTCGAACTTAAGTTTGATTTAAAAGTATTGTTTTTTAAGACATACATTACCATAGTGGAATTTAGAAGTTTTCTGAAATTTAAATGGTTTTCCCTTTTTTACACCCCTTTAAGGAGTACAGGGTATTTAACAAAAAAATTTCATTTGGCTTCTGTTACTTTAATCATTATTTTCAATAAGCCGTTCATTACTCAAATGTAGCTATTATGTAAAAATGTATGGACTTAAAAGATTGGCTTCTTAACTATTACACCATTGACCAAATAAATTAAAATATGGTTTATAACAATATTTTTATAACAATAAAGTGCAACGACTGGATTGTGCAGTATAAAAGATATATATTTTTATATTTAGGTTTCATTCTTCCTTTGCTACAATTCCTAATTCAGTTCAAAATAAACTTTTCAATAACAAGAGCACAAGACTAAGGAAATGTTTTAATTTAAGCTAATAACTCACAGATACACAAATAGCAGTCACGAAACAGCTTTCCGTCAAAATCGAAATATTTCAAATGATATTTGAGACTTTTTACTTTATTCCTCCAAATTTTTTTTCTGTATCCTCAACATACTTCTACAGGGTGGCGCAAAATGGCCGATATTCTTTAAACGTTTAATAACTTCTTAAATTTATTTATATTTTTATTTTTATTTCAGAATTTTGTAAAGAAAATTTGGGGAATTGCAAATGGAACAGTACACAAGAGAACAGCGATCAACAATTGTTGAATTTTATTTTGAAAATCAACGGTCAATTGTTTTGACGCAGTGTGCTTATCGTTGTTTTTTTAATGTGTGTACTGGACCTTCAGCATCAACCATAAACCGCCTGGTTGCAAATTTTCGACAACATGATACAGAAAGACACCTTCCATGTACCGGAAGACCACGTACGGTCCACACGGAAGAAAATATCCAACGTGTTGTGGATAGTGTGCAGGACAGTCCAGAAACATCAACAAGAAGACGTTTGGCACAACTAGGGCCACATTGCACATGTTCGCGTATAAGGTTAAGCTTGTGCAAGAATTGAAGCCGATAGACTACCAACAACGGCTTGATTACTGCATTTCAATTTTTTTTTCATTTTTTTTGGCCCCCACGTTCACCAGATTTAACAGCGCCAGACTGTTTTCTTTGGAGTTATTTGCCTAAAACAAAACATTCGCAGCGTAATTAAAGCCAGAACACCGGAAATTTTACATAAAGTTATGAAAAATGTACCGGAAAAGCACGAATGTGCGAAGCCGAAAATGGTCACCAGTTGCGGGATATAATTTTTCATACTTAAGCTAAATACTTCCGAATGAAGAATCATCTTATTCTTACTTAGCCTAGTAAGAAGTGAGTAAATAAGGACGATAAGCATTGAAATATTAATTTTTATTAAATTATTTGAAAGTTATATTTTAAAATTTATCATTTCCACTTAAGCCCCAAACACTATATTTTAAAAAACTTTACAATATCTACCACTGTAACTCGGAATACAATTTTTAGTACCCTATACTACAACTTTACACTTGTTCAATTAAAAACCAAAGAAAAACAAAAGTAGATCAACAAGAAAATTTAGTTTTGATTTATTTTTTGTGGTTGTCTTAGATATATACAAAGTATAGTGTGCCAACAAATAGATTTTGGTGACCTAATACTGATAAAGATGGATTAGATACTATTGATGATTCCAAAATGAAAAAAAAAAAAAAAAAAATTAATAAAAAAGAAAAGATTTTTGGCATCAATTGAAGCATAGGGGGAAACCACAAATAAAAAAAATTTTTAATTCAAATAAAACGAGGAAAAGTGTAGTAGAGTAGACTCTGTCAACTCTGGGATACCCGTATGACCGTAACATATACATTATATCATCCGGTTAATTACTTTTGACAAAATTTCAAACATTCAGCTTTATTAGGTGTAGAGTAATGCTCATATAAAAGAAGGATCGCAGCGTTGTATCGCTGCTACTCGAACCCTCTGTCGTAGACCAACCAAATTTTGCAGAAACTTTGGCCATTATACTAAACAATTTTTGGCAAAAATTCAAACACCCAGCTTTATTAGGTGGAGAGTAATGCTCATATAAAATAAGGAGTTGTATGGCAGCTACTCGAACCCTCTGCAGCAGACCAACCAAATTTTGCAGAAACTAAACAATTGGCCATTACACTAAACAATTGTTGGCAAAAATTCAGACACCCAGCTTCATTAGGTGGAGAGTAATACTCATATAAAATAAGAAGTTGTATGGCAGCAACTCGAACCCATTCCACTAGACCAACCAAATTTTGCAGAAACTTTGGCCATAAAACTAAACTACTTTTGGCAAAATTTCAGACACGCAGCTCTAATAGATACAGAGTAATGCTCATATAAAAAAAGAAGTTGTATGGCAGCTACCCGAACCCATGGACCAAAATGGCTGGATTAAAATAGCGATGACGGCTATTTCAAAAAAACGAATTTGCGAAAATTTCAAGATCCTAGATCCTTTAGTTTTTGAGTTATCGTGCGGACGGACAGACGGACGGACAGACGGACGGACGGACGGACAGACGGACGGACAGACGGACGGACGGACGGACGGACATACATAGCCAAATCGATTTATTTTTCGATTCTGATCCGATCCATACACTTGAGTCTATATCTACCCCCCCTCCTTCTCTGCGTCACAAACGTAATGGCAAATTTATTATACCCTTTGACTATATAGTCATACGGGTATAAAAAAGAAAATATTGGAAAACTCATCGAATTATTGGAATTTTATATGTATTTGTATTAAAAAGTTTTACAATTTTTCTAGAACTATTTTTTTTTTATTTACAAAATTTGTTTTGAACTCTTTACTGTATCATTAGTTGACATGATATTACTTGTACTTATTTTTGTTCTATATTTGCCACCTCACTCTGTTCTGTATTTATTGATGTTCGTAAAAATTTTTGGATGAATTCACGACCTAGTTTTTGGAAAATCTTTTAAAGAATAACGATTTTTTTTTTCTGCTACAAATAAGAAGTTTTTAAAGAAATGTTTTAAATGCAATCTTTCTTTTACCATAATTGGTTTGTGGTATACAGACCATTTGAAGGATAACTTTAAAATATAGATACTGGATGGTGTGAATAAAAGATTGTGAGAAAGATCAGAGAGCACTTTGCTGAGTGGAATAATCGAAAACAGTACACACTCCATTTGGTGTGAATTAAGATTTTAATCAAATTTACTTCTGCATGTCAACCTAATTTTAATAATTAGAGCCTGGAAATGTCAATTTTTCAAAACAAAGAATGCCTCCACTCAAAGTTTTCCAACGTGAAACAAGGAGTGCAACAGATGCTCATCCCTACTGCGTCGAATTGTTAAGATGGCGAAACACGGCCTATGGAAATTCGTTTGTTATGCGCATGTCGAGATTATGGAATCACATTCCGTCCAATGTGTTTCCTAAAGTTGGTAATTCGTATGTGTACGACCTAAATAAATTTAAGAAGAATATTAACATCTTTCTCCTAAATATCCCTCCAAATTTTCCCCATCCACCATAATCCAAAATTCCCAAATATCCTCCGACAATCCTAAAATCCTTTCATATCCCATCCCTGTAACCAAACTGTACATTTGTATCACAGGTTCCTTCCTAAAGTTTGGTTCAAAAAGGGTGTGGTTTTGGTGCGTTAAAATCGCACACTACCCAACGAAATACCGCAAAATTTCAATGGGTGGCTTTCGAGCGTTCCATTCCCTCGTAAAAAAAAAAAAAAAAAAAAAAAAGAAAACTTAGTATGGTTATAAATATTGCGATTCGTAATTTAAAAAAATTCAGATTCAAGCGTTTTCGAGATACAAATGATTTTCAATAATTGTACAAGTATGTTAATGTTTTATAACCAACCAATTTCTCCAAAATGTTTATGAAGAAACTCGTGGTGGTGCAAACCCAAAACTCAAGAAAACGAAAATTTTTTTGTGATATGTTGGAGACGCCAGATTTCGTTTCAGCTAGAGCATCTATCTTTTGGTGTTTTTAAGCCAGTATCGGGCTCTTATCCATTAAAAATGTTGTTTTATATTAGTTATATTCATTTTTAATAGATAAAATCCCGATGCCGGCCAAACATTGTTCAACAGGTTTGTTTGCGTCAGCACTAATTTAGTGGTGAATTTTGCAAACAATCCCTGGGTGCAATAAAGTATTAAAAACTGTTGTATTTGGATTTTCATTTGTAATGTTCCCCACCATTTTGGTGCTGGCATTATTATTACTATTATTATTATGGTTTACTTGATTTTAATTTTTTCTCATTTCAATATACTTCCTTTTTTTTAACTTTAATTACTGTGTATGTTCAATGTGTGATGCATGTTTTCTGAAATATTTCCGTCCTTTTCCGCCCGCAAGTTGTAGTCAATGGAGAAAAATTTTCTATTACAGTTTAGCAATATAAGAGGCTTAGCATGTAATTTCCAATCAGTTGAAACCCATCTTAACTCAGAAAAATCAGCTATACTTGCTTTAAGCGAGAAACAAGTTGTAAGTGATGATACTAATTATAATATCAACGCCTATACACCTGTTACGCTTTTCATCCCTCATCAAGGAGTTGCTTTATATATACGATCTAATGTTGCTTTCAACATCCTTCATGATCATCAGAGCTGGAACACGGTTTTCCATTATCTCTGGGTCAAAGTCCGTGTTGAAAATGCCTCAATATTTTTCTGTTTTTTTATATAGGTTCCTCCAAGCCAGCGAGCTGGAAATAGATTTGGAATTTGAAGAATTATCCGACACTATCAATAAAATTCTGAACAGAATCCTGAATGTGAGATAGATGTTGCTGGTGATTTTAATGTCCACAACAAAAACTAGCTCCATTTCTCAAGTCACAATGGTCCGGAAGGCAAACAGGTTGAACTATTTTCAAACTTATTTCAACTTTCTCAACTTGTAGAGAGCCCAACTCGAATTCCGAACACCTTTTGGACTTGTTTGGACGGACAAAAGTGTTTGACGTATATAACGCTAATGAAAAATTAATTGTTTCAAGAGCTCGTTTGAATGGATAATTAGTATATTGATTCTCTTGGGGTTACTGATACATAAAAGTGTAATAATTCCTTAATTTATAACTTTTTTCAAATAAAACCTTATACCTGCGATATTGGTATTCCCATATTGAAAAACCAATTTAAAAATCCTAAAAGCCTAAAAGTATGCAATTTGTTTTTTTAATAATAAATCATTCCAAAATCAAGTTTTTTAAAGAGCCTCGGTGGAGCAGTTTTTAAGTAGTTGGCGTATCAACCGAGGGAATGTAAATAATTTTCATTACAACTCCCCCTTATAATATAATAATATTATAACAATCAAGTAAGACCAAATCTTACTACAAGCATTTATTTCTATTATAATATTCATGCTTTATAAAATTTGATTATTTTTAAAGTGAATGCAACTTGAATCTGCGTTTTTATTACTTTAAACTTTTTTGCAAATATTTACTTATATAGACGAAAAATAAAACTTGTTTTTAAAATAACAGTTCTAAAATATGTAAACACGATTTATTTTTTTTTATAGTTTGTAGAGAATTTTTGGAAAAGTGCATGAAAACCGTTTAAATTTTTAGTTTTATTACTTTTGTTGAAACCGATTAAAAAAAAACCATTTTGTACCAATTTATAAACCTTTGAAATTGTATATGGGGTTTTTTGTTAGTAAATACGTGTAAAAGTTGATACTTTAAGTTCTTTTTTATAAAGGGATTTATTTTTTTTTTGTTATATTGGTGAAAATTCAATGATTTTATAATTGAGAACGTGATAAAACATCAAAGTGATGTTTTAAAACTGTTGTTATTATTAACACTGTTTCAGTTTTAAGTTTTAAATTGAAAAATATTGGTACGAGTATTGAAGTATTTTAAAAAAAATTCAAATTTAACAATTGAAACAAATAATGGCCGAAAAATATCATATTAGAACACAGGACTTCCATCACTAATTTAATAAAAAACACTAATTTAATAAAAGTAGTTTATTAATTGCAGTAGAATAGGGTAATTATATATTAAAGATATTGTATTAAATTAAAAACTTTGTTTAGAAGGTGTCGAAAAAAACGATCCATATTTCAAAAAAAGTATATTTTAAAAATTAAAATATTTTGTATAAACTTGTTAAAGTACACCACAGTTGTACAGCAGGTACTTGAGTTTGCTTTATCAAAACCATATAATTTCATAGGTCCCGGTTGATTTGTAGTTTTTGCTTTGAGTCATTATCTTGAACATAATTAGTTTGGCGAAGAAATTTCGTTTAATTTAAATTTAGCCTTAGTTCTGCAAATATAAAAAAAGAAGCTATGTGACTGAAATCCATCCTTTCAATTTTTATCTCAAAACTTTTGGTAATTACAGAAACCTATCGTTTAAAGACAAAAATACGGGAGGACATAACACACATAACTGGACATAACACACATAACTGTCTATTCGGGTAGAATCCATAAAAAACAGTCCCAAATGTAAAAGATATTTTTAAATACTTACGCTTAAAACTAGTAGGACTTGCATATATTGTAAATGAAATATGAGAAACACATTAAAAGGTTACCAACTATTAACAGCACAATATGGTTACTTTAATATTTCTACTTCCATAATAGCTATTAATAGTAAATTTGTAAATTAGTATATTTTCCCACAAAATTCGGTGCATAAATCATAAGTGTTTCTAATTATAAGGAAGTGTTCTTCACAAACCTTAAACTTAAACAAATCCATGCCTTAAACTTAAAAAACTTAAGATAAAAACATTTATGTGAATATCTTTGCTTGAATTAATTTAAAAAATTTATGTTTTGTTTAAGGGATTTTAAATGTTTGCATATTGTTAGGATTGCATATTGTTAGCAATGAATTATTCAAAAAAATCCTAAAATAGAAAAGACCTTCATTACAGCTGTTTTCCTTTTTCTCAAATTTGGAATGGTTTCTTTAACATATTGAATTATCCTTCTTGGGTGTACCTATAGCTTTAGTTAAAATTCTAAACTTTTTTTTTTTGGTATTTGAATATGGAATTCCTTAATTTATGAGAAAAGCTTCAGAGAAAGCACAGAAACCAAAAAAATTACTATAGATCGAAATATTTATTTATTTTTAATAATTATTGTAGAAAAAAATGATTTGTCTCTCCAATTGAACTCCAATTGACTGAAACTTCGCAGTTAATTTGAACCCCTAAAAGTATGCAAATCCTATTTTCAGCTGTAAATTATAGAAAAGAATCAGAAGCCATCCATTGAAACTTCACGCAGTAGGGAGTGATCTTAACACGCTAAAACCGCACTCTTTTGAAACCAAACTTTAGGATTGGACCTTTGATGCAAATGTTCAGTTTAATTTTGAGCATGAAAATTAAGAAAGGAAACTTTTAGAATTGGGACAATCGGAAAATTGGTAGGATAATGAGGAAAAAGATGTTATTATTCTTTTAAAATTCATTTTAGCAGTACACATACGAATTACTAAAATTAAAGAACATTCGGAACTTAAGTTTCTCAAACATCCTAATTTAAATTTATAGAATTTAGACACGCTTAATTTTAAGACATCAGTATAAATAAATTCCAAATTGAAAATTAGGGGTTGATTTAAATATGCCTTTTTAAAAGTTTTCAAATTCCCTTAATAGCCAGAATTCTACACAGAATATGCAGCATACACAGAAAACCACAGAATATGCTTTTTTATAGATTGAATAGTCAAATATGATTTCATTTATTAATTTACTCCTTGACTAAGACTACATTAAATTTATTTTATTATATTAAATTGCCTAATTCATTATTATATTCTTTTTCCTATTTCATTTTATGAGAAAGCGGATGTTCCAGGAGCTCCAATTCTATCATATATTTTGTTGTATTCATGTAAATGTTTTAAAAGTTGCACATAATTAGGTTATGAATTTAGTTTTAATTTCTTTTTAACTTAATAAAGCTTAAGATTGCAATCAAAAGTTACAAAGTAGCAAAGAAACCTTCTCATTATTTTCATTTTTAATTGAAATATTCTAGAAAAAGTAAATTTTGAGAATTTTCATTCATAAATCATTAAATAATTTTATCAACAAAATTCTATCTAATTTAATGAAAACTAAGACGGCTTTAAAAGTATTAAAAAAAGATTTTATTAATTTAATACAAAATTTAGCTTAAAGATACTCTTCAAACAGCTTTAATTTTATATTCGTCTGTTCTACTAATCTAAAGAACAAATTTATAATCTAATTGTTTAATAAAATAAAGCTTCCCATTTTTTTATAAATCTTAATCTAATACAAATTCTTGGAATGCTTTTTTTTTATTAAAAAAATATAAAATAGAAATTCTACCATATTATTTTTTAAATGAAAAATAAATCACTCATAAATCTGAACATCAGAATTTAATTGAGTGGAAATAATAAATATAATTTAATTCAATAGGCTTTCATCATTAAATTATAATAACGCCTTTAAGTACACAACTGATTTATATTATTCAATATTTTATTATTATGAAGTATCGATATTGTTTATTTTTTTAATTTATGAGAAGTGGTGGTATTGAAGAAATCTAGTTCCAGTTGTAATTCCCTTTTATTGACAATTATATTGTTGTATAATGAATAATTCAAGGGCATCAAAGCTTTTTAAGTAATTGTGGGTGGAATTGAGAAGTTTGCAATAAATTTTATAAAACCAATGTAATTGACATTGCAGCGGAGCAAGCACGTCTAAGGAACAATACATATAACATCGGAAATGTTCAAAAACTTACATGATCTGATGAAATTTTACTGGAGTGTTTAAGTGTTTCCCTTGTTTGGTTCTAAAATAGTTCCTCAAAAATAATGCATACTTGTATATTAGCTTATATTCATCATCATTTACTAAGCAAGTTTCAATTGTCAATTTTCAAAGCTTAGAATTTTATCTTAATCAAGTCCAAATGTTCTTAAGAAATTTATTTTCTAGAAGTAACAGAATTTGGTTATTTTTGAATATCATAATAGCAACTTTGGGACTACGGGGAAGCAGCTTTAAACTGAAAGCCTGCATGCAAGTGAATTTAAAGTTATAGCACATTTTTCTAATATAAAAGTGTCTGAAACAGGAAACATTTTTAAATTTTATTCAATATAAACATAAATGGAGTAATAGAGTTGGTGCAGAGGGCTTACAGAATTTTGAAATATACTACCAAAAAGCATCTTGTTAATGACTTAAACCAAATTAACCCGGTTTAACATTTGATTCTGAAGATACTGTGGTTTCTAAAAATTATTACTGATACAAAAATATAGCTATTCAATAAAACCCTCTATTTTTTTTAATAAGCGCTAACTGTTCAACTGTTAGGCTAAGTAGCCTGTATATACACTAGGGACATGTTGGAACAGGGTGTCATATTATATTTGTATTATTATAATTTATTTTAATGAATTCCAAATACAATTTAAACATGAGATAGTACTAGGCTTTATTACATGTAGAAATGTCTTAGATTTTCAATACATACAATTCTACTTTATATTTATTTATTTATTATTTATTTTTATTTTATTTAAGTTATATGGTATTCTTTATCTGTGAGTTTTATTAATTAAATTATTTTTCTATGTTTTGCATTTGTTTATATTGTTATTATAATGTATTTTTTATTAGAGAAACCAGAATAACAAATATTGATTGCTATTTATAAAAGACAGTAACGCTAGAAAATTTACTGCCTTGCCATCGAAATGTCATCCTAAGCAATAACAGACTCTATCTTTTTGATGTAGCGTTGCGTTAGGCGTTCTTGTATCAAATATTAAATGCTTGAATTTTCCATTGCACATAGAATTTTGTTTTAAATTGTGTATATATACAAAAATTTAAGAATTATTTTCTTCTCTCAAAACCCAAAAAAAAAATTAAAAAAAATGAGGAAGATTATAGTTGCCCTTGTCAACTTTTAGATACCCGTGCATACGCGGTATGGTGTATAAAATAAACCGTAAAAAAAAAAAAAATATATAAAAAAAAAAAGAAAACAAAAAAAATAAAATTAAAAAAACAAAAAAAAAAAAAAACAACACAAAAAAAATTTTAATTCATTGTCCCATAATATTAGCTTGAAAAAAAAAATTTTTAATTTATTATCCCATAAGTTTTGTTTAAACAAAAAAAAAACCAAAAAAAAAACCAAAGGAAAACCAAAAAAAAAAAAAAAAAAATAACCAAAAAAAAAAAAAATTAGCCCACCATAAAAGTCCGAGTGATGTTCAACTTTGCCAAGTAACTTGTCCTATTACTTTACCTGCCCAATTTTAATTTTAACCTCGTAGCTTCATTAGATTCACAGTTATTGAATCGAAAACTTTGTATGGCAGCCCCCGAAAATGGGGCCGTAACATTTTGAAATTTCATATGAATACTCGATTCATTATATAACAAACCGTGTGGAATTTTCATGCTCGTAGTATAATTAGTTTTGAAAAAATTTATATTGGTGCAAATAAGTTGTATGGCAGCCCCCGAAAATGGGGCCCTAACATTTTGAAACTTCATATAAGTGCTCGATTCATTATATAACTAACCGTGTGTAATTTTCATCCTCGTAGTATAATTAGTTTTGAAGAAATTCATATTGGTGCAAAGAAGTTGTATGGCAGCCCCCGGAAGATGGGGCCCTAACATTTTGAAACTTCATATTAGTGCTCGATTCATTATATAACTAACCGTGTGTAATTTTCATCCGCATAGTATAATTAGTTTTGAAGAAATTCATATTGGTGCAAAGAAGTTGTATGGAAGCCCCCCGAAAATGGGGCCCTAACATTTTGAAAATTCATATAAGTGCCGGAGTCATTATAAAACTAAATTTGTGTAATTTTCATCCTCGTGGTATAATTAGTTTTGAAGAAATTCATACTGGTGCAAAAAAGTTGTATGGCCTGAAGCCTTGGTCCGATTTTAACCAAAAACAATAGGGAACCTCAAGACTCTAGCCCTTAGAGGAATTTCAAGACTCTAGCCCTTTTAGTTTTTGAGTTATCGTGCTGACACACGGACGGACGGAAGGACGGACAGACACACATAGCTAGATCGACTAATTTTTCGATTCTGAGCCGATACGTACCCTTGACACTATATCTAGCTCGTCTAGATCGATGCATTACAAACGTAGGAGCAATTTTAATATACCCGATGTCATATATGTATGCACGGGTATAAAAAAAACCTTCAACCCTTTAAGTTAAAATTTTAAATTGTAATTTTTACTCTTAGAACAATTAAAAAGCTTCAAAACTTATGCATTGCTGGAGTTATTGTTCTGGAAATGCATTCTAACAATATACACAGGAAACAGAAAATCACTTGAGAACACCATTTATCAAGCATATTACATTATATACTTTATACAACAATTGTACATAAATATATTTATACGAATACACAACACAAAATACACTTAAAGTAAATATAAACAACAAAGTGTAGGGTTCCTGTATACAGAGTGAATAAAAGGAAGAGCGTGCAAAATAGTTCACTTCAAAGTATTGAAGTTTACATTGACACCCCAATAATTTTGTTAAAAATATGGAAATATACGCTTCGACTTCATCTTCTTTCCTTTTTTTGTTATTGTTTTTTAATTGAAGCAAAATAAAGTTTTTTTTTCATTTTGTTTTCTTCTAAAAGAATTTCCAGAAGAAAAACGACGTGATTTATAATAAACGAACAAATATTTATAAATTATTTTTAACCGAAAGGGGTTAAAATAATTGAATGGTATTTAAAAAAAAAAAAAGTTTTTCGTTCATAATTCAATTTACCTACGAATATTAATATTATATATACAGGATATACCGTTATATATTCATTAAAAACTATATTATTAAGATACACTTCCTTCAGGTTAAAATAATATTATAAAGTAGATATACTTCGAAGTTTATTATGAAATAATTCCTTTTAATAACAGGTGAAGTTAATTCACTTTGTAACTTCTATTCTAATACAATGAACTTTAAAAATTACTGAAATAGAAGTTATAATATTTTCAAAAGTATTTTGTGAGTTTTTTTAAGTTTTGGAATTTCTTTTTGAAGTTTTAGAAAAAGTTTCTACTCTTCCCATATCATAAAAAATTGTATATAATTTGACTGATCAATTAAGAAGGTTTTTTTGTCTTTCGTATTTTAATACTTAAGTGTTTAGAGGTTAATACGTAAGTTTAATCATTCGTTTTATACACAGTACAGCACAGAGGTGTGCATCTTTTTTGTGTTATTAAAGTGAATCAAAGTGATTTGGAATTTAGTAAATGGACTGAAGTGAAATAACTATTAAATTTCTTATTCATTAAAAAATGGCAGCCAAGAAAGGTGTAAGGATTTTTTTTTGTTACGAGAGAATGGAACGCTCGAAAGCCACCCTTTGAAACTGTGCGGTATTTCTTTGGGTGGGGTTCAACTTTAACGCACCAAAACCACATCCTTTTTGAACGAAACTTTAGGAAGGAACCTCTGATACAGATGTACAGTTTAGTTACAGGGATCGGAATATGGAAGGATTTTGGGGTTGTAGGGAGGCAATTTCGGGAATTTAGGATTATGGGGAATGAGAAAAATTTTGAGGAATATTGAGGAGAAAGATGTTAATATTCTTCTTCAATTTAATTAAGTCGCAGTACCAACTTTCGGAAACACATTGGACGGAATATGGTTCAATAGTATCAAAGAACGAATTTCCATAAGCCGTGGTATTATTGATTTAATTCATTACTAAAATTTCCTTATATGTTTGTGAAGTTTTCTTAGGTGATAAATACTTCCATGTAAATAAATTTCTAGGAAGATATTAAATTATTTATACATTTAATTCGGAAATAAATAAAAACTCAAATAAATAATTTTAAAATATCAAAATTTGAGCTGTCTTTTAAAAAGGTGATGCTAAAAACAACCTTTTTAAGTTTCAGCCAATCTCATGAATTTTACTTTGTGGTCAGTGGCAATTGCAAGTGATGATTTATTTTGTTATTTGAATTTAATACTATGCGTTTGTTTCTATCCATTTAAATGATTGGAGACTTGCCAACTTTTTCTTTACATTAGAATTCTTTGAGTTCCAATTGAATTCTTGTTTAACAAAATTTTAGAGTTTTCCATTGGCGTCTCCCATCAACTTCTTGCAGTTTTCCTTCAATTTACCTACAAAACTTTCATTTGATTTATTGTGCATGAAACGACGTTGATATAATATTTATCTAATTATATTATTGTCTACTATATGTCTATCGAAAGAATAAAGAAGCACAAATAGCTTTATAAATACAAGTAATCATAAAAATAAAAGTTATCTCTTAATTTTTAAATTAAATAAATTTTAAAAATTTTAAAACACAATTTTAAAAACCAAAAGGAAAAATGTATCTCTTCATCACAAACTACTTTTTGCGATCCTTAATATCTTCCTACCAATCATCATACTGTATCATCCCTAAAACCAAGAGCTCAAATTTTTAAGTTGGTTTTCAAAAAAAGCCATTTTAAATTTGAATAAAAAATTAAAGGAAAACCAGAAATCGCTGGATGAAAAAGTAAAATACAAATTCGTAGATTAAAAAAAAACCAGATTGTTTATATTAAATTTTGTTTTTATTATTATTATTATGAAAGGTGTTCCGACTAAATTATCGAAAGATAAATTGCTATAAAAATAAAAGCTAATCTTTTTTGCACATTACTGAAGGTTTTGTTATAATAGATGCTCTTTATTTAAGTCTTAGATACAAAGGTGCGAGCTCAATAAAATTCACTAATTATTTAGTAATTCACTATTTTATTATTATATATTCGCACGGTATTAAGAGGCTAAAATTTTCATTTGGCGAAAGAGGTGCATTTTATATATCTCTAAAATAATGACACATAATATCTGTAAGTGCCAAATATAAGTTTGATGAAGAAATTTAAAATGGTATATATTACGAGTATATTGGTACAGGTTGTCTCATTTGAGAACAGGGACATATATTAATTTTTTTAATGGTACTTTGAATATAAAAGTAAAAAATAATATACCAGCACTCTTATTTCTTAAGTTATGACAAACTAATGATTGCCTTTGGTATGGAAAAATTTTCAATTTCTTTTAAAAATGCAATTTATTAAAAAAAGAAAGATATTATTGAATTTAAAAAACATTTTAGTATATATTTTGGTTGCATTATTATTTCATTTTAAAAATTGTAGCAAAAATATTGGAATTTACTTTGTTCAAAGGTTTTCCTAAAGTCCATAAAACTAGAGAAAGTCTTTCTTAGTTGTAACAATTTTTTCTCACATAATATAATAAAATTTTAAGAAAAATTTTAGAGGAAGTCACAATTTAATTGCTTAGTAAAAGTTTGGGAGCCTTTCCCACTAAAAGATTATTAGGACTTAAAAATTTCCAACTTTTATAAACCCGTAACTTCCCAAAATTAAACTCAGTATGAAACACTATATAATTTTGAAAATATGCTATTTTAAAAACCCTTGGTTTTTTCATCATTTGGTATTTTTTTTTTTTTTTTATTCCTTTTTGACTCCTTTAAGGAGTATAGGTCTTTCACCTAGTTTATTTAAACTAGGCTTTAGTTTCTTTAATCATAATATTCACTAAGCCGTTTTTTACTCGGCTGTAGCTATTGTAGAAGGTTATGAAATATGAATGCACAAATGTTAACTTGTGCGCCATCTATAATCTTACACTAGAATTATTTATATACTTTTATTAAATCTTATTTTATATTACGATATAATTAAACAATTTTACGATATTTTTTTATTGGATATGATCTGATCGGGGTTTGAACCCAAGACCTTCCACATGAAAGGTGGCGTGTTTTCCACTACGCCATTGGTCATCACTTGTTTTTATTCAATAAAAAATATTTTTAATAGTATATTAATTTTTTACAAATATTATAAATTATTAACCCTGCTGCACTTTATCATACAAAAACAAATATACAAGATCATCAAAAGTCAAACAATAAAATGTCAAAACAAAATTCGATAAAAAAGTCAAGGATTAAGATTTTGTCCTTTAAAAAAGTTTTTTATTTTGTAACTAAAAAAACAAAATAAAAAAGTTTAAGTAAATCTTTTTCCATTATTTGTTAAGACATTATTTCATTGAATAAAGAAATCTGGTTTTTGCTTTTTTTTTTTTTTTATTTTCTTGAATTGACCCAAAAACACAGTCACTTATACCAAGGAGCAATACACTAGAGCAACCCTTTTATTTTTATTCATTTCTACAACAAAAAACAAATCGGAATTAAAAAAAAATGTTATTTTTGTTTTTCTTTTTGACTTTTTAAATTTTTTTTTTTTAATTTAACCTGAAGAATTCCTTTAAATCCTTTACAAAAAAAAAAAAAGAAAAAAGTTGAATGAATTTTCTTTTGTTTATCAAAATTTGGGTATTTTTAAAAGTTATTTTTTTTTATTTAGTTTAAGACTTAAACAATGTGAAAAAACAAATTCTTAAAATAATACACTGAAATGTAAACATTAAAAAAAAAAACACACACATATATACAAAAAAAAAATTGGTTGAATCATTTGAAGGACAGTCGATGTCCTTTAAATTGTTAAAAAAAAAAATAAAATATAACCAAAACAAATTAGAATCATGCCGACTTTTTTTTTGTTGTTATTGTTTTTTTTTATTTTTTTTTTTGAGGATTAAAAAAAAACCGAAATAACATTATATTTTTCTTAGTCCATACGGATTGTTAACGAATTGACTTCTTTATCTGATAAATTCACACAGTTTTTGTTATTTTTTAAGTTTTATATGTTTTTTGGTACAGTTGCGGTATAATAAATGTGAACAAAATTAAATCTCTCAAAATTTTATTTGCAAAATATATAGTTTCAAGGTTCTGTATTATTTAATTGAAAGCTGTAAAAAGCTTTTCCTTAAGCTTCTATAAAAAGCTTTTATAAAAATATCTGAATAGTAATAATTTTGGACTCTAATACAATTGCAAGGGGCAACATGACAAAAATCTCAGACTCAAAAGTCTGACGGATATTTATGACTCAAAAAATAAAACAAAAGGAAAGACTTATGACTTAATAAACTGCAATATTTTAAATTTGACAGTATCAAAACAATTAATTATTATCCTTTTGTCATATTCCCACTTTAAGGAAATGTTCTGATAATTAGCACAACACTTTGTTTAATGGATCTAAAGTTAATTCTATGAACCTGTGTTTAAATTTATATCAACCTAAACAATCAACATCAAAATTTCTAGAATTTTTTTTAAAGTTAGGGTACTATGCAAAGTGAATTTGTTTTTTAGATAGATCGACTTAATTCAAATTTGTACAAACCGCTTATATGAAATATAATAAGCGGTAGGTATTGTTTTCACATTAAAAATTAGTTTTGGACATCTTTGCATATATGCATAACTTTGGTGTGTAGAAACCCATAAAATATATTTTTTAACATAAAAAATGTCCGTCTGTATGTATGTATGTGCATATGTGTACAGCTTAAACGCATAATCGGAACACTTCAAAATTTCATATACAAATTTTTGATTGTGAATTGATAAGCTTTTGGAGAAAATCAGATAACCTCAAGAGGAACTTCCCTAAGGTTATTTGAATCTTTCAAAAATCTTGTTCGAAACTATTATAATATAACAGAATAACTAGTGACTTTAATTTAAATAAATATCTTACTAAATTACATACATTTATGTATAATAAAAAAATTTACACTTATTAAACGTTAGATATTTTGTTTTGATAAAATTTTGAAGTAAGGTTTTCCTGTAAAAGCGGTTGCTTCAGTCAGGGACGCAGTTTATATTGTTTTTTAAATTATTTCTGATTTGATTAAATGATTTTAAATGAAATATTTCTCAAAAATTGAGTTCTTTTAAATGTGGTTTCGGCTTAAAATTTTGATCTGCCATTCGAATCCTTGATTTATTTAAACATTAGAACCTTAAACATGCGCCTTCCATGTATGCCCTTAATCCTTTTCTAAACCTTTCAATGTAACTAATTAAAGTGAAAATTACAGTAAATTATTATTCCATGACTGTACAAAATTAATACGTTCATTTCTAAACTTTTTTCAAAATAAAAACAAACTTTTTTTCTGATTTAGAATACAAGCAAAAAAACAAAGCAGATTTTTGCTGATTTGGGGTTTGTTTTTAAACATAATGCTACTATTGTATAAGGTTTAAAAGTTTAATGAATCATTATGATTTAATGTCTGCTAATTGAAAAAGAAAATATTTTTGAATAAATAGGGATAGGATAATCCAAATATCTTAAATATCAGCAAGTATGAAAAAAAGGCCAAAAAAAGAAAGGTTATTACAATTTAATCATTGAATCTATACAATATATAATCTTATATATCTGATGAACAAGCCATTTTTTTTTTGAAAAATATCTTCAAATGAAAAATAAATATAATTGAAATATCAATGACCGTAAATAATATTATTAAGATTAACTCTGTGTTTTATGAGTTGGTTAAATTTGTTTGAAAATTTAAAAATAAAAAGTTAAACTGCTGGTAATGGAAAACCAACTTCCTGGCTAAAAGTGTTTGTGCATAGTCATTCTTAACTAACTGTTACACATTTGATTAGGATAATATTGCAATAGTTTATTATATTATATTATTACTATTTACAAGTGCATACAGTGCCTTTTGCAAATTGATGGACCCTTTTCCTTTCGTATGTATGCCAACACCATGCTGTTCTGTGTTAATATTATAAGTTATATTGTTTATCATTCATTTTATATTTTACATACATATTTGGTAACCATGGGGATTTGTAAAGATGAGTGTGGAGTAAACAGTGTCAAGTGCACTATAAGATACCAACACAAACTTTATATAAACATTATATCACTGGTCAACTATTTTTTCAAAATTTCAAAACTTACTAGAATCTGAGTTATGTAAAAAAATGTATAAGTTGTATAGCGACTATTTAAAATTCTTGCACTAGACAAACTCAATTTTAAACTACGTATTGCAAAATTTCAGGTACCAGGTTTTATTAGGTATAGATGCTTATATAAATATATAAGTTATATATAAGACACATTGACAGACACACATTAGCTCGATCTATCGCCTTAATCTTTAATACTTATCCGGTACTTACATTTAAGCATATACATAGCTCCCACCTTTGCAGCGTCGCAAATTTGCTATATACCCTTAGACTTACATTTATGCGGGTTTTAAAAATGGTTCTTTAATCCAAAACTTGTTAAATTATTGGTTCTATCTTTTCCTAAATGGAATAAAAATTTTCACTCTAAATAAGTCGTTAGTTAACCTTATTAGTATTCACTTTAAAAGCATCAAATTACCCATCAAATCAAAATATTCTTTATGCTGGAATTATACCCGATGCTGACGACTTCCTTTAAACGCTTATATTATGTATATATATATAAATTAAATCTACTTTGCCTTCGTTACAGATGTTACAGTTCCGTTGAGAGCAATCGATTATGCCTATTTTCGTGGTATTAATATATTATATTTAAGAAATTGAAGCTTCGCAGGATATACCGTTATATTTTGCTATATCGTTCAAATTAAGCTTAAAAATCATTATAGTTATACTGATTCAAGCAAATGACTCTAAAAATATAAAAAATACAGAGTACCCAATATTCTTTTGTTTCTTGTAGCTTTAAATAAAATGTGCTTTGTAGCTTTAAAAAAAAATTCAATAACAATGAAAACTTACAAAACATTTGAATTGTTATTGACATAATAGTTCAAAACTTTAATCTTAAATTTTATATCTAATGCTTTTTATTTAATTTGTAAGAATATTAGAACTATAATAGCTGTGTAATATAGATATTAACCACGTACTAAGTTCTATATCATTATTAAAGCACGAGTACATCATTGATATCATTTATATTTTGTTTTTCTGTTTTTTTTGTTGTGTTCCAAAATTAAGAATTTTATTAAATCTTAAGTTTATGAACTTGACCATCAGTTTGTATTTTGATTATTTGTTTTTGTTTGTTTTTTTTTTTAATAATGTTAAGTATGGGACAAAATATTATATTTTTCCATTTAAGTCATTATCTTGAGACGTGACCATCATTTAACTGGATGAAAAAAATCCAAAATTCATAACTGAGAGAAAAAACGCTATCATCAAAATGAAAGAATATAAAGTGTACATTTGTACGATATGATGGCATTGGAGTGAATTTATTTTTTTTATTTTTTTTGGAAAGTAGTAGACGATAAATATGAAATTATCTTATTATATAAAAATACAATATATGTACTATGTAGATGCTATTATATAAAATATATGTATAATATATTAAGTTAAGTTAAACGTGACTGCATGTTTTAACAAAAATATTTAAGTCCATAGAGAAGTCCTTTTATTTGAATTATCTGGTATAATATTGAGTGCCTTAAGTAGATTTTCGTAGTTTTTTTTTGATTTTTTTTTTAGATTTTAGTCTTGAATAATCAAAGTCTGAGAAAAAGTTGAATTTTTCGTCTCTTTATAACTTTTTAATAAAGGTCAATTTTTTTTTTTTGTTCCATAAATAAGATAAAATTGTAAGAATTTTTAATTCTTTCAAAAACTCATGAAAATTATAATATATATATATAATAAGTTGAGCTTTTTTTGTCATACATTTTAAATTTGAATACAGGATGTTCAGAAGTAGATAGACAGGAACCTAGAGAATTGAAGAATAAGGTTGTATATCTAATAATAGATAAGGCATTTCATTTTCAACTTTTGTTGTGATGCTTTTCAGCATTTGAGAAAATCATTTGATAATAAAATCGTAGACGCTCATTAGGTAAAGTTTAGTTACAAATGTGTAACGCTTTTTCTGAGTCCTAAGGCGAGTTTATGTTGGAGCTACGATAAGTGATAAGAGCATTGATAAGACCATAGCGTAAAAAATTATATGCATGATTTTGATAGAGGTGTTTGTATTGGGGCATCGGTTTGATCATCGATAAGCAATATAAATTTTCTATGCTAAGCTCTTATCGACGTTCTTATCACTAATCGCAGCTTCAATATAAACGCAACCTTACAAAAGATTTCTTAAATATACTAAAATTATAACAATTTTTAAATATTATTATTTTACAGTTATTTGTACCCTCGTGTTAACAAGCTTTTAGGATTAGGATATAAAGTTAATATTGCAGTTTTCAAAAATATGTTACTGTCAAAATATATGTCAAGCTTCATATTTTCTATGGGCGAATCTTCTTTTGGAGAAGATCTTCTTTTTTCGGTTCTCTCTGTAAAAAAAAAAAATGAATAAAAATTTCTCAGATCTCACAGAGTTGTCAAAATGTAGTTGTAACTTAAATTCAATTAAATAATTATACAATAAGAGGTACACCTAATTACATTAAATTTACCCAAAATTTTTTAGATTAGAATCAAATGGAAATAGGTTTTATATTTATTTTCAATATAAAAAAAATTGATATTTATCGATACCAAATTTTACACAACCCTTGTTTAATTTTAAATAACATTATCAATTAATATCGACTTGTACTTAATTTTCTAATATCAAGAAAAACCGTTTGTAAATTATATTAATTTATACATATTACTTAATATTTCTAGCTTACCACCATTATCATCATCATCATATATGTATATTAACCGGCTTATTCGGTTACAAAATATCCGGTCGCGGCTAAATTTTTTGTTTGTAAATATAAAGAATAATTTGAGTGTGAAAATCATTCGAATTTTAAAAGAGCGACTAGTCTAAAAGCTTAATAATCCAGTTGATAATTAAATTTATGATCCAGGAACTTTTCTTAACCAGTTTTTAATAATTTCAATTTAGGGGCACCTTGTATATACATTTATATTACTATAAATCTATAGTTTGTAGTTAAGATCAATGAACGTTACTATTTAAATTTTTTTAAGAATTCTTAAAAGAAGAACAGTTACATATTATATTTAAAACATATATTAAATTTAATTTGGAATTTTGTATTTTTTTTTAGTTCAAAGTTTTAATGAGGAATAATACGAGTATTATTTAAAATTAAACTGAAATATTTTGTATTCGTATATAAGATTTTAATATTAGTTTCATATTTAAAGGGGTTTCTTAAGACGTTATATTATATGTATATTATTATAATATTATATAATAAAATAAAAAAAAACTAAATGGAAAAATCTTTTATACATTATATTGAAACATACTTTTTTTATTGAGAATCAAAACTAGGTCATTTAAAAAACTTGATATCCTATATTAGACTTGACTGGGACATTTTTATAATATTTGTATTATACTTTTCAAAAGAACATTAATGAAAATTGGAAGAATACAATATTAATTTTAATGAATGTTCCTTAGACTGTAAATTATTATAAATTATATAGAAATATGGTTTATATAATTTAAAAAACAAGTTCCGTTATTCCGTACAAATAACCAAACAAATAATGTCGTATATAATTGTCTAAAAGCGTATAATGAGCTGCCAGAAAATTTTAAACGGATTGAAAATCTACCTAAGTTTAAATCAATGATTAGAACATTTGTGTTGCAAAGTTAGCATCTTGGATTGAATGTGTTTTGTTGTTAGGGAGAATTAAATGAATTTAATTCAATAACTTGATGAATTGTTTATTATATTAATTACTTATGTTAAATACTTAAAACTACTTTAATTTTATAACTTTTGTTAAAGGGAATGTTATTGGTTTTTTTTTTTTTCTTTTTTGTTATGTTTTTGTTTTATTTTTATTAAATATAAGAGAAAAAAAAAAAAAAAAAAAAAAAAAAAAAATTAATATAGTCTTTATACTTTTGATTTTAATTTTGTGCAGGAACTCGTTAAAGAGATTCCTAAATTTTGAATTTAAGGACCATATAGCCCAGGCCACGGTCCAAGTAGCTAATTTAATGTTTATATTATTTATTTAAATTTTAATTACTTATAATAAAGAAAAAAAAAAAAAAAAAAAAGGTTGTTTAAGATTTTAAAGTTTTATAGTTTTTAGCACATTTTCAAAAAATTCACTCTGTCCGTCCGTCCGTCCCTTTTTACCTACGATTGACAAAAAAATATCAGGAATGGATAGGTGTTGCAATAAAAATAATTTAATATTCAAACTTTTTTTTGTAGCACCCCCCGTTACGGAGCTACAGCCCCACAAATTCGAAAAAAGCCCTATATTTAAACAGTTATAATTAGAGTTCTATAAGGTATATCTCCAACCTGAAAACGGTAACAGACAGCTGCTTTTATAAGCTTTACAAGTTTTTAAAAGCCAATTGTATAGGGTTACCATACGGTACTAAAATTTACCGTTATTCAAAACTAAGTTTTACAAAATTTTTGATCCCTCATAACTTCGGAACGGCTAAATCTAGAAACTTTGGGAGAAGTTAGATCCTTAGAAATAAGTAAGAGTCAGTCAACAAAATTTTTTTGTCACGGCCCCTCTTTAGGAGCTGTAAGGGGTCGAAAATTGAAATTTTGCTTAAATTTTACCTTTTAAACACCTATAACTTGAATACCTGTCAAAATTTTTTTTTATTTGTATACAAAATTGAAAGCTCAAAAACGAAAGTTTCAATTAGTGTCAAAGGTTTTTCTTAATTTTGACTTTGTCCGTCCGTCCGTCCGTCCGTATGTTTACAAAAACTTTTACACCGTTTGAAATAGAATAAAGAAATTTTAACCACGGGTAGATATTACAAAAAAATTAATTTCGTAGAAGAATTTTTTTCTGTAGCCCTACCCGTTACGGAGCTACAGCCCCCCAAAGTTGGAAAAAGCCCTATTTTTAAATTATTATAACAAGAGTTTTGTTCAGTGTATTTTCAATCTGGAAACGGCAAATGATAGCTGGTTTCATAAACTTTATAAATTTTTACAAGGCAAATGTTTAGGGTTGCCATACGGTACTAAAATTTACCATTAAGCTAAACTCAACTTTTGCAAAATTTTTGGCCCCATATATCTTCTAAACGGTTCAACCTAGGCTCTTGATATTTTGGGAGAAGTTAGGTCCTCCAAAATTAATAGGAAGCGGTTAACAAAATTTTTTTGTCACGTCCCCTGTTTAGGAGCTATAAGGGCTCGAAAATTGAAATTTTGCTATTTTCAACCACCTGTAAATTTAACACCTGTTCAAATTTTTTTTTACAAATATGCAAAATTTACAGCTGCAGCATTATATTTCAACATTCGTTAAAGGTTTTTCTTAAATTTGAAAGGGTCTCTTTAAATTGAAGAAATTGTTTCTTAGTCTTAACAATTTTTGTTAGATAATAATATTCTAGGTAAAATTCCAAATTTTGTTGAAGTTCCAAATTGATTTCCTAGAACCGGAAAAAAATGGAATGGTGAACACAGGAGGGGGGTGAGCAGATCCATCATAAGTTTGCTAAACAAAAATTTGGGAACCTTCTCCATTGAAGGGCTACTAGGTCTTCAAAATTAAAACTTTTATGTTCTTATAAAACAGTAACTTATTCACCAGTGTGAGTTTTTCCAAAATTAAACGTTAACATTGAAGCTCCAACATTATATTTTGCATTTATTAACAGGTTTTCTTGAATGCATTGGGGTTGTACTCTAAGTATTTCACTATTAGTCATATAATTAATTATTAAGGAAATAACAAAATTATAATATTATCATAATATATATTTTTATAAAAATAAATGATAAAATACTCAGTAAGAAACCGTATATAATTTGGAAAATGTGCTTTTTAAAAACCCTTGGTTTTTTTCCCTCACTTGTTTAAATTGATATTGATATTAAATTTAAATACAAATATATTGTTTTGGTTTTAAATTTTTATATAATTATTCCTATTCCTTGAAAAAATCTAATTTTAATATCTTCTATTATACAAAATTATTATTATACTTCTTTATACAAAACTAAACGAACAACAACATGGATTCAGAAAAGGTCGTTCCACAACAACAAACCTTTTAGTTTACACTTCTGAAATCCTTAATGAAATGGAAAATGGGCACCAAGTTGATGCTATCTACACGGACTTCAGCAAAGCATTCGATCGTATTGATCACAAAATACTACTTAACAAAATTGCAGCCTTAGGAATTTCCGGCCCTTTTCTTTATTGGATATTTTCCTATATTACAAATAGGACGCAAAATATCAAATTTCAAGGATTTTTCTCGGACTCAATCAATGTTACATCAGGAGTACCGCAAGGTAGCCACTTGGGTCCACTCTTGTTTAATATATTCATTTCCGATCTTTCTAGTAAACTTTCCGGTGTGTCACATGTTGCATTTGCTGATGATCTCAAGATTTATCATGTAATTAAAAAGAGTTCCGATGTTGGACTACTTCAGACAAATCTCAATAGTCTGCAAGAATGGTGCTTCTCTAATAAGTTAGAACTAAACATTGAAAAATGCAAGGTTATAAGTTTTACACGTAAGAGATCTACCATTACTTTCGATTATAAAATTAATAATGTAAACCTTGAAAGAGTTAAAAATATTACCGACTTAGGGATCCTTTTGGATGATAAACTGAACTTCCATCTTCATTATGAGTATACAATTTCTAGGGCAAACAAAATGCTCGGGTTCATAAAAAGAAGAGCTAAAGAATTCAGTAACATCGCTGTAACTAGAGCTCTTTATTGCTCCTTAGTACGATCTATTCTTGAATATGGTAACATTGTGTGGGATCCCGCATTTCAAATACATTCTGATAGAATAGAATCTGTGCAAAAGCAATTTCTTTTATTTGCTTTGAGAAATCAATATAATCCTAGAGATTATTCAATTCTGCCTAGCTATCTCGTAAGACTTAAATCATTAAATATCTTAACTTTATCCTCACGCAGGCAAATTTTTTCTTCTTGCTTTACTTTTGACGTCTTAAGAAAAAACATAGACGTTCAGTTTTTAGCAGATAATTTTAAAATAAATAATGGGGGCAGAAATACGAGAAGCGCTAAATATTTAGTTGAAAATACTCATAGAACTGAATATGGAAAAAATGAACCAATAAACAGATGTTGCATTACATTCAATAAACACAGTCATCTTTTTTCAACACAAATTTCTAGATACACTTTTAAACGTAAATTAAAATTAAAATTTCTTAATGACCTACGACAATAATTTTAACCTTCAATATATTGTACTCATATTACACTTCAAGTTCACATAATTTTATAATTCTATAATTTAGTTATTTTTGTTTTTTTTTTTTACTTTGTAAATTCATTTTAACTGTGTTTTCGCTATGTATGCATTTTTTACAATCAACAAAAAAAAATAAATAAATAAACTTTTGATTTTTATGTATGTAAAGTTATGTTTTGTAATCAAATTTCATGTTAATTTTAAGTTATAGCTATAAGAATTTTTTGTAAAAACCTTGTTTTGGTTCAAAATAAAATAAAAAAAAATATTAATATAATGTTGTATTTTTAATAATTTTCATTCGTTTCACCTCGTTATTACGTTTACAACTGTGTCTAGATTTTTAATCTAATTTTTGAACTCATTATAAATCTTAACTGCGAAAGTGCAAATTCTAAGTTATTTCAACATACTCTTAATAAAATTTTAAAAATTCTCGGTAATAGGTAAGTTCTTAGATATTAACCCCAATGCACTCAAGGAAACCTGTTAATAAGTGCGGAAAATAATGTTGCATCTTCAATGTTAACGTTTAATTTTGGAAAAAACTTACACCGGTGAATAAGTTACTGTTTTATACAAACATAAAAGTTTTAATTTTTGAGACCTAGTAGCCCTTCAATGGGGAAGGTTCCCAAATTTTTGCTTAGCAAACTTATGATTCGAGCCCTTATAGCTCCTAAACAGGTGGCTTGAAAAAAAAATTTTGTACCGTTGGTGAAGCTTGTACCGTTCAAAAGATATGTGTGGCCGAAAATTATGCAAAAATTGAGTTTTGCAAAATTGTAAATTTTAGTACCGTATGGCAACCCTAAACATTTGCTCTTAATTATTTATAAAGCTTATAATACCAGCTATCTTTTTCCGTTTTTAGATTGAAAATATACCCAACAGAACTCTTGTTATAACAATTTAAAAATAGGGCTTTTTCCAACTTTGGGGGGCTGTAGCTCCGTAACGGATGGAGCTACAGAAAAAAATTCTTCTACGAAATTACTTTTTTCGTAATATCTACCCGTGGTTAAAATTTCTTAACTCTATTTCAAACGGTGTAAAAGTTTTTGTAAACATACGGACAGACAGACAGACGGACGGACAGAGTGAAACTATATTGGCTCATTTTTACAAAACTTTTTGAAAATTTGTTAAAAAGGAGTTATAGATGGTATAATGGCTTCCTTGGATTTAAGTCTGAACGATTTAAAGTATAATGTGATAGTAACCCCAAATTAGCATACCTAATTCAAGATTGGAAGCATTATTTAGTTTACCAAGTTTTCTTACATCAAAAGATGTTCAGGATTTCCTTAATCAGTTTAATTTAATGTCATCATAATTTTCTAATAATGAAACATTGCGTTTGTATAACTCAAGTGTCACAGATTTGGGCTGGCCTCATCCTCACTTGACATCCGTCGTACCTAATATTTATCTGATAACTGAATAAATCAAAACTAAGCATTCTTATCCGAAAATGCTTTTAAGTCAAATTAACCACCTATATCATATTTCAGCAACAAAAGCTAAGAAACACTGTCTTAGGTTTTTTTTTAAACTTATCCTATCCCATTTAGTTCCATGATTTTTTGTGGCAGGTACGATGCACCTTCAGAAGTTTTTAAACTCAACAATGTAGTATTTTTACCCTAATTTCCAAGAAAATTTATTTTAACTTTGATTAGAAAGTTTCAAAATATTTGTTTCCATGTTAAGGCTTTCTTATGTCTTTATGTCTTTTCGTTATGTCTTTAAAATATAAAGGTATAACCTTTTAGAACTTGAATAAATTTTGAATTTTAAATAATTAACTTAAATCTTTAGTTTTAAAATATTATTTGAAAAAAAAATAGTCAAATTTAATTAAAATTTATTGACTTTAATTGACTTTTTAAAGCAATTAATTCCTATTTTGATTTCTGAATAGTATTTTAGACAATAATATGTCTAGTTCTAAGTTCAAATAAATTTAAAACATTTAATTAAATATAAAAATATATTTACTAATATAAAAAACAAAAGCAATTTATTATATATTTTTATTTTTGATACTTAAAATTTTTTTTTATTTAAATCTCTTATAAATAATTAGTAAGTTGCATTGATTGAATTCATTTGACAATATATCGTTATCAATTCAGATGTATAACTTTAAATAAATAAATTAATTAGAAAATAATGATCAGGAAATAAATTGTTAATTGTTTAAGTCAAAATTCATTAGATTTTAATACAAATCAAATAATATTGTAAGACAACTACAATTGACTTTAATGAAAAGTCATATTATTTTCTAAGAACTTCAATGTACTCCAAATAATAATATTTACATTTTTACAATAACTAAATTTGGAAGTAATCAAAAATTATTCCTTTGGAAAATTTAAAAATTTATAAGAACTATTCAAATAATTCTTAGCAACAAGCAACTTAGAACATTATTATGTTCTTACAATTATTTTATTATCTTTCGAAAAAATTAATTTTAATAAAGATGCATAAAAAACCTAGAGTACGTACTTATATTAAGAAAACTGCATATGCATAAAAGTTAAAGTGGTATACGTACGTATACGCATACGATAAGTCAATAAATACCATGGTGACTTGAATTAAGGCCCATTTAATGAAAAATAACGCCCTGGGGTTTTTCTTCTTGTAGTAATTGAAAAAAAAGCCCCCAAACAATGGGAAATAAGTCCCAGGGTTTCATTTCTCTTTTAAATTGATTTTTAAACCACTTAGAAGCGAGATAGAGCAATTCTAACGTTAATTCGTGATCACTACCAAAAATTCAATTCAAGAGATAGAGCAATTCTAACGTTAATTCGTGATCACTACCAAAAATTCATGAAAAACCAATTTTTTGCAAAATTTTTAAATTTTTGTCTTTGAAAACTTTAAATTGATTTTTAAACCACTTAGAAGCGAGATAGAGCAATTCTAACGTTAATTCGTGATCACTATCAAAAATTCATGAAAAACCAATTTTTTGCAAAATTTTTAAATTTTTTTCTTTGAAAACTTTAAATTGATATAACGTTAATTCAAACTACCAAAAATTCATGAAAAACCAATTTTTTGCAAAATTTTTAAATTTTTTTCTTTGAAAGCTTTAAATTGATTTTTAAACCACTTAGAAGCGAGATAGAGCAATTCTAACGTTAATTCGTGATCACTACCAAAAATTCATGAAAAACTAATTTTTTGCAAAATTTTTAAATTTTTTTCTTTGAAAACTTTAAATTGATTTTTAAACCACTTAGAAGCGAGATAGAGCAATTCTAACGTTAATTCGTGACCACTACCAAAAATTCATGAAAAACAAATGTTTTGCAAAATTTTTAAATTATTTTCTTTGAAAACTTTAAATTGATTTTTAAACCACTTAGAAGCGAGATAGAGCAATTCTAACGTTAATTCGTGATCACTACCAAAAATTCATGAAAAACTAATTTTTTGCAAAATTTTTAAATTTTTTTCTTTGAAAACTTTAAATTGATTTTTAAACCACTTAGAAGCGAGATAGAGCAATTCTAACGTTAATTCGTGACCACTACCAAAAATTCATGAAAAACCATTAAAAACCAAAAATTCATGAAAAACCAATTTTTTGCAAAATTTTTAAATTTTTTTCTTTGAAAACTTTAAATTGATTTTTAAACCACTTAGAAGCGAGATAGAGCAATTCTAACGTTAATTCGTGATCACTACCAAAAATTCATGAAAAACTAATTTTTTGCAAAATTTTTAAATTTTTTTCTTTGAAAACTTTAAATTGATTTTTAAACCACTTAGAAGCGAGATAGAGCAATTCTAACGTTAATTCGTGACCACTACCAAAAATTCATGAAAAACAAATGTTTTGCAAAATTTTTAAATTATTTTCTTTGAAAACTTTAAATTGATTTTTAAACCACTTAGAAGCGAGATAGAGCAATTCTAACGTTAATTCGTGATCACTACCAAAAATTCATGAAAAACCAATTTTTTCCAAAATTTTTCAATTTTTTTCTTTGAAACTTCAAATTGATTTTTAAACCACTTAGAAGCGAGATAGAGCAATTCTAACGTTAATTCGTAATCACTACCAAAAATTCATGAAAAACCATTAAAAACCAAAAATTCATGAAAAACCAATTTTTTGCAAAATTTTTAAATTTTTTTCTTTGAAAACTTTAAATTGATTTTTAAACCACTTAGAAGCGAGATAGAGCAATTCTAACGTTAATTCGTGATCACTACCAAAAATTCATGAAAAACCAATTTTTTGCAAAATTTTTCAATTTTTTTCTTTGAAACTTCAAATTGATTTTTAAACCACTTAGAAGCGAGATAGAGCAATTCTAACGTTAATTCGTGATCACTACCAAAAATTCATGAAAAATCAATTTTTTGCAAAATTTTTAAATTTTTTTCTTTGAAAACTTTAAATTGATTTTTAAACCACTTAGAAGCGAGATAGAGCAATTCTAACATTAATTCGTGATCACTATCAAACATTCATGGAAAACCAATTTTTTGCAAAATTTTTAAATTTTTGTCTTTGAAAACTTTAAATTGATTTTTAAACCACTTAGAAGCGAGATAGACCAATTCTAACGTTAATTCAAACTACCAAAAATTCATGAAAAACCAATTTTTTGCAAAATTTTTAAGTTTTTGGCTTTGAAAACTTTAAATTGATTTTTAAACCACTTAGAAGCGAGATAGAGCAATTCTAACGTTAATTCGTGATCACTACCAAAAATTCGTGAAAAAACAATTTTTTGCAAAATTTTTAAATTATTTTCTTTGAAAACTTTAAATTGATTTTTAAACCACTTAGAAGCGATATTGAGCAATTCTAACGTTAATTCGTGATCACTTTAAAAATTTATGAAAAACCAATTTTTTGCAAAATTTTTAAATTTTTTTCTTTGAAACTTTAAATTGATTTTTAAACCACTTAGAAGCGAGATAGAGCAATTCTAACGTTAATTCGTGATCACTACCAAAAATTCATGAAAAACCAATTTTTTGCAAAATTTTTAAATTTTTGTCTTTGAAAACTTTAAATTGATTTTTAAACCACTTAGAAGCTACCAAAAATTCATGAAAAACCAATTTTTTGCAAAATTTTTAAATTTTTGTCTTTGAAAACTTTAAATTGATTTTTAAACCACTTAGAAGCGAGATAGAGCAATTCTAACGTTAATTCGTGATCACTATCAAAAATTCATGAAAAACTAAATTTTTGCAAAATTTTTAAATTTTTTTCTTTGAAAACTTTAAATTGATTTTTAAACCACTTAGAAGCGAGATAGAGCAATTCTAACGTTAATTCGTGATCACTACCAAAAATTCATGAAAAACCAATTTTTTGCAAAATTTTTAAATTTTTGTTTTTGAAAACTTTAAATTGATTTTTAAACCACTTAAAAGCGAGATAGACCAATTCCAACG